>CM061132.1:18789836-19389836 GCA_030789695.1 Scilla litardierei | reverse complement strand
CGAATATAAAATACATGCCAAAGATTTTTATCTCGATATCATAATATAAGGATGCATTCATAATATAAACCCGAGAATAGCAAAACAATGTGAAATATGGAATCATTCTAGAATTAACATCGACAGAAGCATCTAAAGCAGTATACATAATCATAGACCACACACTTTTCAATTGATCGCTTTCTGTTTGGAGTGTAAGAAGTATCACACAATATGAAGCAATAAGAATAGAAAGGAGTGGTTTTCATGAAATGCACACTAAGTTTCAATTCCTGGATTTCGTAAAACTTTTAGTAATCTCGCCGAGTATAGAAAATTACCTAGCTTAGGTTGTCATGCACAATCAAGTAGTCACTCTCTCACACATCATTGGATCCCCTCCCCCAAGCTTATCTATAAGCGTGGTGGCATCAGATAAATCAATAAGCTTATTCCCCATTTTTGAAGCTCCAAAAAAATAAAAAAAATAAAAGAGGGGAGAAAGAGAGAAAGAGTATGAGATGGGATCATGTATGAACTTCTTTTCTCTTTTATTTTTTTTTTATTTTTTCTCTTTTTTCTTCTTTTTTTTCATATACAACTCTGATCCCAACTCAAAAGATAGAAAGATATACAAGAATGTTTTTTGATTTTGGGATATAGGAGCATGGATCTATAAAGCGGGGGAATATGCCAATATAAGAATCGCTAAAGGGAGATTCACCAATGACTCTAAGTATAGAAATAATGCTCAAGATATGTGGAGAAAGAAATATATGTAACACTCGGTTCACTTTATAGAATGTGCACGACGACTTTCAGCAGAGTAATATAATCTACTCAGTTTAATCACAGAGAGTAAACTAATCCAGTTATATCAACCTAGCATTCATTCAATTAACATAAAAGTGAAGCGTACAATTTTCATGCAATAAGAAGTGATATAAGAAAAGAAAGCAGTACTCTAGATATAAGCAATCAATGCGTGAAGCTTGGTGTGTTTTCTATGAAGATTATACAGTAAAAATTATCAGACTCAGCTAATAAAAGAATTTCATCCACATTCACACATGAGAAGGCGGGTTACCATCTCAAATGCATAGCAAGACATCATATGATATCTGAAAGAAAAACTATGGCATGACAAGATAATATGCATATAGAGATAAGCTAATACCACGTCGTCGTCATCACAAAAAATTCATCTCTAGCAAAAGGATAAAAGAAATAAAGATAAAAGAAAAAAACTACTGTACAATGCAGCACACTCAAAAAGTAAGAAAAACGTGATGCATGGAAAAAAAATGAAAAAGTGGGTGAAAATAAGTGTGAAAACGAAGAAATGTGGGAAAATGAAAATAAAAGGCGACAAAAAAATAAAAAGTGCGTGAGAACTCACTCCCCCCAAGCTAAAGTGCACAGTGTCCTCAATGTGCAAAGTGTGGCAGACTGAGAGAAAAAATAAGGGTAGGGTGGGTGAGGATGCATGCATGATGAAAATAAAATAAAAATGAGATGGGTATGCAAATGATGCATGCAGAGATCAAAATAGTAGCATGAGTGTAGGGGTGGCAATTTGGGCCGGCCCGGTCTTATCGGGCCGTGCAGGCCCGGCCCGGATTTCTTAAAGGACCGGGCCGGCCCGACCCGATAAGACTTCGGGCCACTCTGGAGCGGCCCAGGCACGGTCCGATAAAAATTCGGGCCGCCCGGCCCGGTCCAATAGGGTTGAAAAAGTTATTTTATCATACATTATTTTATAATTTTTTAGAGTTAGCTAGCCAAAAAATCATCAAAAATTGAAAAAAAATGCATTGTTCATCATTCTTCTCCTCTCAAACAGTAGCATAAAAATCCCAAACTAAACCCAAATTGAGATCCAATCAATAATCCCTCAATCTCATCATCTTCAACCTAATTCCTTTGATTTAGGATTTGGATATGGGTTTAATTTTGGGTTTAGGTTTGAGTTGGGAAACGTTGGGTCTGGGTTTTGATATAGATTTGGATTTTAAATTATTTAGATTTGTAAAAGAGAGAAGAAATTTGAGATTCGGGTTACCTCTGGTATACCAAGATAAAATTAAATAAAGGCCACACTCCAAAACCAGAGTGTTATATAGTTGATTAAAATCTGACTAGGACTCTTATTCTGATGCATACTCCTACTTGAACGCTAGTCACCACCTATAATATAGTTATAACATATTGCCTAATTTACACGGACCTACTTCTACATATTCCTCAACATGAAGCACCTTTCTCGCTTCAGGAGAAATGCGTTCTACGATTGAAGAATAAAATGGAACCCATCCGCTAAAAACTGCACCGCCCCCCAAAGTTCTGGGGTATAGCAACAGACTTGCCAACATCAAGGCACCTACCGAAACCATCATCAGTTGGTGTTAGTTTGGAAGCAAAAACCAAAAAGAGTGCATGCATGCTCCTGTTCGGGCCAAGTTGGTAGCATTCGCTGGGATTTATAAATGGTAAAAAGATTCTGAACCGCATGCATGCTCCTGTTCGGGCCGGGCCGCCCAATGGGCTGAATAACTCGGCCCGGGTCCGGCACGAAAATGAGTCGTGCCGGACCGGACCGGCCCGATAAGTTTTTTGGGCCAAAATTGTCGGCCCAGGCACTGTCTTATCGGGCCGGGCCCGGGGCCGGGCTGAAAATTGCCACCCCTACATGAGTGTCCCCAACAATACTCCCTCTCTCCCAAAAGATATAGACAGATATGACCAAAAAGTGACCAAAACGTGTGTGGAGGGGGGCAAAATCAGCATGCAAAAAACATCCAGCGTAACAGCAGCAAAAATAAGAAAGGCATCCAATGTGTGCCTAGGGTGGTGGTGGTGCATCAGCACCGTCCTGTGGCAGAGGTGGTAGTCGCGGAGGCTGTTGGGTGGGGGTGGGTGGCTGAGGCAGTCGCTCAAGAATATGGTTCAGGCAAGCCTGAATACCAGGAAGTAACGCGACGTGGGTCTAGACAGCGCTGACGGTAGCAGAGAGAGCCCGAAAATCTGCTCTAAGTCCACTTACTGTCCCATCTAGAGCACGGAGGTGCTGAACTAGGGTGTCGGGGGGAGGTGGAGCAGAGGGTCGAACAGGTCGAACAGGTGAAGAGCGGGGCTGTCTTACACGGTTACTGTAGGCGATAGTGGGGTGGTGCGGTGGTGCTGTGCTCACTAAGTGGCGCTCAGCCTCTGTGGAAGGTCGAGACGCAGGTAAGGTCGAAGAGGATGGAGCAGCAGCAGAAGCTGAAGTGGTGGCAGACGACGAGGCGGGCAGAGAGGTCAGTGACACAGACGTGGGGACAGACGTCACAATACTCTCAGAGAATACAGCAGCAGTGGAGACAGAAGATTCGGCGGCTGGGGAGGCCGTGAAGTGTGAATGAAATGACTCCCCAGGGGTCGAGAACAAGAAAGAGGAAAGGGTCTCCACTGCGGAGGCAAAAGAGGGCTCGTCGCACTCAACTATGGTAGGGGGACGCTCGGGGCTCGCCGTAGAAGTGGGATCTATGGATATAGGCACATTGGTGGTGGTGTGGGTGGACGTAGCTAAAGTGCTCCCAACACTAACAGACGTGTGGACAGAGGTGTCGGGAGGTGCAGACAGATCAGGTGCAGGCTGGGGTATCATGGGGTCAAGGGATGGAAGGAGGGGCTCCTGCAGAGCACCCTCAGGCTCAAGCACATACGCGATGGGGATAATGAGATCCATCGCTGGAATCCACTCCCCACCCGCAGGTCCAATATGTGTCCGCACAGGGCTCGGAAGAATCATGTAATCGACACCATGGGGACCGTGCAGCCACACCCAGTGGTGCTGACCATGAGGACGAAGCATCCTCATCCGGGCCATAACATCTATGGAGAGTAAGGTGGGGCCCGGGGGTCTCAGCAAGCCAGCTGGGAGGTCAACTCCGCACAAAAGGGCCAAGAGGGTAATCAGACAGCCGCAACAGATGGACGTCCGAGCACCGACAGGAATAATGATGCGGTCGATGTACCAACTGACAATGTCAATCTCGACGGCGGGAACCAAAACTTCTCCTCCACGCTCGTAGGCCCGTGATCGTGTCATCACGTAGAGCATGTAGAGCTCTGGCTTCGACATTGTCCCTGGCTCATACCTCACAAAAGTTGTCGCCATAAGGCCCTGTGCAATGCGGATGCATGGGTGGAGGATCGCGGAGGCCTTGGACCGACTAGGGTCAAAGGCGAGGGGAGAACCCGTGATACATGTCCAAAAAGCGTGCGTGTCGAATGACGGGGGTGGGATGTGCGTGGGACTGTAGGCACGGTCTGGGTCCGGAACAGGGGGCCACTGAAAGAATGCTCTAAGCATGTCAAGAGTGACATCGCACTCTCGATCCATCAGACTAAAGGACCATCCCCCAAGGGTCCGGTCAATAGAACTAAGGACCTCTAGTGTCGGGCGGATGTACGTGTCCGCCGACACCGACAAGAAATCACGCCACCCTATGTTGTCTTACAACTGGAGTAGCCCCTCTAGTACAGCGGCCTAGCTATCCATAGCAGGTCGGACCTCGCTACCTGAACCGAAGATGATCCAGGGCTACGGCCCCCGACAGATTCTAAGGGTGCAGGACGGTCTACGGGCCCGACCTACCCCACCCAAAGACTCCAACGGCGAACTACACGTGAACTTCACCAACCTAACCGCACAAGGAATTACTTTGCAAAAATTCAGACTCTACAACATTTCGCTTCTCCTCGACCCTAAGCCCATCCACGCCGAATGTTGGGGGCATACACATATAAAGACACAAGGCGTGCGAACAACAACAGTAGCAATCAAAGACAAACAGTAACGGCAAGCAAAGAACTTTCAAATTCATTTCACGGTATGTACACTACAAAGTTACAAAAAGGGTCAATCCCGGCCTCAAGGCCAGCTATACATTGATGCACCCTAACTACGGTGCCTCCACTCAGTCGCCACCTTCTGGAGCTTGAGCACCCGCCTGGTCGCCGCCACCCAAAGTCGCCACCCCTCCGGTGTCAGCAGTGAGGGAAGCCTCCCATTCGTCGTCGAAGGCTGCTGATAAACGGGAGAAGTCAATCTCTAAGTTGGGATAGAGCTTCCCCAACCTCATCTTGACCCTCTTGAGGCCGGCCTCCTGACCCTCATTGAAGTCCTCGGCCCTTATATCCGACAGGGCGGGGATGCGCTCCTCGATCTGATACTAGCGGATGGCCTCTGACCTGACCGCCCCCATGCCGACCCTCTCCAGCTCCGCCACGCGCCACTCAAGGTCGACGGTCTTCTTTGCACTGGCCTCCCTCTCCTGGGCCAGAATGTTCTTCGTAGCGACTCTCCGGGTCTTCTCGTCCCTAGCCATCTACTCTGTCTCCTCCACGAGATTCTCTAGCTCACTGATTTATTCTTTCTGGGTCGCGTAGTGCCCTCAGAGCTTCGTCAACTTGTCGCTGACGTCCTTCAGCTTCACCTCGGCCTCCTTGAGCACGGCTGCCTCCCCCCAGAGCCGCCTAGGCCATGTTCGCCATCGACGTGTGTTGGTGGAGGGACACCAGCGCAGCGACCATCTACATCATGAACCAAAGTCGTAAGCACATCTTTAAAAAAGGGGAGGGGAAGACCGACAAGGTGAATAAAGGGAGCGACAAACCTACATGCCGTGCCAGATGGCCGTATCGTAGAGACGCTTGACATCTATGTTGGCAAAGGACTCTCGGTCCATTGGTAGAGTGCTGTTCTCCGCCAGGGGGGCCGCTACCCGGCCTCATTAAAACAGACTCCTGGGTGCTCACTGGGTTGAGTGGTGCGACGATCTTCTCCGGAAAGAGGGCGATGATCTCCTCCTTCTTCCATTTGAAGGTAGCGAGCATCACCTTGCAACTTGGGTGGCCCGGCTTCCCCAGGCCGGACGATGGGCACCCAAAGGGCCAGCGCACGACTGTCGTATCCCGGCTTGTCTTGGCCGACCCAGCCGAAGGTTTCGAAGGGACAGCCGAACTGGTGGGGACGGCGGTGATCACACTGATAGGTGGGCCCTGGGACACGGTAACCGTAGGGACGGTCACTGGCGTGACTGGGTTGAGGTCGACAAGTCTGCCTGATGCTGCGTCGCTTGTACAGGAAATGGAGCGATTGACGCGGGCTCCTTCCTCGATTTCTTACTCCGCTCCTCCCTCTCGGCCTGAGCGGTGGTCGCCACCTCCTGGCTCTGCTTCTGCCCAACCTTCATCGAGCTCATGGGCACCTGATCCTTGCCCTTTCCCTTGGCTGCTGGCACCTTGGTCACCGCCTTCTTTGCTATCTTCATCAGCTCTTCTCTTGAGAGACTCATGGTTGCACTTGCAAAAGGAAGATAAATCAGGGTGAGCATATCAGGAGCTGGTCGCTAAGCTCAAAGTACCTTCGAGCCTGACATGCTGGGCAATCTACTCTTCGGCGACCAGGCCGTTCAAGTCCATACTCTCCCTGGGGATTTCCTCCAGGATCTTGGCATTCTCCATGTCGTCCCCCCTCAGGGACCACTTCAGTATTCACTAAGGGATTCAATGTCCCCCAGTTTGACCTCAGAGCCAAGTCCATGGCGTCAAGATGAAGATGAACTTCTCCTTCCAGTTTTGTCCGGCAGACCGAGGACTATAGGCTAACCCCTCCTCGCGCAGACGTAGTAGTACGCCCCCCTTCATCTTCGCCACTAAAAGTACTGGAACAACGGCATGGTTGGACTTATGCTGCTGGCAGAGCAGAGGACAAGAAAGCCGACTATGGAGCTTATGGAGATCGGCATCAATTGGAAGAGGTGGAGCTCGAGGAAATGAAGGACAAGAAGAAGGAATGGGTGGAGCATGAATCGGAGCCCAAGGCCGAAGGTCGAGTAGTATATGCCGACCTCGTTGTCCCTTGGGGAGCAGACCCGCCCGTTGAATCGAGGAGGCAAACTGTGTAAGGCGGTCGGATGAACTTGGAGCAAATTTCGGGGATGTAGGAGGTCGGCAGTTGGGACATCTGGGCCAGGATCCCTGCGGGGACTGCAGTCGTGACTTCGCCACCGCCCAGAACTCTGACGGTCAACCTAGACACCTTTCCTTTCTTGTGGTCCCTTTTGATCGCTGATGACGAGGCGATAAAATGCTCGACCGTTAGGTCCACCTCCCACTCCTCCTGCCAAGACATCACCGGCTCCTCCGATACCACTGGCTCCGATTCTGTGGCGTCACCTTCATCAAGTTCGCCGAACCACCTCTCAACATAGGAATTTGAAGCCAAAGAAGCAGATGAAGCCATGGTTGGATCGAGAGGATACCTAGAAAGAAAGAAGATGAACGGAGCTCCGACGGTGGCGAACGAACGACGGTGTGACGGTCGACGGCGAGAGCTCTCAGCAACGAAGAACGGAAGCGAAAATTTTGAAAATTGAGTGCAGAAACTCCATCTCGCTGCCCCCCGTATCTATTTGTAGGCAGAGTCGGGTGATTTCAGCAGTCGAAGGCGGGCCACGTGGCAAGATCTAGGTGAGCCTGGCGCCTCGACTTCCCCCCACGATCACGTCAGCCACACGTTCTTCTCTGAGCGATCGGACGCCTCGATCCTCCCCCTCGCCGAATCACCATCATGACCTGAGAGATTTGGCGGTCAATTCGAATTAAATGCTGACAACTAGCCCTCGCCATATGGAAGTGCGACATGTCATCCGAGCTGAGCTGGGCTTGCCATTTCGAACTCGAATGACGTGGGCAATTGTTAGGCCTTAAGGCCGGCCCAGATAATAAAGGCACACACACACACACACACACACACACACACACACACACACACACACACACACACACACACACAGGCAAATGTGCCTGCGCACGTGTGCATGCAGAATTACCTACAAACAGCCACTCTGTTCGGGGTTTCCAAGTATTTTTTTGAAATGTTTTTTCAGTAGCTAGATGTACTTGTTATGAAGCTCCCCACAAAATTTCAGGTCAATCCGACACCGTTTGAGCCTCCGTTCATCGATTTCAAAAACATTGCGCAAAACTGTCCAGAACTCTGGACAGTTTTGCGCAACGTTTTTGAAATCGATGAACGGAGGCTCAAACGGTGTCGGATTGACCTGAAATTTTGTGGGGAGCTTTATAACAAGTATATCTAGCTACTGCAAATTTTTTTCAAAAAAACATACTTAGAAACCCCGAACAGAGGGGGTGTGCGCAGGTAATTCTGCCTGCGCATGTTCTTAGGTGCATTTTAGGTATATATATATATATATATATATATATATATATATATATATATATATATATATATATATATATATAGAGGAGGGATCAAATGACCCCCAAAAATAACCCCCTAAAATGACCCCCTATCAAAAATCCTATGCCCCCCATTTTTTCGGAAGATCCGAACCGTTCATCTTGATCTCCACCCTCTAAATACCTTACCTACCAATTTTCAACCCGATCCCATGTGTTTTGCCCGTTCATCCATCCGACCCAATTTTAACGGTTTCACATGAATAGAACTTTTGCGAATGGTTGATGAACAGGCAAAACACATGTGATCGGGTTGAAAATTGGTGGGTAAGGTATTTAGAGGGTGGAGATCAAGATGAACGGTTCGGATCTTCCGAAAAAATGGGGGGCATAGGATTTTTGATAGGGGGTCATTTTTGGGGGTTATTTTTGGGGGTCATTTGATCCCTCCTCATATATATATATATATATATATATATATATATATATATATATATATATATATATATATATATATATATATGAGGTTAATGGGCCAATGCTGACAGCGCTGGAAATTTTTCCAGCGCTGTCCGCATTTTGGGCGAGATAAAAATATTTTTTTTGAAATATTTTTTTTGCAGTAGTTAGATATACGTGTTAGGAAGCTCCCCACAACATTTCAGGTCATTCCGACACCGTTTGAGCCTCCGTTCATCGATTTCAAAAACGTTACGCAAATCTGTCCACAGTTTTGCGTAACGTTTTCGAAATCGATGAACGGAGGCTCAAACGGTGTCGGATCGAGCTGAAATTTTGTGGGGAGCTTCCTAACACGTATATCTAACTACTGCAAAAAAAATTTCAAAAAATAATACTTTTAGGTTGCCCAAAATGCGGACAGCGCTGGAAAAATTTCCAGCGCTGTCAGCTCTTCTCCATTTTTCACTATATATATATATATATATATATATATATATATATATATATATATATATATATATATATATATATATCAATTATACATTTGACAACGATTTTTGAATCCTAGGGCTGACTAGGACAAGTGGCTTGGGATAAAGAGTGGCTGAGATTCAATCTTAAAAAATGAAGGGCTAAGATTAAAGATTGTAAAAAGTTTTGGAGGGAAAATTCAGATTTGTTGTTGATTTCTAGGCTGAGTCTTAGAACAAATCCCATCTGTTCATTTTTCCACAATCTAATGGCCAAAATGCATGAAGCTAGCTCACGCGGATTGCTAAGAGCCTTTTCGCTGGTTCCCAAGAAAAAGAAACCTAAAAATTTGTGAATCTCTCATATAGAAATTTTTTGAATCTCTCAGCTCTCTCTAGCCTCATCCACCCTTCTATCTCCTACCCTCTCTCTCGATCCGAAAGCAGGTCACGGAGCTCGATCTGAAAATGGGTCTCGATCAGGAAGGAGATCACGGAGCTTCCCAAAGCATCTAAAGAGATCATCGATTTAGGAGTTTTTATTTTTCCCTTCCAAATCGAAAACTGGTCTCGATTGTGCAGGTCCGAACAGATGCAAGTGAACGTGATTTGGAGAAACGGGAGGTATCTAAAACGATCATTAATTCTTATTTTCGCCGAGTTTGAACTATTTTAGTTTCATTTTTGTTGTATTTTGCGTTATTTGGAGAGATGGGAGTCAATCTTGATTCTTTTCTATCTTGATTCTTTCAAAATAGGTCATTTTCTGTGATGATCACCTTTCATCAGGCTGCTTTGTGTGAGAGTTGGAATGCGAGAGAGAATTCCTTAGATGGAATCAGGCCTGCCCATCACCATACAGTGACCGTCCCCTAAAAGGATACGGTAATGTCTGCAATTTTTTGTAGATTCGTATAGGATTGTATTTAGAAGTTCATTTGTAAAAGGATACTGGAATGGCTGCAATCTTTAGAGGTTGTATTTAGAAGTTCATCTGCTAAAATCCTTACGACATGAGAACATTATTACAAATTGTTCACTTCTGGAAGTTTAAGACAGTAAGTTGTTTATCCCAGAAATTCTGTTATTTGCCATTAGACTGTTGACCAGTTTTTCCTTACATTTTAATTTTTAATAGTCAATTTGATTCATGTATTGATGGCTTTCAGATATCGCATAAAGCACAAGACAGTTGATTTGAAGGCGAAAAATAACTGGGCACGACAAATTCTTTGAGGCCTAGCCTATCTTCATAGCCATGATCCACCTATTCTTCATAGAGATCTGAAATGTGACAACATTTTTGTTAATGGAAATCATGTAAGTGAGTTTGTGTATTTCTCTTTACAGCGAGTCATTTTTGCTAAATTTGAAAAGAGGTGGAGGTGTTTGTTGGTGCAATTCAGTACGCGGTAAAGAATATAGCAAACAGCGTAAAAGCATGCAACATGCAAGGACACACAAGAATTGGTTTCGCAGTTCGGTGCGCACACCTACATCTGCGGGGCCACGCCCAGAAAATTGAATACTTCACTAAAAAGATTGGAGAATACAAATTCTACAATTCACGCTTTAATAAGGAAGAACACTCTCATCCTTAAAGAACAAACCGTGAGGGGATGATCGCAATCAACCCCGTGAAGTATTCTTGGCAAGCTCCCCTTGCCTGCAAGCTCCCCTTGCACCTCCGACTCGATCAACTCCCTTGATCCTGCGTGTCGCAGCCGTCGGCCTCCCTCCCGGAGAATATCCTTGAGCTTCTTAAACTCAAGCGTCAACCCTAGCCGCCAATCAACCCGACGCTTAAAAGGGAACGCCCCTGCCATCTTTGGTTCAATTTCCACGCAGGCAATCAAACCTAGATTCGGCTCCATCTTCAGCAACAACTGAACCATCTTCAACAAGAAGGAGATCCCGAGAGATCCTAAAGCGGCGGTTACGAGATCCCACTAGATCCGAACGAGGCAGCGGTAAGAGTATTGATTTGCCGAAAATCTCTCTTCAACCGATTCGCAAGAGATAACGCACAATCAACAATAGATCATTTTATAACCACCAAAGCGCATAAATAGCAAGATTGAAAAAGCGGAATACGCTGGCTCCAGTTGCGCATCCTATTAAGCACCACGGCAACCAGATATGCAAGTAAGCATATTTTGTTGAACATCCTGGTCCAACAATCTGTTCAACAAACTGTCCAACATTCTCTTCTTCATATGGCATGGATATCAACCTATCCAACATTCTCCAGTGCCACATATGACAAGACACATACTAGAATGATCATAGAATAAATCCTAACAATCTCCCCTTTTGTCAATTGGTGGCACAACATAAGGTATGATAGAAGAGAAGGTCATTGATAACTTTTCAAACTCCAGTAGACACATTTAATCAATAGACGCTCAACACCCAGCACAACAGCACAACGACATCCAACAATATGTTCAACAAAACTTGCAACATAGTATCCAACAAAACTTCCAACAAACCACCCAGTAATATATCGGGGAGAGAGAGAGAGAAACCATACCATACCACATAAATTCTCCCCTTTTGGGCCACCAACGGACAAATACTTCAGAGACCCTCGGAGGGACCACCCCGGAGAGAAGACAGCTTGCTCTGCAATAGCTCCTTGTGACGATTCAGAAGAACTCGCTGGCTTTCAAGAACCAGAATTTGATCCTCAATATTCTGAAGGGCAGTCTCGAGGAACTGAATGTCAACCGTACTTGCGGAGGAAGTAGAAGCATTAGCAGACCCGAGTGGAGGAGACTGAGATGCAGGAGGCACGGAGCCAGAAGGTTCAGCATTTGGAGGTGGAGACAGACTATCAGGGAAAGAAGGCACCACCTCAGAGATATCATTGAGTTTACCAGCCACCGACTTAACAGTATATGAGATACTGTCACATGAAGAGGGAAGATCCGAAGGAGACAAGGGCACTTTTTGAGCCAAAAGCAACATGGAGATGAGAGCTCCATGGGGTAAAGAGGCCCCGGAGGAAGAGAGTTCAGCAAAAGATACTATAGAATCGAAGATGATTCTTCCCAAATTGAACACCTGAGACGTGCCAGCAGAAAACAATAGTTTGCACATGTCCCTAGTGACTACTGAAACATTGGAGGTGGGCAACCAGTTTCGAGTAGCAACTCTGAATAGAATAAAATACTTTGCAGTGAGTGCTGACGAGGGAAACACAGAAGACTTAGTAGGCCAGCGTGACAACTTTCCAGCAGTCACGACTTCAATCAGACGATCAAAACTCACTCCAGAGGTGACACCAAACGCAGGAACAGATTGAGAACATTTCCATTCTAACAATTTGTTCAGAGATGCAGGAGAGAATGTGACAATCTTTCCTCGGACATAGTTTCTGAAATTCCAACGAGAGGATCCATCACTAGCAGATTTGGAGAGATTACAGTAAAACTCTCGCACCAAGGTAGGATAATAGACGCTGAAGCATGTGGCAGCATGAATAAGACCAAGATCTTTCAGAATAGATTCCAACTGAGTCTTGTCAAAGGACGGTAGATTGAGGATTTTTTCAGAAATAAGGGGTTTCTCGGAGTAAGCTGGCCATCTGTTCTTACGAGTTTTGTCAAAAAAAGTTTTGCTCAGAGCATCAGAAGATGTAAACGAGGAAGGGCGACAAGGAGCAGAAGCTGACAGCTTAGGTCGCTTGGAAGGAGAGGACTCAGCACTTCTGGATGGTGGAGGAATAGGGCGCTTCTTGGACGCAGATCTACTCTTGCGCATATAAGAGGACAGAGGAGGATCATTTGCACCAGGTAAATCACATGTCGAAGGATTTGTTGCAACATTTTGTGCAACCAAATCTTCATCAACATCCTCCATACGGGGAATAGCATCAGTAATTGACCCAGAAAAGTCACCATCAGCAACAGAAGGGCCTTGAGTCACGCCACAACGATCAGCTGAACCTGTTAGAGTCTCAGCTGCAACAACATCATCATCTTGACCAACTTGCACAGCATCAGTGTCTGGCAGCGCTGACGGAAGATCCACATCTTGGCCAGACAGTGGTTCTCCTGAAATGTCTAGATTCATAGGACCAGGAACCAACCCCACAGCATCTTTGGGAGACTGCCTATATTCAGTACCAACACCGGCAGACTCCGCAACTCCACTTGTCACAGTTTGACCCACAGAAGAGTGGTCAAGGCATGCTCCTTGGACACAGACATCATCCTTGGGTTCTCCTTCAGACTCAGTCACTTGCTGGGAGAAGACAGAAGTTACAGGCTGAGCATCTTCATTTGAATCAAAATTATTGGCATTTGCTACATTTTGAGCAATCACATCATCTTCACATCTGGGAGACAGAGGGACAGGGACCTCTTCCTGAGATGGAATAGAAGGCACAGTATCAGCATCAACATCAGCTTCCATTCCAACATCCGTGTTCATCTTTTCATTACTTTGCACAAAAGAGTTCTTAGAGAACATATTAGCCGATGACGCTCCTGAAGTCCCTCTCGGCTTAGGCAAATCAGCAAACACAGGGGAATCTTCAGAATCAGAGATGTCTATCACATCAATTTCAGAGATTTTAACAAAGGATGTAGGATTCCAGGTGCGAATGACAACTTTTCTATCTCGAGGAACTCTCACGCTCATAACTTTTCCCAAAATCTTCTTACGCATCAGACCTTTAAAATGAATATGAGATACATCCACATCAGAGAGATCCAATTCTTTTCCTGTTCTTCTCAAATACCAAAACCAGTCTTGGATAGTAACCGGATCAGGAAAACATTCATCATCATCATACACATCATCATCCTCGGAAATATTGGGAAGAGGGAATTCAAGAATTGGGGAAAAGTTTACCAACTCAAAATTCGAGACTTTGGAAGGATGCATGCCCTCAAACGAGGAGGAAGAGAAAGATGGAGAGGGTTTACCACTGGAGGTTCTTTGCACAGGACGAGGAAACACCCCTTTTCGTTTAACCGAAGCGGATGAGGACGGCGGAGCACTTTTCCGAGCGGCAGTTCGTCGAGAAGACCGACGAGGAGGCAGAGATGATTCTCCCGATGGATTTCTAGTCATGGTAGACAAACTGGGTGAAGCTTCGACCAAGTCAATTTCAAGAACCCTAGAAGCGGTTGAAGGAGAATCTTGGAGAAAGATTTGAGTTGAGGAAAAAAAAAATGCGCCTTGGGAATGAAACGAGATAGAGGGTAATAATAACGGGTAATAAGGTAAAAGAGACCAACAACCGACCCGTCAGCAGAGATTGACAGACCCTCATAGTGTTGCAACAAACTGTTGCAACAAAATGCACAACACCGGAAGCAACATTAGATACGACACAGCCCTAGGGCTTGCCGCAATTCCTCAAATCTGGCTGAATCAAGAGGCTTTGTAAAAATGTCTGCTAGTTGATTAGCTGTAGCAACATACTCCATAACCAGGGATTTCTTCTCAACCAGCTCTCTAATAAAGTGATGTCGGATGTCAATGTGTTTCGTTCTAGAATGCTGAACAGGATTCTTGGAGATATTTATAGCACTCTGATTGTCGCATAAAATAGTCATGACTCCTTGTTCCAGACCATAGTCTATCAACATTTGCTTTAACCAGAGCAACTGTGTACAACAACTTCCTGCAGCAATATACTCGGCCTCTGCTGTAGATAACGATATGGAGTTCTGTTTTTTACTATACCATGACACCAGATTGTTCCCCACATAAAAACACCCTCCGGTGGTGCTTTTCCGATCATCTGTATTTCCTGCCCAGTCAGCATCACTATATCCTGAGACAAGAGTATTCGTATCCTTTGTATACCATATACCATAGTCTGCAGTTCCGCTGATATACCTGATAATCCTTTTTACGGCAACAATATGAGATTCCTTAGGGCTTGCTTGATAACGTGCACAGACTCCAACACTAAAGCTGATATCCGGTCGGCTAGCTGTTAGATATAACAGGCTACCTATCATGCTTCTGTAAAGAGTAACTTCAACATCTCTTCCTCCTTCATCCTTAGAGAGTTTTTCAGATGTGCTCATAGGAGTCCTAACATGTCTGGCACTTTCTAAACCAAATCTCTTGACAAGATTTCTAGCATACTTGCTCTGCGAGATGAATAGACCATCCTGACACTGTTTAACTTGGAGCCCAAGAAATATATTCAACTCACCTACCATGCTCATTTCAAACTCCCTTTGCATGAGATTAATAAACTCATGCACAAGTTGTTGTGATGTTGAGCCGAAGACTATGTCGTCAACATAGATCTGGGCAATCATCACACTTGATCTTGTCCTTTGAACAAATAAGGTCTTATCAGCTCCTCCTCTTTCATATCCCTTTTTGAGAAGATACGTGGTCAATCTCTCATACCAGGCCCTTGGAGCTTGCTTCAGGCCATATAATGCCTTCTTCAGCTTGTACACATGATTCGGAAAAAACGGATCAGCAAAGCCTTTGGGTTGTTCAACATACACTTCTTCATTCAACAACCCGTTTAGAAAGGCACTTTTCACGTCCATTTGATGCAGTTTGAAGTTTAAGCTACAGGCAACCGCAAGTAACAGTCTAACAGATTCCAACCGTGCTACAGGGGCAAATGTCTCATCGAAGTCAATGCCTTCCACTTGGGTATACCCTTGAGCAACAAGCCGGGCTTTATTCCGGGTGACATTTCCCTTCTCATCTGTCTTATTTTTGAATATCCACTTTGTCCCGATGACATTAGTTCCTTTTGGTCTCTCCACAAGACTCCAAACGTCATTTCGTTGGAATTGGTTTAGTTCCTCTTGCATAGCCGAGGCCCAGAAATCATCACCAATTGCTTCCTTCACATTTTTGGGTTCGATAGTAGAAAGAAAACAAGCATACCCAGCCAGATCTCTGTAATTAACACGACTAGTACCTCTGGTGCGACGACTGTCGTGAACGTCGCCAATGATTAGATCTGGCGGATGATCTCGTATGATCTTTGTAATTCCCTCAGCGTCTTGAGCATTTTCAGCTTCTACTTGGGTTGACTCCATGTTGGTAGTATCCTGTGTTGCAACAATTTGTTCAACATGATTCTGTTTGGTCTTGTTTGTTGCAACATCACTTTCAACACGAACATCATCTTCATTTATGTCTTCTTGAACTCCTTTCTCACCGGTCAGAATAGATTCTCCCTGATCAAAATCATCAACCACAACGTTAATGGATTCCATCATGACATCTGTTCGTTCATTCAGCACTCGGAACGCACGACTCCGTGTAGAATACCCCAAGAAAATTCCTTTGTCACTCTTGGTGTCGAATTTCCGTCTTGGTGTTCGATCTTGCAGGATGTAGCACTTGCTTCCAAAGATATGAAAGTAGGAGACATCAGGCTTTCGACCTTTCCATATTTCATATGGAGTTTTCTCAGTCAGTGGTCGAAGATAAACCCTGTTGATGGTGTAACAAGCAGTATTAATTGCTTCAGCCCACCACTTAGTATTCACTTTTCGAGCATTCAGCATTACACGAGCCATTTCCTGAAGAGTACGATTCTTCCTTTCGACAACCCCGTTTTGCTGAGGAGTCTTAGGAGCCGAGAATTCATGTCCTATACCTTGTGCCTCACAGAATTCAGAGAATGAGTGATTCTCAAACTCTTTTCCGTGATCACTACGGATTCGAATGACTTTCCCTATGTTGTCTCCTCTTTCTACTTGAAGACGAGTACACAGGTTTTTGAAAGCAATAAAAGTGTCTGATTTTTCCTTCAGGAAATCCACCCAGGTGAAGCGTGAAAAATCATCAACGCAAACAAAAATGTACTTCTTACCTCCGACACTTGTTTCTGAAGTGGGTCCAATCAGATCCATATGCAATAGCTCCAAAGTTTTTGATGTTGAGATACTCTGAATTTGTTTGTGACTAATTTTCTTCTGCTTCCCCAGTTGGCAAGCTTCGCACACTCCTTCCTTCTTCTTGCTTAACGTAGGCATTCCTCGGACAGCTCTTGCTTTGGAGATTTTCATTAAGGTCTTGAAGTTAACATGGCCTAATTTCTGATGCCATTGTTCAGAAGCATCAGTGGTGATACTCAGACATCTGTCAGGTTCTTGCAATAGGTAGCAGTTGTCACTGGATCTTTTTCCAGAAAGAATACATACTTTATCACTGTTAAACACAAGACATTCATTTTTGTTGAACCGAACCAGCAGCCCTTGATCACACAGCTGACTTATACTGATAAGATTAGCCTTTAGATTTTCAACATGCATCACATCTTTCAATTTCAGAGTTTCTGTCATATTGAGATTACCTTTTCCAATAACTTTGCTTCTCTGTCCATCCCCAAAGGTGACATGACCTTTATTTCCAGCAATGTACTCAGACAGAAGTCCCTTGTTCCCTGTCATGTGCCGAGAGCACCCACTGTCAAAGTACCACTGATTTTCTGCAAAGGTAGCTAAAGAGGTGTACGCAACCATACTGACCAGTTCCGACTTCTTAATCCATTTCATGCTTGTCTGTTGCTGAGGATGAACAATATTTCTTCCTTCACTCTCATGCTTCATGCGCTTGAAACACCTCCAATCATTATGTCCTATTTGTTTACAGTAACTGCATATAAGCTGTCTAGGAGTAGTACCTCTTCTGTTCTTTCCTAGTGGCTTGACCTCATCATGTGGATTCCATTTAACATGTTCCTTAGCATTAAGACTACTCCTAGTCTTGGGTGTGTGAAAATTGCTTCCTCTGTTGTACCCAACTCCAGTTCGATCTCCAGCGACTTTTCCCATGTTGAGGATGTCATTGAGTTTGGTTTTCCCAGAGTTCCATCTGTTAACAGTGCTTTCAGCCTTCTCAGCTCTCATTATGGCTCTCTTCATGTCTCTCTCACAGATCTGGAGACTTGCTTCAGTCTTCAGAAGTTTGATTTGATATGTAGTCTTCTCACTCCTCAACTTAGAGCATTCATCTTTCAGTTTCTTGTTGGTTTCACAAATTTCCATCCATTTGTAGAACATAGTTTGATAGGCTACGCGGATTTCCTCATCATCAATATCTTCTTCACTCCCGACTTCTGATTCAGCTTCACTGTCAGAATCAGCTTTGTTTGTTGTAACATTTTGTACAACATGTTCTCCCTTGTGCTTCGTTGTAGCATTACATGTTGCAACATTATGTTCAACAAGGCTGGCGATCTTGCCTTCAGATTTGTCATTCAGAATAGCTGTGAACGCCACATAATTACTGGTTATGTCTTCATCTTCCTTGCTATCTCCAGAGTCTTCATCGCTCCAAGTACTGGCAAGAGATTTCCCTTTTAGCTTCTTTAGAGTGTTTGCACACTCTGCCTGTATATGTCCGAAACCTTCACATTCTCTACACTGTATTCCCTTTCCTTTGTTTTTAGACTCATACCTTTGTATAGGACGACCAGCATTCCTTTCACCTGCAGGAGGTCCTGTCCGCACCTTTTTATTGGTAGCTTTAAAATTCTGACCTTTATTGCTGATCTTTCTCATCATCCTGCTAAAGTTTTTGGTGAGAAGCGCGATATCATCCTCGAGTTCTGTCTCATCATCAGATTTTGATGGTTCACTGGCTTCAATCTTCAAGGCAACACCCTTCTCCTTTTTGTTTTGTTTGAGATTCATCTCATAGGTCTGTAAGGATCCCATGAGTTCGTCCAATCTCATGGTCGAAGTATTCCTTACCTCCTCTATAGCTGCAATCTTTGCTGAAAATTTATCTGGCAGGGACCTCAGAGTTTTTTCAACAAGCTTCTTTTGTGAATACTTCTTACCCAGTTGAAATGCCTGGTTAGCAATATCTCTCAATCTTCCATTGAACTCTGCTACCGTCTCATTTTCGTTCATCCTTAGATTTTCAAACTGGCTGGCGAGCATCTGTAATTTTGAGGCCTTAACAGTGCTGGTTCCTTCATGCACATTTTGAAGAATGTCCCAAGCTTCTTTAGCATGCTCACAGGTTGAGATAAGCTTGAATTGCTCTTCATCAACGGCAGTAAAGATGGCGTTAACCGCCTTAGAGTTTCCTAAGGCAGCACGTTCTTCATCAGAATTCCAGTCTCTAACAGGTTTGAAACTCTCCTTACCTTCTTTGTTGACTTCAACCGGAGGATTCCATCCTTCAACTGTAGCAACCCAAGCTTTTTCATCCAAGGACTTGATAAAAGCTCGCATACGAGACTTCCAATAGGTGTAGTTCGATCCAGTAAGCAAAGGGGGACGAGTAACCGAAGCTCCTTCTTTTGTGTTCATGATCAGCGTACTGACCTACAGGATCACATCCACTTTGAAAGAGGGTCAAAGTATTGTAGATGACAGGCTCTGATACCAAATGCAATTCAGTACGCGGTAAAGAATATAGCAAACAGCGTAAAAGCATGCAACATGCAAGGACACACAAGAATTGGTTTCGCAGTTCGGTGCGCACACCTACATCTGCGGGGCCACGCCCAGAAAATTGAATACTTCACTAAAAAGATTGGAGAATACAAATTCTACAATTCACGCTTTAATAAGGAAGAACACTCTCATCCTTAAAGAACAAACCGTGAGGGGATGATCGCAATCAACCCCGTGAAGTATTCTTGGCAAGCTCCCCTTGCCTGCAAGCTCCCCTTGCACCTCCGACTCGATCAACTCCCTTGATCCTGCGTGTCGCAGCCGTCGGCCTCCCTCCCGGAGAATATCCTTGAGCTTCTTAAACTCAAGCGTCAACCCTAGCCGCCAATCAACCCGACGCTTAAAAGGGAACGCCCCTGCCATCTTTGGTTCAATTTCCACGCAGGCAATCAAACCTAGATTCGGCTCCATCTTCAGCAACAACTGAACCATCTTCAACAAGAAGGAGATCCCGAGAGATCCTAAAGCGGCGGTTACGAGATCCCACTAGATCCGAACGAGGCAGCGGTAAGAGTATTGATTTGCCGAAAATCTCTCTTCAACCGATTCGCAAGAGATAACGCACAATCAACAATAGATCATTTTATAACCACCAAAGCGCATAAATAGCAAGATTGAAAAAGCGGAATACGCTGGCTCCAGTTGCGCATCCTATTAAGCACCACGGCAACCAGATATGCAAGTAAGCATATTTTGTTGAACATCCTGGTCCAACAATCTGTTCAACAAACTGTCCAACATTCTCTTCTTCATATGGCATGGATATCAACCTATCCAACATTCTCCAGTGCCACATATGACAAGACACATACTAGAATGATCATAGAATAAATCCTAACAGTTGGCTCTAGATTTGAAAAGTTATTACCTGAATTTCAATTAGTTCTCTGATGACTAATTTCCTAAATTTTCTTACTAATTTCTCTTATGGATAAGTTTTTTTATAAAAGAAATTGATGAATTAACCCTTTTTAGATTGTTGCCGTGGCCTGCAAGTTTCTTATGTCGTAAACACCAAATAAAATCAACCATTTGATAAGCTGTCCTTTTAAGTAGATATTTTCATTTGAATCTATGATGGAATTGGAAATGATGAGGCTACCGACTTCGATGAAGAATTGATCGAGCGATAATAATACTGCCGACTCACACCAGGACCAACGTTGACTCAAATAATTGGGGAAGTCAAAGCCTGGTGGATTCCAGTCCATGGGGCCGATTCTGCCGGTGTTTTGTGGCGTAATGAACAAGTGCCACAAGGTCTCAAGCAAGATCCAGTGCAAGGCCATCCATAAGATCCTCGCCGGTGCTGATGTTGTTTCCATGGCCCCCATTGGCTCTAGAAAGACTATCGCTTTCCTCACTCCCAGGCTCCAGAAGCTCCGACAACATGTGCATGATGCCGACGTCTACATCCCGTTGCCTACCAAGGATTTGGCGATTCAAAGTTTAATAAAGATCTTGGCAAATACACCAGTCAGCTATCTATTTTTCTCTTCATTTTTTTTATATTTGTGTTTGTTTGTTATGTATTTTTTTGGGGATATTGATTGTGATTATTGGTGAAATTTTGAAACAGATCATGCATTGTTCGTGGGTGTGCCAACAAACAAAAATCTTACTGGTAAATGATATTACCTTGATTATTAATGTTTATATTTTTGAAACTCTTTTTCTAATAATTTGTTAAATTTTGTAACACAAGTTTCGATTTTTGATTGAATGGATCAAAGCTCTTCTATATTTCACATATTAGATTTGTTTGTTTTAACATGAGTTGGGAATACTTGAAGGCCATAACACTAACGTTTGATACTTTATGCCCGTTCATGTGTGGCTGAGAATTAATTATTATATTTGTTGTTGTTTGTTATGTGTTTTTGGGGATGTGAATATTGGTAAAATTTTGAAATAGGCCATGTGTTGTTATTGGATGTACCGACAGATAAAAATATCTTACTGGTAAATGATATTACATTGATTATTGACTAGTCATAACCCGTGCCCGTAGGGCACGGCGAAGGTCGTCTCCCGGGTTGCGAAACTGAGGAGGAAAGTTGGGTAACCGGTGAAATGACGACAGGGTAGTTGTTTAACGGGTGCTAGAATGAGTTGGAAGTCGTGTCCCGGGGGGGCAATATTGAATGCAAAAGAAAACCTGGGTCATTCGATTTCCGGATGCAAAATTGAGGAGGACAGTCAGTAACTGGGGGAGAAGAAGACATGGAAGTCGTCTCCTGGGCGCAACATTGATGTCAGAATTGAGATACTGGGTAAGTCGTAGCAGTGGCACAAAAGTAGGGAATAAAGCTAAAAATACCTTGGTGCAGAGCGGAAAAAGAGCGATGTAGAATGTGTAAGTAGGGGGAAGAGGAGTGGTGTTTTAGTTGTAGGAACAAAAGATGAGAGGTTATTTTGCAAATCTGTGCCTTGCGATGGCATATTTTGTATGGGTTTAACCAAAAAAAACAAAAGATGAGTGGTCTTTTGCAAATAAGGGGAATGTGGTGGAATTTTTTGTATGGGTTTAACCAAAAAATGCAAATCCACACCTATTCACTCGCCAACGCTTTATAGGGTTATCTACTCTTCCACACAATTTTACGATACGAAGAAATTTAATTCCTTTAAAAATTCTTCCTCACAAAATTAAGGACTCTCCAAATTTAGTTAAGTACTTAATTTAGTACCCTCCAAATTAAGTGCTCGTAAAATTTCAAATTAGCGCAGTATTGCATGCAAATGGTACTTTGCATAATCCACAAATATGGGATATGTCTACATGAGTAGAAGATTTTAAGTAGATTAAAATGCAAAATTTGAATTTTAAAATTTTCCATTTACCCCCTAGTCAATATTACCTCAAATATTGAATTTTCATGAAAGACGACCAGAATAAGTTGTAATCAAGCTAAGAATAACTCAAAAGCATCAACATTGCAGACAAAGGGTAATTGAGTCGACCAGTATCTTTGTAAATAGTCGGATTGAAATGTATGATACTACTTTTGTTTTACATGATAGCATAGTACCATAATGTAACAGTTTATGTCTAATTTGAAATTTTTGTTGATTTTCCAATCAAATCCGAAAGGTTAAATAAAAATAGCGCCTGCTTTTAGTACGGAAATATGAAGTTAGTACACAACTTTAGTACAGAAATAGCATTGCTTGTGCAACACATTTATGCGTAAAACATTCCAAGATGTCGAAGACTACTTTGGGAAGATATGGACCTAGGATACAAATGTCGAAAGATATGAAGTATCTCGCAGGTAGAGTACTCCCTCATGCTGCAGTAGAAAACTTCCTAATGAGGACATTGTGAAGGGAAAAAGTATCAATCGTAAGCCATAATGGAGTGTTATGTGGATGCGCAATAACCTAGGAAATTTACAAACAAAAATTTGTTAGAGAAATGAAGATATAATATTTGTCAATATTAATAATATGAAATTAATATTTGATTTACCGTATTCAGATGTAGGGTTGATGATCGTGGTGTGTGTAACCAATCAAGCTCAGCAAGAACCATCTTCCAATTCTGTAACATAAAAATTATTATGATTTGCAATAGAAACAATGTATTTGGCAAAGAATTATTATTTTATACATGTTACCTCAGAAAAAGATGTTAGTTTTGCTTCCGTATTAGATGGCGCATTTGTTTCTACCGTTTTTTTTTGCAACATTCTGATGTTAAGAATAGTAAATAGTTAATTTGTTTAATAATCTAACTATGAAAATGGTCAATTCTGTAATGTCAAAACCATACCTTATCAAACCAAATCCTCTTATAATCACGTAGTGTGATATCTATATTATTGTTATGAAGCAAATCAACCTATATGTAAAAAATGATTAGTAAAAAAATGCAATTAAGAATATCAGGAAAAAGATTTATTAGTGCCTTACAGTTTTCTGCAAATAATGGTCCTTAGCAGCATTCATCTGTAGAGAAATACAAATCAACATATTAGAAGAAAATATGAAAATCGTAAAATGACATGCTATAGATTTAACAATTTATTACATTTATGTATATAGAAATGCTTGTCCACATTATGCAGCTCGATATCGTACACTACTGGTATACCTGCATGATGGACACAAATCGATTTCCAATTTATTTTTAAGAATTATGAAACGAATAAATGAATGAAATAAACCAAAAGATATAAAGAATATTATAAAAACTTACATATAACAGACAGCATAGATATTCATAGCAGGATTTCTGGATAAACAATGTTAATTGTGTTATTTGAACCAGATGGAAGAAGGACACTAACACGGTCAAATGACGTGCATCTAGATAGTGCTACATAAAGATGTCCATGACTGAAAACTGGGTTACGCAAGTCTAAACCAACAAACTTCACAGATTGTCATTGAGATTTATTAATTGTCATGGCATAAGTCACACGAACAGGAAACTGGTGTCTTGTCATATGAATAGGTAATTCTGTAGACGATGGTGACAAAGATATTCTTGGAATAAAAACCAAACTACCGGCTCTATCACCATTCAAAATTTGAGCTTCAATCACACGGGATGCGCATCTTACAACCATTAGCCGAGTGCCGTTACATAGACCATCTTTTGGTGCAATATTTCGAAGCAAAATAATTGGACAACCAACCTTAAGGTCAAGTTTAAATGGGGGCAACCCAGGAGGATCCAAAGCGTTTATGTATTCAGTTGGATACCGGTTTATAATGGAAGGATCAGTATATTCAGATTCAGCAAGTTTGTCTGCAGCCAGATATGTTATTTGTTGACCAGGATAAATTTGCAATGCAGCAGAATTTATGTAGTTAACATCATCATTACGCGCGGAAAGAATTATTCGTTCAGTAAGAAATGCCGGAGTCACCGTTCCCTCAACATCTAGATGCGGATAAATTCTTAATAATAACTCATTTAAATCCTTGCACCTAAAAATGTTGGAGGGAAGCTCAACCACTTCTGAAGGGTTTGTCCCGACCTGATGCATAAGCAGAAATTAATTTAGTCAATGGTAGGTTAAGTGAAAAATGTATAGTAAAAGCATAAAGTATTCAGACAAATACCTCCAAAATAAATTTTGCAAAATTATTATTTTCAACGGATGAGTCAGACAAACGCATATTCTGATCCAAGATCAAAACTTGTATAGCGCACCATAATGCAGATCGTCTTAATGATGCTCCAACAATTTCTTCTCTAACCCCCTTTGGTATAACTGGCAAGATTTGTCGGAAGTCCCCACCAAGAACAACAGTAATACCACCGAATGATTTAGTGTTATCACAAATATCCTTTAACGATCGATCCACTGACTCAACACAATGTCGGTGTTGCATAGGAACTTCGTCCCATATTATTAATTTTGATTTCCTGAATAATTCTGCATGTATGGATTGTTTACTAAAATTACAAATTGAATTATCATGCACATCCAAAGGTATGCGAAAGGTTGAATGTGCAGTCCGACCTCCGATTAGTAATAATGAAGCAATACCAGATGATGCAACAGTGATAACTATATTTCCTAAACTGCGCAACATTGTTGCTATAGCATTGTACAGAAAAGTCTTTCCAGTTCCAGCACCGCCGCTTAAGAAAAATGTAGTACCTTTATTTTCAAAAACGGATGAAGTAATTGCTGAGTAAGCACTACGTTGTGCATCATTTAGGCTATCAACATTTTTCGCTGCATCCAATGGTTTCGCTGTATTTATAAGTTCCTGATGTTCATGCAACAACCGATTTCCAATAATTGCATTCCAATTTCCAGTAGGAAGTGGCATTGGTGGAAAGTCATATAGGCACTTACCATACTCCTCTAGCAATTCATTGATTAGAAATAAGCCGTAGTCTTCAAGTTGGCATTGAGATGGTGTAGAAATTGAAAACAGGATATTAATTTTATGTTGAAGATCGTCACAGATTTGCATTGAGAATTGATTCCATAATGCAAGTGGGTCGATCGGTGAACATTCAATAAGAATAATACTAAACAGTCGACGTAATTGATATCCTGTTTTCATATTTGAAGCTTCGTGAAGACATTGTTTCCATTCTGAATCATCTTCGAGAAGACCTCTTGCAACGCATGTTGCTTTGAATGTAGAGTACTCTACAGTATTGACAGTGCGTAAATTTTTCCATGATGTTGGTCCTCTTACAACTGTTAGTAACAACCGTAAATAGAAGCGTTCACCAGAGTTTGGAGATGCAAAATACATTCTACCAATTGAATAACCAGATTTTCTTGGAGTCCAGACCTTTGTGGATTTATTCCAAACAAACTTTTGAGGAAATTCTTGGTAAGTGAGATCATGTGCTGACTCATGTAAATCACAACATGTAAAAAATTCAGTCAAAGTTGTCTTCTCATTTTCAGCTCTAGACCATATTGTAGCATGGTCTTCAGCTGGATCAAAAATAACACGGTGTTGCCCTGGCAAATGAAGCATCAATCGTTGTACTGATGGTATCTCCTGATGTAAAGGATGTTCAAATAATCGCCAAGCTGCCTCTGGGGGACCAATATATCTTGCATCAAGGTATTGCTGGATCTCATCTACTGCTCCCAACATCATTGTAGTTCGATCATGACCTTTGTAAATGTACTTATGAATGTATTTGACACATCTTATTCCGGCACAAACCTCGACATTAATATGACAGTTAAAGAGTCTAGAAAGATACTTATTGTATGGAACAACATCTCGGTTATCAAACTGATGACCCCTTACAGTATAGATATGTCCATTATTTCGACGACGATATATAGGATAGCCATCACGATCCATTGTTGTTGAATCTACATAAGTTCTCGGGTACTTCTTAGTACATTTACCATTATCCATACATGAAGAGCTTGGATTTCGAGCACCACATGGACCGTGCACCATACATTTTTTCACAGTATCGAATAATTCTGGTTCTTGAGAAGGATCAGGAAATTCAGCACAGACAATCTTATCCACTTGAGCACATGTATGGATCTTATCTAGACCATGAAGGAAGAAAAGAGCATGCATGTGTGGAAGACCACGTTTCTGAAATTCAACGGTTAAGACATGTGCTACTTTCCTTCCGAATACATTTTTTGCATCAACCTCTTTCATTAAAGCCCTTCTTTTTAACTCGAAAACACGGGCAACTAAATCGGGGCGATCGATAGACTTTTGGTAAGGTAGGAGAGCATTTGATATTTCAGGCCAATTTGGATTTGCAGTCATGGTTAGAAATATATCCGGGTGCTGATTATATCGTGTAATAGCCATCGAGTCCTGAAAAATTTCAAACATGTGGCGTGCACTTCCAGTGAAAGATGAAGGAAGTATCATCCGCTGGCCGATTTGGTCACAACTGACATATGCATCGATATCTGCAAGACCGTGATACAGTTCAGAACGTAGTTTTTGCTGATTGAGCTTGATGAAAGTCAAACGATTTTGCTCAGTTGCTGCCCAAGCATCAACTATGAACTCTTGGAACAATTTGCCAGCTCGCAAAATTGACGAATACTCAGTATGTCTTTCAAAAAGACGGTAGCTATAAAACTCACACATGGTAAGGCGTCTATGTGTGCTATGATTGCACAAGGGATCCCATTGCTTCAACTCGGGTTCCCATCCAAGCTGACCATTAGGGAATAATAAAACATAATGCAAGGGCAAATATGCAGGATGAGCCTCATTGATATGCATGAGTTGATTATTTCCTCGTAGATGTAAAATAATATCTCGCATCCCGGTAGGTCGATAGCCATCTCCCGGTAAAATAACTGCAATCTCATCTATAGTTGGGAGGTTATAGCGGCGTCGATCTTTTGTCGAATTATAATGCAGATATACAGGGAGATCACGACCAGATACATTTGCTTGAATTAAGACAGAATAAGCCTGATGATATAGATGGATGAATGGGTTAATGGCTGATAGACAATTTTGAATGATAAGTAAGACATCCGGTCTCAAATGAGGATTTCTATTACTGCGCAACTCTATAGCGGAAGCAGGATCATATATGTAAAGTTGACAATAACTTGCTGTTTGATTCAGTTGTGGTAGAAGTGAGCCTGTTCGATGACGTAATTCTCCATGTATAGTAAAAGATGAAGGACCTCTACCCGGAATCAATCTTTGATCCAATGTAGCACCAAGACTGGTAAATGCGTTAGCTGCGTTATACTCTCGGGCATATTTTCGAAATGATTTTGATTGCTCATTGTTTCAATCATATAACGCGCGAATTGCTGTTGGTGGTTCAATAAGTGTATCTAATTTTACCTTTCCTTGCAAACAGCATGTTCCGAAAAGATGAGTTGTCAAAGTTGACCTTGACAACTGTTCATCCAACCAATGTAAAGCTGAGCAATGAGGGCATGGAATGTTCATTAAGCCAAGCGAATGCCGAACAGAATCAACAGTTGCTGGGGGACAAAGTATATTTGGAGTTGACCTACAGAATCTTGTTTAATGTCAAATTACAGGAGTATAGAGTAAGTTTTATGTATGATCAACATGATAATAACCTGGCATGAGGTTCAGCATCTTGTGCAAGAATAAAACCAGATATGTTTAGTTGGTCTTTTTCTCGTTCTCTTCTTCTGCGTTGAGCAAAGGACCTGTCCGTAGTATAGGCAAAATTTAGTACAATTAGAAAATGGTAGAGTATAGTTGATTTTATGGTCATGGAAGCAGGGAATATGGTAGATGACCTGGCAGAAGGTCCAACATCTTGTTCAAGAAGGCTATCATTGCGGAAGGCTGACCCCTCATGCAACTCGTCAAATATGGAAGTTGATAATAAAGGTGTTAATTGAGGTATATCGAGTATGTTGTTAGGATGCGTAAATCGAGAAAGGCATAATTGGTCTATATCTTGTTCTCCTCTTATGCGTTGAGCTAACGAACTACACAAAAGAAACCCAAAAATATAGAAAATTACCGTACAGTAGATATATAATAGTTGATTTGATGTACAGGCAAGAGGAGAGTAACATAGATTACCTAGCAGAAGAAGGTTCAGCATCTTGTTCAGAAATGGTATCATTAGGCGAGTCTAAGCCCTCAGGAACATATTCACGTAGGAAAGTTGATGATGAAGGTGGTAGTTGAGGTATATCGAGAATGTTGGTAGGAGTGATAAATCTAGGAATGTTCAATTGATCTTTCTCTCGTTCTCTCCTTCTACGTTGCGCTAAGGAACTGACCAAAGTAAAACAAAAAGAAAAAAAAAACTAAATTACCATATCTAAAGAAACATAGATTTTATGTACATGCAAGGGGATAATAACAAAGAAAACCTGGCAGATGGTGGAGCAGCTTGTTCAGAAATAGTATAATTTCGAGAGTATGAGACATCATGCACCTCTTCAATTAGGAAAGTTGATGATGAAGGTGTTACTTGATGTATAGCTGGTATGTTATTATGAGTGAGTAATCGAGCAATGTTCCTTTGTTCTTTCTCTCGTTCTCTCCTTC
Organism: Scilla litardierei; assembly: GCA_030789695.1. Lineage (NCBI taxonomy): Eukaryota > Viridiplantae > Streptophyta > Magnoliopsida > Asparagales > Asparagaceae > Scilla > Scilla litardierei. Next base: position 19,360,771 of record CM061132.1, on the reverse strand, counting down.
TACGTTGAGCTAAGGATCTATTCAAAGTAAAAACAGTAATGAGTACAAATAAAGTTTTGTGTGTTGGCAAGTGGGTAATAACGTAGATAACCTGGCAGAAGGTAGAGCAGCTTGTTCAGAGAAAGTATCATTTCGTGAGGCTGATCCCGCATGCACGTATTCAGGTACGGAAGTTGATGGTGAAGCTGTTACTGTTGGTATATCGAGTGCACTGTTAGGAGGCCTAAATCGAGAAATGTTTCGTTGTTTTATCTCTCCTTCTCTCCGTTTGCGTTGAGCTGAGGCACTACCCAAAGTACAATCGCAAATGAATACAATTAAATTACAGTAGGGCAGAATAGAATTAAGGGAAAAGTTAGTGGGTAAAAACCTAGCAAATGGTGCAACATTGAGTTCAGAAATCATATTAGTGTGTGAGGCCGATCCTTCGGAACCGTGTTCAGAAATCATTGAATGTTCATGTTCACGATGTCTTCGTTTGCGTTGAGCCAATAAGCTTTTTGCTACGAAACTATCAACATATGCCTAAATTGAGAGGGGATGGTAAGGTTGAGTAATAGTAGTGCGTGAAGTATGTAAGAAAATGAGTTATAGTAGGAAATGCCGTACCGGACGCATGTTGTTGCGAAGCAAGTAGAAATGATAAAGTCACGCGGATGGTCAAATTACGAAAACGTCCAACTGCTCCAGTTAAAATAAATGTTAAAATAAATTAACCGGACAAATGTTAAACGGTAGTAGTAATTATATGTACGGAAGGAAAAATGGTAATCAACTACATAAATTATGTGTAATTTTGAAAAGCATGTATAAGTTCAACATTGCAAAGTTAAGCAATAAAACTTACAATGAACTACCCAAAAACAATCAAAACAACGTAATGATTGGGTTCAAAAATAGTAATCAGTACAGGCCGTGTAAAAATCTTGGCCAAAACAGAACCCCTCTCACCTAATTAGTACAATCCCTATATTCGTGATTGGGTATCCCTCGCATCTCACCTAACAACAAAAAAAGAAGCAAAAGAAACGGGAAAAGTAAGAACGGTAAACTCAGGTCCTGCAAGATACTGATTCTCTCGAATGAAGTCCTATGTATTAAAACTTAAAAAATTTTATTATGACTGCTCGCCAACCAGTGAGGGAGGCAGGGAGGGTATTTTTGCTATTTTCTAATATGTCATAGGAATTGGAAAGCAAAGAACTTGAAAATTTCCGTGTAGGAAAAAAGCCATTTTTTAAATGTTTTTTGCAAAAATTTAAAATTAGAACAAATTACCTGGGACCAGATCAAATATAGGTAATACATGATATGGAATAGTTTAATTTGATCAATACGTAACAGTAATGCTACAGAAGACATTGACAATGCGTCAAATGTTGTGTACATTAAACAAAGCGTTATGTGACATGATGACGACTGGAATCAAGTGAATATGAAAATATGAAAGTTGTACAACTTGCAAAATAACAGTTAAAATTTTGTGTATATTATTACATGTAGAAGGAAAAAAGAAAACTACATGGTTCGTTACGGATTTTGAGGTTATTATTACAATGTAGAATTTGTCCAAGGCCCAATTTAGAATGTGTATGCCGGGATGGACTGATTACTAAATTTGAAGCCCAACTTGAGACAAAGGGTTCCATATTGAGTAAAATTAGGCATCAACCTTATATAACTAAGTTAATTAAATCACCCAAGCACACCAGTAATTGATGTTGGACTAAGCTCACATCTTCTCTCCATTTAACCAAATACATCATTGCATCATAGTCAATAAATTCTGAATTTGTATGGATGCAAGACACGTATTTAAAGACATGCAATTTGGATTGCATCAAAATCAAATAGACACATATTTAAAAGAAATTTTAAAAATGAACTTACGGCTAAACTGAACATAAACTTGAAAACTGAGCATAAGCTTGAAAAACGTAAACGGAGAGTTTTATGTGAGAATGATGTTAAAATAAATTTCAAACGAATCGCAGTTAGTTGATATGAATTTTCAAATGTAATACCGAGAATTTGAAACTAAGTTTGAAAAAAATGGAAAGGTGAAAGAAATTTGAAAATGAGTCAGTTGATATGAATCAGTGAGGTACCGTAAATTTCTGCTATAAGTGGACTAACAACAGTAATGGTTTGGAGGGAAAAATGTGTATTTGTGGTTCTCTGACCGGAAAATTTAAAATCAGGACTTCATACGTTAAGAAACATCAGGAAATAAAACTGATTTAGGGGGCAATTGATGTGATGACAATGGATTCTAAATTCGTGTCCTTAAATCCATAGTCATCAAGGTCTGTGGATGTGATACAGGGCTGACTACAGTTTTCAATCCAAGCTTCACATACATGGACAAAGTTATGTTACTTCTAAAATCTGTCTTTGTTAACCTCAGTTGCAAAAAAGAAGAAAAAAGGGAAAACAAAATTGGAAAAAGCATGCTTTTGTCCGTACGTGTTCAAACTAAACGTTTCCTAATGTTTGCATATAATAACCCTGTCCAATTATCTAACCACAGTTTGGACAACATAAACAATTAACCCTTAGAAAGAAGCAAAAACATTGACTGAATGAAAAGTAACTGAATGAAAATTAATGCCAGAGCAAAACAATGCCAGATTTGAATGAGCAAAACAATGACAGGTTCCAAAAAAGGCAAAACAATGTGGCGCTAGACATTGGTTAAAAAACATTGACTGAATGAAAGTTAATGCCATTGAGGAAATTAATGCCATATTTGAGGGCATTGTTCTCGTCAAAACAATGCCAGATTTGAGGACGACGCGATTTGAGGAAATTAATGCCATAGCAAAAGCGAAAAAATTGAGACCAGAATCAAAGATTGACTGGCATTAATTTCTTTATACTTAAAGAAGCAAACAATTGATTTGAGAGCAGAAGCAAATCATAGAAGAAGAGTTGAGACCGTTACGATTTGAGAACGTTGCAGAGGAAGTTAAGTTTGTGGGTTGGAGGTTGAAGTTTGAGGGAAGGAAGAAGATGAGGGAAGGAAGCAGAGAAGTGGTTTTAAGGGGTTATAGAAATTGGGTAGTCCATTTTCGAAAGAAATTATATAGATATCGAATAGCGTAAAAGTTCAAACGCGCATAAAATTGAAGCAGATTATTAGTTTCACAACAAATGTGAACTGAATTTTCTAAATTGTTTAATTTTTAAAAGGTTAAGATTGGAATGGTCAGGATATAGGTTAGCAAGCTCATTAGTGGATTCTCTTAGCAAGCATCTTGTTTGGTCAATGGGATTTTGGTTTTAAAATTTGAGAAAGAAGGAAAAAGACATAGATCCGAAAAGAGACAGATCACAGTTGGGCATTAGAAAAGAAGAAAAAAATTAGCAAAGAGACAGGACCAGTTTATGATCATAGTTTTATTACGTTAGACAGTGATTAAAATTGGGTCAATTAGCACTGCCTAACGTAAAATTTTAGTTTCAATGGAAAGAGACATAGAAATTAAAATTGGGTCAATTAGAACAAAGGGGTATGTGGTCATTGTATTTAGAACTTGCTGCATGGACTGTGAATAAAAATTCTTCGACATAGAATTGAAATAATTTCTGTAAAAAATAAAACTTGCTCTGGCTGTGGTAATAAAATCGGTTCAGTCCTCCATAGAATTGAACCAGTTTTTATTGAACCAATTTCCTCCAATTGATAAGAAAAATGAAGGAAAGTTAATGAAATTAAGGAAAGAAAGGCCATACCGTAAGAATGTAAGGAAAGTTATTAAGAGAGCAGTTATTAAGGAAGATTAAGATAGCAAAAAGTAAGGAAATTAAGATTTTTTTTGTAGCAAGTTCTGGGTAATTAAGATAGCAGGTATTAAGGGAAATTAAGATAGAAGCAAGTTTTTGATACAAAACCTGGTAGTAAGGAAAGTTATTAAGATAGCAGTTAGTAAGGAAAACTAAGATAGCTAAAATTAAAGAAATTAAGAGCAAATTTTAATTTTTTGTAGCAATTTATGGGTAATTAAGATAGCATTTACCAAGGGAAATTAAGAGAGCAGTTAGTTTTGGATACAAAACCTGTCAATTCGCGTGCAGGTTCAATACCTACAAACAAAAAAAACATAAAATTTCAATCTTTAGAGAACGAAGTAGAAAAAAAGTAAATATTTTATTGATTAAGGGAAACATTGATTAAGGAAAACAGTGAGGACGTCCAAATATTATAATGCATAAAGCAGTAGGAAAAAACATTGATTCAAGAACGTGGATTTAGGGAAGAAAATTGAGTGCCCGTAGGAAAGAAATTAAGGGAAATTAAGATAGCAGTTATTAAGGAAAAAAACAATTCAATTCTGGGTTAATAAGATTGCAGATTAAGGAAAGTTAAGGTAATTAAGGAAAGAAAGTAAGGAAAGTTATGAAATGGGCAGTTATTAAGGAAAATTGAGGTAGCAAAATTTATTTTTTTGTAGCAAATTCTGGGTAATTAAGATAGCAGTAAGTTTTTGATGCAAAACCTGTTACTAAGTAAGGAACATTATTAAGATAGCAGTTATTAAGGAAAATTAAGATAGCAAAAATTAAGGAAATTTGTAGCAAATTCTGGGTAATTAAGATAGTAGTTATTAAGGGAAATTACGATAGCAGTTAGTTTTGGGTACAAAACCTGTCAATTCGCGTGCAGGTTCAATACCTACAAACACAAAAAACATAAAATTTCAATCTTTAGAGAACGAAGTGGGAAAAAAAGTAAATATTATAATGATTAAGGCAGACATTGATTAAGGGAAACATTGAGGACGTCCAAATATTATAATGCATAAAGCAGTAGGAAAAAAACATTGATTCCAGAACGTGGATTAAGGGAAGAAAATTGAGTGGACGTAGGAAAGAAATTAAGGGAAATTAAGATAGCAGTTATTAAGGAAAAAGACAATTCAATTCTGGGTTAATAAGATTGCAGATTAAGGAAAGTTAAGGTAATTAAGGAAAGAAAGTAAGGAAAGTTATGAAATGGGCAGTTATTAAGGTAAATTATGGTAGCAAAATTTATTTTTTTGTAGCAAATTCTGGGTAATTAAGATAGCAGTAAGTGTTTGATGCAAAACCTGTTACTAAGTAAGGAACATTATTAAGATAGCAGTTATTAAGGAAAATTAAGATAGCAAAAATTAAGGAAATTTGTAGCAAATTCTGGGTAATTAAGATAGCAGTTATTAAGAGAAATTACGATAGCAGTTAGTTTTGGGTACAAAACCTGTCAATTCGCGTGCAGGTTCAATACCTACAAACAAAAAAAACATAAAATTTCAATCTTTAGAGAACGAAGTGGGGAAAAAAGTAAATATTATAATGATTAAGGCAGACATTGATTGAGGGAAACATTGAGGACGTCCAAATATTATAATGCATAAAGCAGTAGGAAAAAACATTGATTCCAGAACGTGGATTTAGGGAAGAAAATTGAGTGCCCGTAGGAAAGAAATTAAGGGAAATTAAGATAGCAGTTATTAAGGAAAAAGACAATTCAATTCTGGGTTAATAAGATTGCAGATTAAGGAAAGTTAAGGTAATTAAGGAAAGAAAGTAAGGAAAGTTATGAAATGGGCAGTTATTAAGGAAAATTAAGGTAGCAAAATTTATTTTTTGTAGCAAATTCTGGGTAATTAAGATAGCAGTAAGTTTTTGATGCAAAACCTGTTACTAAGTAAGGAACATTATTAAGATAGCAGTTATTAAGGAAAATTAAGATAGCAAAAATTAAGGAAATTTGTAGCAAATTCTGGGTAATTAAGATAGCAGTTATTAAGGGAAATTAAGATAGCAGTTAGTTTTGGGTACAAAACCTGTCAAGAAAATTAAGGAAAATTAAGGAAAAATTCTGGGTAGTTACTAAATATTTAGTATATTTAGTAAGAATTCTGGGTACGGATCCATTGCATAAAAGGTGATACAGTCACAAGAAGAAGTCGAATCGTTTTTTTAAGGAATTAATTAAGGAAAAATTGCATAAAAGGTAATACAGTCAGAAGAATTTTAGACTTTTAGACTTAAATTAAGGGAAAACATAGAGGAAGGACGGGGAAAGATGACGATAAATTAACTGAAAAGAAGACAGATTATTCCTACGCCTCTTTAATTAAGGAATAATTCCTCCTGTGAACTGCGAAATTAAGGGAAATTAAGATTAGGAGGGCGGAGAAATTAAGGAAAGTTACGACAAACAGGAATAATTCCTCCTGTGAACTGCGAAATTAAGGGAAATTAAGATTAGGAGGGCGGAGAAATTAAGGAAAGTTACGACAAACAGAAATTTAAATTAAGATAGCAGTTATTATCGGAGAAACTTCATGGATCCAAAACTACATGAAACAAAACAGAAGAAGTTAAAGGCCCATGGGGATTACCTGTTGTCTTATCTGTGAACTGCGAAATTGATTAAGTCGCAGAGGAGAACACATAGAGGAAGGACGGGGATGGAAGAAGGCAGATTTTTTTAAATGACTGAAAAGAGGAGGAGGTTTTATATAACTGAAAAGAGGAAGAGGCAGTTGTAAGTGGGCAACGGTATAATGGCCTAGTCATATTTTTTTTGTGAGACACGTAGGACAAAGACGTACACGTAGGACAGAATTTGCCACGTAGGATAAACATTCAAAATAGGTCCTGAATTGTATAAGAGATGTTTACTTTTTCTGGAAGTTTTTTTTCTAATAATTTGTTAAATTTTGTGACACAGGTTTCAATTTTTGAATGAATGGATCAAAGTTCTATATTTCACGTATTAGATTGGCATGATTTATGATGATTTGGGAATACTTAAAGGCATTTAAATGTTGCCATAACCCTAACTTTTTCAGAATTAATTGTTATATTTGTGGTTGAGAATAACATATCATAGATTTTTAAAATAGTCTTCTTTATCCCTTTTGTTAGGCAAGCCTCTTTTATATACCATTTTATTATGTTTCGATTTATGACATGGTATAATGCTTCATGCAATAAGATGAATTTAGTCTTTTTCCCTTTACACTTGCATCAATGATTGCTGTTCAATTTATCTAACCTGGATCTTCTCACTTTGGATGAGATACAAGTGTCAAACAATTACTAACACCTTTGTCACTACTCCTGGATATTTACCAACTTCTTTTAAATAGTGAATGTAACGAGCGTCATAGAATCAAATACTCAATTTTTCTCATCTTTATTACAACTATTTTTAATTTTCAAAACTCAGTAACTAAATATCAATCAATGAAAAATTGGTCACTTGTGTTACGCCTATTTGACCGAGACCCAAAAGACACAAGCCCAGGAGCCCAGCTGCGGACCGAGAGCCCACTCTACAAGGCCCAATAAGGGGCCCCCTCGGATGTCGACCCGACCCGGCCCCGATAACCCGCTGGTCACTCGCCCACTCCTGCGATAACCGCTCCCCCGATCGCGCGACCACTAAATGGCGATAATGGGGAGGTGCTGGCATGGCGCAGGAGGCGGCGGCGGAAGGGCGGATTGAGGGGACACGATCGAGGACGGGCGTGGGACGTGGGCCAGAGGTGATCACGCATGGAGCTCTACAAAAGGGCTAGGGAGACAACGAAGAAAGGGACCGCATCTCAGGTATCTAAAGCCTAAGGTACTCCATCAACGACCTTGTTCCTCCTTTCCATCTCCTTCCTCCCCCGCTCGTGCCGTGAGACACCGTTCCGATCTCCTCACGAGTCGAACCGTCTCCGCCGGGCCTCCTCTTTCAGATCTCTGTCTGACTTAGGCATCGGAGGGGATTTGGCCGGAACCAAGGTCCGGCCCCCTGACGAGCGTTCTCGTCTACGCAGGAGGACATCCGATCAACGGGCCGAGGCTTCCCCTCGCCCTTTGCCGACCACCCATCCAGCTGGACGACTGAGGCTACCCCTCGTCGTCCGATCGCCGAGGTCGAGCACATTCTGCCGAGGCCGAGCGTCTCGCCCAGGGCCGAGGCTCCCCCTCGCCCTTCGCCGACCACACATCTAGCTGGACGACTGAGGCTACCCCTCGTCGTCCTACCCCCAAGTCCGTGCGCGACCGTCCGAGGCCGAGCGTCTCAACTAGGGCCGAGGCTTCCCCTCGCCCCATCCGCACCGACTCGAAGCCCCCGAGGGACCCAAGCGGGCCCCTTGACCACATTGACCGGGTTTTCCACGGTCAACGCTTTGTAGTGAGAAAACACTCTGAAACATCTGGCGCCGTCTGTGGGAAGCGAAAAACCGTCCCACGAAGAAACAAACCACATCTGCGATGACGCGACCGCCCTCATCTCGACGAAAGGGGAACGAGGCCCTGGCGAGGGGCGACAAGGCCCGCCATCGTTGGCGCAAGGAGGATCGTAAGCCCTCCCCTTCCCCACCGGTCGGGAGGCCGAGTGCGTCCATAACAGCGCGCAGCTCGGACGTGGCTCTGGTGGTGTCAGTGGTCATAGACACTACCATGGTACGACGGCTGCTCGTCGACACCGGTAGCTCTTGTGACGTCCTCTTTATGTCGACCCTGAAGAAGATGGGGCGGCGGAAAGAAGACTTACGACCTCGCTCGGGTCCCGTGGTTGGGTTCACGGGTCACTCCACCCCCATCATCGGCACAATCCATCTCCCGGTAATGCTCGGAGACGCCCCGGACTCAGTGACCCTGGCGGTGGAATTCATCGTATTGGGGATCGGGTCGGAATACAATGGGATCATCGGCCGACCCCTACTCAACGCCGTCGGCGCGGTAGTCTCGACCCTCCATCGGACTATCAAGTTCCGAACGCCAGGGGGGATGGGGCAAGTCGAAGGCGACTCGGGAAGACCGAGTACCTGCTATCAACTGGCGGAGGAAGGTCCCGAGAATCGTCTAGCCGACCGGATGGCAGCGCTCGACTTGAGGAGTGTGCCTAGGCCCGCCCCTGCGGAGGAGCAGGAGCAAATCCCGGTCACAGACATCGAGGGCCGGTTCGTCTCGATCGGGAGAGGGCTGGGCCAAGACTTGAGGGATCAGCTGATCGAATGCCTGGAGGCGAACCTGGACATCTTTGCTTGGTCACCGGAAGACATGCCCGGCGTAGACCCCCAGGTGATCGTCCACCAGATCAACGCCGACCCCAACTTCAAGCCGGTTAGGCAGAAGAAGCGCAACCTGGGCGGCGAGAAGATGAAGGCCGCCTCCGAGGAGGTGGAGCGTCTCCTTGAAGCCGGCTTCATACGAGAGGTCTGGTACCCGGAGTGGCTGTCGAACGTGGTGATGGTCAAGAAACCCAACGGGAAGTGGCGAATGTGCGTGGACTTCAGTGACCTCAACAAGGCTTGCCCCAAGGACAGCTACCCCCTGCCGCGCATCGACCACCTGGTGGACAACGCTTCGGGATACAAGATGCTAAGCTTCATGGACGCTTACTCCGGATACAATCAAGTCCAGATGGACCCCCGGGACGAAGAGATGACAGCCTTCATGACGGACCGGGGAACTTACTGCTACAAGAAGATGCCCTTTGGTTTGAAGAACGCGAGGGCCACCTACCAGAGAATGGTCAACAAGGTTTTCAGCTCCCAGATCGGGAGGAACCTGGAAGTCTACGTCGACGACATGCTCGTCAAGTCAAGGCGACCGGAAGACCACATCGCCGACTTGCGGGAGACCTTCGAGCGGTTGCGGCAGCACCACATTCGGCTCAACCCCGCGAAGTGCACGTTCGGGGTAAGATCTGGTAAATTCTTGGGATTTATGATAACTAACCGTGGCATTGAAGCTAATCCCGACAAGATCGAGGCCCTGATCAACATGCGCGAGCCGACGACGATCAAAGAGCTCCAGAGGCTAAACGGGCGCATCGCAGCCTTGGGGCGATTCCTTTCAAAATCAGCGGAAAGATCGCTCCCCTTCTTCAAGGTCCTAAGGAAAGCGATCGCGGAACCTCCAGACAATAGGAAGACGATACTTTGGGACGAAGGCTGCTCCAGGGCGTTCGGAGACCTCAAAGAGTATCTCCGCAGCCCCCCTCTCCTGTCCAAGCCACGGGAAGGGGAGTCGCTAAGCCTTTACCTGGCGTGCGCGGAGGAAGCTGTGAGTTCGGTGCTGATCCGGGAGGACGGTGGGATGCAATGGCCGGTATATTACACGAGCCGGGTCCTGAAGGGGGCAGAGATGCGATACTCGCCCATGGAGAAACTGGCGTACGCCCTCGTCCTCTCAGCGCGAAGGCTCCGACCCTATTTCCAGGCCCACACCATACTGATCCTGACCGACTCGCAACTGGAGCAGAACCTCAAGAGATTCGATCGAATGGGAAGGATGCTAAACTGGGGAGTGGAGCTGAGCGAGTTCGACCTCCGATTCAAACCGCGTACGACCATCAAAGGGCAGGCCCTGGCCGACTTCATCGCCGAGTGCACAACGGAAGGAAATGGCCCCCCGGAGAAAGAAGGCCCGACGACGGTAATTGCTCAACCCCTGTCCTTTCTTTCGGCTGACCACTTTCAGTCAGGGGATCCAGGAGCATGGATAGTCCATGTGGATGGGTCGGCCACACAGTCAGGGGGCGGTGCCGGGATTGCAATCCGATCTCCGGAAGGGAACATTGTGGAATACGCGTTGCGGTTCGAGTTCCCAGCCACGAACAACGTGGCGGAATACGAAGCAGTGATCAACGGCCTGAGGCTGGCCCTGGAGTTCGGGGCCGAGTCCGTCCGCCTCCTCAGCGATTCGAAGCTCATTGTCAACCAGCTCTTGGGGAGTTACGAGGCACGGGAGGAGGCGATGCAGAGATACCTCCCTGTCGCCAGAGCGGCGATGTCCAAGTTCAAGGACGTGGAAGTCTTGCACCTCTCGCGATCAGAAAATGCGCGGGCAGATGCGTTGTCGAAGCTGGCCTCGTCCTCGCCAAAGGAGCTGGGCCGCACCATCTACGTGGAGAACCTGCAGTCCCCCAGCACGGAGGAGCACGAGGTGATGGCGATCGACCAAGAACCCACCTGGATGGACCCGATCATTCGGTACCTCACTCATGGAGAGGTACCGACCGATGGGGACGAACGCCGAACCCTGGAGAGAAAGGCGCTTCGATACGTGATCCATGAAGGGGCACTCTACCGGAGACGCTGGACCAAGACGGACGTCCTCCCATACCTGAAGTGCATCGGGCCGCAGGAAGCTGACTACGTCCTACGGGAGGTTCACGACGGGATCTGCGGGAATCACCACGGGGGCAAGATAGTCGCCCAGAAGATCTTGAGGCAGGGATACTACTGGCCAAGATGCAGCAAGCTACGTCCAAAAATGCCAAGAATGCCAGAGGTACGCCCACCACATCTCGACGCCCCCGTCAGAGCTCATTCCTATCGTGAGCCCCATCCCCTTCGCGAAATGGGGGCTCGACATCCTCGGACCGTTTAAACCGGGACGAGGGCAGCGGAAGCACCTAATTGTGGCGGTAGACTACTTCACCAAGTGGGTCGAGGCCGAGCCACTGGCCACCATCACTTGGAAGAAAGCAAAAAGCTTCGTGTGGAATTCCATCATCTCCAGATTCGGAGTGCCACGGGCCATCGTCACGGACAACGGGAAGCAGTTCGACTCTGCAGGGTTTAAAGATATTTGCGAGGAATGGGGAATCAAGCTTCTCTTCGCCTCTGTAGCGCACCCCCAGACCAACGGAATGGCGGAGGCGGCCAACAAGTGCATCATAGAGCCCCTCCGGAAGAAAGTAAAAAACGCCGAAGGGAGCTGGCCGGAAGAGCTCCCCGGGATACTCTGGTCGTACCGGACGACCCACAAGGAGGCCACTGGCGAGACCCCATTCATGCTCACCTATGGGGCCGAGGCGGTGGTACCGGTCGAGTTGGGCGAAGAATCTCTCCGCCTCAAATACTTTGACGAAGATAGGAACTCGCAGGGTCTGGAGCTCAGTCGGGAGCTCCTCGACGAGCGACGGGAGCAGGCATTGGCCACCATCATCCGCCAGAAGCAGAAGGTGGCCCGATACTACAACGCTCGGGTACGGGGAAGAAGCTTCCACCTCGGGGACCTGGTCCTCCGGAAAGCGGGCTTCAACACTGATACCGCTCGCAAGGGGAAGCTCGCGGCTAAGTGGGAGGGACCCTACAAAGTCGTCGAGGTCCTCGGACCCGCAGCCTACCGACTAGCTAACATGGAGGGGAGGACTCTCACTCACACTTGGAATACGGAACATTTACGCAAGTACTTTCAGTAAATGTATCATTTCCTATGAAATAAATTTATTTTGAATTCATTCCTTTCCAAATAAGCCAAAAGATATACAAGAAGAGGCCGAGGGGCATTCCCCTCCCTCATCCTTCTCCGGGGGCACCGGTGGAGCCACAGGCTGGCGGTCCACTAGGGTCTTTCCCCACACTCTGTTCGGCGTCAGAGTACATCCGGAGAGCCTCGAAGTTGACCCCCGAGAGCGGGAACTTCAGTTGGATCTCGGACTGACACCGAGCGAAGCCCTTCTCGAATGCATTCGACAAGGCGATCTCCACGAAGGAGGTGGCATACTCCGCCACGGCATCCTCAGCGATCCGGGCCGGATCCACCTCCTCGAGCCCACGCACCCGGGCCTCTAAGGTCTCGATCTGGCGTTGGTGCTCCGCCCTCTCCTTCTCGATCTCCCGGGACCTCTCGTCAAGTCGAGCAAGGATGACCCTAGCCTGCTCCTCCGCCGCTTCAAGACGATCGGAGAGCTCCAAGGCTTCGGAGGCGACAGCGGGGACGGGGGGTCTGCTCGACTCCCCCAGACGCGTCGATGCCACTCAAGACCTCGGCGACCCACGCCTCGGCCTCCGACTTTGCAGTCAGAGCCAAGGCCCTCTCCCGGTCCGCATCCTCCAGAGCAGAGGACAACTCAGTTATGCGGGACTGCAAGGATTGGACCCGCGCCTCCTCTAGCTGACCAGCCTCTCCCTCCTCACCGGGGGTCTCAGGGCCTCGCCCGGCATCGGACTTAGCTTTGGGAAGCGCCACGAATTGACGCCTCATTGAGAGACCGACCGAGGACAACTGTACCAAGGCAACGAAGGTAAGACAGCGAAAGCGGCTGGAGGAAGAGAGGACGGGCAGAGACACTCTACCTGTTGGCCAGCCTGAATCACGAAGGTGGCCAAACAGTCACCCCTGACTCCGTCCAACACCACCTGATCGGGAGGGAGACAACTGTTCTCGGCCACTCGAGCGGCGGCTCCACGACTCGAAAACACCGACTCCTTCTCCCCCACAGGGAAGCGTGGATGAAGAAGACCCTCCCCCGACGAAGGGAACTCGCCAGAAGTAGAGCAGAACGCGCCAAAATACCGGTCGTAGGCATCAGGGAGAGAGCCGTCTGGGAGAGGTGAAGGGCCGACCCACGGCCATGCGACCTCAATGGGGGTAGGTTGAGGTTGATCAGCAGCCCGTGGGGCATCAACCCCCTCAATCCCCTCACGGATCCTCTTAGAAGGCCCCAGCAAGGGGAGAGAGGGGGACGACGCCTTCTTCCTTTTGGAGCCTCCTGTCGCGGGCACGACCCGCTGCTTCTTCCGGACCTCCATCACATGATCCCTTCGGCGCAGATCCGGATCGGGGACCTGCACGTGAGTGCTGGCGGGAGAAGGACCAGGGGGAAATCCACCTACACACAAAGGAGAAATGAGAGACCAAGCAGAGCCCAGGCAACCTCGAATGGCGAATACCCGGAAGAACCTACCCAGGGGCCACACCGTCTTACGCAAGTTATGGTCACTAAGAAGGACGTCAATCGAGCGCTCCCTCGCAGGAATCGCCAGCATGTCCTTCGCCATCTGCCGCTCGGCGACCGTCGGCTCACCCAGATCGAGGATGACTGCTCCGGCCGCCTCCCACCGAACCGGGAAGGGTACACTCGACGGGAACGTGACGAACACATATTCCCCCTTCCAGTGTTTCAAGGAGCTCGGCAGCCCCAACACCAGGGTCATCTTCGGGCGGGAGCTGATGTAAATCCACGCCCCTGATTGGTGATGGCTCAGCCGGTAGAACAGGGCAAAGAGACGAAGGGAGGGCGCCACCCCCCTCAGCATGCAGACAACAATGAACCCGACGAGGAGCCCGACGGCGTTGGGACAGAATTGACACAGGCACACGTTGTGGGCCTGAAGGAATTCGACGACAAAAGGATGGAGCGGGAAACGAAGCCCGAAGCGGAAACACTTCTCGTATACTCTGACCTCGTTGGAGCCAGGAAGGCAGACCCGCTCATCAGCCCCGGGGGCACGAGCCGAATAGGGCGGAAGCAGGTAGGCGGAGCGCAGACTTCCGATGGCGGTGGCACAGATCGACGAAGGCCACGCCTAGACCTCTGTGGGCACCCCAGAAAGATCGCCCCCGTGCCGACGGATCGCCGAGGGAAGGCTACCCGACAGAGCGGCGTCACGCTCCGGACGACCCGAACCCGTAGCAGAGGAAGATGACATGAGGCAGAGCAGAGGAAGAATAGGGATCAGCGCAAAAAAGAAGACGGCGAGATGGCGGCTCACGAACCCCTCGGTTTCTCAACTTAAGACGATCCCGCGAACGGTGAGGATAAGCTTGCCGCAACACGTGTCAACATCAGAGGACCGACGGCGCTTCGGAGCCCGCGCCTTAAAAATATCGAACATGCCAACTCATGATGACGACTAATAAATGAGTCGGCATCGACTGACGAGCCTGTCAAATTCGGCAGAAATCACATCGGCCGAGCCGAACCGGCCAAGGCCGACCGACCCGACCAATGGGGGCAATTGTTACGCCTATTTGACCGAGACCCAAAAGACACAAGCCCAGGAGCCCGACTGCGGACCGAGAGCCCACTCTACAAGGCCCAATAAGGGGCCCCCTCGGATGTCGACCCGACCCGGCCCCGATAACCCGCTGGTCACTCGCCCACTCCTGCGATAACCGCTCCCCCGATCGCGCGACCACTAAATGGCGATAATGGGGAGGTGCTGGCATGGCGCAGGAGGCGGCGGCGGAAGGGCGGATTGAGGGGACACGATCGAGGACGGGCGTGGGACGTGGGCCAGAGGCGATCACGCAGGGAGCTCTACAAAAGGGCTAGGGAGACAACGAAGAAAGGGACCGCATGTCAGGTATCTAAAGCCTAAGGTACTCCATCAACGACCTTGTTCCTCCTTTCCATCTCCTTCCTCTCCCGCTCGTGCCGTGAGACGCCGTTCCGATCTCCTCACGAGTCGAACCGTCTCCGCCGGGCCTCCTCTTTCAGATCTCTGTCTGACTTAGGCATCGGAGGGGATTTGGCCGGAACCAAGGTCCGGCCCCCTGACGAGCGTTCTCGTCTACGCAGGAGGACATCCGATCAACGGGCCGAGGCTTCCCCTCGCCCTTCGCCGACCACCCATCCAGCTGGACGACTGAGGCTACCCCTCGTCGTCCGATCGCCGAGGTCGAGCACATTCTGCCGAGGCCGAGCGTCTCGCCCAGGGCCGAGGCTCCCCCTCGCCCTTCGCCGACCACACATCTAGCTGGACGACTGAGGCTACCCCTCGTCGTCCTACCCCCAAGTCCGTGCGTGACCGTCCGAGGCCGAGCGTCTCAACTAGGGCCGAGGCTTCCCCTCGCCCCATCCGCACCGACTCGAAGCCCCCGAGGGACCCAAGCGGGCCCCTTGACCACGTTGACCGGGTTTTCCACGGTCAACGCTTTGTAGTGAGAAAACACTCTGAAACAACTTGAGAGATAGTCAATGAGAATTTGGACACCATAAAATGCTGATGACACCATAAACTCAATAATGTTGTAAACCATGGCGGCTACGGAACCCCGTAGCCCTGTATTTATAGTAATAGGGTTACATAATGGGTGGATACCCACTAACGGGTTGGGCCTCCAAAGCCCGTTTATAACACTTCCCCTTATCCATCCATTGTTGTAAGCCGTGATGAACGCTTCAGGGTTCATGGAGCTTATCTGATCATGGGTATATGGATACTTCTGGATCCCAAGTTTAAGAGTACTTGCCTCGTTAAAACCTTTGCCAAGGAAAACCCAGTGGGAAAAAACCAATGGCTAAGGGAAAAGAGTACAAGTCTCTGTAACTTCCCCTGATCGATGGATATCACTAGAGGTGGATACTTCTGGATCCTAAGTTAGGGATAACTGCCTCGTTAAAACCTTTAGCTATGGAAAACCCAGTGGGAAAAACCAATAGCCAAGAAAAAAGAGTACAGTTTCCATAACTTCCCCTGATTAGTGGAAGTATTTAGGGGGTGGATACTTCTGGATCCAGAGTCAATGAGTTTGCCTCGTTAAAACTGTAACGGTACGTTTTCGTTGTACTCCGTTCGTGCACGTGCTTTGGGCCGTGCACGTGCTTATTTTAGACTTTGTTTGATTTTGAATACTTTTGTGTGATATGCCGTTGCGAACGTCTCTGAGAGTATTAAATAGTGGCACTAATTTGGAACGACGTTTCTCGAGTCGTTTTCCCACAATTTAAACTTACTCGATGAGACGTGACGATTTTCACTTTTGACGGGAGACGTTTCTATTTTTAGTTTCGTCGTCCGACGTCGAATTTGAGATCCGTCTTCTTAGTTAGCTCACATTCGTCGCCACGATCACCACGATATTTATTTTATAATTTTTGGAGTTTATTTGACCACCTTTATAATTTTTACAAGTTTTATATTATTTTTAATAATTAATTTATAAAGTATTTTCGGCCAAATAAAATTTATTTGAGTTTTAAACGTTTTAAAGAATTTTTGAGCCAATTTCCAGCTCATTTGGACCAGGTCAAATCCTAGAATGGGTTGGAGAAGTTTAAATTCAAATTTCAAATCTTTTTGAACTTCTAATCCTATTAGATTTAGCCCTAGACCAAGTCAACCCATCTATACTATATAAGCAACCCCTAGCAAGTCCTATTTTCCAAAGAAATTAGCCCTAGCCTCTTCCAAACTCATTTTGGACGTTGCGACGAATCGTCGCAACGTTGCGACGTTCAGCACCCCGTACGACCGAAGAAAACCCCCGCATCCACCCGCTCTGACCGGCCGCCTCGCCCGCATTCTCCCCGCTCCGGACACAGCATCGCCGCCGCCCCGTTCCCCCGCTTGATCGAGAGGAGCTCTCGGTCTGACCGAGGCCCCGCTCCGCACCGACCCCCGCACAGCGCTCCGCTTCGTCCCCCGCTCCGCTCCGTGCCCGACCGAAGGAAACGCCCGCAGCGACCGACGATCGCAGCGCTGCACGCTGCAACGCTGCCCGCCCCGCATCCCAAGCGAACGACCGAGGATCCCTATCGGTCTGACCGAAGGAAACGCCGCACCCCGCTGCTGCGACCGACCTCCAACGCTGCAACAGCGCCGCCCAGCGTGTCTGACCGAGGGATCTCCCCGCACCGAGGCTGTACGACCGACGGCCACTTGTCGCAACCCCGCATCCGTCGCACCACTTGCCTCCGTGGGCCCCCCAAGTTCTCCAGAGTTATTGTGGGTTCCCCAAAGGTCCCTAGGACTACTGTGGGCCCCACTTTGGTACGTTCTCTTCGACGACTTGCCGCGTACGACGTCGTCGCACGTCGTAGCCCGTCGTCGCACGTGCTAGCTTTGGAATCTGGAATCGTCGCCCGGGTTATTTTCTCTGAAATTCCAGCGAGGAAACTAATTGGAATCTGGACTTGGAGCGCGATCTTATTATTCCAACCCCCGGCGTCGCTACCCGACGCCGGTGTAGCTTCGCGTCGTGTTGAGGTAACGTTTTGCACCCCTAGGACCCCCAACCCAATTGCATGCTAATAAAGACTAAAAATCAGTATTTTAAAGTATTTTTAAATGTTTTAGAAATCACTAATCAAGATTAATAAAACGGATGTAGGCCGGCGGACTTGTGCACGTAGGAATCGTGACTTTGGACTCGTTGGACGGTGTTTTCTTGACGTGATAGTTGCAGGCAAGTGAAACTTGCCAACTTTTGTGTAGGGCCATGTTTTTAGGCCACTTACTTGCTTTTAGCGTAAAAGAGACTAGTCAGTGAAATGATAGCTGGCTAGACGCCTACTTGATCTAGTTTGACAACGAAACTAGATCCGTCACCTAAATGATCTAGCTTGACAACGAAGCTAGATCCAACCATTAAAATTGTCATTCATGCATGCTAAACTGTCACGTTTACTTTTCTTACTTGTACGCTTTACTACTTGCCATGCCATGTCATCCATGCATTGATTGTTGCATCGTAGCACACGCTACAATACTTGTCCTTGTACTACTTGTCCGGCTAGGTGCACCCCTACGCCATACTTGTTTACACACTTCCTGGCTCGTGGTCCAGAAGCGAGCATTCCGTGTTCGGGGGTAATGCCCTGGCTCGATACACGTGGAGGGGTAGGGATAAACGGTCGCTTGAGCTTAGGAGTTGGCCCGCGCAGCCACTCTAGCCAAAAGACGGAATCTCTGTGCACGAGGTGCTTACTTTTCTTGTCTTGTACTTGTCTTGTGAATGTCATGCCATGCTCGTACTTTACTTCGCTTTACTTTACCTGTCGCGCTCATTACTTTAACTGCCATGTCATTGCATCATGCTAGAACTTTTAGGTTGCTTTTACTTGTACTTTCAGTTTCACTTGCACAAGTCTTTTAGACTTGCTGACATGTGCCCCTTGCTCTTTTGGGTGTCACATGTTAGACCCTGAGCCAGAGACAGTTGCTGAGGACGAGGTGTTTGCTGACGCTGAGCCCGAGCCTACGTTCGTTGAGGAGTTCGAGGACACCGGAGACCAGTCTTAGAGACTGATTTTACTTGCTTTTGCTTTAGGTTGCTGTTAGATGTCGGTGCTTGCACCCTTTCCTTGTTTTCGTACTTTGTACTTTTGTTGGCCATGCTGGGCCTCTTTTAGACTCTTTTATTTGTAGCCTGGTGGCTTTTTCTGCGATGTTGAGATTTATTATTATGGATATTCTGAGATGTACTTTTGTCTCTTTTCGTTATTATTATCTTTGTTTCGTTTCGCGTTGCAAGGACCTGCAGTTTAAAGTGATTGACGCTTATCGGACTTGCGGCTTTGTAGCTTCAAGTCTGAGCGGACCTTCTCACGCTTCGCCTCCACGTTTTTGGGAAGCGGGGCGTGACAGGTTTTGTTGGTGGCCCATGCAGGTCCTCTTCTTGCGATTGCGAACTAACGGAACAACGATAATAAACGGAATATCCATTAAATAAATAGCAACATCCAAGTCATTAAGCTTTGAGTCTAATTTGTTTGTTCGATTTCTATGTCATTAGATGGCTGGACGACGACAGACCCGATCTGGCACTGGGCCCAATCGTGCTGAGGAGCCAGATAGAGAGCCCACCAATGCTGAGATCATGAGGATGATGCATCAGATGATGCAGGTACAGCAGGGCATGCTCCAGAACACTCAGAGTGCTCCTCGCCATGAGCCAGGAGCGAAGCAGTTTCGGGAGCTGGGCCCGACGTACTTTGATGGATCTGAAGGACCGATGGCTGCACAGGAGTGGATCAGGAATACCGAGGATAATCTGAAGATGTCGAAGGTCAACCCGGCTGGATGGGTTGATCTGGCGAAGAGGCAGCTAAAGGATAATGCCCGAAACTGGTGGGATGCAGAGGAGGCGTTGTTGGTGAGCCCTATACCTTGGGCTACTTTCAAGTCTAGATTCGATGAGGAGTATTTTCCGAAGGCTGCTAGGAGGGAGATGGTGCAGCGCTTCATTGAGCTGAAGCAGGGGAGTCTGACGGTGGACCAGTACAACCAGGAGTTTACTAGATTGAGCCGCTTCGCGCCAAAGATGGTAGAGGATGCTGATGAGAAGGCTCAGAAGTTTCTGCAGGGTCTTTCTCTAGACTTGCAGAGCCTGGTGTCTACGTCGGACATGGAGTCTTATCAGAAGTTGCTGGTAGCTGCTCGGAGACAGGAGAAGATTGCGAAGCTGAAGAGAGGACAGATTTCTGGAGCTGGGAAGAGGCCGATGGAGCAGTCTAGGCCTGGGACTAGGCCTACCCAGCCAGTGCAGTTCAAGAGGCCAGGTGGGCCTATTGTGAAGACTTGCCATTTCTGTGGCAAGACCGGGCATATCAAGGATCAGTGTAGAAAGATGTTGGGACAGTGCCTGGTTTGTGGAGACCCTACTCATGCTATGAAGGACTGCCCGAGTTCTAAGCAACCCTGGAAGAATCCCGTTGCTGCACAGCCGTTGCAGCAGAGAGCACTTGTACCTGCAGGTCGTGGAGCACCTCTCGCTCCTCAGAGGCAGGCCTTTCAGCAGGCTGTGCAGCCGAGGAGGCAGGCTTACCTGATGACGGCAGTGGAGAACGAGGCTACGGATGAGGTTATCGCAGGTAATCCTCAAACTAGTTGTTTCCTTCCTTAGATAGCTTGATTGATTGCTTATGTTTTTTTTTTGATTGCATACGAATGTTTGTTAGAATAGGGCTTGATTGTTAGATTATTTGTTAGGTGTGATTTTGGTGTGCACATTTCCTGCACGAGTCCTCTTTGACTCAGGTGCATCGATGTGCATTATCTCTCGGAGCTTCGTCGAGAAGCATTCCTTGACGACTTCCCCTCTTCCCAAGAGTTGGAACATCGTCACGGGTAATGGCGTGATCTCGGTGCATCGTGGGTGCACTTCTTGCCCTTTGGTGGTCTGTGGACATGAGCTTTACGCTGACTTTATTGTCCACGACATCATCAACTACGATGCCGTGCTCGGGATGGATTGGCTTGCGAGCTTCTATGCTACGATCGATTGTCGGAGGAAGAAGGTGGTGTTCGAGATCCCCGGACATCCGGTGTTTGAGTACAGTCGAGGTAGCAGTTCGCTTGGCCCTGTCAGGTTTCGGGCCAAGCCGGTGGAGCTTGTTGCGATGCAGATGGAGCAGGATAGACCAGCTGTGGTACGTGAATTCGACGACGTCTTCCCCGAGGAGATGTCTGGATTGCCACCCGATCGAGCTCTCGAGTTTTCGATCGATCTTATTCCGGGAGCGCAGCCTATTTCGAAGGCGCCGTATCGGATGGCTCCAGCAGAATTGGAGGAGTTGCGTAGGCAGCTGGACGAGCTTTTGCAGAAAGGATACATCAATCCTAGTGTGTCTCCGTGGGGAGCACCGGTGTTGCTGGTGAAGAAGAAGGATGGCTCGCGTCGCATGTGTGTGGATTACCGGGAGCTGAATGCTGTGACTATCAAGAATAAATATCCTTTGCCTCGGATAGATGACATCTTTGATCAGCTCGGAGGATCGAGGGTGTTCTCTAAATTGGATTTGAGAAGTGGCTACCATCAGCTTAAGGTGAAGAAGGACGACATCCCGAAGACAGCTTTCAGGACGAAGTATGGTCACTACGAGTTCGTGGTTATGCCCTTCGGCGTAACCAATGCGCCCGCAGTCTTTATGAACCTGATGAATTTGGTCTTCTACGACTATCTAGACAAATTCGTCGTCATCTTCATTGACGATATTCTGATCTATTCAAAGTCGGAGGAGGAGCATGCCTCGCACTTGAGGACCGTGTTGGAGATCTTGAGGAAGCATCGTTTGTATGCTAAGTATTCCAAGTGCGAGTTTTGGCTGGATAGAGTTGCCTTTCTCGGGCATGTGGTGTCTGGTGATGGAATTTCTGTGGATCCCGAGAAGATTGTGGCTATCAGAGAGTGGCCGGTTCCGCAGTCGGCGTCAGAGATTCGGAGTTTCCTTGGACTTGCAGGCTATTACCGACGTTTCATCAAGGACTTTTCTCGGATTGCTGAGCCGATGACCAGACTTACGCGGAAGGATGTACCTTATGTTTGGTCTGATGATTGTGAGAAGGCTTTTGGTATTTTGAAGGAGAGGTTGACGACTGCCCCTGTACTTGCTGTGCCTGACCGGAGTGGAGGATTCGAGATCTTTTGCGATGCTTCGGGAAAAGGTTTAGGATGTGTGTTGCATCAGCATGGGCATGTGGTTGCGTATGCTTCTCGTCAGCTTAAGGCTCATGAGAAGAATTACCCGACACATGATTTGGAGTTGGCTGCCGTCGTGTTTGCGCTGAAGATTTGGAGACACTTCCTGCTGAGTGAGAAGGTGAAGATCTTCACCGATCACAAAAGCTTGAAGTATATCTTTACGCAGAAGGAGCTCAACATGCGACAGCGTCGATGGTTGGAGCTCATGGCAGACTACGAGATTGACTTGCAGTATCACCCTGGCAAGGTGAATGTGGTTCCGGATGCGCTGGGCAGACTTCCAGCGGTGATGATGTTGACGTCGCAGTGGAGATTGCAGCAGGACTTTTGCGAGACCGGTATCGAGATTATTCTTCCTGGAGAGACTTATACGATGATGAGCATGCAGATACAATCGACGATCGTGGATAGGATCAAGGCTGGACAGGCTGGAGATGCTAAGCTGGTGAAGATTCGGGAGCAGGTGGAAGCCGGTCTGCGGACTGACTTCTTGATTCACGAGGATGGTTCGTTGAGATTTGGAGCCAGGTTGTGTGTGCCGGCTGGAGATATCAGAGAGGAATTATTGGTCGAGGCACACAGTTCGCCGTATTCTGTGCATCCTGGTGGGACCAAGATGTACAAGGATCTTCGTCTGAACTTTTGGTGGCATGGTATGAAGAGAAGTGTGGCTCGGAGTGTAGCCAAGTGTTTGGTTTGCCAACAAGTAAAGGCGGAGCATCAGCGTACGGCAGGGTTGCTACAACCGCTTCCGATTCCGGAGTGGAAGTGGCAGCACATCACTATGGATTTCGTGACTGGACTACCTCGGAGTCCGAAGCAGAACGACGCGATTTGGGTGATCGTAGACCGATTGACCAAATCCGCACACTTTATTCCCTTCCGAGTAGGACAGTCTACCGAGACGCTAGCGAGGAGATACATGGAGGTAAATTCGTTTACTCTCCGTTTCTATTTCCTTTTCCTAGTTTAGATAGTGATGTAACGTGAATCGTGCAGGAGATCGTACGACTTCACGGAGTCCCCGTGAGTATCGTGTCGGACAGAGACACGAGATTCACATCTCAGTTTTGGCAGAGTCTGCAGAAGAGCTTGGGTACGAGTCTGAGTTTCAGCACGGCGTACCACCCGCAGACGGATGGCCAGTCCGAGAGGACGATTCAGATATTGGAGGATATGTTGCGAGCTTGCATGTTGGACTTTAAGGGATCTTGGGAGGATCATCTCCATCACGTTGAGTTTGCCTACAATAACAGCTACCAGGCGAGTATTGGAATGGCTCCGTTCGCCGCGCTATATGGAAAGAAATGTCGATCGCCACTGAGCTGGGATGACGTTGGAGATCGGGAGCTGTTAGGACCAGAGATGATCGTGGAGGTCGTGGATGTTGTGAGGAATATTCGAGAGAAGCTGAGGATTGCGCAGGACCGTTTCAAGCATTGGGCAGATGCTAAACGGAGGCCCTTGGAGTTTCAGCCTGGCGATCATGTCTTTCTGAAGATTTCTCCGAACCGCGGAGTTATTCGATTCGGGAAGAGAGGCAAGCTGAGTCCGAGGTTCATTGGACCGTTCGATGTTCTGGAGAGAGTTGGAGCTGTGGCTTATCGCTTGGCGTTGCCACCGTCGCTTGTGGGAGTTCACGACGTATTTCACGTATCTCAGTTACGCCGATACGTTAGTGATCCCTCCCACGCGGTAGATTTCTCGGAGATTACGGTTCGTCCGGATCTGTCTTATGATCAGCAGCCCGTTGAGATCCTGGATCGTCGACAGAAGCAGCTGAGGAATAAGACCGTCGACTTGGTTCGTGTGCAGTGGCGTCACGGTTCCCCCGGTGAGTCTACCTGGGAGCGTGAAGATGAGATGAGAGAGCGCTTCCCGCACCTTTTCCCGAGCAGTGCTTGATGTCGATTCCGAGGACGGAATCATTTTTAAGGTGGGGAGGATGTAACGGTACGTTTTCGTTGTACTCCGTTCGTGCACGTGCTTTGGGCCGTGCACGTGCTTATTTTAGACTTTGTTTGATTTTGAATACTTTTGTGTGATATGCCGTTGCGAACGTCTCTGAGAGTATTAAATAGTGGCACTAATTTGGAACGACGTTTCTCGAGTCGTTTTCCCACAATTTAAACTTACTCGATGAGACGTGACGATTTTCACTTTTGACGGGAGACGTTTCTATTTTTAGTTTCGTCGTCCGATGTCGAATTTGAGATCCGTCTTCTTAGTTAGCTCACATTCGTCGCCACGATCACCACGATATTTATTTTATAATTTTTGGAGTTTATTTGACCACCTTTATAATTTTTACAAGTTTTATATTATTTTTAATAATTAATTTATAAAGTATTTTCGGCCAAATAAAATTTATTTGAGTTTTAAACATTTTAAAGAATTTTTGAGCCAATTTCCAGCTCATTTGGACCAGGTCAAATCCTAGAATGGGTTGGAGAAGTTTAAATTCAAATTTCAAATCTTTTTGAACTTCTAATCCTATTAGATTTAGCCCTAGACCAAGTCAACCCATCTATACTATATAAGCAACCCCTAGCAAGTCCTATTTTCCAAAGAAATTAGCCCTAGCCTCTTCCAAACTCATTTTGGACGTTGCGACGAATCGTCGCAACGTTGCGACGTTCAGCACCCCGTACGACCGAAGAAAACCCCCGCATCCACCCGCTCTGACCGGCCGCCTCGCCCGCATTCTCCCCGCTCCGGACACAGCATCGACCGCCGCCCCGTTCCCCCGCTTGATCGAGAGGAGCTCTCGGTCTGACCGAGGCCCCGCTCCGCACCGACCCCCGCACAGCGCTCCGCTTCGTCCCCCGCTCCGCTCCGTGCCCGACCGAAGGAAACGCCCGCAGCGACCGACGATCGCAGCGCTGCACGCTGCAACGCTGCCCGCCCCGCATCCCAAGCGAACGACCGAGGATCCCTATCGGTCTGACCGAAGGAAACGCCGCACCCCGCTGCTGCGACCGACCCCCAACGCTGCAACAGCGCCGACCAGCGTGTCTGACCGAGGGATCTCCCCGCACCGAGGCTGTACGACCGACGGCCACTTGTCGCAACCCCGCATCCATCGCACCACTTGCCTCCGTGGGCCCCCCAAGTTCTCTAGAGTTATTGTGGGTTCCCCAAAGGTCCCTAGGACTACTGTGGGCCCCACTTTGGTACGTTCTCTTCGACGACTTGCCGCGTACGACGTCGTCGCACGTCGTAGCCCGTCGTCGCACGTGCTAGCTTTGGAATCTGGAATCGTCGCCCGGGTTATTTTCTCTGAAATTCCAGCGAGGAAACTAATTGGAATCTGGACTTGGAGCGCGATCTTATTATTCCAACCCCCGGCGTCGCTACCCGACGCCGGTGTAGCTTCGCGTCGTGTTGAGGTAACGTTTTGCACCCCTAGGACCCCCAACCCAATTGCATGCTAATAAAGACTAAAAATCAGTATTTTAAAGTATTTTTAAATGTTTTAGAAATCACTAATCAAGATTAATAAAACGGATGTAGGCCGGCGGACTTGTGCACGTAGGAATCGTGACTTTGGACTCGTTGGACGGTGTTTTCTTGACGTGATAGTTGCAGGCAAGTGAAACTTGCCAACTTTTGTGTAGGGCCATGTTTTTAGGCCACTTACTTGCTTTTAGCGTAAAAGAGACTAGTCAGTGAAATGATAGCTGGCTAGACGCCTACTTGATCTAGTTTGACAACGAAACTAGATCCGTCACCTAAATGATCTAGCTTGACAACGAAGCTAGATCCAACCATTAAAATTGTCATTCATGCATGCTAAACTGTCACGTTTACTTTTCTTACTTGTACGCTTTACTACTTGCCATGCCATGTCATCCATGCATTGATTGTTGCATCGTAGCACACGCTACAATACTTGTCCTTGTACTACTTGTCCGGCTAGGTGCACCCCTACGCCATACTTGTTTACACACTTCCTGGCTCGTGGTCCAGAAGCGAGCATTCCGTGTTCGGGGGTAATGCCCTGGCTCGATACACGTGGAGGGGTAGGGATAAACGGTCGCTTGAGCTTAGGAGTTGGCCCGCGCAGCCACTCTAGCCAAAAGACGGAATCTCTGTGCACGAGGTGCTTACTTTTCTTGTCTTGTACTTGTCTTGTGAATGTCATGCCATGCTCGTACTTTACTTCGCTTTACTTTACCTGTCGCGCTCATTACTTTAACTGCCATGTCATTGCATCATGCTAGAACTTTTAGGTTGCTTTTACTTGTACTTTCAGTTTCACTTGCACAAGTCTTTTAGACTTGCTGACATGTGCCCCTTGCTCTTTTGGGTGTCACATGTTAGACCCTGAGCCAGAGACAGTTGCTGAGGACGAGGTGTTTGCTGACGCTGAGCCCGAGCCTACGTTCGTTGAGGAGTTCGAGGACACCGGAGACCAGTCTTAGAGACTGATTTTACTTGCTTTTGCTTTAGGTTGCTGTTAGATGTCGGTGCTTGCACCCTTTCCTTGTTTTCGTACTTTGTACTTTTGTTGGCCATGCTGGGCCTCTTTTAGACTCTTTTATTTGTAGCCTGGTGGCTTTTTCTGCGATGTTGAGATTTATTATTATGGATATTCTGAGATGTACTTTTGTCTCTTTTCGTTATTATTATCTTTGTTTCGT
This sequence comes from Scilla litardierei, assembly GCA_030789695.1. Classification (NCBI taxonomy): domain Eukaryota; kingdom Viridiplantae; phylum Streptophyta; class Magnoliopsida; order Asparagales; family Asparagaceae; genus Scilla; species Scilla litardierei. Next base: position 19,334,189 of record CM061132.1, on the reverse strand, counting down.
TTCGCGTTGCAAGGACCTGCAGTTTAAAGTGATTGACGCTTATCGGACTTGCGGCTTTGTAGCTTCAAGTCTGAGCGGACCTTCTCACGCTTCGCCTCCACGTTTTTGGGAAGCGGGGCGTGACAAAAACCTTTAGCTATGGAAAACCCAGTGGGAAAAACCAATAGCCAAGGGAAAAGAGTGCAACACTACATTTGACTCCCCCTGATCTGTACAAGCTGCAGGCTTGCAGATCTCCTAGGCATCTATACATCAATCTCTTACAGTGTTCCGATACAAAGTACAAGGCATCGCTCACCTATACAAGACATCGCTCATCTATACAAGTATCGCTCATCTATAGCAGTTACTGGATCTGAGGGATCTCTTCTGAGGAGGAGTGGTCTTCAGACTCGGTAGGTTGCATCACGTCTCTGACCCAGTCTTCACATTGTCTGCGAGGTACTGCAGGACCTGGCTGTGCGTACTTATGATTTGCTTCTTGGATTGATGAGCCTCTCGGGATGGTGGGATTGATGTTGCCTTGGAAGCATGCTTTGCTGGTCTCCAGGAGTTGGTCGTACCTTTGTTGTAGTCATCGCGATGATCTGTAACCTGTATCTGCAAATACATTTAACATGTATGATCCTTGACCATTGGAGATAGCGCAGAAGCTACATATCTCTGGTCCAGTGGTGCGCTGCAGGCGCTGCACTGTATCTGGTTAAAGTGTTTACTGCCAGATAAAGGAGTGTACAAAAGACATTTGAGTAAGGCACTTCAGGACCTAGGATATCCTTCCCCTCTTCCAGCGAACGGAAGGGGTCTTAATGTGCATCCATACAACCAGTGGGTGTATTGGTGGAGTGCAATTTTCCATGTTTCTTCATCGACTGGATGATAATTTCATCTTCTGGATGGTAATTCATCTGCTGGATGATTATTCATCTTCTGGATGATGGTTTCATCTTCGGGATGATTATTCATCTTCGGGATGATGGTTTCATCTTCAGGATGATAATTCATCTTCAGGATGAAGGTTTCATCTTCGGGATGATAATTCATCTTCAGGATGAATATTCATCAAGGTATGTTGTCACATCATCCATAGCAGCATAGCCTAAAATTATCTTTGCCAATCCGCATGGGTTTCACAATCATGACCAGGGAGCCTGATGCATCAGTTTGATTATTTTTGTAAGTGAGTTAAACTCATCTTACATGGTTACTTCCTGGTTTCTGCGAAATAAACCTCTAAGGCTATAGCGTTTGCTTATAGCATACGATTTTATTTATTTATACAATACTCGGTAGCCCACAGGTTTGATATCTTTTGATATCAGGACTTCAGGTCCAAACACTTCACATTTCATAAATGAGTCCAGCTCAACTTATTATTGCCTCGTTCCACATAATTTGGCCAAATTTCTGTGTTTGCTTCAGGAAACGGAGATTGTGAACGATATCAATGGCAAAATGAAATGTGAGTAATTTTCGACAAGTGTGTTTTATCCAAATACCTCTCCGTGTATGTACATTATTCAATTTATTCCAGATTTATCTCTTCTGGAGGTTCTGGAAAGGGAGAGGATATGGAGATGAGCTCACTTTCCTGTGGTGGTATTGTTTTAGGGTCTCGTGGTATGTCCTCTCATCCATTGAGGATATCCACTTCTGCTACTGGTAGATTGCATCCATAAAGTCGGTATGTCAATCCTAGCTGGATTTTTAGTAGCAGGGATGAGTGAATTTGACAATATTTATATTGTCGGTAGCTATGTCTGATAACTGTTTAACAGTTTCATAAATGTGGATCTTCCGGATCTCATCACTATTCATGATAATCAGATCATAGGTATTAATGTTTTAAATGGTCCATAGTGGTGATATGGGGATGTAAACTCATCATGACTCCATCGATAAGATGTGCACTAAACGCTTCCCCCGTTAGGGGTTCTCAGAAACTGTTTATATGAGGTGATCAGGCTCATATAAATAGTTTCTAAGGGGGCGTTCTGATGGTTTGCATGCTCCCACGTGGTCACCTTACAACTGGATTTCTAGTGGATAAGTAATCCGTTTAAATCATTTTAATGATTTACGTATAACCCATTTCTGGGTGTGAACACAAGGCTTCAGGGTGTTCAATTTTCTTCCAGTTGTTAAATTGATTTCCCAGTGTTATCCCAAAAATCCGCAAATAGCTCGACTTCAATGAAGTTGAGCATAAAACTAGGGATATGAACCCGTCAAGGCTCCATCTATAAGATGTGCTCTAATGCCTCCCCCGTTTGGGGATCTCGGAACATATTCATCTAGGAGGGTTAGTCCCGATGAATAAGTTCCACTGCGGCATTTTGAGGGTGGTATGAGGGTAAGTGAAAGCCCAACCAATATCCTAGTAATGTAATATGTCCGTTGTGATTAATAATAATCTGGACTGCGGTTGGATAACAAGGTTTTGATTATGACCATTTTAAGAGGATATATAGATGAGTACTCTAAGGTACATCATCAGCCATATATATGGAGTGTAGGGAGTCAATGGCATCCTCTATTTAGGAGTATTCAGGATGACAAGTCATTTACAGTAAAATAAAATGCGTAAAAGGCACATATATACTGCAAGAGAATACTACTAATAATTATGTTAGAGCAACAAGTTTCATAGTATGATGTGGGTTCTAGAAAGTATACGTCCACAATTGTGCTCATTTTAGACTCATATTATGACAACAGATCAAATTTATTTTCAAAATTTATTTATCCTCTGGAAGCAGCGAATTATACATACTGTCAATTTGACTTTCGTCGTTTAGACTAGATATGTATATATTTTTATATGGCATACGTTAATGCCCATTAATTTTGCAAAAAGCATTATGGGTCTTGTCAGAGCTTCTGGTCTGATATTGGGTTGCCATTTCATACTCCATATCGAGGTACATCATATCTTCCCTTTCTCATTTTTATTCAAGACTTCCCCTGTTTTCAGTCTTCCTTATTGTCGTTTATAAGGAAGAATGATTATTGGTCTTATAAAGTAGACTTATTCAAGGGAAATGAGTTAGTTTCTATATTTCCACTTTCTAATTTATGAGAGACTTTTAAAAGTCTATTTGAAAACTCAAGTATGGTCTACGGGCCATTTTTATTGAGTTATTCAAGTATTGTGTAGATATAGAATCATACTCTAGGGGAAACAATTACGTGGGTACGAATTTTACAATTTCTTACTTATCAATTAAGCCACGACTTCGGGCGTACGCTTAAAACATAAGGTTGGATTCAAGAATCATGCCTTGTAAAGTGAGATTACTCAAAAGAGTTCGGTGGTGTTATGACAACTGCTGGTGTCCATATTGGTTTATACAAACCATAGATCTGAGAGATCTATTTACCGCGAAATGCGTATTTCTAAAAGAGAGCGAATAAATGTTTTTCGTATAATCCCTCGTACTTGTTAATTTTTATTAGTGTGAAAGGGTGTTGACTTTTGATTTGATTTTGAACTTCAGGTTCATTTTGGTTTTGAACTCCAGGTTCATTTTGTCAACTAGGATATGATGGTAAAATTTATTGAAATCATTATTGGTTTGTTGTCATAAAAAGTTGTCGTATCATGAGCACATCATACATATAATATAAATCCATTAAACTAAAAAGTTGTGCTTAATTAACCTTAATGGAAACAATTATGATGTATACACATGCTATTTATATTCTGCAGGTATATAAATAATTTTATCTCAGACATATATTTATGCTACAGGCATTAAAAATACATCGAAAAGATTTTAGCATGCTAAATAAAATGTTTATTACAGAACATTAAATAAGCGAACGGGCATATAATTTTCTACGCATGCATTTATAGTGTTTAAGTGGAAATTCATGCTAGAGGCAACAAAAATATACATCACATCGTAGAAAAATGCGGCAGGCATTTAATATCATAGCAGACGATCAACACAGACAATTAATCATCACAGGCATTTTATAATGGAAATGAAAATTTTTCGTTTAATAATTATTGGACCACTAGGCAACGTCATACACCGTTAGGTTAGTTAACTAACGGCAGAGCGGTCGCAGGATCTTCCTAATTATTAAACATAAATAATCAGATAATCCGGATAAAATGCGATGAATAAAAATTGTGTAATTTAACAGATTTTGACGAAAACGAAATCGTAATTAAATCTGAAAAAGATTTGAAAATCGAAAAAATAAAAAATTTCGGGGTCAAACCCTAGTTAGGGGTTTTGGTCGCGCGGATTGCCGCTTCAGGCGGCTAGGGTTTCCGGGCATGAGCGCGCACCGGGGGGGGCCCGATACGAGCGGCTGCCGGGGGTGGGGCCCGCCGCGGCCGGCGGCGGGGCCCGCCGCTGCGGGCGGCGTGGGTAGGCCCGCCGCTGCGGGCGGCGGGGTTGGGGGCCCGCCGCTGCGGGCGGCGGGGTTGGGGGCCCGCCGCTGCGGGCGGCGTGGGTGGGCCCGCCGCTGCCGGCGGCGTGGCCGCCCGCCGTCGCTGGCGGCGGGTTGGCCCGCCGCTCCTGGCGGCGGGGCCGCCCGCCACTGGCAGCGGCGGGTTGGCCCGCCGCTCCTGGCGGCGGGGCCGCCCGCCGCTCCTGGCGGCGGGGGCCGCCCGCCGTCGCAGCGGCGAGGGGGGTTTTGCCGCCGCTTCGGGCGGCGGGCGAGGGTTTTTTCCGCCGCTTCAGGCGGCGGGCGAGGGTTTTGGCGCGAGATCTAGGGGGGATTCGCGTTCCGGCGAGAAAATCCCCTAGGGTTTCATGGTTTTTGGGGATAAAAATCTAATTTTTAGTGGAAAAAATCTATTTTTAATCACCAACAAAACGTTTTTATTGTAAAAATTTGATTTTTCATCAATAAAAACCTTGATTTTCATTAAACAATCGATCCAAGAATTTTGGATCTAGACATATGCGCATATGAAATTTTAGATCTAGGGTTTTAGGGTTACCTCTAGATCCTACCCGCCGGATCTAGCGACGTTCGGTGAAGGAAGCCCGTTCGCGTCGCGTCCGTCCGTCGCGTCCGTCCGTCGCGTCCGTCCGTCGGCAGGGGTTCGGCTTAGCTTTGAGCGTGCTGATAACGTGTTGTAAACCATGGCGGCTACGGAACCCCGTAGCCCTGTATTTATAGTAATAGGGTTACATAATGGGTGGATACCCACTAACGGGTTGGGCCTCCAAAGCCCGTTTATAACAAATAACTATTATTATTTACTAATTGTGAAAATAGAGGAAAGACATCTTCTGGGATAATAAGTCATAGATAATAAGTCATAGATAATTATTATTTACTAATTATGATTACCACATGGCATTCTTCTGGCTGGGATAATAAGTCATAGATATGAAATTGCCTTTTTATTTGAAAATAGTGTTGGTTACATGTATATATACATTTCATTTAGCAAGATGATATTGACTATGTGAAGTTTACATTCTCATCTGTTTTTGCCATAAAAAATAAAAAATAACATAAATCTCTCTTATCTCATAATGTTAATTGGTCTAAATACCTATACTTTAATATTGGTATTTGGATGCAATTTGAGAAGTTTCGGCCATAAATTGAATGCAATAGCGATAGATTGCAGACGCTGGCTTCTTCCAATCATTGTATTTCTCTAAATCAAATGATCAATAAAAAGATGAGAGTTTTTTGTAGACTTATAGGAATATTAGATGGGTTTTTCTGCCTCGGTCACTACGGTCAAGTCAGTTGACCAACATCTGCATGGTTGTATGATGGCGCCTAGCTGCGGGGGTGGCAGCATCGTCCAAAGGGAAAGGCTGCTGCTATATCGTCACTAGGAGCCCTGATAACGCTTCGCTTGAAGAAGTTAGTTGTGTACGTGCTGACCTTATAGATACATGTTAAGCTCTTGATTTGATCCTGGAAACATCTTCATACATTCCTTTCAAAGTCTGGATGACTAGGCCTACATGATATGGTAAGAGGTGTATCAGTAGGCACATCCTTTTGTGGTGGCTCCAAAGAAGATATGCACATTTCTTACTTCAGCTCTTCATGCAATGCCAAACCTGGGGTAGATTCATGTGGTGATAAAAAATTATGGACCTGCTGTATTTTTCCTCACTATTTTTAATTTCCACACTAAATATCAACTCTCTTTTGTGTCTATTTTTGATACGGCATTTTATGGAGTTCATATTTTCCTCAAAATTTATCCACTTATAATAATCATGTTTCAAACTGGTTGTTCATTAAAAAAACTTAATTCCTTATCAATGATATGGTATTTGTTCTATTCCTGTAAAACTTGGAATTACCTAGGATGATTAAAAAGCATTGAAAGCACATAATTGTCTTATTTTGTATTATCTTTGGAAACAGGTATATCACGATGAACAAAAATGATCGTCTGTTAATTTGGATGGTAATAATATGGAAACCGACGACTTAGAACTTTACATACATAATTACCTTACGAATGTTTTAACCATGCACATGAACACATACATATGTTGCCTTATCTTTTGCTTCCATCTTTTGATCCATTTGGTGAGCGTTTTGAAAATCTAAGTTTGTGAAAATTTTGGAGGGAAAATCCTAAAATTTTAAGAGGAAAATTTTGTTGGGAATCTTAAGTTTTTGGGGAATACTAATCAGTATGGAACTAAATTATGGGGGAACTAAATTTTTTTTGGGAAACTAAAATTTTTTGGGGAACTAGATTTTCTAGGAGAATTAAATTAATGGGGAACTAAGATTATTGTGCAATTAAAAAACAATTATTGCGATATAACTATTTTCTGTTTAAAATTACATGATTCAAAATTTTTATATGCACCGTGCCCTTAGGGCACAGGTTATGACTAGTGTATATATATATATATATATATATATATATATATATATATATATATATATATATATATATATATATATATATATATATATATGAAGCCCAAGCGAACAGCCCTCTAACCATCCCGAATGAAAACAAGCCCGAACGGAAGATCACCCCCCCACACTAGGAAGCTCGCCTCGCTTGGCGGCAAGCTCGCCAACAGAATCAAGAGCATAGCTCGCCAGTCGATTAAGCAGGAAGCTCGCCATCCTAGCACGGAAGAAGCCTGCCTACTCTCCGAACAAGAAGCACGACCAGGGAGTCCGAAGACACCAAGCTCGTACGTCGTGTTTGGCTCTTCCTAAGGGCGACCTAGCACCAATATCTCCGACAGGGTGACGTAGGGCCACCTACGTCCCCATTAATGTTAGAGATTAAGAACGAGAACTGATGGGCGCACATCGCATCCCCCATTAATGCATTAATGTGTCTGACACCGCCTGACACCTATTAATGCGTAAATATCTCTAACACCCTCGCCGACCTATCACGTCCCCAATTGTGCTCCAGCTAAGCAGACTTGATAGGTGATTGGACGGCGAACAACCGACTCCCGAGCCCATAAATACCCCCTCCAGCCACCAAGGAGAGGGTTGGTTAGTTGAAATTTATAACTCCTATCCAATATTCAAGGTCGGATATCCCCTATATATCTGTGCCTTCCTTATAAGCTCGTCATGCAACGCCGATCTACCATAAAATCGCCAAGCGTGTCCGACATACTCATTATAAGTCACCCATTGACTTAAGCATCAGAGAGGCTACGGGTTGACAGCCAGCCCAGCCTTTTTGAGGAGTTGTTATTCTCGCAGTAAGCTCGCCTCAGCTACCGGGGACCGGCGACCTCGGCGACCATCAGGCGACCTTGGATTCTTCGCCTCCGAAGCGTGCTCCAAGTCGTGTTAGCCTCGTCATCGACCTACTACATGTAATATTGTATCCGTGATTCCCATTAAATATAAATTATTTTGTTGGGCGGACTTGACCCGCAACAATATACGTGTGTGTATTCTTGTGCCAAAATTTCGCACAAGAATACCGATGCTAAAAATATTTTTTTGAATTTTTCTTAATGATTCGACCCCTACAGTTATATACCCTAAGGAAAACCATGGGTGAGCCCTAAGGGATTTGATCATCGATCCACCGATCCACCGGTACAAAATTAACTGGTTTAGAACAATATAAGTTGTACAAAATTAACTGGTTTATAACAATATAAGTTTTTATAATGCCTAGAAAATATAAATTTTAAACAAGAACAATTCGCACAAACTTATAGTCATGCAACGATTCAATGAAGAAATAAGATATTTAAATCATTCATTAGTTATTTATTAATGAAATGTCATTGAAAGTTAACTATTATGAAGTCTATATGTAATGAATAAAATATAAGTAACATTGAATGAAAATAAATTTTACACCCATTTTTCTACCAAAAAAAAATTTGTTATGTTCTTCCATAACATCAACTTCAATATTAAATTCAAGCCCAAACGCTTGGCAAATTCGATCCACGCCACAAAGTTCCAATGCACTCGCACAGCCGCACGTGACGTTAGGCCCTTGGGGGCATCGTACACGTTTAGTCCTTTAGTAGGGCCCTCATCGGTTGTGAATACAGCTAGCAAACTCACAAAAAAGCCTGCAAATATTAACCCATCTGTTCCGGCCCACGGACCCGTACGGCGATCCAAAGGTACTACGCCCATTCCTCTGGTTGAAATTTCGTCCCCTTCGAAAAATCGCTAATCCCTCATTTATTCATTTTATTTAATAATATATATCGGCCGAGGAGATTTCTGGACAGCAGAAACCGTACGGGACGCCCCCAATCTCCCGCCCGCTGGGTCCCACCTGCCACGTCAGCGTTGGGCACCCCCCCAGTCTCCCCCATCGCACCTCCATCTCGCCCCTCGGTTCGGACCGCCCCCCAAATATCTCTATCTCTATCTCTCTCCTGTTCGTAACGGCGGTCAACGGGCTACATAGAAAGAAAGACTTCTTTTTGGGGGGAGAGAAAATAGCGAAGGGAGAGAATTTGTATCTTTTGAGGATAGAGAAGAGGGAGATGGGGAAGAGCGGCGGCGGCGGAAGTAACGGAGGCAGCGGGAAGAGGAGCGGGTACTACGCGTCGCCGGCCGACTACAAGCTTCTAGAAGAGGTCGGTTACGGCGCCAGCGCCACCGTCTACAGGGCGATGTACCTGCCGACCAATGAGATCGTCGCCGTCAAGTGCTTGGATCTCGATCGCTGCAACAGTAACTTTGTCAGTATTTCATCTTTTGTTTATTGATTTTTTAAAAATTTTTAAGGCAGTTCTTGTTTGATTGAATCTGAGCCGGATTTAATTTGGGATTGAAGTCAGATTGAATTCAATCGCAGAAATTTTAAGCTCATTTTAAAGATTTCTATTGTTTGATTCCGTTCAGATTGGATTGCGGCATCTTTTTTACGATCTTGGGGGTTCAACCTAAAACTGCGAGTTTTATTCAGAATTGGGTCTTATTATTGTCAACTCATCCGTTAATCAACCATTTTGATTGCATCAATCCGTTAAGCATATGTATAGACTGATCCCTAATTGAAGCGAGTTGAATCCTTTTGGGCATCTCATTTCAGTTATACTTACTCCTTGGGTCCATTTCGGCTTAATTTGCCCAGCTTGAGGACGCTCTAAGCATTGTCGGCATTATAGCTATTTGATAAAACACTTCCTTGGACTCACGGGTATGATGCTGTTATATGTACTCCATGCCCACTTTGCATGTGCTGATTTGGTTATATGAGCAACATAAATCTTGGTCCCAAAGTCATTATGATCAATTGTGTCTAAATCGTGAAAATGACCACTATTGTGTATCTCTTGGGCATTCATATCGACAGCAAACTGTTGGTTGCTTCTTGTACTCGTAACACTGACTTGATTTTATGAACTTGTTAGTCAGTTTTCAGAATCTGGATCCTAAGCTTCTCAGTGCATTTCTAACTCATAGTTATCCAGTTCCTAGGCTTGTCACCTACTATGATATTGTCACAAACAACTTACACCATGTTAATGCTTACTAATGCAAAGAGTGGGACTCCTTTGACCCAATCTAAAGTGTCTTTGTCTTCACCTATTCTAATTTTTCAGTGATACCCATTGTTCATATAGTGTATAGATTCATTTGACTCAACCTCGAGTCCTCATCGGCCAACTTGTGAGTTATGATAATAAATTGTCGACATTTCTTTAATTTCATATCATTTTACACATGCTACATAGGTCTTTAATATTTCTTTCTAGTCATATTTTCAAGGCCCATGTTACTATCAAATTTAGTTCCGTTTTATGTTGCAACTTGTTTTTTTAATCAGTGATTATATGCACTGGAGTGCCTTATAAGCTTCATTCATTGCTATAACTTATATTTTCGAAACATCCGTGGTACCTATATCTTCCAAATCTTTAAGCCCCTTTTAGATTTAATTACCTTGTGGAATTCCACTATCTCTAGCTAACTTGGATGGCAACGGATGGCAATTTGTATCTGTTGTTTCTCCAAGGATCTCTTTCTACTCCTTGATTCACGTACATGTATTATCTCATAATCTGTTCAAGTACATATTATCTCATATCGTGTTTTGTTTCTTTATCTGTCCATGTCATGTCATTTATCTATTTATCCTTGAAAATTGATGGGCCTGGGCCCAAAACCATGCGGGTTTACACCCGCCGGCCCAGGCCAGCCGCCACACCCCCCTCTAGCCGACCCCTTGCCGCACCCTCTTTTTTGTACTTGCCCTAGCCGAGTCCTTCTTGGAGTAGGACTCCCCCTCCCGCCCCGAGTCCTCCTTGGAGTAGGATTAGCCGGCCTAGTCCTACTTGGTTTAGGATTGTCATGGTTTCTATTATAAATAGGGGGTAGCCTTCTCTTATTTTCTCATGCTTAATATTGGAATATTTCTATTGAGCATCCATTAGGAGTAGACGAGTGCGGACGTCCTCTAGGCGTCTTGGGAGGAGGGCACACCTCTTTTGTGTCCAATTATCTTTTTATTTCGCTTGTTATTTTCTAATAAAAATTCCATCTTTGTTAGTTCCTAACAATTTGGTATCAAAGCACGTGACGATTCATGGCGGCTTCCACAAGATCGCAAGACAAATTTGAGGCGTTGGAGGCAAAATTCACGGGCGAGATCGAGGCGATCAAAAAGTCGTTGTCGGGGAACGACGAATCCATGGCCAAGTTGACTACTTCCATCTCCCAATTGGCGTCAAATCAAGCAAAACACGACGACCAATTCGCGCAATTGATGGGTGCATTGAATCAATTAGCAACAAACCCTAAAGGCGAAGGAAACACTAACCCATCACCAAAGGCGGCACCTTTGAAGAAGGAGAAGGAGAAAGAAGATATTTTTTTCCAAAATCAACCCTACTTCGTGGAGGAGTTGGACGAGGACGACGCCGAGGAGCCATGGAGGGACGATTACCGCGAGGAGGTGCGGTGGAGGGCGGTACAAAGCCAAAGAGAGGCCGGAGGACCTAGCCGCGCGACAAGGGGACTCACGGCATGAGAGAAGGAAGATCAGCCCCCCACGGCACGTGGGGGGGGGTCGACCAGCTGCGGAAGGGGACCCGGGCCCCCCCGCCGCCACCTGCCGGCTCAGGCAGGGGCGGCGGGACCCTGCCTGGGCCCGCCAGGCTCCGGCGACCCTGCCGGAAGGCCAGCAAGGTCCGCCGACCTTCCAGGGAGGGCCCAGGGGCCCGCCGAGCCTGGCCGAAGGCCGACAGGCCCCTGTGGGTCCGCGACAGGGCAGAAACCCCACCTGGCAGCCGCAAGAGGGGGGCGGGGGCTTCGGACAGCAGGATAGGGGGGTTTTTGAGCCCCCGAGCAGCGGACCACGACGACGGGAGGCCGCAGACAGATTTCGGGAGACTTTTGTGACCCTCCAGGGCACCGACCAGCACTTGATGATCCTTTCTACGGCCATGGACGCGGGAGAGGCTATTACTCCGACGGAAGGAGTGGATATGAGGCAGAGTTCGGCGATGACGCCGGATGGGACGACTTTGAGGGGCGTCGCGGAGGTCACCAGGGAGACTACGGGAGTCACGGAGGCGGGCCACCCCGGCACTACGAGACATTGGAGGAGAGGCGTCAGCACTCCCGTCCGCCGCCCAGACAGGAGGGGAGACCCGAGCATGGGCGTTTTGGAGGAGATTGTCACGTCCGGAAGCTGAAGATGCCGCTATTTTCCGGAGAGGACCCACACGCCTGGTTATTTACCGCAGAGAGATACTTCACGGCCCACCACATGACCGAGGCCCAGAAGCTGGAGGCGGCAGCGATCTGCATGGAGGGGCGTGCTTTGGGATGGTTCCAGTGGAGGGAGAGGCGACAGCCGGTGAGGAACTGGGAGGAGCTGAAGGATATGGTGCTGGAGAAGTTTAGAGACCCCCGGCTGGGAAACTTGCACGAGCAGCTTTACGCCCTCAGGCAGGAGGGGTCGGTACGGGATTACATCGAGAGGTTCGAGACACTGGCCGGGCGAGTGCATGGCGTCTCAGACGAGTCACTGGAGGGAACCTTTCTGAAAGGGTTGCGCCCCAGCCTGCGCGCAGCAGTGAGACCCTACATGCCTAAGGGGCTTTCGGAGGTCATAGAGATGGCACAGATGGTTGAGGATGCGCAGACCGAGGACAGGCGTGTCCGGAGCAGTTTCAGTAGTCAGATAGCGAGAGGCGGTCCGTCTGGGACGGGAGGAGCTGGCACCTCGGCAGGGGTGGGGTAGGCGAACCGGGAGAAGGCGGGGGAGAAGAGTAGCACACCACTACCTGGGGGGGGGGCAGTTCAGACGCATGACGGCCGCAGAGATGAGGGACAAGAGACAGAAGAGCTTATGCTTCCGGTGCGATGAAAGATTCTCACCAGGCCATAGATGCGTAGGGCGCAAACTCCAGGTGATCCTACTGGAGGACGACGAGGGCGAGTCTGATATCGAGGAAGAGACCGCTGTGGCAGAGGATGAGCTTGAGGGCCAGCAGTTGGACGTAGCGGAGGTGTCCCTCAATTCTGTGGTAGGGTTCACACCGAATCATACCATGAAGCTGAGGGGAGAGGTCGGAGACCAGGAGGTGACGGTGCTGATCGACAGTGGGGCCACCCACAATTTTATTTCCAGGAGGGTGGTGACACAGCTGGGCCTTCAGCTAACAGATTGCGGCAGCTTTAGCGTGATGATGGGGACAGGGAAGAAGGAGAGCAGCCGTGGAGTTTGCCGGGGTTTGGTTCTGACCATGCAGGGGATACAGATTATTGCAGACTTTTTACCTCTAGACCTTGGGAGCACCGACGTTATCCTCGGCATGACTTGGCTCCAGACTCTGGGGGAGATGACCATTAACTGGAAACTACTGCGGATGAAGTTTCAGGAGGCCGGGCGAGCTGTGATACTACAGGGAGACCCCAGCCTCTGCAGGGCATTAGTCTCTCTGAAGACCATGGTTAGGACCATTCAGACGGAGGGTGGCGGATATTTAGTGGAGCTGTACTCGCTGACCAGGGAGGGAGGAGCTGAGGCCAGTTTCGAGCAGCCCATTCCGAGGGAGGTTCAGCAGTTGATGGGGCAGTTTGAGGAGATATTCCAGGAGCCTCGGGGACTTCCACCGCCACGGGACCATGAGCACGCCATTGTTCTACGAGAGGGGGTTTCCCCCATTAGCGTGCGGCCCTACCGATACCCTCAGCACCAGAAAGATGAGATCGAGAGGATGGTTTCAGAGATGGTGCAGGCCGGGGTAATACAGCCAAGCATTAGCCCGTTTTCCAGCCCTGTTCTATTGGTCAAGAAGAAGGATGGTAGTTGGCGGTTTTGCGTGGACTACAGGGCACTGAACAAGGAGACGGTCCCGGATAAGTTTCCTATACCAGTGATTGATGAGCTCCTAGATGAGCTACATGGAGCGACTTGGTTCAACAAGCTAGATCTGAAGTCGGGCTATCACCAGATTCGGATGCGGCGGGAGGATGTGCCCAAGACGGCGTTCAGGACGCATGAGGGCCACTACGAGTTCCTGGTCATGCCCTTTGGGCTGACCAATGCCCCGGCCACCTTTCAGGCTCTCATGAATAAGGTATTCCGTCCCTTTCTCAGGCGGTTCGTTTTGGTCTTTTTCGACGATATCTTGGTGTACAGTCGTTCGCTGGAGGAGCACTTGGACCACCTGCAGGTAGTTTTTCAGGAGCTGCAGTACCACCAGCTTTATTTGAACAGGAAGAAGTGCCTGTTCGGGCAGCCACAGGTGGAGTACCTGGGACATGTGGTGTCAGTGGGAGGAGTAGCCGCCGATAAAGCTAAGATAGCGGCCATGCTGGATTGGCCACGACCTACTACTCTCAGAGGGCTGCGGGGCTTCTTGGGTCTTACAGGTTACTACCGCCGCTTCGTAGAGGGATATGGGACGATCGTCTGGCCATTGACAGAATTACTAAAGAAGGATCAGTTCCATTGGGGTGACGAGGCGACGACAGCTTTTGAGGCCCTGAAAAGGGCAATGACCACGGTCCCGGTCTTAGCATTGCCCGATTTCACCCGACCTTTCGTGGTCGAGGCAGACGCGTCAGGACATGGGCTGGGCGCGGTACTGATGCAGGACCATCGTCCTATTGCATACTACAGCCAGGTGTTGACCACCAGGGCCCGATTGCGGTCAGTCTATGAGCGGGAGCTGATGGCGATAGTCTTGTCCATTCAGAAGTGGAGACCTTATTTGTTGGGACGGAGCTTCATCGTTCGCACTGATCAGCGGAGCCTGAAGTACCTTCTTGAGCAGTGGATGGTAGCAGAAGAACATCAGAAGTGGTTGCGCAAGCTGATGGGTTACAGATTCGAAATAGAGTACCGCCCGGGACTGGAGAACAAGGCAGCTGATGCTTTATCCCGGCGGGAGGAGGAGACAGAGATAGCAGCACTTACCGTATCCATCCTGGACGATTGGGGCCCACTGCAGCGGGAGGTTGAGACAGACCCGGATTTGGCGGCTATACGAGAAGCTCTTTTGCAGGGGTCGACTGAGTACCCGGGGTATTCATTGCAGGAGGGGCGATTACTGTACTGGGGCAGACTAGTGATACCGAGGACTTCTCCTTTCTTACCGACCATACTCAGAGAGTTCCACGGCAGTGCTATTGGAGGACATTCTGGGGTCCTCAAGACCTATCAACGGTTATCACGAGAAATTTACTGGAAGGGGCAAAAGAAGGATGTGGCTAGGATGGTGGCGGAGTGTGACGTGTGCCAGCGTCACAAATATCAGGCTATGTCTCCAGGAGGATTATTACAGCCACTATCCCTACCAGACAGAGTGTGGGAGGACCTTTCTATGGATTTTATTGATGGGTTGCCTAAGTCGGGAGGGTTCAGCGTCATTTTTGTTGTGGTAGACCGCCTCAGCAAATATGCACATTTTATCCCACTTAAGCATCCTTACAGCGCTGTGTCAGTGGCCGACACTTTTGTGCGAGAGGTTATCCGTCTACATGGTCCCCCAAAGTCCATTGTTTCGGATAGAGACAAGGTGTTCCAGAGTAAGTTTTGGCCGGAGCTTTTTCGCCTACAGGGGACATCATTAAAAAAGAGCACTGTTTATCACCCCCAGACAGATGGCCAGACAGAGGTGGTCAACCGAAGTGTAGAGACGTATCTGCGATGCTTCATCTCGGAGAATCCTAAGGAGTGGGTTCGCTGGTTACCATGGGCAGAATATTGGTACAACACTTCATACCACACGGCAGCCCAGACGACTCCCTTTAGGATTTTATATGGCAGAGACCCTCCACACTTACTTCATTATGGGCAGGAGACGACCCCGGTTTCTGATGTGGAGCAGTACTTAGCTGAGCGGGACCGGGTTCTAGAGGAGCTGAAACTCCATTTGGCGAGAGCTCAGCAGGTGATGAAGGCTCGGGCAGACCTCCACCGCCGAGATGTACACTTTGAGGTGGGCGACATGGTATATCTGAAGTTAAGGCCCTACCGGCAGAGGTCGGTGGCTCATAGGAAGAATGAAAAGCTGTCACCACGATATTTTGGGCCTTTTGAGGTCGAGGCACAGGTTGGATCGGTAGCTTACAGGTTGCGCTTGCCGCCAGGATCGACCATTCACCCGGTATTCCATGTTTCACAGTTACGCCAGGCTATTGGCACCCACACTTCTTCTCCGACATTGCCCGAGTTGTAATGCCCTACAAGCTACTGCACAAGTACTAGAGGGGGGGGGTGAATAGTACTTTAAAAATAACAAGGAGTATAATTCCTAATTATAATGCAAACAACTACCAAATCAATTTGCGGAAGCTTAAATTGAAGACAACAACAAAATTAACAATGCTAACAAGAGATGTTACTGGGTTCGGATCCACCCAAGTCTCCCCGACTTGTTCCCGGTGATCCTACGTCCCAACCACCTCCGGATACTTGAGTTAGAAACCCTAACTCAAGATTTCCACTATGAAATACTTGTGAAAATCCTCCACAAGTCAAATCATACAAAATGTAATTTGTGACTCCCACAACCCGGGATTACAACCACACTCTCACAACCGAGAGTGAAACTTACAAATCAAATATGAAATGAAATAAGAAAACTTCTTACCGAACAAAATACCTATGCCTTGAGTATTGCTTACGAATTAGGGCAAAGGATGATTTTGAGGAAGAAGTGGCACCAAACCCTAGCTCCAAGATGTAAATCAGCGATGGAGAGCTTTGGGGATGTTGGTGACCTAGAAACAAGCACTTGGCTTGGAAGGCTTCACACTCAATGAATCTCTCTTTGGAAATAAGAGTTAGGAGAGATTATTGAATGGAAAGAATGAGCTTTGAATGAGCTTGGAATGAATTCTCTTGATCTCTAAACTTGCAATAATATCAGCCTTGGCAACAATGAATGCAGCCCATCAAGTATATATAGGATAGAGGAGAGAGAGAGAAAGAAATTCGAGTCATTAAATGCTCCAACGGCTCTTTTCTGAACCCAACTAGTCGGTCAAAGAACAACCACCAACCGACTAGTTCATCAACTAGTCGGTCGGTCAATTAACTTACACCGACTAATGAGTGAACTGAGAAAAGATCAAAGTACAGACATAAGGAACTAGTCGGTCTAAGAAGAGTAGCTGACCGACTAGTTTCACAACTAGTCGGTCGGTTACTCAACGTAGACCGACTAACAGATAAAACTGAAGTCTGAGCTAAAATAGACTTAGTCGGTCCAAGAACAAATGTTGACCAACTAATTCACCAATTAGTCGGTCACCAAATGAACATAGACCAACTAACAATAAACAGTAAGTATGGTGAAAATTTGGCATGTACAGTAAACTAAACTAGTCGGTCTAAGAAGGAAAGTTGACCGACTAGTTCATCAACTAGTCGGTCGATCAATGAACACAGACCGACTAATGATAAACAGAAGCTTAGGTTCAAATGTGCATGGAAAGCTCAACTAGTCGGTCACAGAAGCATCACTGACCGACTAGTTCACAAACTAGTCGGTCGGTGAGTCAACTTAGACCGACTAACTGTAAACAGTAAAGAGCTATGAATTAACTGAGAAGAACTAGTCGGTCCAAGAAGCTTTGCCGACCGACTAGATCACCATCTAGTCGGTCAGTTCTTCTTCTTGAACCAACTAACATACACAAGAAGTCGCGAATCGAAGCGCGATGCTTCGGGAAGGATTGTATGGACTTCTACTAAGATCCTAGAGCTAAGACATGAGCGATATGAAGATTTAAAACGTAAGACCTACTCAAGGCTTAACATTCTACGAAAGAAGCTTAAAGACTATAAATTAAACTTGACGATACTGTCTTCAATAGCTTCAATCGAATCTTCATGACTTCTAAATAGGTCCATAAGTTTCAACGAAGCTTTAGACGAACGATCACGTGCTTTGAGAAGTCTTGAGACGTCGTAATTGATATTCATGTGAATTTGGCGACGATCTCCATAACTGCGCTCACAAAGTGTTAGTTCACGATATATTTATGTTTGTTCATCATCCAAAACCAAATCCGGGGAGTCCAATATCCAACATTCTCCCCCTTTTTGGTGATGACAAACCAACATAAATAATAATCAAAAATAATAATTCAAATGAAATTTACTTACTCCCCCTGCATTGATGACACGTTAATTCCAATTTAAACAAAAATAATACGCATCAAGCAGACGAGTGAAGTATATTAAATGAGAATTGATTATAGAATTATTGAAATACCAAACGTAGGTTATTGAAATATCGGATTTTAAAATCCATTTATATATCTTAACTCCCCCTGAATCTAACACATCAAGTTAGATTCTTGGTAAAATGCTTTAAATTTTCATTTTAGCACATCGTTATTATTATATCTCTCCCCCTTTGGCATAAGCAAACAAAGCGGGAGGATAACAACGACAACAACAATGGCCTCAAATTAAAAACACGGGAGTCGTAGAATACGACGACGGTTCAAGTGACACCAAAGAGAAAATACGAATAGAATCAAGGCGTGTCAATGAAACCGAAGTCGAAAAATCGTAAAAAAAAAAACGAAATCATCAAAACTCAAATCATTTTTACGGATTGAGTTATGGAATATACTCTCAAATATCAACATTCTTGGTTGATTTAGTGCATGAAAAACAATTCTATGTTTCCATAGAAGAAATATCTATTAAACCAAGTTATTGTCGTCGAGCGATATCAGAGACATAAAAGGTATAAATTGCACAATAGAATGAAATGTCAACTACGATGTATATATATGAACCAGAGTACATCACCGACATACAAAACATCGATCGACTGATCGGGACACAAAAATACATCAGCATATCACAGATACAGGAGTGTCAACAAAAAAATACACCATCATCAAAAGACATTCAAATACATCGTCAAAAAAATATCAAAAAGACATCAAAATGACCCAAAATACATAGCCACCCACACTATCCTACCCAACAACTCTCACAACTAGATATATCATCCAATGAGTATCGGGAGAGGCCTCGAAGAAACTCAAGAGGCAGCGGGAGGATCAGAAGCAACTGCAGGCTCAGCAGGAGCAGAGGTGGTGACTGGATCAGCAGGAACGTCCGGAAGATCAGCAGGAGCGATGGCAGAAGTGGCAACCTCTGGAGCAGCAACCGTAGTGGCCTCGGGAGCACCAGTCGGAGTATCCACCGCAGGAGTGGCGGCAACAGGTGTGCTCTTGGGGGCACCAGCAGACGAAGCAGCAACATCATCACCGGAAGTGGTAGCACCAGCAGCAGCAGTACCAGCAGAAGTGCCCTCGGGGGCACGAGTCGAAGCACGACAAAGCTCCTCAACGTCCTCCTCAGCCAATTCATCTAACTCCTCATCCTCAGAAACGGAAGGAGGAAGCTCAACACCCATCAGACGAGCCATACGGCAAACTACCTCCTCGGTACGAGCCAAACGAGACTCGTGACGACGAAGTAACCGTACGACATCATCCAGGGTGGCAGAGGGAGCAGCAAAGGCACTGGCAGAGGCAGGGGCAGACGCTGAAGGTGTCGTCCTCTGAACGTGACGAAGCGCCGCAAGAGATTTCTTGACGGCAGTCGCGTTCAGGGGAGGACCAAGGGGACGCTCATCGTCACGAGGCAACGTGACACGGAAGTGACGAAACACGAGGGTCAACAAGCAAGGAAATGAGATATGAGCCGATTTAGAGGATTTGCGAATACACTCGAAAGAATCAATCTTATCGAGTATAATGCGAGCCCAATTAATCGAGCTCCCCATGAAGATAGCATAGATCAGCTTCAGAAAGGGCTGGGACGGTAGAGATGAGGAGCCGTACTTGGGAAGCAAGCACGACTTCAGAATCAAGTTTAGGACCCATGCATTCGGCTTGAAAGATTCTGATGGCACGCCAATCATGGCAGGAGGGATCTGATGGAAAATCTCTGAAAGGATGGTCTGGTCAAGGGAAGAAATATCGTCAACAGAGATATCGGATGGGAGGAGGCCAGACGAAGAGATACCCAGAATCTCGCCTAAGATTTCCGCTGTGAGGACTATAGGGGTCCCCAAAACGGTCGTCTCAACAGAGTGGGTCTGATCGTACTGACCCCGGATCCTATTCGCATAGAAAAGCTTCACTAATCGAGGGTACGGGTGAGGATTCGCCTTCGGGTCATATCGAAGATAATCGAGAAGACCCGACGACGAAAGGAGATCAGCTAACCCAATGAAGTCGCTAAACTGGACGAAATGCTCCAGAAGCAGCGAACAATGTTCGATACGGTTGTACGCCGCGAGACACAACGGGTCGTCGCGACACAACGAAATATCGACACCGCCCACCGGCATCGGAGCCTTTCCCTTAGGCTTACGGGTAGACGTACGAGGGTGGGTGCTAGACTCGGGATGGGTAGGAGGAGTGGGTTCCCTAGGAGTCTCAGTCTCGGGGAAATACTCGGTGTCGGAATCCGAAGCACCGGGAGGAGTATGAGCACGAAAAACTACAGATTTGGTATTGGGCTGAGATCGGGCTCGGGGTTTCGCAGTCGCCGTCCTCTTACGCTTAAGAGGAGGCGAAGACGAAGAGGGTTGGGTGGTCTTGGCACGGCGTTTCGGAGGAGTTCTAGTAGGTTGAACGGGTTCCGAAGGGTTTTGCTCTACGGTCATCGGCGAGGGGCTAGATGGAGTGATCGGGATACGTGTACGGGCCATAATCGAGACACGGCACGTCGCAAGGAAGATTAAAAACAAAGAAACCCTAACTGGCCGGAATTAGGAAACCCTAAACGAAAAGATCTAGAACCCTAGGCTGAAAACCTAACCCTAAACAAGGAAATGAACCCTAGATAGGAGAGGGAGGAGAGAGGGTTACCCTAGGAGGAAGAACGGCGGCCGGCGACGGCGGAGGAGGTCGGAAAGTGGCCGGAAGTCGAAAAGACAGCGATGGGTCGGGGGTTTTGATCTGAGGGAGAAACGTTTTGATCGACTGGAATGAAAACAAACAGACTAAACTGAGTTTAAGTCGGTCGAGAGTTCAAAAGACCAAACAGTCCCTGGCACAACTAGTCGGTCACAGTTCAAGCACTGACCGACTAGATCACGATCTAGTCGGTCGGTCAATGAGCTTGAACCGACTAGTTTCAAACAGAGGTAGAAACCAAGTTTAACTGAACAGAATTAGTCGGTCTGTGTTCATTTACTGACCGACTAGATCTCAATCTAGTCGGTCGGTCACTGAACATGAACCGACTAAAGAGTTAAAATGGAGAGGAAACTCAAAAAGCTTGAGTTAGTCGATCTAAGTTCTTCTACTAACCAACTAGATAAGCATCTAGTCGGTTGGTGGTTGAACTGAAACCGACTAAAAGAGTCCAAAAATTGATAATCAAGTTCTCTCCTCAATACGCTTGGACGATATATTGCAAAACTCTCAATAATCATCTAAACTATCCCATTAAACATCGAAATCTTAAATACGACATTCAAAACATGAATTCGAGCAAAAATTCAAAATATCACATAAATTCCCGAAAAATCCAACAAGTCTAGCATGAATGAAATATTTCAAAATATAATATCATGCAAGATTATTGAATGAAACATGAATCCTATATCTCGGATTCACCCATAATCCCCAATTCTCGACGCAACCGCACAAAGGAGTCCTCCTTTAGGGGTTTCGTGAAAATATCGGCGATTTGCTTTTGGGTTTCAACGTACACTAAAATGATGTCCTTTTTAGCAACATGATCATCTAAAAAGTGGTGTCGGACATCTATGTGTTTCGAACGGGAATGGTGTACCGGGTTCTTGGAAAGACATATTGCACTTTGGTTGTCAACCATGATAGGGCAAGTATCACAATTTATACCAAAGTCTTTAAGTGTGTGTCTCATCCAAAGAACATGAGCACACGCGGCACCGGCGGCAATGTATTCCGCCTCGGTGGTTGAAAGTGATACGGAATTTTGCTTCTTGGAAAACCAAGAGACAATGGAATTTCCTATAAAATGGCAAGTGCCACTAGTACTTTTCCTGTCGGATTTGCATCCCGCATAATCGGCATCACTATATGAGATTAACTCATACGTGCTAGATTTTGGATAAAGTAATCCAAAATCAAGTGTATAACTTAGATAACGGAAAATACGTTTTACCGCTACTAAGTGAGACTCCTTAGGTTGAGACTGATAACGAGCACATACGCATACGGCAAACATAATATCGGGCCTACTTGCGGTAAGATAAAGTAAACTACCTATCATACCTCGATATAGACGAATGTCTACATCCTTACCGCCCGTATCCTTGTCAAGATGCGTAGTCGTGCTCATTGGAGTCTTTTTCCCGGAGGCACTCTCCATTCCAAATCGCTTAAGCAACTCCACCGTATACTTCGTTTGGTGGATGAAGATGGCATCGTCCATTTGGCGAATTTGGAGACCTAAGAAATATTTGAGCTCACCCATGTGGCTCATCTCAAATTGTTCCTTCATAACATTAGAAAACTCTTCGCAAAGAGCAAAGTTAGTAGCACCGAAAATGATATCATCAACATATATTTGAACTAAACTTATATCATTATTCGAATGCTTAACAAAAAGTGTAGAATCGGCTTCTCCCATTTTAAAATTCAAATCCAAAAGAAAATTCTTTAGGCGATCATACCAAGCTCGAGGAGCTTGTCTCAAACCGTAAAGCGCTTTCTTTAGTTTAAAAACAGGATTTGGAAATTTTTCATTTATGAAACCCGGAGGTTGAGAAACGTAAACTTCCTCAACGACATCTCCGTTTAAAAATGCACTTTTAACATCCATTTGAAATAATTTAAAATCCTTATGGCATGCAAAAGACAATAATAATCTAATTGATTCTAATCTAGCTACCAGAGCGAAGGATTCTTCGAAATCAATACCTTCCTCTTGACGGTAGCCTTGAGCAACTAACCGAGCTTTGTTTCGGACGACGACTTGGTTTTCGTCGGTTTTGTTCTTGAAGATCCACTTTGTCCCTATGACGGTGTGGTTCTTCGATGGCAATGGAACAAGCTCACAAACTTCATTCCTCTCGAATTGAATGAGCTCCTCCTCCATGGCTAAGATCCAAGCGCTATCTTCGCATGCTTCATTAACGTTCTTTGGCTCAATCGAGGAGGCAAAGGCACAATGAGCAAAGTAGTTCACTTGCGATCTCGTCTTGACACTATCATAGATATTGCCAATGACTTGCTCATGAGGATGGTCACGAACGGTATGAAGCCGTTTGGGAATACCTTGATCACTAGGAACATTCTCAACAACTTCATTAGACGGGTTAGTCTCAATAGAATCAATAGAATCATTAGACTTAGAATTATCAAACGAATCACATAAAACATCCATTGAATCATTATCATTTGAAATTCTAGTTGGAACAAATCCTTCATTAAATGAGACATGAAGCGACTCCTCGATCGTTGAGGTTCGTTTGTTGAATATTCGGTAGGCTTTGCTACGCGAAGAATATCCAACAAAAATCCCCTCATCGGATCTTGGATCGAATTTGTCCAAACTACCATACGTGTTCTTAATAAAACATTTCAAACCAAAAACACGAAAATGTTTAACTTGAGGCAACCTACCAAACAATAATTCATAACAGGTTTGTTTAGTGCCGGGCCTCAAAAGTATTCTATTAAACACATAGCAAGCGGTGTGTACCGCTTCCGCCCAAAATTGATGGCCAAGTTGGCTATCATCAAGCATAGTGCGAGCACACTCCACTAGCGTCCTATTCTTTCTCTCAACTACACCATTTTGAGGAGGTGCACGAGGGAAAGAGAAGGTGTGTGTAATACCAACTTCATCACAAAATGTCTCAAAAGACTCATTCTCAAATTCACATCCATGATCACTACGAATAGTGACAATGGTGGTTCCTAAGAGATTTTGTACTTTCTTAACAAAAATTGTGAAGTTTTCAAAAGCTTCATTTTTATTACACAATGAAAATACCCATGTAAATCTCGAATAATCATCTACGATGACAAGTCCATATCTTGCATTTCCTAAGGAAGCAACTCTAGTTGGCCCAAATAAGTCTAGATGTAATAGCTCTAGTGGCCGTTTAGTAGAAATGTTTTTCTTAGGTTTAAATGAAGATTTAGGAAGCTTGCCACGTTGACAACAATCACAAAAACTTTTCTTTTCAAAAACGAGCTTCGGAAAACATTTAATGGAATTTAATTTTGAAAGCTTATAAAGTGTTCCAAAGTTCACATGTCCAAAGCGTCGATGCCATAAGTGTTGTTCACTTGTGTTGGCAACGAGACATTGTTCATAAGACTTAGGAAGATCCAAAATATAAATATCTTTATGACGAGTGCCGGAAAATAATAATTTATCATTATCTTTTCTTAAAATATAACACAACCCTTTCGCAAAGCTAACTTTGTAACCTTTGTCACAAAGTTGGCTTATTGAAATAAGATTATGATTTAAGCCATTAACAACATCACTAATTAAGGGTTTAGATGGGTTACCCACTTTACCAACACCTATGATGGTTCCGCTCTCGTTGCCTCCAAATACGACGCGGTTTCCATTTGCGATGGGAACCACTCCGGAGAGCAAACTAGCGTCACCCGTCATGTGTTTTGAACACCCGCTATCGAGTATCCAATTTCCCTTGGAGCTAAATTTAAATTTGTTGCTCCTTTTCTTTTTCTTTTCCTTGAGTACCTAAAGATAGAGAATTTCATATCATGGTACCCAAGGTCATTGGGTCCAAAAGATTAGACATTTGGAAGCCAAGTCCAATTGGACTTAGACTTCCCCACATAATTTCTACTATGCACAACACCCGAAAAATAAGCATTCATATACATTTGTTTTTCGTCCATGCTTGTGTCCTTTGGGCTCCAAATTGTGAAAATCTTGGGAGCCCTCATCCTATTGGGTGCATGCATGCGACGTTGATTTCTACGTGATGCATGTTGTGGATAGGCATAAGGAACATGATGGAATGGTGCACGACGAGAATTATTCATATGATGTTGTGGGTGAACATATGCATGTGTGGGAACACGTGCGTGAGGGTGTCTCACATGGTGTGCACGTGCCCGAGAATGTGTTGCATAAAAATCATCATATGTGTGAGCCGGTGGAGTAGGACGTGTGTTCATACGTGGCATGGTATTGGTGTACATATAAGCATGCCCCTTCTTTGGAGGTCCACCCTAAGTGGGTTTCTTTCCGAAAGAGGGTGTGGACGAGGTGGAAGCACCATTAGTAGACGAACTACCAATAGAGTGTTTGCTACCACTCGTAGAGTCACCGGAAGTTGGCCTAACAAAAGTAGTGGCCGATTTGGATGGACATCCCATCGTATACCCCAAGCCAATGTGGTGATTGGCCGGAAGTAAGTCACTTAGGATTTTATCCAAATGGTCCTTACCCTTATTGAATCTATTAATTCGGCCTAATGTGTTCTCATATTTCTCTTTGAGAGAACACATAGAAGTATCCAAGTTGGATACTTGCGATGTGAGCACATAAACACGAGATTTAAGATTCTCATTCTCAATACTCAAAGTCGAGTTTTGAGAAGTTAAATACGCTATCTTATGTTCTTCCGGATCTTCAATGCAAACATGTTCAAGTTTAGATTTGAGATTAACAACCTCATTTCTTAACTCTTCAACAACGGTGTCGTTGTTGGTGATGATAGTCTTAGGCGAGGTTTGAATGCTAGCTAGGTCATCTTTTACTTTAGTATATCTATTTACTAATTTAGTGTATTTAGACCATAATTGAGAGTTAGCATTCCTAAGGTCATCCATAGTTACCTCATCGCTTTCGTCATCACTATCATCGGAAGAGGAGGATCCTTGATCATGCTCCTCTCTTGCCATGAAGCACATGTGCACTTGCTCCACTTGCTCATCGTCCGACTCTCCGCTTGAAGAATCCTCGGAGTCGGTGAATGTTGCTCCGACAAGTCCCTTCTTGTTTCCTTTCTTGTACTTCTTGGACTTATCGAATTTTGGCGCCTTCCACTTCTCCTTTTGCTTGTTGAGAGGACACTCCGCTTTCATGTGTCCTGGCTTATTGCACTTGAAACACAAAGGAGAGGAAGAGGCGTTAGAAGAACCAAATTTAGTTTTGTTCTTATAGTTACCTTTTCGGAAGAAACGGTTGAACTTCTTGGCCATGAGAGCCATGGACTCCAAGTCCAACTCGTTTTCCGAGTCTTCATCATCGGTTGATGTGGATGTGGATGGAGCGGCCTTAAAAGCAATAGCCTTCTTCTTTGGCTCGTCTTGCTTTAGGTAGGACTTCATCTTTTCTTGCAATTTTAGCTTGCTATCCTTGCGTACCTCGTATGACATTAAAGTACACATTAGTTGAACTACGGTGTACTTATTCATGTCATTACCTTCCTCGATGGCGAAGGTACGCTTTTCCCAAGAAGAAGGAAGTCCTTCGATAAGCTTCGAACACTTCTCCTTTTGGGTGTAGGATTTGCCGAGAGCCTCCAACTCGTTTATGATGTTGACGAAGCGAGCGTAATACTCCTTCATCTTCTCTTCTGTTGCATATGAAACATTTCGTAATCTTTGTTAACCACTACGAGTTTAGAGTCTCTTACCCTACTCGTCCCTTCATGTAGAATGAGGAGGGAGTTCCAAATTTGATATGCACTCTTACATGTGCATATCTTATTGAAGTCCTCGGGCTCCAACGCGCATTGCAAGGCGTTCATTGCCTTGGCATTGCTTACCTCCGCGGTTGTCCATTTCTCAAAGTCTTCTTCTTCGGGCTCGACGTATTCCTTCATCGTAGTCCTCCATAGAGATGCACTCCGGAGGAAAGTTTCCATCCGGCATTTCCAGTACCCGTAGTTGGTACCGTTGAAGAATGGAGGCCTCGTTGAGGAATGTCCTTCCATCACCGAAGATGCTCCTTCACGGTTCCTGAAGGTGCCATAGTCGGAAGGTGGACGCACGGTCTTGTTGTCGTTGGCAGACATAGCTAAGTATCTGGCTCTGATACCAAATGTATTGCCATACAAGCTACTGCACAAGTACTAGAGGGGGGGTGAATAGTACTTTAAAAATAACAAGGAGTATAATTCCTAATTATAATGCAAACAACTACCAAATCAATTTGCGGAAGCTTAAATTGAAGACAACAACAAAATTAACAATGCTAACAAGAGATGTTACTGGGTTCGGATCCACCCAAGTCTCCCCGACTTGTTCCCGGTGATCCTACGTCCCAACCACCCAGATCCCCTCCGGATACTTGAGTTAGAAACCCTAACTCAAGATTTCCACTATGAAATACTTGTGAAAATCCTCCACAAGTCAAATCATACAAAATGTAATTTGTGACTCCCACAACCCGGGATCACAACCACACTCTCACAACCGAGAGTGAAACTTACAAATCAAATATGAAATGAAATAAGAAAACTTCTTACCGAACAAAATACCTATGCCTTGAGTATTGCTTACGAATTAGGGCAAGGATGATTTTGAGGAAGAAGTGGCACCAAACCCTAGCTCCAAGATGTAGATCAGCGATGGAGAGCTTTGGGGATGTTGGTGACCTAGAAACAAGCACTTGGCTTGGAAGGCTTCACACTCAATGAATCTCTCTTTGGAAATAAGAGTTAGGAGAGATTATTGAATGGAAAGAATGAGCTTTGAATGAGCTTGAAATGAATTCTCTTGATCTCTAAACTTGCAATAATATCAGCCTTGGCAGCAATGAATGCAGCCCATCAAGTATATATAAGATAGAGGAGAGAGAGAAAGAAATTTGAGTCATTAAATGCTCCAACGGCTCTTTTCTGAACCCAACTAGTCGGTCAAAGAACAACCACCAACCGACTAGTTCATCAACTAGTCGGTCGGTCAATTAACTTACACCGACTAATGAGTGAACTGAGAAAAGATCAAAGTACAGACATAAGGAACTAGTCGGTCTAAGAAGAGTAGCTGACCGACTAGTTTCACAACTAGTCGGTCGGTTACTCAACGTAGACCGACTAACAAGTAAAACTGAAGTCTGAGCTAAAATAGACTTAGTCGGTCCAAGAACAAATGTTGACCGACTAATTCACCAACTAGTTGGTCACCAAATGAACATATACCGACTAACAATAAACAGTAAGTATGGTGAAAATTTGGCATGTACAGTAAACTAAACTAGTCGGTCTAAGAAGGAAAGTTGACCGACTAGTTCATCAACTAGTCGGTCGATCAATGAACACAGACCGACTAATGATAAACAGAAGCTTTGGTTCAAATGTGCATGTACAGGGAAATCTCAACTAGTTGGTCACAGAAGCATCACTGACCGACTAGTTCACAAACTAGTCGGTCGGTGAGTCAACTTAGACCGACTAACTGTAAACAGTAACGAGCTATGAATTAACTGAGAAGAACTAGTCGGTCCAAGAAGCTTTGCCCACCGACTAGATCACCATCTAGTCGGTCAGTTCTTCTTCTTGAACCAACTAATATGCACAAGAAGTCGCGAATCGAAGCGCGATGCTTCGGGAAGGATTGTATGGACTTCTACTAAGATCATAGAGCTAAGACATGAGCGATATGAAGATTTAAAACGTAAGACCTACTCAAGGCTTAACATTCTACGAAAGAAGCTTAAAGACTATAAATTAAACTTGACGATACCGTCTTCAATAGCTTCAATCGAATCTTCATGACTTCTAAATAGGTCCATAAGCTTCAACGAAGCTTTAGACGAACGATCACGTGCTTTGAGAAGTCTTGAGACGTCGTAATTGATATTCATGTGAATTTGGCGACGATCTCCATAACTGCGCTCACAAAATGTTAGTTCACGATATATTTATGTTTGTTCATCATCCAAAACCAAATCCGGGGAGTCTAATATCCAACACGAGTCACTTACTGCGGATATGGAGATTGGACTGGAGCCAGAGCTACTGAAGGGGGTACGCCGGACCGACACAGGCGCACGACAGGTCTTGTTGCAGTGGAAGGATCTACCAGAGCACGACAGCACTTGGGAGGACATGGCTGATATGGTGTTGCGATTCCCAGATTTCCACCTTGAGGACAAGGTGGCTCTTTGGAGGGGGAGTATTGATGGGCCTGGGCCCAAAACCATGCGGGTTTACACCCGCCGGCCCAGGCCAGACGCCACACCCCCCTCTAGCCGACCCCTTGCCGCACCCTCTTTTTTGTACTTGCCCTAGCCGAGTCCTTCTTGGAGTAGGACTCCCCCTCCCGCCCCGAGTCCTCCTTGGAGTAGGATTAGCCGGCCTAGTCCTACTTGGTTTAGGATTGTCATGGTTTCTATTATAAATAGGGGGTAGCCTTCTCTTATTTTCTCATGCTTAATATTGGAATATTTCTATTGAGCATCCATTAGGAGTAGACGAGTGCGGACGTCCTCTAGGCGTCTTGGGAGGAGGGCACACCTCTTTTGTGTCCAATTATCTTTTTATTTCGCTTGTTATTTTCTAATAAAAATTCCATCTTTGTTAGTTCCTAACAAAAATCTCCAAGTCTTCAGTATTTCAGCACCAAGTTCTTATTTATCCTTGCTCTTCTCTTCCACTTTTTAATACACATAATTCCATCTTCAGATGTTGTGTGGTCAAACTCTATTCCAGTATAACATTAAATCTTGGCATACTAACCTATATATCTACCTACTAAAAAATTATTTCATAACAAAAAGCTTGAGAGTAAAGACAATTTGATATGTTGATATAAATAAAAAATCTTATGGTATTCATTTATGCGCTCATGATTTATTTCAAGAGAATAATGGGTATCATACGCCATATGAGGCACAACCTCATATGCCCTCACACATAAAGGGGGCGGGTACAACCAAGTACAATCCCATGTTGGCTTGTACTTGACCCTTTATGTGAGAGGGCATATGAGGTGCCTCATATGGCGTATGATACACATTATTCTCTTATTTCAAAGTATTTTTGGAGAAATTTATTATATAAAACGGAAAAGATTTTGAATTGGTTTGTTGACTCAGATAAAAAAGTTGATAGATATATGACCGTGAATAAATCTTGAAAAATCAAGGGTTGGGATTAAATGTTATGAAATTTTTGAGGGAAAAACTTGTAAGGTTTTGAGATGGAAAGGAGAAAGACATTGATGGGAGGATGGCGGGGACATTGATGGAGAGAGATAGTGTGGATGTGGGTGGTGCTTATGTGAATTTATGACACAGAGAGGAAATTATTATGGGCATATGAATTTATGACATGAGTGAATTTATATTTGTATGCGGACATCCGTAAAATAGAGTGTATGGGTGGTGGGATCCGTGCCCTATTGGCATGTGAATTATAGTTATACTTAGTAAGAAAAAGTGATTAAATGATGCTTCTAGGCTTGCTATCTTTGACTTTGTTATGATGGTATTCTCATGAAATGAGAAGAGTGATGAAGAATAATATTTATACATATTTTAAAGTTTGGTACATCATAATGCCCGAGCTTTATTTATTTATTTATTTCTCCTTCAGATTTTCTGTGCATTTTGTGTCATCTTATTCTAAACTTCATTCTGGTTTACATTAGGTTCCGGTTTAAGTTCTATTAAGAATCTATATTCTCTTATGTGGCGTAGTATGATCATTTAGGTGCATTGTATGGGAGAAAACTCCTTTATATCTTGGATGATAGCTAACAACTGTTTTGACAAAAATAGAAAGTGATTGAGAGGAAGATGTAGTGTTTAGAGTTTAACTAGATTTTAACATGGTAGAGAATTTATACATTCCTTGTCTTCCGGTTATTGGGTGCATTGATCCTCTTTTTCAATGGGTTTCCGTGCTACTTGGAGATTTTCTTGAGTTAATTGTGGAGTCCATTTTGTTTTATCTTTTGGTCTCTTAAAGTTGGCCGGTGTAATTATTTGGGAGCTTTCATTTTTTCCACAAACTTGAGTATTTTGAGAGTCTAGCTACCCACTTGCGCTTTTTGTTTCTATACTGTGAACCATGGATATGCTATACCATTTTAAGTCATCTTTTTTGGCAGAATATTTTTTTGGGTAAAATGATTCCTCTTGCTTCATTCCTAATACCTTTATCCATTGAACTTTTTCAAAGCCCATTCCTTTTGCTATTTTCCCTATTTCATTTAGCCATATGGCCCTTTATGTAATTGATGATTGATGAAGAGGGTGCAGTGATGGAAATCCACCTCATCATCTCTTCCCCTCCCACTCATCTAGATCCATCTTTCATATGAATGCAGAAAAACCCATCTTCCCTCTTTTTATATCCTTCAGAAAAACCCATCCTCCCTCTTCTTATATCATTCATTTTAGACGAAAAGATCAAGTTTTCTGTTCTTCGTATCATCTCATTCTCTCATCACAAAGACCCAATACCTAAAACCTAAACGGGAGAAAACTGACATTTTAATTTTTTTCTTTCATTTTCTGCTCTCAACAAAAAAAGATTCTAAAAGTCCTTTCTTGTCTACCTTTTTTTTTGCTTCGTTGAAGATTGCAGTGAAAGGTAGTTTGCAAAAAGTATTTTTTTTTTGTTTGATCTACATTTTTAGATTTTTAGATTTTTAGATTTTTATTTTTTTATTTTTTTGGGGTTTGGGGGGGGGGGGGGGGGTGTTTCAATTTAAAGCAGGTAGGGCTTATTGGGTATATTTGGTGGCATATTCCTTTTGTTTTTTTTTGCTTTACATGCAACCTCATAAATTCCCACATTATTTTACTTGAATAACCATCTTTCTAATGAACCAACTACATATTATTGGTATTATACTCAAAAGCCATCTTTCCACTGAATTGACCACATTATGTCAGCAAATGCTCACCTTTTATATTTAAATAATCACCTTTGTGCTGAACTGACCATCTTTAATATGGAATTGCCCACCTTTCTTAAGAAATTGTGAGATGAAATGGTTGACACTTGCTATGAAAAGATGGACATAATTGTCCTAGAATTCAGTCCGTAATTGAAAGATGAAAACATCGATGCTTCCTATGAAAAGTGGACACATGTCTCTAAAAATTACTGTTAAGAAATCAGTCTATGAAATGGTAGACACTTATTATGAAAAGGAGACATAAATTCACCATAATTTAGTTGAAAATGTCGGATGAAAAAGTTAACAATTTCTTCCAAAAAAGAACTTTTCAAAAAATGATGCTAAGAAACCACTCTAGAAAACTGTGGACACCTATTCTGAATACGTGGACAAAATTCTTAAAGAATGCAGCCTGCAGAAATTTCGGATGCAAAAGTGGCCACTTGGGATAAGAGAACTGTGGGGAAAAAGCAAGGGGATTCATTTTTACTCCCGCCGCGGGCCCGGGGGGGGGGGGGGGGGTGGGGTGTAGTGTTTGTTTGGGGCGTTGCTTGTTTTCTCTCAAACTGGCATTTGGTTATTTCCCCCCTTTTGTTTTTTGGAATATTCTGACCATTTTTCATTGGTTGTTTAAATTTTCGAAGATTTGAATAAATAGCATAGTTTGCCCCAGATCCTTGTCGTGATATAAGCTGGAAGCTTTGACACAACATTAGTATGAATTTTGGAGAGGCTTTGTCTGGGAAATCTGGAATTTTGAGACTACCCACCTTTATAGTACCTAGTGAGATAGACTTGTGGACATCTGGCTACTAAATAAAAATCATATTCTTCCTCTTTTGTGTGTGTGCTGATATGTGATCACACAATCATATCTGCTTTATGATGCTTAATATTTGCGCTACACATTAACCTTTGGCATAGTTCACTCTTATGTTTTAGAAAATTTGTGCTTCTACAACCTTTTATTGTGATGATAGACGGTAACAAGAGTTCGTTAGCTGTGAACGGACAAACTTTAAAGTTTTTTTATTTTTGTTAATGTGTTTTCGTATTTACTGAACACAAGTTTTTGGAATTCCATGTAGGATGACATACGAAGGGAAGCCCAAACAATGAGTTTGATAGACCACCCAAATTTGATAAGTGCATACTGCTCATTTGTTGTCGAACATTCCTTGTGGGTGGTCATGCCATTCATGACAGAGGGTTCATGTTTGCACCTTATGAAGATAGCATATCCAGATGGATTTGAGGAGTCTGTTATTTGTTCTATTCTTAAAGAAACACTCAAGGCTTTGGAGTACCTTCATAGACATGGACATATTCATCGCGATGTCAAGGTTTGTCACAAATCATACTATGGGAGATCAAAATATTCGACTGTGTCTTACTCAAGTAACGCTTTGAACTGTAGGCTGGGAATATTCTTCTGGATAGTTCTGGGATGGTGAAGCTTGGCGACTTTGGTGTTTCAGCTTGTATGTTTGACCGGGGTGATAGGCAGCGTGCAAGGAATACTTTTGTAGGCACGCCTTGCTGGTCAGTGTTTGAAGTGATCTGTATTTCTGGTAATTAGTATAGTTATATTAAAATTCAATGAGCCCTCTTTTTTCCCTTGTGGTAAATAGGATGGCACCAGAGGTCTTGCAACCAGGAAGTGGATATGACTTCAGGTGAGTGATACTTCTAGTCTAAAGTGACTAGCATATTACATTGTTTTTTGTTCCATTTGAAAGTATTTCATTTGAAATAGAATTATTCTTCTGTGCTTAACTTTCATTCCCCCTGCTAAGGTTCTTTTTATGCATATGTATATTTGTAGCATTAGCTATGAACGAATATCTTTCTTATTATTTCATTTGAACTATATAAACAAAACATTATTATGAAATGAATGTATGGTCTGGGCTATTTCAAGCCTTGATTAAAGTATGAATGGAGTATGTTCTAGCAAAATCATGCTCACAAGTTTGCCTTCTACACGGTTTATTAGCAATTACAGTTAATAGTGATCCAAATAAACAGTATTTGCCGGTGCAGCTATCTAAAGTTAAGGAACCAATGAGATTGGATGGCATTCTGATTCCAGATATCTATGAAAAAAAACCAGAGAGAGAATAGACATTTTGGTGGAAGGGTTTGAGAGAGTAAGTGCCTTGCAGCTATACTTCGCTTTCCGTTTTCCATGTCCTTGGAACTTTTGTACCCATAGAACAACTAGCAAAGATTATATAGGTCAATAGATATTTGGTTTTCTTGAGTTTTAGAATATAAAAATCAAAATGAATTGGGCCAATGGTTCTGAAAAACATGTGGAGAGAGAAACTTGTGGAGAGTGGACTTTTTGGTGACTATATGAGAAAGTTTTCTTATATTACATATGATACACATTATGTTTTGACTACACTCAAAATGATAAAAAATATGGATCTTGTTACTCCAACTTTAAAAGTTGATGACCCAAAGAGAAAATTTGTCATATTGGATGCAATTAAACGTTTTTTAACTAACTTATAAATTAAAATCCAAATGACTTCGATGTGTTTTCAAGCATGCCAATACGATCCATTCAACATTGGTCATTACCATCGATATTAACTAATAAAAATTAATATAAGAGAAGATTCAAGCTTTAATTCATCAAAATTTAGGGCTATATTTTGTTTGATATAATGGTAAAATTACGTTTAAAAGTTACAGTCAAGGTTCAGAATATTAGCTTATTGATACACACAGTCAATTTTGGATCGGATTTGTAAGAATGATAAAAACAAACCCATATTTATTGGAACTAGCATATTGGATAAAACTCTTCATGTTTTGGAAGAAATGGTATCGAACCATTTCAATTACACCTAAAGGCTAAGGCATTGAATTAAAAATATAAACAAATTGAAATTGAATTGATTGATTTAGATAATTCATGAAGATGACCAGCCGATGAATCTAAAAAAGAGAAGATAGCATCTTGGATGACACAGATGCTCTATTGACAATGAATCACCAATTAATGTGAAAATCGACTGCAAGTTGTAGCTATGTTGAGCAAATCAACATATACTGAAAATTCGATATTTTTTGGCATGTACCTGATACTTTTGATATAACAGTACTACAAGCCATTGGTTGATACCGATACTAAAATTGAGATGTCAAACCTTTAGTTTTACCTATACAAATGCAGTGACAAAATCAGTATTTTGGAATATTATATAATTGACTAATTTGTGGCCACTTGATGCATGAAAAAACATTTGAATCATTTGAAATTTAATTTATAAGCAATTTAAATGTATTAGACATTCAATGGATCAAATTTCCCATTGGGTTGTCACTTTTTGAATCTTTGACAATAGGATCTACATCCTTTGATCTTTCAAGTGTAGACAAGACAACAATGAAAATCTTTAAGAAAACATTTTGAGATGCATGCTGGTGCTTCCAATTTCCAAATACGCGAGCTATGCCATTTATCATGATATATACTCTGATACATTGGATGAATAATAACGTGGGTTGAAGACTCTTTACCCATTGAGTGGTTGTAAATTGACGGTCCTTACGAACACAACAAACCTGGTGAGTTTGAGGATTGGCACAAGTCTCTAACCATATGAGTTTTCACCTATAAGTAGTATATAGTGGGGAGTTCACAATGGACGATGTCACTCATCCATCGGGTTGGTCTATCATGCACTTTAGAACTCACGCAAATCTGAAATTATATTGATGAAAATAGGAATAAAAAGGATAACTTTGGCCACAATTATAGGGGCAATCACCCTCCCAAGACGCCAAAAGAGAGGACGTCCGCACTCTTCCTAAGAATTCTTCCACACAATATCAAAATCAAGCATAATGAATAATGGCGGCTAACCCTAGCTTAAGAATAAAACCACCCGCTCCTCTAATTACAAGCTTCCCATTATAATATTAAATAATTAGAGAAGAGTAGAAAACGCCCCTATTTGTGTTCCGGCCCCCTTGGTGCATGCATCCCCCCTGATACACGCGGATCCCATCACTACTCCCCTCAAAGAGCCACCTTGTCCTCAAGATGGAAGTCTGGAAATTGCTACGCCATAACATCCAGAGACTCCCATGTGCTCTCGTGCTCTGGCAAGCCCTTCCATTGCAATAGAACCTCTCGTTCTCCCGTTCTCCCTCTGTGTACCCCCTTCAGCTCCGTAGGCTCCATTCTCACCTCCATGTCATCTGTCAACATCTCCGGAAACGTTGGTAAAGGGGTGTGGTCTCCAATAGCCTGGCGAAGCTGCGACACATGGAATACTGGATGGATAACCGATCCTGGGGTAACTTCAACCTGTAAGCCATTGGTCCCACACTGGTCTCGACCTCATAAGGTCCAAAATATCTCGGTGCCAACTTCTCATTCCTCCTGTGGGCCAAAGATATCTGCCTGTAGGGTCCCAGCTTAAGGTACACCATGTCCCCAACTGTAAACTGTACATCTCTGCGGTGAAAGTCTGACCTCGTCTTCATAATCTGCTGAGCTCTCGTCAGATGGAGCTTCAGCTCTAAAACCCGATCCATGTCTTCCAGGTACTGCTCCACATCGGATACTGGTGTTGTCTCCTGCCCATAGTGTACTAGATGTGAAGGATCACGGTCGTACAAAATCCTGAAGGGTGTCGTCTGAGCTGCGGTGTGAAAAGATGTATTGTACCAATACTCCGCCCATGCCAGCTAACAGACCAACTCCTTGGGGTTCTCTGAAATAAAGCACCGTAAATATGTCTCAACACTCCTGTTGACACCTCGGTCTGGCCATCCGTCTGCGGGTGGTATGCTGTGCTCCGTCTCAAAACTGTACACTGCAGCCTAAAAAACTCATGCCAGAATCTGCTCAAGAAAATCTTGTCCCTATCAGAGATAATGGACTTTGGGGGCCCTTGCAAGCGAATAATCTCCCTCACAAATACGTCTGCCACTGACACTGTGCTATAAGGATGCCGAAGTGGTATAAAGTGTGCTTGCTTACTGAGGCTGTCTACCACAACAAATTTAACTGTGTATCCTCCGACTTCGGCAATCCATCAATAAAATCCATGGAGAGGTCCTCCCACACATGCTTGGGCAAGGACAACGGCTGTAGTAGACTCCTATAGCCATCGCCTGATACTTATGACGCTGGCAAACGTCACACTCTGCAACCATCCTCGAGACGTCTTTCTTCATCCCCTTCTAGTAGACCTCCCTCGCCAGTCTCTGGTAGGTCTTGAGGACCCCAGAATGTCCTCCTACGGCACTGCTGTGAAACTTCTGGAGTATGGCCAGAATGTGTGTAGAAGTTCTCGGAAGCACCAAGCGACCCCAATAGAGTAGCCGTCCGTCCTGGATGGTATTGCCTAGATGCTCTGTAGATCCTTGCAAAAGTGACGCCCGTATGCCTGCCAGCTCCTGATCCTGCTCAACATCCTGTTACAGTGACTCCCAATTTTGTAGCACAGAAACTGTCAATGCCGCCAACTGTATGTCCTCCCTCCGTGAAAGTGCGTTGGCCGCCTGTTCTCCAGTCCTGGACAATACTCAATCTCAAACATGTATCCCATCAGTTTACACAGCCACTTTTGATGCTCCTCTGCCACCATGCGCTGCTCTAAAGGATATTTGAGACTCCTCTGATCTGTGCGCACCAGGAAACTCCTCGGCAACAGGTATGGCCTCCATTTCTGAATGGACAGGACAATGACCATCAGCTTCCTCTCATAGACTGACCGCATTCTGGCTCTAGCTGACAACACCTGACTGTAATATACTATGGGTCGCTAATCCTGCATCAAAACCGCCCCCAATCTGTGCCCCGGCTCATCTGCCTCTACAATGAATGGTCTGGAAAAATCTGGCAACGTCAGGACTGGCACGGTGGTCATGGCCTTCTTCAAGGCCTCAAAAGCTGTCGTCGCCTCCTCACCCCAAATGAACTGGTCCTTGAGTAGCTTGGTGAGCTGCTATGCGATCGTCTCATATCCCTGTCAAATCTGGGCTGGTGGTAGTGCTGTCACCTCGCCTGGTGTGTCTCATGTCATCTCCCACGACCTCCATAACCACCTCGAGGTCCCTCTCCTCGTCCTCCATAACCTCCTCCACCGTAGCCCCCAAACCGGCATTCGTGCCCCTCCTGGTGGTCTCTGTACCCTCCCACAAGGTCTCCTGGACGTCCCTCCTGGGTGTAGGGGACGTCACCATCTATCATCTCTGTACCAAAGGTCGGGGGTCCCGGTACCCTCCTCCATCATCCCCAAACTCCTGGAAGGCTCCCGGATCAAATCCATCGTCGTAGCCATACGCCGGGTCTTCCGAATAAGGCGGATACCCTTCGAATTGCTCCCCTCCCTCTCGCTGCAGGCCGAAAACCCCTTTTGGGGTCTGCTGGAAGTCCATGGGGCCCGGGCGGCCTTGGGAAGGGGACGCCGGGCCCTGCTGGGGGTCGGAAGGGCCCGACGAACCCCACCGCCCCCTCGCCGGGGGCTACTGACACTGGGGAAGGGTTGCGGCCCCCTGTCGGGGCCCGCAGGACCCTGAGTAAGGGCCGCGGGACCCTGTCGCCGCCGCTGCTGCTTGCGGAAGCCATGGCCGGGGCCGTCGGCCTCCTAAACGTCGTCCTCCGCCTCTGGACCGCTGCTATCGAGGTTCGTGATCTTCCCATCCTCCAGATCTCACGCTACATGCTTTCCCTTGTCCAAAGGAGATGCCATTGTTGCTGTTTTAGCGTTCGCTCCCCCTCCTTTCAATTGCATCGAGATCTCCCCAAGTTCGAAGATGATTTTGGCTAAGGCTTTGCCGTGTGGTTCCAACTTTGCATCCACCTTCGTAAACCGCTCATTATGTGCCGCTAGGGTTTCCTTCATGCTAGCGATTTCACCCATCAATTTCTCTTCTACCACATCAATCCGATCTTTGGATCTTGTAGCCGCCGCCATGAATTGACGTGCTTTGTTACCAAAATGTTAGAACTCACGCAAATCTGAAATTATATTGATGAAAATAGGAACAAAAAGGATAACTTTGGCTACAATTATAGGGGCAACCACCCTCCCAAAACGCCAAAAGAGAGGACGTCCGCACTCTTCCTAAGAATTCTCCCACAATATCAAAATCAAGCATTATGAATAATGGTGGCTAACCTTAGCTTAAGAATAAAACCACCCTCTCCTCTAATTACAAGTTTGCCATTATAATATTAAATAATTAGAAAAGAGTACGAAAACGCCCCTATTTGTGGTCCGGCCCCCTTGGTGCGTGCGTCCCCCCTTGCGGCGCCTCTGATACACGCGGAACCCATCACACTTTTGGAAGCATGCTAAAGTTTGCTGCTATGTTATCCACAAATTTTATTTTTCTAATATGATAAACTGATATATGTGCAGACAATTGGAGATTCTACGGACACCATTTCTGAAGGTGCATGACTGATCTCTATGGATGATCCATATTGTTCAACATGGTCTACTTGCTCCAAAATGGTTGTGGGTGAAAAGTCATCTAGTTTAAAGATCATTACCATGCATCAATGGTTTATTAATAATATTACAAATTTGCACCACTTTATGGATGAGTGAACGATCTCTAACCTATATGATTTTCGTCATAAGAATTTTGATGCATGTATATCGTAATGAATAATATGGATTGTCCATCAGGGTTCTTCTTGAACTTTGGAAAGTAGACCAGAGGAAAATTCTGTATTGTCAGTGCACTGTCAACACATACTGACTTGGCAACTTCCATAGCCAACTTTAAAACATCTATAGCCATATTTACACGTTTGTACACGCACATGTGGCACACAAACACAAACACAAACACTCATGGACTAACAAGAAAGCATTTATCCCAAGTCTGAGGTTAGCTACATGATTTTTATCTCCATTCATGTCTGTTAAAGGATGGAACCCCATGTACTACCTACACCTTTATGCTTTTATGCCAACATATATTTTTTGGGAGTGACCGATGGTATCATATGAGTGCAGTGGGGTCCACAGTGTTCTGGGTTTTTCCCCCTTGAAGTTGCCTTGTCTTAGGCCGGGCAAAATCTTAGATTTCAATGCCTTTTTTGTTATTAAAGAAAAGGCAAAACATGTTAATATTGTTTATGAAATTAGTACTTGTAAACGGTGCTGATGGTTTTTTGCTGCCTATGGTTTTAATTTTTCAGAGCCGACATTTGGTCATTTGGAATAACTGCTCTTGAGTTGGCACATGGTCATGCTCCTTTTTCAAAATATCCTCCAATGAAGGTATGTTTTGTCTTGAATGATGATGCAGTTGTTGGTCCGTCTGTAATATCCTGCCATGTTATAATTCTAAGAATCAACTTTCTTGTGCCTATTTTTCCTTGATATATACTGTGCACATATTACATACCTTTTTCTTTTCTTTTATCTTTTCCGTAACTTATAATCTTTCAGAGGACAAAGTGATGATCTAACAAGTCCCACGTTAATTGACTGCACATATATTACTGCAATTTATATTGATCCTTCAGTTTCTTTTTGTAAGTATCATTTTTGTAAAATGTTTTGCGGTGGTAGCATTTTAAATTGTAACTTGTCCTACCTACGGAACCACCAACATGAGTTGATTTTAAATTTCTGGAATAGATACCATGTAATTGAAAGACCGATCTTGATTTATCACATGATCTATAACATCTAAGCCTCCTAAAAGAGTAGATAGAACATCATTTTATGTTTTTTTCTTTCTTTTATTTGTGTGGGTGGGCTGTAAATCAAGCCTAACAGGCGGAGTTTTAGGCCATTCATGTTTGTTCATTTATCTAATTGACCGTATACTTGTGTTCAAGCTTGGTTTGTTTAATAAATGAACAAGATTGAGCAAGCCTGCAACGAGCCCAAGCCGTGCCTTGAGCTTTCCCAAGTGCTATAATAGTTAGGGTGGCCACGCCTACCCTTCATTACGTCTTCTTTTGTATTTGCTTCTTCTTCTGCTGATGTTTCAAGCTGAACAACAACTGAAGTATTGCGTAAAAAAAATTAAAATTAAATCTAGATAGGGCTTTATGTTATGTTTTTTATTGTTTGGTTGTATTGAATTCCTAGGGAGGATCTATTGGACATGGTTGTTAGGTCCCAAAAGAGGATTATGATTTGTAATTGATTATACATGAGAGTGCGATCTTAAGGTCATAGGTTATGGCAGTTGAATTAGATTTGGAGGGAGGACCAGGAAAGATCGTGCTAGCTCTTGGCAGTGCATTGTGAAATAGTCATGTCTGTGCCGAAGGATGCAAAGCCAACTGTCCAAAAGTTAGTTTCTACCAGGACTACTAATTAGAAACTAATTTGGAAGAATTTTTTGTTGGGGAACACTTGATTGTTTTGGATCACGTGGATTGTCAAGCAGAAAACACTAGAGGGGAGATGAATAGTGTTTAAAAATTCTGTATGAAAACTCTAAGTATTTTCTACTTAAGAGATCACTTTGTGTTACTAAAGAGATTCTTAATCAACAATCTACTTACAAAGTATATGAATGGGTTAAGCAGCGGAATACAAGAGAAATATTTGCACGAATAAGTCAAGCATAAATAGCAATCGTAAATACCGAATGGTTCGGTCAAATACTGACCTACATCCAGTCTCCAGGTTAATCCCACTTGAGATTTCTACTATAACATCCTAAGACAGAAGAATAGTACAACCTTTCCTCTACATCACAAACCAGTTTAAGGAAATAACCCACTCGATCAATCACGAGCGTAAACCCTATCAACAAACTGAGAGTAACACTTTCCTCTTAAAACACAAGAGAGAAGTGAACTTATAACCTTTCGTAAGAGCACAATTTACTTGTAGCCTTGCAATGAAGAACAAACGTAGATGTGAGGCTATAAGGGTTTGATCTCTAAAAATGATGTGAAAATCTTGAGAGCAAAGAGATCTAGAAATGGCTAAAAAAATCAAGTGAAATACTTTGGGTATAAGGCTAAGAACGAGGGGTTTTCTTTTTGAAAGCTTAATGCACAAAACAAATTTTTGTTCTCAAAATATTGATATTTCTTGTTGTAAAAACACAAGGAATCAACCTTTATTTATATATGAAGAAAATACAAAATCCGATTCTAAAAAACAACCCCAAAACGGCTACAAACGACTAGTTTGCAGATTTTCCATTTTGGCCAATGGTAATGTCTAAGTCGATTAGTGAACAATGATTAATTGACTAATGGTTTATTAGTCGACTAATCAATAGCCTTTAGTCGACTAATCATATCAGAAAAACTGCTAACTCTTTTGTTTTGAATTATTTGATTAGTAAACAATTGTTAGTCAACTAATTTAGGTATTAGTTAACTATCAGTAGAGCTCTAGGCGACTAATTCTAAGATGCTGATAGTCATTAATTTCTAAATTTATTAGTCGACTAGTGAAGAGTTATAGGTAAACTAATATACTCAGAAAAGCATGTTTTGGCCTTGAAAAACTTATGAAAACTTATTGAAGTATTTTCAAAATATTTTCAAACTTTTTCTACGAAATCCTAAGTAGTGCATGCGCTTCATCAAGGGTTTAACATATAATCTAAAATAAGAAAAATTACATTAAATATATATTTTTGTCTTGAAGCTTCTTGATGTAGTCTTCGAATTCCAACTCGTCTTTAATTCTTTGAATGCTTCGTTCCTTAGCCTTGATCAACTTCACTAAGATTTGATCTATTACTTCTTAAATATGCATTCATAGATCAGTAGCACACAAATTTGTTTGCTCATCAGCAAAACCTATATTGGGGGTACTTAATATTCAACATTTTCATCTTTTTTGATGATACCAACCATATAATACCTAAATTATGAAAAACATGCTTACTCTAGCCGCAAAGATGCATGTATGTAAAATAAACATATTAAAGCCCCCTCTGGATCATTGCAAGTTAGCAATAAGCATATTCGTATGATATGTATCATGGATTGTGTTAAATAAATGTTAAAGCACTCTTGTTCTTATCTCATATTCCATGTTCCTTGTCTATTTTAATTTATCTCATTTGAATGATCACATCATTAGTATATGTCTTCAGTTATTGGTGATATGTGCAGAATCATTGGTTACTTTGTAAGTTCAATGGTGATTAGATCAATAAAAAGTTCTTAGACCAAGGTAAATAGTTTTAATGGGTGGGCTTTTCTTTGACAGCTGAGTGCACTTTTTGTCGCAGCTTGAGGGGCTGTTGCCTCTTTTTGTGAGGCAAATGAATCTGAGAATTCGAGTGATGTTATTTTTAGAACGGTGCTAACAGTTGGACCACCGGGTGGTCTTTGTAATAAAATTTAGTTTTAATTTTATATTCCTCATCTTTTCTGTTTTCACATTTAATTAATTAACAATTATTATATGTGTCTTCTAATAGGAAAAGATTCAGATAGAATTTTATTTCATAATGGTAGGCATGTGTTCTCGAGTATTCCACGGAGAATTATAATTCAGTTATGTCAGTGATGTATTTTCTGTCTGTTATGTTAGCCATAACTTTGGTGTCTGACAAGTTTCAATTGTTCTATCTACCTTCAGGTTCTCTTGATGACCCTTCAAAATGCTCCTCCAGGACTTGACTATGACCGCGATAGAAGATTTTCAAAGGTAAAAAAATGTCTTATTGGCTAATGAAACTAATGAGTGATTGACATTTATGTCCTTGGTAGACATTTACAGTTTCAATTAGTCTATGGTGCATATTGGCACATGTCATTTATCATGGTCTTGACCATTAATTCATTAAAATAATATGAGATAGACTCCTAAATTGTTTCGGTATTATTAGATAGCCCTTTTACTGTTCTAATAAATGACTTTCAGTTGTAATCAGTCTTTTAAAGAAATGGTTGCGATGTGCTTGGTGAAAGATCAAACAAAGAGGCCAACAGCGGAAAAACTGTTAAAACACTCCTTTTTCAAGAATGCAAAGCCTCCAGAGTTGTCTGTGAAAAGCCTATTGGCCGACTTGCCACCTCTTTGGGACCGTGTAAAGGCACTCCAGGTTAGCCAACTTTAAGGATATGGCCTCTGCTTCCTGCTTTCTATTTAGTGGCAATTTGAAATAGTGCTTTATCAAATATTTCGTTCACATGCAGCTTAAGGATGCTGCACAACTGGCTTTGAAGAAAATGCCTTCAGCAGAACAAGAAGCACTATCACAGGTCAGTTATCTAGCAATCATTTGGATCATGCTATTTATAATTCCGTTGTTCTGACAACTGATTTTGGGCCTTCTGTGGAAAAGAATTGTTAATGAAACAAGGCCCATATCCTGTCTATAGACCTGGGATTTTTCAGGAACTACTTTTTAACCCCCACCTATCATCCAAAATAATTTTTAAAAGAAGTCAGTGGCGATTTTATTAACGATGGATGTCAACTGCCAGTTATCTAGCAATCATTTGGATCATGCTAATTATAATTCTGTTGTTCTGACAACTGATTTTGGGCCTTCTGTGGAAAAGAATTGTTAATGAAACAAGGCCCATATCCTGTGTATAGACCTGGGATTTTCCGGGAACTACTTTTTAACCCCCACCTATCGTCCAAAATAATTTTTTAAAAAAGTCAGTGGCGATATTATTAACGATGGATGTCAACTGCCTGGTATTGGTATTTATTGTTAATTTAGTAGGTATGAAGTCTTATATTTCATTTAGATACGATAAGCTACTAGAAGAACCGGCTATGATTCTCAAATATATCAGACTCTGTAAACTCGGCAGGAGAAGTAGTCTCATGAAAAGCAACTCAAGTATCA
The DNA here is from genome assembly GCA_030789695.1 of Scilla litardierei. Taxonomy (NCBI): domain Eukaryota; kingdom Viridiplantae; phylum Streptophyta; class Magnoliopsida; order Asparagales; family Asparagaceae; genus Scilla; species Scilla litardierei. Next base: position 19,289,642 of record CM061132.1, on the reverse strand, counting down.
TGTTGAGATTATCTAAGGTGACCTTAATTTTTCAGTGGGATCTTTCACCCATAAGTTTTGTCATGGTCCTTTAGGCGATGAATGCATGTTATAGGAGGATTGAAGTTGCTTGACTTGCAACCGTGGTTAGGTTCATCTTTTCTTCCTATAATGTTGTCAATATGCTTCGTGAACAGAAAATGAGATTGTTGGTTGTTTTTACAAATATTGGTGTGTGAAATTTTAAAGCCGACCCCAATTTTTGGGGATGGAAGGCTAATGTGGTGGTGATTGTTGGATCTGGATCTAAGCCTAAAGGGGGGGAGGTGAATAGGCTTATGAAAATTCTCGTGCAACCCACGAGAAATCACACGCAGTTATAGCACAATTAATCAGATGCAGAGTATAGTAAAGCAATCACAGCATGCACAGGCGATATACCCTGGTTCGGTCGTCCCAACAACCTACGTCCAGCCCCAAAAGCAATATTAGATTATTAAAGTTAACTGGTACAACATGTAGCTAGAGCACCAACTCTACACTCACCTGTCTCTCAGTATCTGCACTCACCAAAGTGCCCAAACAATAACAATACTAGTAAAGCTCTCTTTCTTGGCTAGTCCCAACTAGCCAAGTCCCCAAAAGATAATAAATTGTTCTACAAAGATTACAACATCAATATCACAAAATATAATAAAGTATGAGTTTAGAATTGCTCAGTTGTGACGGTGTCGATGTCTCTGTCGTTCAACGTGTGGTCAGATCAATCTGACAAGTAGTAAACTCTAATGGCCCCTCAATAGTTTGGCCTCCCTCTCGATGTAACTTGCACCGTCCACCAAAGGTTAAAACTTGTGGCACCTCACCAAAGATGGAAACTTGCGGCACCTGGCTCTTTGAGATTTTAATCACAGAATACGGGTGTGTGCTTCGAGATTTTCAAAGGGGAAGAACCAAGATTAATTCGGCTCTGTGCTGTCGTGAGATTTTCATGGGGAAGAACAACAGATCATTTTCGGCCCTGTGCTTTGGTCTTTGCAAAGAGAAAAAACACACCAAGATCCCTGTGCGTTGAGATTTTCAAAAGGGAAGATCAAAAGGAAATGATTTGGCCTGGGCCTTTTTTGTTTTCAAAAGAGCAGCTCTGGTCTTGGAATTTAAAAAAAAAGGAATTGTTTTTGGCCTCTTGGAATTAAAAACAATAGAAAAAAAGACAGGCTCTTGGAGAATTCGGCTTGTTGATCTGAGAGTTTCAACGAGAAGAACAAAGACATTGATTCGGCCTGAGCTCTCTTTGGGATTTTCCAAGCACCAAACAACAAAACGGCTTGTTGCTCTGAGTTTCTCTTTTTTTGGGTCTCCTATCAAAACTTCGGCTATATCCCCTTTTCTTTTTGCCTTAGGGTTTTTTAGAAATGTGTTGCGGCTACTGGGCTTTTTTCTTGAGGGTTTGCAATGAAACAAAAAATCCGGCCTCTTGGAAATCTTGAGGGTATTATTTTTGCGGCATGTGCACAAGAGGGTGTTTTATATTGGCACAACTTTGGGGAGTTTGGACTTGATACGGAATAGGATTAGGGTTTGACTCCAGTAGTTATGAGTCAACACAAGCTAGGTTTTCCCCTTTCTCCTTTGCACATTGACCAAGTCTCTCCGTGAATTAATCATAAGTTCGCCTTTCCTGAAACTCTTAACACACCATTAAAAACGTTCACACACGTTTGTTATCATCAACCACGAAGTTCATAGATCGTTGCTACCAACAATCTCCCCCCTTTGATGATAACAAACGAAGTATGAGATTTGAGCATTAAATTTTCAAATAGTGTGTGTGAACGTGTGACGATGGAGGGTGACACGCAATGAGATATAATGATGTCTAAATAATGATGTGCAAAGTTAACAATATGCATGCTCTCCCTATTTTTGTGCTTCCCCAATATTCATTAATGCTCCCCCTTAATCAATCATATTTTCACGAGACGAGACAATAATATTTTCACGAGCATTACAAAGATAGTACCAAATGCCACAATACCAAATCTTCCCAAAATTTTCTCCCCCTTTATTATCATCAAAAGTTATAACACGAAGTCAAAATCATATACCATGCAAAAATAGTGTATTATTAACCATTACCAGCAATTGCATGCATACAATCATAGAATAATTATGTCAAAATCCAATGAAATTAAACAACTAAGACTTCAACACCAACGTGTACGCGTGATGATTAAAATTGAAGCCCATAGGGAGAATCATTTAAGAAAGTCAACCAGAACCAATCCACATTTTCCATATAACATTCTATGACCTAGGATTGTTTTTTCCCATCTCATTAATAATGAGTTCAAGATACCACACCCCCAAAACATAGCCTATAAGGACTCTTAGATGTAGGGGTGGCATTGCTTGACGAGTAAATACACTAACGCTAAAGTTTATCCATAAAGCTTATGTTGGATACTCGTGGGTAATACCGTTGCCAAGGATTGTATCCATTTTGCATACAAAGCAAGTATTCTATTTGTTCAATTTTTTTGTTTATAACTATAACGACGTTTATTTGCTCAATTTTTATCCATGGCAAGGTATATCATATCCCTTAGATTTTCAGTTAAGTTTTCCTCCTACATTCACATTCCAAATTTCATAAACGATATCTCCAAATGTGCAACAATAATAATACATGTGAAAGTGAAGTAGTAGGTGTAGAAATCAAGTTATTTGAGTCATTGAACATGTCTTGAACATTTAGAAAGCTTTACATGCACATGTAGCAAAAGTAATAATACGTCAATTTCTTCAATGATATGAAAATCATTCATGAACACTTCCTTAATGAAACAAGGAGTAAGATACACATTTAAGCAACATTTTTTTCATTTTTTGTTTTTTGTTTATAATTTTTTGTGTTTTTTATGCATGAAGTACTAAAGCAAACATGAGATGCAAGCACACAAAAAAAAAATTTATGCACATATAACAATGCAACTACTAGCACACAAACAAAAAAAAGTTCAAGCACACAAGAAAGCATGGAATCTCGTACTAAGTTTTATCAATAATACCAAGCTCAAGACGAAGACAACAAAAGCGAGCCTCAACCAAAGGTTTGGTGAATATGTCTGCGAGTTATGATTCCGTAGGGACAAACTCAACAGACACATCCTCTTTAGTGAGGTGATCTCTAAGAAAATGGTGTCTTACGTCAATATGTTTAGTACGAGAGTGGTGTACGGGATTATTAGAAAGATCTATGGCACTCTTGCTATCACATCTAAGAGGAACTCTTTTAAGAGCTAGTCCGTAGCCAGATAATGTTTGCATCATCCACAATACTTGAGCACAGCAGCTGCCGAGGATAATATACTTTGCTTCAATAGTGGATAATGCAACACTATTTTGCTTACGGCTAGACCATGAAACTAAAGAGTGTCCTAGCATAAAACAAGTGTCACTAGTGCTCTTTCTATCAATTAAACTACCAGCATAATCAGCATCAGAATAACCCACCAAATCAAAATTATCACTAGAAGGATACCAAAGGCCTAAAATAGGTGTACTAATTAGGTACCTAAAGATCCTTTTAATGGCTTTTAAATGAGACTCTTTTGGGTTTGATTGAAAGCGTGCACACAAGGATACTGCAAACATTATATCAGGCCTAAAAGCAGTCAAGTACAACAAGGACCCAATCATACCTCGATATAGCTTTTGGTCCACTGTAACTCCTTGTTCATCCTTGTCCATTTTTGTGTTGGGGCACATCGGCGTTCCAATTCCTTTAGACTTCTCCATCCCAAACCTTTTTAGAAGCTCCTTGATGTATTTGGTTTGAGATAGAAAGATGCCTTCCTTTCCTTGCTTTACTTGGAACCCAAGAAAATATTTCAGCTCTCCCACAAGGCTCATCTCAAACTGATCCTGCATGACTTTCTCAAACTTTTGACATGGAAGATCGTTAGTAGCACCATAAATAATATCATCAACATATATTTGCACAATGAGAAAATCATCAGATTCATGCATCAAAAATAATGTATTGTCAGCACTCCCCTTTTTAAAATTATTTTCCAACAAATAAGTGCTTAGACGGTCATACCAAGCTCGTGGAGCTTGCTTAAGACCATACAAAGCTTTTTCTAATTTATAAACATGGTTTGGAAAATTATGGCTTTCAAAACCTGAGGGTTGCTCAACAAAAACCTATTCTTTTAGGTAGCCATTAAGAAAAACGTTTTTTACATCTATTTGTTTCAGTTTGAGCCCTTTATAGCTTGCAAAAGCTAGCAAGATTCTGTTGCGGCCGGAAATAAGAAGATGGGCATTTGGGTAAAACAACACATATGGGAGTTTTTTCTATTTAAGGGGGATGAGCCGGCCCTAAGGGTTATCGAAGAATTGAGAGAGTTATTTTATTTGTCCCCTTAGATTAATTGTATTAGGATTTGGCTTTTCCCCTAGGTTAAGAATTGTTTCCTAGTCTTAGTTAGTGAGTAGATTTATTGTATTAGGGTTTCTTTTTAATACTAGATCTGAAATTCCAATAAAAAATCCCCTTTTTATCATCAAATCCCTAGCGAAACGCATCAATTGGTAAGTGTTGCGGCCGGAAATAAGAAGAGGGGCATTTGGGTAAAACAACACATAGGGGAGTCTTTTCTATTTAAGGGGGATGAGCCGGCCCTAAGGGTTATCGAAGAATTGAGAGAGTTATTTTATTTGTCCCCTTAGATTAATTGTATTAGGATTTGGCTTTTCCCCATAGGTTAAGAATTGTTTCCTAGTCTTAGTTAGCGAGTAGATTTATTGTATTAGGGTTTCTTTTTAGTACTAGATCTGAAATTCCAATAAAATCCCCTTTTTATCATCAAATCCCTAGCGAAACGCATCAATTGGTATCAGAGCGTTCGATCCATGGCGAGCACACGATCCAAGGAGCGTGTCGATATTCTGGAAGAGAAGGTTGAACGGATGGAGGCCCAAATTAGCAAGGGTTTCATCGACGTAAAGGAAGACGCCGAAATAGCCCCGCAAATCCGGGGGGAGATCAAAGAGGTGAAGGAGAACCAAGAGAAAACGGAGGCAAAACTGTCGGAATTAGCGGAGGCTATAGCGGCGTTGACCGATCATCTTGTACCAAAGGCGGATCCAAGCAAAAAGGAGCCACCTTTGGCTACGGACAAGGGAAAAAAGACGATTTTTTTTGAAGATGATCCGGATCTAGAAGAAGACGGAGGCTTCGAGCAAGGAGACAACGCGTGGGGGACCCACCAAGACCACGCACCGCCGCGCCGCGAAGACAAAAACACCGGAGGGGGATTTCCAGCCCAACGGCACCCTCCGGGGTGGCCGCCGGCCCCCAGGTACTTCTGGGGGGGTCGGCGAACCCCCTGGGGGCGGCGGAGGGCCGCCAGGGCCCTGGGAGGTGCGGCCGCACCTGTCGTCCCCCCTGCGGCTTCGGCAGGCTCTGCCGCCGCCGCCTGGGGCCCGTCGCCCACTTCCAGGGCCGGCCGACCCCAGGCGACGGCTTGGGGGGCCTCGGCCGACCCCAGGCGACGGCCTGGGGGGCCTCGGCCGACCCCAGAGGGGGAAACCAAGGCCCGACAGACCCCTGGGGGGCCCACCGACCCCCCAGGACTCCCGACAGATGATTCCGATGGTTTCCCGACCCCCCGGGGCCCCGCACGAGGTTCGTGGAGCGCAATTTGGAGGTTTTCAGCCTTTTGGGGGACCCAGGGGAGGATTTCAGCAGGGTGGAGGGCCCCACCAGATCACCGGAGGCCCGTCGACTCAGCCCCCACCCTTTGGGGGAGTGACGAGAGATTGGAGGGTGTACCAGGACCCTCCAGGAGGTCACCAGGCGGAGTTTGGACACCATCAGGGAGACCGGCAGGAACATGGAGCAGAGGGAGGCTACCGTGATCAAGCTGAGGCTTATGTTCCAGACAGGCGACAGGGATACCAGCACAGGGGAGGTTTCCAGCCACAGGAGAGAGGTGGATTCGCGGGCGAGAGACGTCTGAGGAAGCTGGAGGTGCCTGTTTTTGAGGGGGGAGACCCAGATGACTGGCTGTACCGGGTGGAGAGATACTTGGAGGTGTCCGCTGTCCCAGGAGAGGAGTGGCTTCGAGCGATCGGGGTTTGCTTGGAGCGTGAGGCTTTGGGCTGGTTTCGCTGGACAGAACAACAGCAGCCTTTTCAGACCTGGGCCGAGTTTACAACGCTCTTGACGGAGCGGTTTGGAGGACGACAGGCTGGTGACGTGTTCGAGTGACTGTACTCGCTGAAGCAGGAGGGGAGCGTGGGGGATTATACCAGGACCCTCCAGGAGGCCACCAGGCGGAGTTTGGACACCATCAGGGAGACCGACAGGGGCATGGAGCAGAGGGAGGCTACCGTGATCAAGCTGAGGCTTATGTTCCAGACAGGCGACAGGGATACCAGCACAGGGGAGGTTTCCAGCCACAGGAGAGAGGTGGATTCGCGGGCGAGAGACGTCTGAGGAAGCTGGAGGTGCCTGTTTTTGAGGGGGGAGACCCAGATGACTGGCTGTACCGGGTGGAGAGATACTTGGAGGTGTCCGCTGTCCCAGGAGAGGAGTGGCTTCGAGCGATCGGGGTTTGCTTGGAGGGTGAGGCTTTGGGCTGGTTTCGCTGGACAGAACATCAGCAGCCTTTTCAGACCTGGGCCGAGTTTATGACGCTCTTGACGGAGCGGTTTGGAGGAGGACAGGCTGGTGGCGTGTTCGAGTGACTGCACTCGCTGAAGCAGGAGGGGAGCGTGGTGGATTATATCAAGAAATTTGAGTCGCTCTGCCACCGAGTTCGGGGAGTTTCTGAGGAGTCTCTGGAGGGCTGTTTCATGAAGGGGCTGAAGCCCACGGTGAGGTCGGGACTGAGGCAGTTTGAGCCCGTTGGTTTGCGCGGGATGATGACGCTGGCCAGGAAGGTGGAGGATCATCAGGAAACAGAGAGAAGAGCCCGGGGGACGTGGGGAGGCTCTACCTTTCGAGGGCCGGATCCTGGAGGGGGACAAAAGGGGGCCGCAGGAGGGGCAACATCCACTGACGGCACGGTGGTTACCAAGGAGAAGGGAATGGAACTACGACCTGGGGGACATACACGAAGAATGACCGAGGCAGAGATTCGTGACAAACGGACCAAGGGCCTGTATTTCAAATGCGACGAGAAGTTTACTCCTGGGCACCGGTGCGGGAATCGTACTCTTCAGATCCTGAAAGTGAATGACGAAGAAGAGGGAGAAGAGAGTGTGATAATGCTGGAAGCCGGCGTGGACGATGATCAGGAGCATCTGCACGTGGAGTAGCTGATCATACCCTTCACGTACCACCTTGAGGACAAGGTGGTTTTTCCGGGGCGGAGTAGTGTTGCAGCCGGAAATAAGAAGATGGGCATTTGGGTAAAACAACACATATGGGAGTCTTTTTTATTTAAGGGGGGATGAGCCGGCCCTAAGGGTTATCGAAGAATTGAGAGAGTTATTTTATTTGTCCCCTTAGATTAATTGTATTAGGATTTGACTTTTTCCCCTAGGTTAAGAATTGTTTCCTAGTCTTAGTTAGCGAGTAGATTTATTGTATTAGGGTTTCTTTTTAGTACTAGATCTGAAATTCCAATAAAAATCCCCTTTTTATCATCAAATCCCTAGCGAAACGCATCAGATTCTAATGGACTCAAGCCTAGCAACTGGTGCAAAAGTCTCATCCACATCAATTCCTTCAATCTGATTATAACATTTAGCTACCAACCTAGCCTTGTTTCTAATAATATTACCAGATTCATCATGCTTATTTTTAAACACCCATTTAGTACCATTTACAGGATAATCAGTGGGTCTAGGCACTAGTTTCCAGTCATTATTCCTAACAAATTGATTTAATTCCTCTTGCATGGCCAAAACCCAACTTTCCTCTTCTAGAGCAATATCTATAGTCTTAGGCTCTATTACAGAAATAAAGTCACCATAAATACATAGAGCACAAAGATATCTAAAAGAGGAACGTTTGCGAATACCTGCCGTAGGCTCTCCTATAATTAAGTCTGATGGGTGGTTTGGATTGAACCTCAGCTCTCTTCTGGTAACTGCTTCTCCTTGAATTTCTGCCGTGTCAGTTTTGGCTTCCTTTTGTATTCTAGGTTGCTCCTCATTATTCTTTGGAATGCTTTGTTGTTCTACATTTTTCTCTTCATTGTTCTGCACGCAATCCAAAGAATTTATATCAGATTCATCAAATTTTACATTTATAGATTTAACTATAGCAAGGGTGCGTTTATTATAAATCCTGTATGTTCTGCTCCTTGCTGAATATCCCACAAACACTCCCTCATCCGATTTGGATTCAAAGGTGCCAAGCTGATCTGCAGTATTTAATATGTAGCACCTGCATCCAAAAACTCTAAAGTGAGAAACTTTAGGAGTGTGGCCATGCCATAGTTCATAAGAAGTTTTATTTAGTATAGGTCTAATCATAACTCTGTTGCATATATGGCATGCAGTATTAATGGCCTCAGCCCAAAAAGACACAGACAAGCTATATTCATTTAACATACTCCTAGCCATCTCTTTTAATGCGCGATTCTTTCTTTCGACCACTCCATTTTGTTGAGGTGTTCTAGGAGAAGAGAATTCATGTAAAATTCCTTTTTCAAATTTTTTTTTTCAAAAATAGCATTTTCAAACTCACCTCCATGATCGCTTCTAATTTTTACAATGGAAGAATTTTTTTCATTAGAAACTTGTATGCAAAAGTTTTGAAAATTGTCAAACGAGTCTGATTTTTTGGCTAGGAAGTAAACCCATGTATATCTAGAAAAATCATCAACCAATACCAAACAATACTTTTTACCTCCTAGGCTAGCAATGTCTGTGGGACCAAATAAATCCATGTGCACTAATTCCAATATGCGTGTGATGGCAACTTCATTAATGCTAGAGAAAGTAGATCTAGTTTGCTTACCTTTGGTGCATGCCACGCACAACTTACTGTTCTCATATGTCTGATGTGGTAGTTCTCTTACCAGATTTTTGTTTTCCAACTTCTTTATCAATCCCATGTTTGCATGTGCTAATCGTCTATGCCATAGCGTGGCGTCTTCTTCACCTACAAGCAAGCATTTAGAAACAGTCAGTTTTCAAGCATAAGAGTACTAGAAATTACCCGTGCACTTGGTGCACGGAGCAAAAATAACCCCCACGAACACGGCAGCGGTGCACACGCGAAACCGGGAAGGAGCGGAAAGCGTGGGTGTGCGTGTCAGCACGTCGGGGGGTAAAAAGGGACGAAACATGCAAATTCACATGCAAAAAGGACCAAAATGCAAAAGGGGAAGAAGGGGTTTTTGTGCAATTTAATGGAGGGGGATGTCAATGTTTTTGGGTGTGTTTTTGGGTTCTTTTTTGGGTGAATGTGTGTTTTTTGGGTGTTATTTTGGTTTTTTTTGGGTGTGGGGGTGTGAGATGGATGGTGAGGTGGAGGGGTTGTACCATGTGGCGATGTGACATTGCTACATGGGACAAAGATTCAAAATCTGCCCTCTTTTGTAATAGAGATAAACATTATTATTTCTTTTTGCAGTAATAATAGTGTCACCTGTAGAGCTATCAATGATTCTACAAAGATTTGCATCAAATTCAACTTTCATACCTTTGTCACACAGTTGACTGATAGAAATGAGGTTATGTTTAAGTTTTTCAACCAATAGGACATCTGTAAGCTGAAAGGTGTCGTTACCTACAACACATTTACCAATTACCTTGCATTTTTCATTGTCCCCCCAAGTAACATTTCCTCCTTCATGCTTTGCAAGGCTAAGGAACTTTTCTCTTTCACCTGTCATGTGTCTTGAGCAGCCAGAGTCTAAGTACCACTCACACTTTCGTCCCTTAGCCGTGCCATGTACCTACACATAAGAAGAGCATGACATGGTGACCTAGGAATCCAAATAGGTCCATTAGTGTTAGTCACTTTACTTTTTGGAACCCAAATTTGCTTAAATTTGATGTTGGTATTCCTATACATGCAATTATAATAAGCATGACCAACACCACCACATGTATAACATTTAGCAAACATGCTTCTTCCTACACCAGTTTTTTTGATGCTTTCTATTAATTCTAGGCCACTCATCAATTTTATTTTCATAGCCCAAACCACGCCTGTTATTTTCATGTATCTGATTACCTAGAATAATGTCTCATGAATGCTTTCCAACACCGAATTTTTTAATAGACAATTCAAGATCAGATATTTTAGACTTTAAAAACATGTTCTCATTAACAAGCATGGTACATTTACTAATGAAGGCCTTTTTGTTCTCTTCCTTACTCTTTTTCAGATTAGTCATCTTCTTTTCTATCTCTTTGTTTTCATTTATTAGCATGCAAATATTCTCATTTAGCAATTCATTTTCAACTTCTAGCTTAGCCATATTTTGTTTAAACATGCTAGTATCTTTAAGCACAGTAGAGCAATTCAGACATTCGGTTTCAGTAGGCATGCAAGATTTTCCCTTTTGAAAGAGCTGATAGTAGAATTACATGCAACAAGTTTCTCTTTAATTTCATCAACTTCTAATGAATATTATAATTGTCTTGTTGCAATTCAAAATTAGCGCATTTAAACTTTTTTACATGGGATTCAAGTAACTCTACATTTGATTCCAAGCTTTGAATTTCCTTTTCCATTTCTTTACAAATAGTCATAAGTTCAGCTTTGGTTAGTGATTTTACTTCATCTAGTTCTCCCATTAGGCAAAGAGAGGAGTGTGCAACTTCCTCTTGAGATTCATCCTCGCTATCCATATCCCATGTGAGCACCAAAGATTTCCCTTTTTGATCTTCAGTGTTGTTCTTTGATTTAGGGCATTGCCTCATGAAGTGTCCCTGCTTTTTACATTTAAAACATATAACCGGATCAGTAGTAGTCTGCTCAGAAAATTTATTTGCAGAATTAAACTTGTTAGAGCGATTAAACCTTTTTAGCATCTCTGATCTCCCATTGCCTGTTCTGATATACTTCTTGAAGCTTCTCACCAAAAAGCCTCCTCTTCATCTCCGTCTTCATCCCCTTAGCCTGAAGGGCTAGTGCCTTTGAAGTCTTGATTTCGTCTTTCTCTCTAAGTTCAATGCTCTGCAGCTCTAGTTCATAAGACATCAGATTCCCTATCAAGTCTTCCACTCTCATCTGCGATAAATCCTTAGCTTCCTGAATAGCTGTAATTTTGGGGCGGAAGGAGCTAGGCAGCGCTCTCAATATCTTTCTGATTTGTTCTAGGCTTGAGTACGGCTTTTCAAGAGTAGTGGATTTGTAGACGATGTCTGTGAACCTCACAAACATCTCCTTAATTGACTCTGATGGAAGCATGCGGAAGCTTTCATATTCAGTGCTGAGCAGCGCAAGTCTGGACTCCTTAACCTGCGATATACCTTCGTGAGTCACCTCCAGAGTATGCCAAATTTCCTGCGCAGTTTGACATTGAGATATACGGTTAAACTCAGCTTTATCTAAAGAACAAATCAATGCATTCATAGCTTTATTATTCAATGAACACCGCTTCTTATCAAAGTCATCCCACTTATTTGCTGGTTTTAACATTTCATTATTAGCAACAGTAATGGTGGGAGGTTTATAGCCTTTTTCTACAATGCTCCATACATCATAATCAACAGCAGCCAAATAAATCTGCATCCTAGTTTTCCAATAAGCAAAACCAACACCGTTAAACTTAGGGGGACGAGAAATAGACTGACCCTCAGCAAAAGTAGAATCAGACATATTAATAGACATGGTCAATTAGGCTAGATCCTCTAAACTGGCTCTGATACCATTTGTTGGATCTAGATCTAAGCCTAGAGGGGGGGGGGGGGGGTGAATAGGCTTATGAAAATTCTCGTGCAACCCACGAGAAATTACACGCAGTTATAGCACAATTAATCAGATGCAGAGTATAGTAAAGCAATCATAGCATGCACAGACGATATACCCTGGTTCGGTCGTCCCAACGACCTACGTCCAGCCCCAAAAGCAATACTAGATTATTAAAGTTAACTGGTACAGCATGTAGCTAGAGTACCAACTCTACACTCACCTGGCTCTCGGTACCTGCACTCACCAAAGTGCCCAAATAATAACAATACTAGTAAAGCTCTCTCTCTCTTGGCTAGTCCCAACTAGCCAAGTCCCCCAAAAATAATAAATTGTTATACAAAGATTACAACACCAATATCACAAAATATAATAAAGTATGAGTCTAGAATTGCTCAGTTGTGACGGTGTCGATGTCTCTGTTGTTCAGCGTGTGGTCAGATCAATCTGACAAGTAGTAAACTCTGATGACCCCTCAATAGTTTGGCCTCCCTCTCGATGTAACTTGCGCCGTCCACCAAAGGTTGAAACTTGCGGCACCTCACCAAAGGTTGAAACTTGCGGCATCTGGCTCTTTGAGATTTTAATCACAGAATACGGATGTGTGCTTCGAGATTGTCAAAGGGGAAGAACCAAGATTAATTCGGCTCTGTGATGTCGTGAGATTTTCAAGGGGAAGAACAACAGATCATTTTTGACCCTGTGCTTTGGTCTTTGCAAAGAGAAAAAAACACACCAAGATCCCTGTGCGTTGAGATTTTCAAAAGGGAAGATCAAAAGAAAATGATTTGGCCTGGGCCTTTTTTTTTGTTTTCAAAGGAGCAGCTCTGGTCTTGGAATTTCAAAAAAAAAAAAGGAATTGTTTTTGGCCTCTTGGAATTAAAAACAATAGAAAAAAGAGGCTCTTGGAGAATTCGGCTTGTTGCTCTGAGAGTTTCAACGAGAAAAACAAAGACATTGATTCGGCCTGAGCTCTCTTTGGGATTTTTCCAAGCATCAAAAAACAAAACGGCTTGTTGCTCTGAGTTTCTCTTTTTTTGGGTCTCCTATCAAAACTTCGGCTATATCCCCTTTTCTTTTTGCCTTATGGTTTTTTAGAATGGGTTTGCGGCTATTGGGCTTTTTTTTTGAGGGTTTGCAACGAAACAAAAAATCCGGCCTCTTGGAAATCTTGAGGGTATTATTTTTGCGGCATGTGCACAAGAGGGTGTTTTATATTGGCACAACTTTGGGGAGTTTGGACTTGATACAGAATAGGATTAGGGTTTGACTCCAGTAGTTATGAGTCAACACAAGCTAGGTTCTCCCCTTTCTCCTTTGCACATTGACCAAGTCTCTCCGTGAATTAATCACAAGTTCGCCTTTCCTGAAACACTTAACACACACATTAAAAACGTTCACACACGTTTGTTATCATCAAACACGAAGTTCATAGATCGTTGCTACCAACAGTGGTGATGACGATGGTTTGTTAATTTTTAAAACATTTATGCGAAATATTTTTGTGTACCTTACCTTATTTAATCACCAATACATATTTATCTGGAATGAAAAGAAGCAAAGCTTCTTAAATTTGAAAGCCATCCAACTCTGTTTTCCCATTCATGTCATTGGAGCTTCCTTTGCCATTGTTGAGCATTGCACAGACACTTAGATAATTATTGTAGTCTAAGAGCATTAAACCTATCTTGCTTGTGAATTTCACCATCATGTTAAGCTCATCAAGCTGGACTCATGTTTTTGGTACCATGCTGGCTTTAACAGATTTTAGTCTTTGGCTAAGTTGTCTGATTTGCATATACTGCAATATGACACGTACACACACAGTACTTCAGCAGTTGGAAAACTAAGTCATAATGATGCAATAAACAAATCTATGTGCTATATATACATGATATATCTGTGTGCTATATATACAAGAGAAGCAAAGCTTCTTAAATTTGAAAGCCATCCAACTCTGTTTTCCCATTCATGTCATTGGAGCTTCCTTTGCCATTGTTGAGCATTGCACAGACACTTAGATAATTATTGTAGTCTAAGAGCATTAAACCTATCTTGCTTGTGAATTTCACCATCATGTTAAGCTCATCAAGCTGGACTCATGTTTTTGGTACCATGCTGGCTTTAACAGATTTTAGTCTTTGGCTAAGTTGTCTGATTTGCATATACTGCAATATGACACGTACACACACAGTACTTCAGCAGTTGGAAAACTAAGTCATAATGATGCAATAAACAAATCTATGTGCTATATATACATGATATATCTGTGCGCGCTTAATATTTATCATTGAATAAATTACAAAAACCCTCTTCATGTTTACCTCGATTCTCAATTATATACTAAACTTAAAAAAAATGAAATAACCCCTTAATTAATTGTTGTTAATTACTCCTTCAATTTCTTGATAGAGGTATACTCATGTGACAGCCACATGACCTCCTCATTTTTAATTCCAATCTTACCCTTTACATATAACAATTAGAATTTCTTACACATCTGAAAAAAAATAATTCTGAAAAGTACAGGTAAAACAAATAAAAAAAATTCTAATACCTAATCAACTTCCAAAAAATGTTTAGATACCCATAAATTTGATTTTTTTATTACTTTTCTCATCTTTCAAAGATTTTAAAAACTTTAAAAATCCTCTGAATGGAATTTCTTCCTCCATAATTAAGAAGTCTAAAATTGTTCAAAATAAAAGTTTTGAAAAACTAAAAAAATTCCAAATTTAATATGCTTTCTCTTCTGAAACTTCAAAAATTCTAAAAAAAATACCGAAATATTTATTCTTTGTCTTCCTCCTTTTGAAATTCCCAAAACCTTGAAAATCACCACTTTTTAACTTTTATTGTATTGCCTTTTCTAAACTTCCAAGCAGTTAACATATTTAAAATTTCTATCCCATTCTCCAAAGTACATAAAATTTTCAATAGTCCCAATACTCGATCATTTTCTCCTTTTTAAAACTTCAAAAATTCTTAAAAAATTCCAAATTTGATCTTCAGTTGATTCTACTGTTGAACTCAAATAATTCATAATTTCTCCAAAAACCAAAATTTCTTTAGGTCATGAAGGCTTGAACTTGTATTTTTTTAATGCGTGCTATGTTTACACTGATTGCAAAATGGCAAAATTCCCAACTTTTACCATGGTTTTCATTTCTAGGTTTTGATTTGTGGTTGATACTAACATCACGACAAGGATACTAACATCACGACAAGAGGAAAGAAATGATACAGAGGGAGAGAGATGGTAAGGAGGGAGAGAATGCTGATAATTTTGAATTAGAGAAAAAAACATGATAGTAAGTCGAGGAAGGTTAGAGGGAGGAGAGGGTTATTTTTGGAAGAGGAAGAGGGAAAGAGAGGAGGGTGTTGGTTTTTTCTTGTGTGTGTGCTGCCATGTTAGCTTGAATGGTTTTGTGGGAGAGAAAGGGATGAAGAATATAAAGACGGCATTTTCAGCCTGTTTGGTAACAAGTTTTTGCAAGTGCTATAAGCTGATACTTGTTAACACTTGCCAAACAACCCAAAAATGCCAAGTGATAACAAGTAATCATGAGCTCAAGCGTTACCTAGAAATCACCAAAAACCACTCAAAACTACCTTTCAAAACCACCCATGGGAGAGACTAAGTCCTCTGAAAGGGCATAGTTAGTCTCTCTACTCCTATCATCTCTATAATCATGATCAAATTTTGTTACTCTACATCAACTTAATTTTTCTATGAAAAATCTGAACACATACACCTCTCTGGCTAAACAACTTACACTTAAACTTACGTCTACATCAACTTAATGCTTCTCTAAAAAATCATTACACATACACCTCTGTAGCCAAATACGGACGTGGCAGGTTGTATTTTTTTTCGAACTAATTATTTTAATGGCATCCACTCATGTTAACTGAAAAATGATATATTTATAGATCAGGGGGTTATTGGTTCACTTTTTAATTTAGGGGTCATTTGAGAATTGTTGTAAACATGTGGGGTTTGTTGTCATTTACCCCTTCACGTTTTTATGTAAAATATGAATATAACATAAATCGATAAAATATAAGCCTAGAAGGAAATTTATGAGGCCGGCTCATGCTTTTGAAAGTCATAAATGACAACAGAGATGGGTATGGTGAAATGTTACAAATAACATGTGAATGGCACTTTTTTGTTTTTGAAAAACTAGGAATTAGGAAAAATACAGCAGGGACATCTATGATAAATAAGTTGTTTATGATATTAATATTCTAGTCTAAGAAATAAATATTGATCTTAAAAGGTTTTAAGCGCATACAAGTATGATCACGTGGAGTTGGTAAGCAAGCAGATAATCATAGTTTATTTATTAGGAATGTAGGTGAAGTAAGATAATGCATTAACTGTTTGGTGAACAACAAGCTCTCTGACTTGAGATCATTTCAGCTTCTTGTTTCAAAAATGTCAATTGCACCGACTAAAGTTGTGAGCAGTACAAAAGTATCTTATATGTCATAAATCTAAATTGGGTTGCAGAATATTGTGTACCTCAAAAGCTGTACCAGACACATACTAGATGATTTGGTTTGCAGAATATTGTGTACCTCAAAAGCTGTACCAGACACATACTAGATGATTTTCAGAGTATTTGTATCTGCTACTTATCCAATATGGGTTCACCATATTGTCATTGCCATCGCCATCATCATCATTTTATGCCTTTCTAGTCAAACTAGGGTTGGTTATGAAGATTTGAGCTCAATATTCCATGCCATATGGACGATTTTAAAATCCCAACCACAAGCAACTACATCCAACTGCCAACTCAATGGTAAGCTTCTTTTAATTAGTGTCAAAATATTACCAACGGCTTGAATGTCTAGAAGGGGGAAATACAAAATTAGCTATAAAAAATTAGAGCGAAGCATATCTACGCATGTGACTGTCAACCGGCCATAAGTCTTTTTTAAATTCTTTTTAGAAAGGCTAGAAGGCTTACAAAGGTCACTGTAATAACCCGTATTTTTACGTGCAAAATTCTAGAAATTAAATTTTAATTTTTCATAGTTCTAAAATATTTTTCTATTTTATCATTCCTCCTCTTCTTCTGGCATTCTTTTATTATTTTTGCTGTATCTTTTCCTCCCATCTTTTCTTTTCTTTTTGTTTCTCTTTTTGACCCTGCCCAAAACCCGGCTCACGGACTCAGCTGGCTCTTACTCTTTTTTCTTTCTATTCTTTCTTTTATTTTTCCTTAGTGCCGAAGCTCACAAACAAACCAGCTAGGCCCAAGCCCTATAACCCCACTTAATCCCCAATGTTCTCTTTTCCTCTCGCAAATGAAAAATTTCCTCAACCACCTCTTTAACAAATCGAAACCTTAACTCTACAGGATGACGCCTCTTCTCCTCTCCGCACAAGCCGTCGCCGTCGCCTCTCACGTGCGTAACCGCCGCGCCTTTCCCGCTCGCTAACGACTGCCCCACGTCTTCTCCAAACGGCTTATTCTTCCGCTTTATATTCTTCGATTTCTAGGACTAACTTCCCTCCTTTGAGTCATACACAGAGAAGCTGAGTTTACTCGTTCAAGTATGTTTATGCTTCTGTTTCGTCTATATTGTTTTCGCTGGTAAACAGCAGGACATGCAGGATTTTGTCATTATGACACAAGTGGTGGCCCATGTAGGTCCACGCTGACCATCTCGTGAACAGTATATGACAAATAGAATATACCGCAAAAAATATTTGTCTAGATGCCTTCTTCTTTTTCTCTTCATCTTCCTTGATATCTAAGGCATTCATATTCTTGCTTGTAACATGTACTTAATCTTTCATTGATCGAATCATTCATCTTGTTGATCGCCATTGCATCTTCTTTAGCTTGTAACGACTTAATATCTTTTGAGTGCCTTCCGTTATTTATTTCTTGTCTTCTGGAAATTCCGATGACTGAATTTTTTGTAAGGTGAGTAGAATGTAATAACCCATATTTTTACGTGCAAAATTCTACAAATTAAATTTCAATTTTTTATAGTTCTAATATATTATCTATTTTCTCCTTCATCTTTTCTTCTTGCATTCTTTTCATCTTTTGGGCCATTTCTATCCCCCCATCTTTTCTTTTCTTTTTTGTTTCTGTTTTTGGACCCGCCTAAAACCCGGCCCATGGACTCAGCCGGTACTCTTTTTTATTTCTATTCTTTCTTTAATTTTTCCTTAATGCTGAAGCCCACAAACAAACCCCCTAGGCCCAAGCCCTTTAACACCACTTAATCCCCACCGTTCTCTTTTCTTCTTGCAAACAGACAATTTCCTCAGCCTCACTGAAACCCTAACCCTAAACGCCGTCGCCTTTTCTCCTCTCAGCACAAGCCACCACTTCCTCTCACATGCGTAACCGTCACGCCTTCCCCGCTCGCTAATGGCTCCCTCACGTCTTTCCTGAATGGCTTAGTCTTCCCCTTTATATTCTTCTATTTCTAGGGCTAGCTTCTCCTCTTTTGAGTCATGCGCAGAGAAGCTGAGTTTATTTGTTCAGGTATGTTTTTGTGGTATGCTTCTATTTCACTTATATTGTTTTCACTGATAACCAGCATGACATGCAGAATCTTGTCATTTGTGACTCCGGAAAATGGGTCGTTACCGTCACATTGGCAGTTAGAACCCTCATCTATGTAGAGAAAGAAATTCTAATAATAAAGAATTTAATCCTACTTCTTTGCACGAATCACAACGGACGTTCGCAAACTGCATGTTAGCTTTGTGCATCGTGAAATCCAGTCGTTACATGGTAAATTTGGGCATTACATTTTTAGTTCAAAAAATCCACTTGCACTCGCACACTATTGCTGAAGAGACCCGAACTCATGACCTCCCACCATGAAGGAAGGACATGTCATGCTGTTTGAGCTAATCTCAGGTGGCTCTTTAAGCCTCTTTTAATCAGTGTCAAAATACTACCAACCCTAGAATGTCTAGGAGGGGGAAAACATGATAGGGAATTAGAGTGAAGCACATCTGCATGCACAACATTCCTTCATCGGTCACTGTCCTTTTGTCATCATTGATATGTATATGTTGGGGCTACAGTTGGTTTTGCATCAGCGAAGATTCTATATGTATATGTTGGGGCTACAGTTGGTTTTGCATCAGCGAAGATTCTATATGTACATATCTGATTTTCACATGTGAACACACACAGTGGCCACCCCATGTGTGGTTTCTGTTGCTTCTCTGTCATTCTATTATCTTATCTTTCTGTACTTGGCATGCATAATCTTGACTTTTGATCTTGCATCTCATTTTTACTTCATTTTTACTTCATATTATATGGGACTTATGTTCGTGTTCTTGATTTTTTTCATTTTTAGTTCATATATCTTTCATATTCTTTGTTGTTTCTTATTTTCGTCCAAGTACTAATTTCAGTTAGTACTTTTTCTGACCTAAGTGAGAAAATTACATGATAAATTATTTCCAGTCTGTATGGTTGTAAAATTTTTGGGGCTGCCCATCATGTTCATCTCTACTACGTGTGTTCTCACGTGCTTGCATGGTATAAACAGCATTACTATGCAAACATGTGTTTTATCCCTGTCAATCAAAATATTGTAATAGATGTTACATGTTACTGATTAAGACTCTTGGAGCATTTAAATAAATTAAATTTTCCGTCAATGCGTCAAGATGCCTATTTTTGTTGCAGAAAAATTATGTGAATACAAATGCCGACCACATTCTTCTTCTTCTCTATGGTAACTTACATGGACACCTAGAAAAGGCATATTAACATGTCAAACATTAAATAATTTAGATTCTCAGAAAAAGAAATGACCATCAGACTGCAACTTTGCTAAACCATTTTTATGACCCCTTTAACAGAGCGAGTACCAGAGAGGTGTAAGTGCATGGAATTTTGATGTTGATGATTTGAAAGCCCAGGCATATCTGGTATGTTGTTGCAAATGCTTTCTCCTGATACTAGATCATGTTCTTTCTTATTTTTTTTTGCTATGCATTCAAATTATTTAAGAACTTGTAAATTTCATATCGGAATTCTGTCACTGATGCTTTAAAATGTCTAACAGATTCAGGATGATGAGGACCTTTCTGAAACTAAGGAAGATGATCGTACCATGAGAGGTTTTACCAACAATAAGGTTGTCATGAACTTCTCCCCTTAAATTATTTTTGCCTATATCTTGTATGCTATTCTTTATGCTGTTTGTATCTTCTCACTCATTCTTTGTTTATAAGGATGATGTACAGATTTATTTTTTACTCATTTTCTAGTAACTTGATTTACTGTGCTAATCTGATGTTGCTTGAATCATCATTGAAAGATTCTTTAACTTTACAGGATCCATCTACTTGCAGATCTAGTCTTGGGAAATCATTAGTTACTGATGACACCGATTGTAGGTGAGACATCTACTGTACCGAAATCAATTTTCTCACTGTTTTACTTTCATGTCGGACATTTGTTTGGGCTTTCTTCAAGCACACACATGGGTAAACATAACATTTTCTTCTGTACTTGAATTTTCTTGAAGTGCATCATATCAGTATTCTAATTTTTTTATTTCATTTGAAGATTTACTAGGGAAATCATACAGCTTGATATATCAGGCGCTGGCTTCATGTTGACTTGCTTTTCTTTCCATTGAAGTTTGATGAGCATGTATTTTGGGATTCCTAAGTTTTTCTCCATCTAATTTCTTGAGAATGCTGTTCGTACTTATATCTTGTCCTTGACTTTGATTCACTGAACGTATGATACTGTCATTTATATGGGGTAACTTTTATATCCCTTTATTCTGTACCTTCAGAGGAACCAGTCGTCATTGGCCAGTAAATCGGGAGGCAGTATCTAACAAGAAGTTTCAGTAGCTGTTGCAGCTCTATTAAACTATTTCTGATATGATACACGTACAAATTGATATTAATATGAAGTTACGAACTGCTGCTACCATCTATGTACATCTTGCTCCATTTAATAGTAGGACAAAGGGTGTCTTATGGTAAATAAAGGAAAAATGGTTTGATGTGACTCAGTCAGCATATCAGGTAAGCAAGGATAATTAATGTGGGTTTGAAACCTTGGGAGCTGAGATGAAAATAAGAAGCTGATCGAGGCTCCCAACCACTATCTTGTTTGTAATGTATGCCAAGAATAAGAGGTAGGTGGAGCACGTATATCAGTAAAAGTATTACCAGTTGGGTGAGCGGAGCAAGCACAATTCTCCTCAAAATAACCTGGAGGTGGAGATGATGATACACATAAGCAACTACATTCTTGTCAATAAAAGGAAAATTAATTCCTAAGATGAGCACGAATTATGTAGTCAATCCTAGAAAGTAATATATTCGAAAGTAGTATAGCTAAAGTTTCTCTCGTCATTCTTCTACTGGCATTACCTTTCTACCTAGGTGAATGGTTAGCGGGTGTCAATTGGGGAACATGAGCAGAGATACTGTCCAAGAAAATGTTGGTTGGGCCAAAAAAATAGTGACAAAAGCCTGTCGGGACTACGCAGTCAGACACAAAATAAACACTTAATGACTTGGGATTCTATTATTATTAACTAACAGTTAGTTGGACAATATACCAAATTGGGTTTATCTGAAATATACCTTCATGCTGTAAGGTGGCTTGGTAAAGTGGGTTATATATCGGCCACGTATCGGCTTGTAAAATATGATATCACATACATAGCTGATACCGAGGATACTGATTAAATATCGGAGTATTATATCGGACGACAAAACTAAAAATAGATGTCATATGCATCTCGTACATGTATCTAAGTAGATATAAATTATGTTAACTTATATAGAAGTATGTTTAATGCATATTTAGCTTTACACATTGCATTAAATTTGAATTTACAACCAACCCGTTAGAAATCCTTTCCATTTTCTTCAAATAGTCACGAACCAATTGAGTATTATACCTATATGATCTTTTATTTTTATTTTGTTTTCCTTTTTTGTTCTTATAAATAAATCTTTTAAGATTTTTAAATAATAGAGAGTAGAAGCAGCAGCCGCAGTCGATGCTCAAAAGGCATATTTTTTCATAATTCTTTTGCATTTCATTTCCTACAAACAAAAAGAATCACTGCGCCTATATTACTATTATAATTGGTATTATTATTATTGGTATTATTAGACTAAACTGATCAATTTTTAAGGAAAAATGAAACATTTTTAGGCATATCACACTATAATTGGATCGATAGATCAAATTAAAAAAAATTAAATTAAATAAAATATATGTCAAATTATATTAAGAATAAAAAAATAACTGAAAACCTAAGACCCTTTCAATGAGTTCCTGGATGTAGTTCTCATCGAGGACTTGATATTGACATCGTAGGTCTAACAGATGAGGGAGATGTGCTTTTTTTGTTGACCGCAACCACCTTTAACTGATCTAAGACTAAGAGAAAGAAGAAAGAGAGGAGAAAGGAGAGGTTGAGAGTAGCAATCTGAGACCGAGGGGAGGAAGATCAACTTCTATTATTGAGATCGTAGAAGATGGCAAAATGATGAAGAGAGAGATCAAGCGATGATAAAGTCAAATTTTTTAAACGAAATTAGGGTTCTAGCAGATCGACATTTCTCTCTTTTATATGCCTTATTAGATATCGTGTCAGGTTGGATCCAATGTTAATTGGATCTGACCTAAAAAAACTTAACCAAAACTTACGAAAAATAGCTGATATTTCGAACCAAAATATTAATCAAAATATTGGATCGATTCCAAAAATGTGACCGATACTGGTTAAAAATCGAAAACCAAAATAAAATCACAGATGTCGTACATGTACTTTGTTTTTTATGATATTACGATCAATATTATGGATATCGGCCAAATATTTGAAACATTCGAGTGGACTAACTTTATGCTCTTGGTGATTCATATCATGGGATATCATCACGTCACTTGAACCAAGCCCATCATGGTAAGAAGAAAATATCCTTATTCTACGTTTGCATGGTGAGATGTAATGGCTGTTCTGGAAACATCCTTGGTCAAATCATGACAATAAGAATGTCAGCAAGGGAGCAAAATGACAATTGAGGTACAACTATAGCAATTAGATATTCCTAAGAGTGATATGAATATTAGGAAGAATGTGATGGATAAGATAGATGTAAGCCAACAAATATTCAAGCTAGAACTACGGGTAAGAGGTTGGGAATCGAGGAAAAGTAGATTTGGGCAGTACTATTAGAGAGTTAGTTGCTTTCTCTGCCAAATTTTAGTATATATACTATTAGCACTTTTACAAATATAACCATATACATATTAATATTACATATTGTAACACTCATACTCAAGCTAAATTGTGCGTACACACATGCCATTTTCGAAATACGCACACTACCATGGGGGATGAGCCGCTCGCAAGGCTGGTCTCTCTTGAGGATCAACTCCAAGAGGGGGAGCTGGGTCCGAAGCATTTGCGGAACTTCAAAGTAGAAGCAATGCTGGAAACCCATAGTAATGCCTTCTTTTTTCAATAGAACAAAACTCTAACAAGATACACATAGCGATTTGATCTTATGATTACCTATTTTTTTAGAACTATAATTTTTGGGGGCTACGCCTTACACACGGAAGATTCCTGGATAAACATAAGTTGAAGCTGGTAAAAAACCTCAATTTTTGATTTAACAGCCTTTTCTTCTTTCTTCTCTGGATACTAGGTCAAGATCACTGGTTTTTCCCATTGGTAAATCATTTTTGTTTTCCCCTCATCAAGAGGCCGAAGACTGGGGGAAGTTGAAGGGAGATGGGGAGACCCAGCTGCTGCCGGTAGGGAGAGATAGGCAATGGGGCAAGGATAAGCTTGTGAAGAAGCAAGCTTATTCCCCTACCAGCAAAAACCGACCCTTTAGCGCCTAGCTTGACACAAATGAATTGGATTTGGGAACCACCAAATGATTTAGTAAAGCTGCTATGATTCATCGAATCTACATGAAGAGGTTCCATAATGTTATCTTTAACCACTTATTCTCGATTAGATAACAATTAATCCCAATGTGCTTCGTATGCTTATGAAAAATAGGATTTTTTGTGATATGGATTGCTTTCATGTTGTCACGGTATATTCACGTAGCCAATGGAAATGTAAACTAAAGCTCATTCATAAGATCATTGATCCAACCCAAATCTTCAAAACTCAGACTTTACACTTGATCGAGAGGCAACTTATGTTTTACTCTTCTATGCCACAGTTTTTATCAATATATATACAATAACCTGTGATGGATCTTTTATCAATGTACGATGCTACCCAATCAGTAGTGAAAAGGCAGCAACTTTACTATGTTCACAGTTCAAATATTTGAGTCATCTCCTTGGTGCATCCTTCAAATATTGAACTCTTCTAAGTATAGCCTTTCAATGATTTTTTCGTTGCGATAACATGAACTGACCAACTATTCAGAATGCAACCTTCAAATGACTTGTTGGTAGAGTTAATATGAACTAACTAATTACTCTTATTGATTATGCAATAGTGAGTTCATTTTTTTCACTAGCACCATGTACCATCTGAGAGTATACATTAGGTTTTCCTGATCTGATAATAACGTAGAGTTTGGATCTGTTGGAAAGCTAATTGATCGGCAGTCAGATAATCTTGTTTCTACAAGAATATCCGGTACATACTTTTCCTTTAACAACACAAATAATTCTCGTAATTAGCTATTTATATACCAAGTACACAATGACTCAAAATTCTTAATCTGAAAGTATAGCTATAAGTAGGACTTCAATGTTATGATCCCTTGAAATCATCTTCACTAATCACTATATCTTCTACATAGACAATCAACAAGTTACACTTTTTTAATGTACTCGACAGAAAACCGAGTAAGCCTTTTTAGCCGTATGCAATCTAAATCATGAACCATAGGAGCAAATCTATCAAACTAGGCATGTAGAGATTGCTTCACGTTATATAAAGCTTGATTTAACCAATAAACATTTCCAAACTTCCTTTGAGCAATAATACTTGGTGGTTGCTTGACGTAAGACGGAAAAGAAAAATTACGGTGAAAATTTGGGGAAGAAGAAAATTACGAATTTGTTAAATTTTCATACCTTGTGTTCTAGAGATATGATGGTCACCGCCGCACATGTTCATACGTGGAGATATTTCAAACCTTTCGTTCAGTCAACCAAGCCCACTCTCATACTCCAATGCACTCTCATTGATAAATTTTCATACGTAGTGTTCTAGAGATCTGATGGTCACCAACTTGCATGTTTCACATGCATAGATTTTTCAAACCTTTCGTTTAGGTAACCAAGCCCACTCTCATACTCTAATGCACTCTCATACTCCAATGCAAAAGATTTAATTTTAAGGAAACATATTTACACCAAAATTTTCAAATTCTATTCAATGCTTCTAAAAAGAAAATAAGTTTGTGGCCTTTATATATGATTTCAACTTGATTTTTAAAATTACATTTGATATATGATTAAAAAATAAAATAACTAAAAGATGTAATAGAACTCAAGCTTTTGTAAAATACCAAAATAACTGAAAGACTCAAGGTAATTAAAAAATTCAAAATTTCTTAAATTCTATCTCAAATAAAATCTAAAAAAGACTCAATCTCGAATTCAAACTTGATGGATCTTTATCATTCTGTTCAGCTCCACCTAGTGAATAACGACATGAATAGCACAATCGGATTGAACAATACGATCTACTCTGTGATGTCACATGTGAATGGTGAATAATGAACGTTACTGATGAATGAATGTCTGTCATCAAGCTTCTGTAAAATATTCGACTCAGTCGCATCAAAATCATCACTCAGTGGAGCTCATCAAAAAAATATATATAACGCATGCAAAGCCTCTTCATTGGTTCTAGGACAAACTCTCTAGGTTGACTCTAATCATATCGGCATCTATAACCGAAAATTTCTGCAATTTTTTGTTTGATTCTGCAACAGATCTGTGAGTGTCATTATTGATTATAAGAATTTCATAGGTCTCAAGATGTACATCACTTAATTTATATGTAAAATGTTCAGAGAATGTACAAGGATAAGATCATAACACTAAGCAATTCAAAATTAATGGCTTATTTCGAATTAATCCATTCTTTTGATTTTTAACTATGTCATTAGGTCTGTAAGAGATTAACATAATTTTCTTTCATTCAAATATAAATATGTATATGTTGACTCTCCCAGAATTTACAACATCTAAATCGTATAGTCAATGCTTATTTAGCAGAATATATATAGCATTTATAGGTACTACATCACATTTGATGCTAGTTTGATAACTCATAAAATGGATATGCATTAAATAACATTGGGTAACAGAATGCGAGTTATCAACTCATGTGACACTGTAAGGATGCATGCGAGGTATAGCTTTTAGTCTCGTCTTTTTCATAGCGGACTTGGCAATAAATTTATACGGGTAACTTCTCTACCATCACTTTAACAGATCTATTTTCAATTGCGACATAAGTAAAGAAAATATTTGTTTTTTGTTAATCTTCCTCATCCTTTGGTATTGTAGCTTGACACATAATGACGTGTAAGTGAGTGCTAGATTTCTTTCGATTTTCCTCTTCCTTAATAGTATTCTTAGGTGGAATGTATTCTTTTTTGATTAATCCATTCTCATTACTAACCTATCATATAAGTAGGTTCCTACTGGGGCATTAACTAGTAAATGACCAAAAGCCAGACATTTAAAACATAGGACCTCTTTAGATTTTTATTGTAAGGTTATCTAAACTTAGCCTTTCCATTTGTGTTTTTAGAGCTAGTAGTTTCAAATTTATCAATGCTATCATTTGGTCACTAGGTTTGATTTTCAGATAAAACTAGGTTTTCTGTCTATGTGGGCTCTCATGAATTCCAAATTTAAGATAGATTGAAAGCTTGTTGTACATTATCATTTTGGGGAATTATCTCATGCTCAATGTTTGCTCTTAACCTAGAATGAAATTTAACAAGGGTATATTGATGATCTTTTTGTAGCTCACTCCTTACAAGTAAGTCATTGAACTTAGTCATGTATTATAGTCATGTTTTCTTAATGTTGGTTTAGGCTTTCCAAGATGCAATTTCTATAGGTAGGAGGTAGATATTTTTCTTTAAGTTTGATTTTTATTTCATTTCATGTCTGCTATCATACAATTTTTTTTGAACATCAATAGAGAGATAATGAGAGAAAGAGAGATCATCTTTTGCTTGATTTATTCATAGAGTTCAATCTTCTTTTCATTTCTTGTATTTTGTGCTTTATCCTCAAAATTTTGTTCTTTTGTTAATTTGTTCTATATGGCTTCTAGGCAATCCAATGTTTGATTTATATCAACTTTAAGGTCTAGGTATATATTTATAGTTAATTTTCTAACATCTGAATTGCATCATCCTTTATGTCTGATTCTAAAGTTTTGCCATTACGGGACATCATGTAATGTCAACCAATGACCTGTATGTAGATGCAATATCTTAAATACAAATTATAAGCATGTTCTAAATATGCAAATAAACAAAATAAAATCTTAGAGTTCAATTTATATACTGAATATGTAGTCCTAAATATATGTTGATACAACATGTAGATCGAGACTAGAAAATGGTGCTATTACTAATGATATAAACTAATCTGAACAATATTAAGTAGGAAATTTTTCATAATTTAATAATTAAAGATTTGATCAGATTAGAGGTTATATGGAGTGAAGATTAGCTTTGAATCATCAAGTAAGCCATTTAGAACTTGTTGAGATTTAATCCAAATGATCAGTGTGAAATTTTTTATGTTAAAAGTTTGAAAAATAACTAAAAATCGAAATAGCAAGATATGTTGGAATAGTAAAAATACTAAAAATGGAGAAAAATCGTAGAAATTATGAAGCCGCATCATATCAGGGGCACCTCGGTGTGGTCAACGGTTAATCTGACTTGTTTGATTATCAACGATTCAGTCCGCTCAGAGTCGGCTGACGTCAGCTTTGCGTTAGCTTGGAACAATGTTTGCTCGTCTTAGCCAATAAACAGTGTCGGTGGCTTGATGCTTCCCATTGGCACTGCTCGTTAATGAAAATGGCTCGTCGACACTGTTACTATAGCATGTCAGCACCAGTGATGAAATCATGCCAATTTTACTCGCATTTTTTGTCAAAGTCAATGGCATTGGATATGGCAGATGACATGTGAGTCGATGGAGGTTGCGGTGTGGCTTGCTGTAGCGGCAATTGATGGTGGCAATGGCAATTCTTGACGCTGGAGGTGACAGGATGGTGTCAGTTGCCTTCCTTTAAGGAAGGCGGAGGTTGATCGGTAGTAATATGACGACAGTGGATGAGGGCTATGGTAAGGGTTTGGGCTGTGTCATGGGAAAGATAATGAGCAATAAGTTTTTTTTCGATTTCTGTATTCTTTTCGACTTTTTTCTGAATTTTTTCTCTTTTTTTGATTTGATTTGATTTTTTATGATTTTTTATGCTGATTATAAAACCTACATAGAAGAAAAGAAAAAAAGATGATGGTGATGATGAAAAAGAAAGAGAGTTAGGATTTGGCTTGGATACCAAATGTGACGTATGACAGGATATGAAATTTGTGGTGGAAATTTGAGGGAAGAAGAAAATTAGAATTTGATAAATTTTTGAATCTCGCACTTCGGACATCAGACGATTACTACCGAGTTACACGCCTCATATGTACAGATTTTTCGGATCATCCAGGCAACTAAGCCCATTCTTGTACTCTAATGCAAAAGATTTAATGTTCAAAATTAAATCAATAGAGCAGGTTTACATTAGTTGAAAATGAGTCAAGAGTTCATGCTGTCTTTGTGAAATTTAGCCCAACACGTAACCATGCTTTGTGACTCAACATGCAACCAATATCTGAGTAACTAAGCATTCATTCTGAACTTAAGTTCAGTGTCTTCAAGAGCGTCACAATGCTGCGTTATGCATGATGAACCAGCAGTGATTGGCAATACTGATCATACCAAGTGAACACCTTGGTGAATTGGTATACTAACCAAATCTAACATAATGTTCAAAATTCATTATTTTTTTAAAATCAAAGCTATGAGTTGAGTTTACATTATTCTGCATATGCAGTAATCAGTTACATTCCTGGATTATATGTTTATTTGGTTGTTGCAAGAAAAGAACCTTCCCTAAGTATCAATATCCTTTTCAAGTCAAAAGCATACAAATTATTAGTGCATGAAGATATTTTTTCCAGATTTAGTTTTGTAAATCAATCTTGAATATATTATATGCAAATCAACTTCCTTTGTATGTCAATGAATGCAAAATTTCTACCATGAATGTTTCTGTGTAGTAAATAAAACTATCTTCACAATATATGTGGTTAATGGGATTCTTGTATAACAATATTGTTTACCATTAAATACTAGTTTATTAGGAATGACTATCTGCTGACCAATGTTATGCTCTTTTGCAGTGACAACATATCTGCTGCGGAAGGGTTGGGGGCTAGGCAGTCAATTACAAAAGATGAACTCTTAGAAAAAGATTTGGCAGGCTCCCGTAATCCAGAAGCACTCGATGGATTTGAGAAAAGCAGATCAAAAAATGATTCAACACCATCAACGTCAAAACA
Organism: Scilla litardierei; assembly: GCA_030789695.1. Lineage (NCBI taxonomy): Eukaryota > Viridiplantae > Streptophyta > Magnoliopsida > Asparagales > Asparagaceae > Scilla > Scilla litardierei. Next base: position 19,260,150 of record CM061132.1, on the reverse strand, counting down.
AGGTCCAGAGCCCAACTGGAAAAGACAAGTTGGGAAAAAGCACCAAACTTATAGCGGTCCTCTCATCCCGTCTAGTGTGCATAGCAACTCATTTTCCGAAAGGGGACGCATGACTGACAGGTTCTCTCTTTCAAATGTTTCTCCATTTGAGTGTTAATGATATTTTTCATCTGTGTAGAATATGTGTCTACGAGATCAATACATTTCTGAAATGTGGGCATAGCTATAGTTAATATGCTTCAGAGTATGTAACATCATTTTTCTGGTATCCATCATCATTCAACGATGAAGTGGATGAACCTATATTTGAATAAAAACCCACATGCTCACAAAAGTCAAATGGAGTTTTTAATGTAGTAATATTATTACCTTGTAGGTTAAAATAGGCAACTTGTTTAAATAAAAGCCCACATGTTTATAATGGTTAAAAAACTTAAATGACAATAATATTTTGACTATATGAGAATAATGATTGGTTGAGGTAAAATTTATTATTTAAAGGTTAGGTTCATTATGCTTGGAGATTATTTTGACAGAACTTTGAAGAAGAAATTGTATTTGGTGGCATTTGCTTCCAAGTTGAGAGTGAACGAGTCTTTGCTAGGTTGAGTCCTAACTTGGCTTGAGTGTGTCTCCACTTTCTTGGATTGTGTGTCCCTAAATCTGTTTGTTTTTAGCTATGTTTGTATCACCATTTAAAATCTTTATTTTAATAAAATATTTTCTACAGTGTTCTCTTTGAGATTTATTTGTGTACTGTAAGTGGTATCAAAGCAGCTTCCATCCATGGTGATAAATTGAAGGTTTCAATTGGCACGGGCAACTTAGATTTTTGACATATCGTTTTATGAAGAGATTAAAGAGTCATGACAGATGATGAAAGAGGCTATATGATGGCTTCCTACAATGGATAGCCATATGCCCTTAAAGCTGATACCTTTGCATAATACTTGGTTCTGTCTCATGTATCCATTATGTCATCTGATATTGGGCCTCTTGAAGAACATGTTAATCCACATAATCAGTCCATTCTTATTTATTGATAGTTTTCTTGGTAAAGATTATTGTGAAAATGATCTGCATACTTCTCTACAACCGGCTATTAGTTGAATCAAACCGGCAAAGTTGACAATGAGACGATGGAAAAGTTTGCAAAAAAATTTATATGGAGGTGCATAGCCTTGTGAGCGATTCTTCAATCATAGTTGATCTTATACGAGTTGAATTTGTACTACAATCTTATAGAACTCCTAAAATGATTATGTTGTATTTCATTGGGCATGACAGTATTTGCTCAAAGACGTCTTGCATGGTGCAACGTCAGTTGAGCAATCAAAGGTCATGAGATTAGATTTTTTGCTAAACTTGTGTATGCTTTCTCAAACAAACATTGGCAAATTGAGGTCTAGTATGTTCAAGCTATGTGCGCTTTGCATAAGATAATTTTACCATAATTCAATGTTTTGAATTTATAGGCTTGAGGTGAGCTCTTTTAAAAAGAGAATATGGAAGTGGGTGTGAGTACGGTTGCACAGTTCATCAACTTTCATGGATCCATGATCCGGATTGTGCGATCCAATCCAGGGTGCCTTCACAATCTAGATCCGTAAAGGCATCGTCCAAATCATAAACGAAGATGAAAAAAAATGAAGAAGCAAGATCCTGATTCTGTGACATGTAATATATCATAAAATTGGAACTTTTGAGAAAACACAAAAAATATAGAAATAGGTGAGCTTTATGAGGGGAAAGAATTATTGAATTTGGTCATTAATTGATTTAATTAGACATTGATGTCATGATATTTATTTTTAATGTGTAGATTATTTTATTTAATACTGAATTGCTGGTCAGTGTTTTTAATTGTGTATTTACATAAGCATTGCTGTATGTGGATACTAGTGTCTATGTGCATGTATGGGTAGTGTGGTTGTAAACAATGTGTACGAGCTGGGTGTATGAGCTGACAGCTCATTTATGCTATAAATGAAATTGGAAGAGGTAGAGAACCGAGGTCTCAGCTACTTGTTCGATTTGACATGCTGTGGGTACCTCATTATTTTCTCATTCACGCTCATTTTGGCTAAATCTAATAGCTCATATCCAATATTTCTTTTTGGCTGCTACCATTAACAACTTCATTTTCTTTTTGGCGAGAATTTATGGATGTGTTTCCGGACTATCTTACAGAATTGCCTCCGGAACGCGCCATTGAATCATTGCTATGATACCAAGCGCCCAGCCAATGTCCAAGACACCATATCGTATGGCGCCGCCAGAGCTAGAAGAAGTCTGAGCCCAGTTGGTTGAATTACTGAAGAAAGGATGTGTACGACCTAACATATCCCCTTGTAGTGCTCCTATATTGTTAGTGCCAAAGAAGGATGGATCCCGGTGCATGTGCATTGATTACATGGAATTAAATAAGGTGACAGTGAAGTACAAATATCCTCTTCCCCGTATCGATGACATCTTTGACCAACTCGGAGGATCGAGCATTTACTCAAAGCTGGACTTGAGGACTGGATATGATCAGGTGAGAGAGAAGAGGGATGACATCCACAAGACTGCATTCAGGACCAAGTACGTGCACTTTGAGTTCTTGGTGATGCCATTTGGCCTGACCAATGCACCGGTAGTATTCATGAGACTTATGAACCAAGTGCTATATGAGTATTTGGATAAGTTCATAGTTTATCTTGATGATATCATGATATATTTCGAGGATGCCCATGAGCATGTTGGACATTTGAGGGAGGTCCTGGACACTTTGAGACGATTACATAGGCCACGTGGTGTCGGGAGAGGAAATCTCTGTAGATCCCGAGAAAGTCGCAGCTGTCCATAACTGGTATATTCCATGGACAATGACAGAGATTTACAGTTTCTTGGGATTGGCTGGTTACGGATGTTCATTAAGGATATCTCGAAGATCGCGGAGCCTATGACACGATTAACGAGGAAGGATTGTTGTTTACCTGGTCCAAGGCATGTGACGAAGCTTTCCAGAAGCTGAAGAAGATATTGACTTCTGCACCATTCTTGGTTATTCCTAATAGGACGGGAGGATTTGCAGTATTCTATGATGCATCACGTAGAGGACTTGGATGTGTATTACATCAACACGGTAGAGACGTAGCTTATGCATCCAGGCAGTTGAAGAACCATGAGAAGAACTATCCCACCCATGACTTGGAATTATCAGTAGTTATTTTTGCATTGAATGGAGACGATTTCTGTTGGGTGAGCATATGAAGATATTTACAGATCATAAGAGTTTGAAGTATATCTTCACTCAAAAGGAGCTTAACATGCGGCAACGTCGATGGATTGAGCCTATGACACGATTGTTGTTTACCTGGTCGAAGCTTTCCAGAAGCTGAAGAAGATATTGACTTCTGCACCATTCTTGGTTATTCCTAATAGGACGGGAGGATTTGCAGTATTCTATGATGCATCACGTAGAGGACTTGGATGTGTATTACATCAACACGGTAGAGACGTAGCTTATGCATCCAGGCAGTTGAAGAACCATGAGAAGAACTATCCCACCCATGACTTGGAATTATCAGTAGTTATTTTTGCATTGAATGGAGACGATTTCTGTTGGGTGAGCATATGAAGATATTTACAGATCATAAGAGTTTGAAGTATATCTTCACTCAAAAGGAGCTTAACATGCGGCAACGTCGATGGATTGAGCTGATGACAGATATGATATTAACCTTCAGTTTCATCCGGACAAGGTCAATGTTGTGCCAGATGCTCCGAGTAGTCTTCCAACAGTAATGACACTCATGACTCTGTGGAGATTGCAGTAGGAGATCAGGGCAATAGAGATAGATGTAATTTTCCCTGTGCTGACTATCTCGTTAAGGAATATACAGATTCAATCAACTCTGGTGGAGAGAATCAAGGCCACTCAAGCGAATGATGATAAGCTGCAGAGGATTAGGAGGCTGGTGTTGGCAGGCCAAAGACCAGATATTCAAATTCATGAAGGCGAGTCCTTGCGATTTGGCAACAGAATTTGTGTGCCGTCTGGAGATATTTGAGAAGTATTGTTGAAGAAAGCTCACAGTTTCCTATATATCATTCATCCAGGCGGAACCAAAATGTACGAGAACATGATGCAACATTACTAGTGGCATGTCATGAAGAGGAGCATAGCACGGAGTGTGGCAAAGTGCATGGTGTGCCAGCTGGTGAAGGTTGAGCATCATCGTGTCGCTGGTTTATTACATCCTTTGCACATTCCAGAATGGAAGTGGTAGTATATTACGATGGATTTTGTGACTGGTCTGTCTAGGAGCACGAAACACAATGACGTTGTCAGAGTAATCGTTGAATCGTTGATCGGTTGACTAAGCCAGCGTACTTTATTCCCTTCAGAGTTGGCTAGTCAACAGAAGTGCTTGACAGAAAGTACAGGGAGGAAATTGTGAGGCTACATGGAGTTCCTGTAAGTATCATTTTAGATAGAGACTCGATTCACATCACATTTCTGGAAGAGCTTACAGAACCATCTGGAACCCACATGAGTTTTAGTTCAGCCTATCATCCTCAGACAAATGGTCAGTTCAAGCGCACTATCCAGATCTTGGAGGATATGTTGCGTGCGTATTTGCTAGACTTCAAAGGGTCGTGGGAAGATCACATTCATCTTGTAAAGTTTGCATACAACAATAGTTACCAGGCCAGCATTGGTATGTCACCTTTTACAGCATTGTATGAAAGGAAGTGCCGCTCATCCTTAAAGCTGGGATGATGTGGGTGACAGGGATCTGATGGGACCAGAGATGATTATCAAGGCCATGGATGTTGTGCGCACCATTAGAGAGAAGCTTCAAGCAGCACATGATCGGTAGGCAGATGCAAAGCGTAGACACTTATAATTCAATCCTGATGACCACATTTTCTTGAAGATTTCTCATACCAGAGGCATGATTCGATTCAGACGAAGAGGGAAGCTTAGCCCTCGCTACATGGGCCTTTTGACGTCTTGGAGCGCGTTTGAAAAGTGGCATATAGACTTGCATTTTCTCCATCCTTAGAAGAAGTGCATGTCATGTTCCATATATCTCAGCAACACAAGTACGTAAGTGTCTCCATGTATATGGTTGATCAATCTGAGAATACTGTGCAGCCTGATCTGACAAGTGAGCAGCACCGGTGCAGATTATTAACCGTCAGTAGGAGGGCATTCGAAACAGTGTCGTCAACCTGGTAAAAGTAATGTGGCATCAAGACTCACCTGGGGAGTCCACCTGAGAAAGATAGGATGAGATGCGTGATCATTATCTTCACTTTGTTGTATCATAGTTTTGTTTTTGAAATTTCGAGGATGGAATTTTTGTAAGGAGGATAGAATGTAAAAGACCAAAATTTTAAAATCTTCTTCTCATTCTTTTTCTTTTTCCTTTTCCCAAGGCCCAACAACCAGCCCAACCAACACGCGCTCCCCACTAACCTCGGACACATGCAACGCACGTGTCCATCTCTCCCTCACTTCCTCTCTCTCCCCTTCCCTTTTCTCTTGATCTCTCACGATCTTCGCGAGGGAGCGACGATGCGACGGACAATCTTTCGCTCTCCCCCTATCTCCTTTGTCCCTTCAGTAAGAAGGAAGCCACACAACCCCTCTCCACTCTCCACCTCACGAGACATGCATCCTCTCCTTTCTCTTTCACGCTCTAAAACTTTAGGCATTTGACACGGCTTCGCCTTGATCCGAGGCCGATCGCCTTCGTGGCTGACCCATGGCATTCCCCTGCCCCCTCAACTACCACATGTCATCCTCTTCATTTATTTAAGCTCGGTTGAGCTTAGGATTTTAGTTTTACGCGAATTTTTTTTTCAAATAGAAAACTTTGATTTCTCTCTTGCTCAAGTTTGGTTCTGGTTCTGGGGTGTCTTAGTAGATGTTGCCAACTATGAAGAGGCTCGGGATCACCGACAGTCGATGATTTCTGATAAAATCACTTTAATTCTTTGATTTTGGTTTTAAATTTGTGATTTTGTTGTAAATGCTTGCGATGATGGATCTAAGAAAGACTTAGGTATCATTGAGGCTTGGTGGCGACCCTCGCCACTGCCATTAGCTGAGCCGTGACTGTTTTTGTGTTTTGTTTTTTTGGCCATGGCTTCTCAAGCCATGTTTAGGCTTTCTCTTGCATCTGACGTGACCCGTGGGCCTCCCTAGTCCTTTTCGTGATCAATCTGGCCTTTCTATCTCCCTGCCGTGATTTGTGGGCCCTTAGGCCTCGCCATGACTTCCTTTGATTTGGCTGTGACTGAATATGAGCAATCGATGGGGATTTTCCCCTACCATGACTGTTTGGATATCGATTTCTTGAATGATGGTTGAAATTATTGTTTTAGTGATGTTTTAGCATAGTGTCGAGGCTTGGTGGTGGTCTTAGGGTAGTATGGGAAGCTCATGGATTTACCCTACATGTCTGAGTTGGTTTAGAATTACCAGATGATTGTAAATGCGGGTTTGGCCTCTAAAGGCCGTTGGAATTTTGGGATTCAATGCCTATTGGATTATAGACTAGGCAGTAGTCTGAAGGATCATAGTTAACCACCTGTGGGATCATAGGCTACTGCCTGAAGGATTATATAAAAGCATGAACACATGGTTAACAGGTTAAGTCCCGAAAAACGATCGACAATGAAAATTATCTGAGATCATCACAGTTCTTCCTCCCCCGATTGTCCACCCCCACACTTTAAAGTGCGACACCGATCGCTACCTCGACATGCAGGTTAGCTCGAATTATTTATTTATATTTCAGTTTTAGTTTTTCTAGCATGTCAGAGTTCTGCTTGTTGTCTGACATATATATTCTTCTTGATGCATGTTTAAAATAGTATGACTCATATATGCTTCATATTGAATGTTTAATTTAGTTAACATCTATAGCATGCTAATTGTTTCATTGTTTTCTGTCACTCTATGCTACATGTTTCCTGGATAATCATAGTATAATCTTGCACAGTGGTCCATGACAATGAGAATAATTGATATGTTGTGGGTGACATGGAAACCAAAATAAATTGGAAAATCAGTGAAATATACGTATGGTTACTATCCTGTTGAAATACAATAGAATATTTAAAATATGACTGGAATTGAAATGACATAGCACACTACCATATGATTTAGTTTCAATGTGGTCCTAAATTTAATCCAGAATTTTATTTTCTAAATCATGTTTTAAATAATTAATTAATATCAAGTTAGAATGGACTGTATCACTGAGACTATGAGAGATGTATACTTGACATACACTTGGCACTTCAGATTTACTGGGTTTTGGTGTAAATCATATTAGTGAGAGTGCGGGAGTGACTGGAGCCATGCTCCTATTGACATTGACTGCATCAGGTGTTCCGGTCGGGTCACATCATGAATCTAATGGAGCCCTAATGTATCGCTGGACTTAATGAGTTCAATACTGTTACTTTTTGGACGCATAGCCCCTACTGTTCCTACTTTGGGCCTGTCTATGTGAGCGCTCCCGTGGTACCGAGATGGACTCCTGGTTGATTACTGTACTATCCAATATGATTCACTACCTAGGATTGGTTTAACTGATTGGACCATGGTAGTATAACCTTGAATTATTGAATTCATAACTGACTTATATGTTTGTCTTAATTTTCAGTGCTTACATATTAGATAGTTAATTTATCTGTTACCCGCTTACAGTTCCTGATTACTAGTTAGTGTTTACTCATGTTCACAGGTTTAAATTCCAAAATTCTAGAATTACTGGGATTTATCTGGTGGGTCTCCGTTTTTGTTGCCCCACTAGGTGCGGAGGCAGAGTTAGAGGAGGCCCCAACATACGATGATTCAGATTTTGCAGTGGAGATCGCTGATTTCTGATGTAGAGGTATTAGATGTATTCACGTCATCTCTTGTAAATATATTTTTGTTAGTATGTGGATATGATGTGTACAATTTTGTAAACTCGAATATATATATATATATATATATATATATATATATATATATATATATATATTAGAATAATGAGTATCAAACGCCATATGAGGTTTTGCCTGTCTCATATGCACTCTCACATAAAGCAACTAAGTACAACCAAGTACAAGCCCATGTGGGCTTGTACTTGGTTACTATATGTGAGAGGGCATATTAAGTAAAGCCTTATACATGGGTTTGTACTTGGTTACTATATGTGAGAGGGCATATTAGGTAAAGCCTTATATGGCGTATGATACCCATTATTATATATATATAAACGAAATTTTTGTTAAGCATTTTGGTGCACCTTTGCTCGTGTCTTAATTGTTTTTACTAGTTAACTGCAGGATCTGCGATTCTTTGCGAAACATGATGCGACCTCGGGTTGCGGGACATGACATGCTCTCATGTTGTCTCTTTATAGATGTCTATAAATTTTGATAGACTTATCTGTTTTATCTTAGCAAATTAGACATTTCGCACATTTAGTAACTGATACCGATCAAACAAATGCTCCATCTATGCTAACTAATCTGAGAAGGTCTGATGTTATAAATTTCATCAAAAGTAAGATCATTTATCCTAATCCATCGTGTAATATTATCTCTCCTAAGGGTTTCCCCAAAATTCTCATATTGCCTTATATTATTTTGATAATTCCCATGTTTTATCTTCCTAGATTCAACATCAAATGTACGCTATGCTTCAACTTCAAAATTATGTTCTTTAGTCAGTTTATTTTTTATGGCTTGTAAGCGATCTCATGCTCGATTTATGTCGGCTTTTAGTTCTAGATATATCTACTGAAGTTGATTTTTTATCTTGCCACTACGCAATGAATCACACAAATGCAGATGTTAAACCATATACACCAACTAAATGCGTGCATTAATTATGAAAATAAAATAAAATCCTATGGTTCAAATCAATGACAAATTACAATCTTAAATATGCTAATGCGGCACATAGAACGAGGCTAGAAAAATTTGTAATACCAATGATATCGACTAATTTGAACAAAATCAAATAGAGGATTTTTTTGGAATTTACGAATTGAGGATTTTTGGAGTTTACATGAAGTGAATATCAGCTTTGTACTATCATGAAGGCTTCTAAAACTTATAGAGGTTTAATCTAGACGATCAAGGCTGAAATATTCACGTGAAAAGCTGATGGGCCCACTGGCCCATCAGGCCTGCGGGTATATGAAAAGCTGATGGGCCCACTGGCCCATCAGGCCTGCGGGTATATGCCCATAGGCCAAGGGGGTCGGCCCAAGCCCAGGCCGCCCCCTCCCCGGCTCAGCCGCCCATCTGAGCCGCGCGCGCACCCCAAGAGCCCCCCAAACCCTAGTTTCTGTTATTTAGGGGGGTAGCCGCCTTGGTTTTACCTATGCTTTTTGATGATTGTTATTGTGTGATTCCATAGGTAGACGAGTGCGGACGTCCTCTTCGGCGTCTTGGGAGGAGAGCACACCTCTTTTGTGCTCAATTATCTAGTTCTTCGTTATTTGTTTTCTATAAAAATTTCATCTTTGTTAGTTCCTAACAATTTGGTATCGGAGCACGTGACGATCCATGGCGGCTTCGACAAGATCGCAAGACAAAATTGAGGTTTGTAGGCGAAATTCACGAGGGAGATTGATGCAATTAAAAAGTCGTTGGCGGGGAATGACGAGTCCATGGAAAAATTAACTACATCCATCTCTCAATTGGCATCAAATCAAGCGAAGCACGACGATCAATTCGCGCAATAGATGGGAGCCCTAAATCAATTGGCGACAAACAACAAAGGGGAAGCAAACCCTAATCCGACACCAAAGGCGGCACATTTGAAGAGGGAAAAGGAAAAAGAGGAGATTTTTTTACCCAAAAGCAACCCTATTACGTGGAGGAATTGGACGAGGAAGACAACAGAGAGCCATGGAAGGACGACTACAGCGAGGAGGTACAACAGAAGGCGATGGAGAGCCAAATGGGGGGCGACGGCCCTAGCCGCCCCAATTGGGAGCGGCGCGTCAACGAGGAGGCTCGGCCGAACCCCCAAAACAGCCCGGGGGTTCGGCCGCTGTGGGAGAGGGTGGGGGCCTCCTCCGCTTGCGTCGACTTTCGGCAGGGGGCCCAGGCTCTGCCGGGTGTCAGAGGGGCCCGGCGAACCCACCGGACCTCCGGCAGGGCCAGTCGGCCCTGCCAGAGGCCCGGCAGGGCCTGCAGACCCTCCGGCAAGGCCGGAGGGGCCCGCCCGAGCCATACAGAGGACTGGAATCCCCCTGGCAGCCGCCGGGGGATGCTTCCAGCGAGTCCTGCAGAGGGCGGGAACCCCCTGGCAGCCGTCGGGGGGGGGGGGGGGGGGGTGATGCTCACGGCCATGGCCCGGGGGGGGGGGGGTTTCGAGCCCCCCGGACAGCGGTGGAGGGTGGTCGCAGACAATTTTTAGAGGCTTTTTCGACCCTTCGGAGCGTCGGCCAGCAGCTGAGGACCCATTCTACGAAGACGAACGCGGGAGAGATCATTATTATGACGACAGGGGTGGTTACGAGGCGGAGTTCGGCGATGATGCAGGTTGGGACGATTTCGAGAGCCGGTGGGGAGACTACCGTGGAGACTACGGGGGTCGCGGAGGAGGGCCGCTTAGGCAGCACGAGACTCGGGACCAGAGGAGACAGCACTACCGTCTGCATCTCAGAGAGGAGTGGAGGCCCGACATGGGCACTTTGGGGGAGAGTGCAGGGTACGGAAGCTGACGATGCCGCTATTTTCTGGGGAGGATCCACATGCTTGGTTGTTCACAGCAGAGAGATACTTCGCGGCACACCACATGACCGATGCACAGAAGCTAGAGGTGGCAGTCATTTGCATGGAGGGAAGAGCCTTGGGGTGGTTCCAGTGGAAGAAAAGGAGGCAGCAGATCAGGAGCTGGGAGGAGCTGAAGGACCTCGTGCTGGAGAAGTTTAGAGATCCCCGTCTTGGGAACCCGCACGAGCAGCTTTACGCCCTTAGGCAGGAGGGGCCGGTGCGGGAGTACATCGAGAGATTTGAGACACTGGCTGGGCGAGTACATGTTGTGTCAGACGAGTCACTGGAGGGCACCTTTCTGAAGGGGTTACGCCCGTCTGCGAGCAGCAGTGAGATCCTACAAGCCCAGGGGGGCTTTCGGAGGTCATAGAGATGGAACAGATGGTAGAGGATGCGCAGACAGAGGATAGGAGGGTCCGGAGCGGTTACAGTGGCCAGACACCGAGAGGCATCACGGCGGGAGTTGGAGGAGCAGGGACCACCACGGAGGCGACCCAGGCGAGCAGAGAGAAGACATGGGAGAATAGCAGCACCACCACGGCTGGAGGGCAATTTCGGAGGATGTCTGACGCTGAGATGAGGGAGAAGCGTCAGAAGGGCTTATGTTTCCGGTGTGATGAGAAGTTCACGCCAGGCCACAGATGCGCGGGGCGCAAGTTGCAGGTCCTACTGTTGGAGGATGACGACGTGGACGTGGAGGATGAGAGTGCTGGGCAGGATGAGGAGGAGCCTGAGGACCATCAGCTGGACGTGGCAGAGGTGTCCCTTAACTCCGTGGTAGGGTTCACACCGAACCATACCATGAAGTAGAAGGGGGAGATCGGCGAGCAGGAGGTGACCGTGTTGATAGACAGTGGGGCGACCCACAATTTCATCTCCAGGAGAGTGGTGGACCAGCAGGGATTGCAGTTGACCGATTGCGGGAGCTTCAGTGTGATGATGTGCACGGGAAAGAAGGAGAGTAGTCGGGGTGTCTGTAGAGGGTTGGTGTGACCGTACAGGGTATACATGTGATGGCAGACTTTCTGCCTCTAGACTTGGGGAGCACTGACGTCATCCTGGGCATGCCGTGGTTACAGACGCTGGGGGAGATGAAGGTGAATTGGAAGCTTCTACGGATGGAGTTCCAGGATAGGGGAGAGCTGTTATCCTGTAGGGAGACCCTAGTCTTTGCAGGGCGGTGGTGTCTTTGAAGACTATGACGAGGACCTTGCAGGCTGAGGGCGGCGGTTACCTGGTGGAGCTATATACCCTGACAGAGGGAGGAGGCATGGAGGCCAGTAGAGAGGAGGTAGTGCCGGAGGAGGTGCAACAGATGTTGACACAGATTGAGGAGATTTTTCAGGAGCCACGTGGTCTGCCGCCGCCGAGGGACCATGAGCACTCCATTGTACTACGCTAGGGAGTTTCCCCCATCAGCGTCAGACCCTACAGGTACCCTCAGCACCAGAAGGAAGAGATTGAGAGGGTGGTGGCAGAGATGCTGGAGGCAGGAGTTATTCAGCCTAGCGTGAGCCCATTCTCCAGCCCGGTGCTCCTGGTGAAAAAGAAAGATAGGAGATGGCACTTCTGTGTGGACTATATAGCATTGAACAAAGAGACAGTGCCTGATAAGTTCCCCATACCGGTGATAGACGAACTCCTGGACGAGCTACATGGGTCAGCCTGGTTCAACAAGATAGATCTTAAGTCAGGCTACCACCAGATCAGGATGCGGCAGGAGGATGTGCCCAAGACGGCGTTCAGGACGCATGAGGGCCACTACGAGTTTCTCGTCATGCCTTTTGGCTTGACGAACGCCCCAGCTACCTTCCAGGCTCTTATGAACAAGGTATTCCGTCCTTACCTGCGGCAATTTGTGCTAGTTTTCTTTGACGATATATTAGTGTACAGCCGCACCTTGGAGGAGCACTTGGACCATTTGCAGGTGGTGTTTACAGAGCTGCAGTATCACCAGCTGGTAGCAAACAGAAAGAAGTGCCTTTTTGGACAGACACAGGTGGAGTACCTGGGACATGTGGTGTCATCAGAGGGGGTGGCAGCCGACAGGGGGAAGATTGCGGCGATGCTGGACTGGCCGCGTCCTACCACTCTCAGGGGACGGAGGGGGTTCCTAGGGCTGACAGGATATTACCGCAGGTCTGTAGAGGGATATGAGACCATCGCCTGGCCATTGAATGAGTTATTAAAGAAGGACCAGTTCCATTGGGGGAGGAGGCGACGGCAGCATTTGAGGATCTGAAGAAGGCCATGACCACAGTGCCAGTCCTGGCACCACCAGACTTTTCTAGACCTTTTGTGGTGGAGGCAGATGCGTCAGGACATGGGTTGGGGGCCGTACTGATGCAGGAGTAGCGGCCCATTGCCTATTTTAGTCAGGTGTTGACAGCTCGAGGCCGCCTGCTATCAGTCTACGAGAGGGAGCTGATGGTGATAGTCTTGGTCATTCAGAAATGGCGGCCCTACCTGTTAGGAAGGAGTTTCCTGGTTCGTACCGATCAACGGAGCTTGAAGTATTTATTAGAGCAGCGGATGGTAGCAGAGGAGCATCAGAAATGGCTGCGGAAGCTGATGGGGTATACGTTTGAGATTGAGTATCGTCCGGGACTGGAGAACAAGGCAGCTGATGCATTATCCCGGCGAGAGGAGGAGGCGGAGCTAGCGGCTCTTGCAGTGTCTGTCTTGGCGGACTGGGGCCCACTACAGCAGGAGGTGGAGCAGTACCCGGAGTTGGCAGTTATACGAGAGGCCCTTCTACAGGGGTCGACTGAGTACCCGAGGTATTCACTTCAGGATGGGCGACTACTTTACTGGTGGAGGCTTGTGATTCCGAGGACCTCTGCATTTATACCAGCCATATTTAGGGAGTTCCACGGCAGTGCTATTGGAGGACATTCTGGGGTCCTCAAGACCTACCAGCGGCTGGCGAGGGAAGTCTATTGGAAGGGGTTGAAGAAGAGGTGGCGAGGATGGTGGCAGAGTGACGTGTGCCAGCGTCACAAGTACCAGGCTATGTCTCCGGGAGGGCTACTATAGCCGCTATCCTTACCAGACCGAGTTTGGGAGGATCTCTCGATGGACTTCATAGATGGATTGTCGAAGTCGGGTGGGTACATTGTCATTTTTTGTTGTGGTCGACCGCCTCAGCAAATATGCACATTTTGTTCCGCTTCGGCATCATTATAGCGCAGTTTCTGTGGCGGAGGTTTTTGTGAGGGAGGTCATTCGTCTGCATGGACCTCCAAAGTCCATAGTCTCAGATAGTGACAATGTGTTCCAGAGCAAGTTTTGGCAGGAGCTTTTTAGGCTTCAGGGGACGGCATTGAAGCGGAGCACAGCTTCCCATCCCCAGACTGACGGTCAGACTGAGGTGGTGAATAGGAGTGTAGAGACTTACCTGCGATGTTTCATTTCAGAGAATCCTAAGGAGTGGGCGCGTTGGCTATCATGGGCGGAATACTGGTATAACACTTCATATCACACGGCGGCACCGACTAATCCTTTCAGGATTTTGTATGGCAGAGATCCTCCGCACTTACTTCATTATGGTCATGCGACGACTCCCGTGTCTGATGTGGAGCAGTACCTGGCAGAGAGGGACCGGATTCTGGAGGAGCTGAAGCTCCACTTGGCGAGGGCACAGCAGGTGATGAAGGCTCGAGCAGACCTACACCGTCGTGACGTATATTTTGAGGTGGGGGATATAGTGTATCTGAAGTTAAGACCCTACCGGCAGAGGTATGTGGCACATATGAGGAATGAAAAGCTGGCACCGTGGTATTTTGGGCCTTTCGAGGTCGAGGCGAAAGTAGGACCGGTGGCTTACAGATTGCGCTTACCCCCAGGATCCACCATTCACACCGTCTTCCATGTTTCACAGTTGCGCCAGGCAGTTGGCAACCACACATCTTCCCCTACTTTACCAGATACCCTTACTACAGATATGGAAGTGAGACTGGAACCCGAGGTGCTGAAGGGGATTCGGCAGAGCAACACAGGAGGGAGGCATGTGTTGTTACAGTGGAGGGGCCTGCCAGAGCACGATAGCACATGGGAGGACATGGACGAGACGGCGGCACGCTTTCCAGACTTCCACCTTGAAGATAATGTGGCTCTTTGGGGGGAGTATTGATGGGCCCACTGGCCCATCAGGCCTGCGTGTATATACCCGCAGGCCAAGGGGGGCGGCCCAAGCCCAGGCCGCCCCCGCTCGGGCCCAGCCGCCCATCTGAGCCGCGCGCGCGCATGCCAAGAGCCCCCCAAACCCTAGTTTCTATTATTTAAGGGGGGTAGCCGCCTTGGTTTTACCTATGCTTTTTGATGATTGTTATTGTGTGATTCCATAGGTAGACGAGTGCGGACGTCCTCTTCGACGTCTTGGG
Source organism: Scilla litardierei (assembly GCA_030789695.1). Classification (NCBI taxonomy): domain Eukaryota; kingdom Viridiplantae; phylum Streptophyta; class Magnoliopsida; order Asparagales; family Asparagaceae; genus Scilla; species Scilla litardierei. The sequence goes on along the minus strand of CM061132.1, from coordinate 19,244,980 downwards.
AGGAGAGCACGCCTCTTTTGTGCTCAATTATCTAGTTCTTCGTTATTTGTTTTCTATAAAAATTTCATCTTTGTTAGTTCCTAACAAAAGCTTTGAGAAATAATCAAAATATGCTGAAAATACGGCTGTAATACTAGCAAGAATCTAAAGAAAGTCCAAAGCCATACTTGCTTGGGTTGGCTGAGTCGGCTCGGCGTTGGCTCAGCTGAACTGATGAACAATATGACACAGTGGGTGGCGCCTAATGGCGCGGCTCGTCGGTGCGGCTCGACCACGGGAACGGCTTGCTGGGGCAATTACTGTAGCATCTCGGTGTCGGTAGTTTTTTGACTGATTCCGGTAGCGTTTGTCAGTAAACTTTAGTTCGTGTTCGTCGTAATGTCACGTGTCTTTTGAGGGGGTCGAGGGAGGATGTCATCGTCGGAGACGGCAGCGGTGGCAATGAGAGGAAATTTTGACGGGGATGGCTGTGGTCCGGTCAATGGATGAGGCGGCGAGGTTTTTAAGGTCGTGAGCGAGGTTATGGTGATGTCAAAGTGGCTCAGGAGCAACGAGGACGATTGTGGGCATGGTGGTGGCGGTGATCTGGGTTAGGGTTAGTGTTTTCTGTAATTTTTCTTTTTTCTTTTTCTGTTCTTCTCCCCCTTTGTTTTTTAGAATTATTTTTCTATTCTTTTTTTGTTTCTTCTCACTTTTTCTCTTATTTTTCCTAAAATATTTGTTTTTCTAAATTCTTTTGTTTTGAATCTCTCTTTTTTGATAATTTTTCTCTCATTTTTTTGAATTTTTGAACTAAAACCTTACTAACTAAAAAGATTTTTTTGCAGAAGAAAAGTAGACAAATCAGGTAAGTTGACGCAGAACAGAAAGAGGAGGGACTGGTGGGAATTTGAAGAAGAAGAAAATTTGAAAATTGATACCTTTTCGGACGTCATGAAAATCTTACTATTACCGACTCGCATGCTTCACATGTGGATATTTTCGGACCACTCGCTCTGGCAACCAAGTCCAAGCTCGCACACCAATGCAAAAAATTTAATTTTTAGGGAAACACCAAAATTTCTATTCATTGATTTTCTATCAAAACAAATAAGTTTGTGGCCTTTAAATAGACTTACAACTTGACTCTCAAAAATCTAATCTAATATATGACTAGAAGTCTAGAATAACTTAACACTCAAAATAAATAAATGATTTAAAATAACTAAAAGACTCAGACTCAAACTCTATAAAATAACCAAAATAACCAAAAGACTAAAAATAACTAGAAGACTCGAAAGACTCCAACTCTATCTTCATTCTACATGTAACATCAAAAAAGACTATATGAAATTTAAATTGGATCTCTATCAGAACCGAGATGTAAAAGGACATCGATGATTAATTTTTTTTTCCAATTGATCTTCTTTGATGTATTCTATTTAGTACTTTGTTGTTGATTAACAGATCTATTTTTGAGTCTTACACTACAGCTTACAGTTTGGAGAATAATATAAAATATTTGATATAATTAGAAGTTATATTTAATATAATTAGAAGTTTCTATCCTTCTTTTTACAAGTAATACTTACTACATTCATGATCATCACCATGACCCCGGAAAAACACTCCCATCTCCCAAGTGGTCCATGACCCAGAATCTGGTATACAATCCAACTGAGACGGCCTCTATTGCACCGTCTCACATTGAAACTAGCATTCACTGTTCTTCCTGTACCAGTATTATGAACCAAAGTATACCACAAATCTGGTAACACTGGAATATGACATGCCTGATGTGTTACAGAAAGGCTCAGAAGAGACGATCCTTGACAGTATTTTTATCACGACCATATTGTCATGTGAGATGATTTGCTCTCCCGTCTTTTTTGGTAAGCATGTTGGTCTGAGTGTTTATGCAACTTGGGACTGTCACAGGACTATATAATCTGATAAAGAGAATATATTTCTTTGTAGAAGACCTAATAAGTTAGCTGATGTGTCCTTCACTGAAAAACATGAAGATGATTTACAAACGTTTCAGTTAATGTCTTAGCCAATAACGACACCCAATTTTCACTTCAAATATTGTGTGTGTGCATGTGTGCGTGTGTTTCTGATGTTTTCCTTTTTCTGTTCTAGCACAATTAGAGGCCTTATTTAAGTGTTTCTTTATGGATTAAGAAGCATTTATGTTTACTATCAAAGCAGCATTCTGATAAGCTATGCTAGGAAGGCAGCAAAGTTTATTCCATTGCTTTAGTAGCTGATTAATGCTAAAGGTCAAAGATTATAATATAATTTGTGGCATGTATTAACGAACATGATAACTTGGAAGCTTTCCAGTAATTGAATCATATGCATAGCCATAGAACTTGGTTTGAAATTAGTTTTTAGAGATTACTCCTGTTTGATGCTTCACATCAATCATTTCAATGAAATCATAATATTAGCACTTAATCGTTATGGTTTATCAATTGGATTAGGATTATTTCCATGCAGAAGGTACTGCTTGTGGAGAATGGAATGTGATAAAATTATCCAGAAGCTGGCATTTATCAAATGCATGGACTTTAACATCTGTTAGGTCTTGTTTTAATACAGGTCCGAAAGCGAAAATCAGCTAGCTAATGAAAAGCATAAACGCGATGTACGTAAGGCGCCAAACTTTAGTGGTCCTTTGATGCTTCCAAATCGTGCTTCTGCAAACAGTTTGTCTGCTCCTATGCGATCTTCAGCAGGTAAGAAAACCTATAGTGGACTTCTGATTATGTTTTTTATTTGACTAGTTCTCCTTAGCTTAAGGGTTTATCCATTGTTATAAATGAACATGAAGAAGGCTTCTTGAAGGATCAAATGCTTGTTAATTTTCGTTATTCATACTCACCTGCATCCTACATGAACTTGATTGACACAGAAAAGGATGTTTTCTGCCTTCCCTTCTTATAGGATATGGAGATTCATTAGAAGATAAGTCCAAGTCTAATGTGGTCCAGATAAAAGGCCGGTTTTCGGTTACATCTGAAAATGTCGATCTTGTAAAGGTCAGCTCTCAGTCTTTAGAAATGGTCTTTTAAAATACTGTTTCTAATAAAAAATGCATTGCCAGGATATTCCGTTATGTTCAGTTTCACGTAGGTCATCTCAGGTATGCATTGGTAATGTGGTACAACTTTTGGATGCAAATTTATTTTGAACCTCTGCCTTTACTTTTGTCATTTATGATGTCATGCTTTGTTCAGGGATCTCCGCTAAGAAAATCAGCTAGTGTTGGTGATTGGCTAGTTCAGTCTAAGCAAGTGGTATGCAAATTTATCTCTTTGGATTACAATAATTTGTGTAATTATATTTGCTTTTTTCCTAACCATATTAGCTAGTTTATGCTGTCAAATGCGAACATTTGTTTTTAGTTGAAAATATTTATCATGTCAATTAACTAATTGTTGGAAGAACCACTCTGGCTACTTAATCAGTAGAATAGGAATAAAGCAACAAGCTGCTAGATCTTGTTCAAGCTTGCAGTTACAAATCTTAGTGGACAACTATTGTAATTAATAAATATTTCTAATGAGTGACACAACTCTTCTCCTTATATTTCCTTCGGGACCTCAAGCTCCATTCTTACATATTTCCATTGGATCTCAATAGCCTACCTATATATGATCTCATGGCTTGATTTTAAGTATATATCATATGTGAACTGGTCTGGTACACTTCCAAAAGCACTTTTCTCAAAGTAAGAATATGAACTTCACTCTAGATTCTACTATATTTTACTGCACTAAGCATTGAGGTTGAGATATTGTTCATGATTTTACATCATTTCGCCTTGTTGCTCCCCCCCCCCAAAAAAAAAAAACAAATTTTCACATGTGATATTTAGCGGAATATCTATCAACAGTCTATATGAGAAGAATTAAAAAAAGAAACCGGTCGTCTTCGAAGCAGTTTGGCCACTTGATTACCCCTTGTCAACATGATTATTGAGAATTAGCAGTTATGGCTATTTGACCGTCCCTGTGTTTATTACCATATGTTCTTTAGATCAGTTGTCTAAATAATAGGCCAATATCCGATATATCAGCTGCCTTTACCAAAAAAATAAACCAACGCTAAGATATTTGCCTCTCTAAGGCATATAACTTTTTTGGTTGCTATATCAACTTGATATGAAATATTATCTGATATAGCATCTGATATATCTGTCACTAATAGCGGCAGATATTACTTTTTCGTACTAAAGGATCATCAGCATCACCCTAGCTTTCATCACAAAAATTTGGGTTAGCTTCATGGACCCAATAGAAAGAGAAATAATAATAATAACAAATAAAAAGAAATAACAACAATAATAGTAATAATAATAAAAATAGTAATAAAATAAAAAGAAGTAATAATAAAATAATAAATAAAAAGGAAATATCAATAAATTAATAGGAACTAGTTAAAAATCACGTCGGACCATGATATTGGACATTTGTTTCTCAGTCATTACGTACTAAAGCTTTCTCTTTTACCAAACCAAGATTTTTCATATGAACTTTTATCACTTTAGTATCCTTTTTGGTTCAGTCATTCTCTTGATCTCAACATTCATATGTTTTATCTTTCTAACATGTGCATCAATATGTTTTCTACATATATGGTCAAACCATCTCAAGCAATGTTCTCTCATCTTATCATCAACAATGATCATTGCATACCTTCACTCAGATATTCTCATTTTTTATTTTATCTTTTCTAATGTTTCTATATACCCACCATAACATTTACATCTATACCACATCCCTACTCTGTTTATGTTTCTTGGTGATAACCTGATACTTTGTACCATATAACAAAGCTGGTTTAATCGCCTTCATATAAAATTTACTCTTCAGTCACAAACAATACACTCTTGTTCCAACTCTTTACTTCACCAACCTATTTTGATTCTATGATCAACATATTTCTTAATCTATGTATCCTCTTGGATAACCGATCCAAGATACCTAGAGTACTTATCGATATACTTTTTTTTCATCCAGCTTTATCATTATACGATCTTTATATCTCATTTTACTAAACTTACATTCATATATTCGGTCTTGTTTATGCTAAGTTTGAAACCTTGAGTCTTTAATCTCTGTATTCAAAGTTTTAACTTTACACTTACATTATTTTTTGTCTCTTCTATTAGAACAATATCGTTTGCATATAAAAAACACTAAGATATTTCAGCTTAATTATATCAGGTGAGCTGATTAAATAGTATATCAAAAAGGATGAGATTTAAAGCCAATATTTGATGTATCTTAATGGTAATAGGGAAGTTATTTGTTATTCCTACATAAATATTTACATTAATGACTACTTTTTAATACATGTTTTGAATTAGAGTAGCATACATTAGATGGATCTCTTAAGTCCCCATCATAGAACATCTTTAAGGACTCTAGCATATGCTTTCTCTTTGTCAATAAAGATCATATGTAGATTTTTTTTTCTTACTCTATATTGTTTCATAATCTGACTGAAAAAGATTGATTGCCTTTAATATTGAGCATCCGGCCTTGAAACCAAATTGATTTTGTGATATGTTGATATTTTCTTTTCAACCTAATTTCGATTTATCTATTACACAGCTTCATGATAAGTCATATTAACTTGAATCCACGATAGTTAGAGTAACTTTGTATATCATCTTTATTTTTGTAGAAAGGTAAGCTACCAAAGTGTTATGCATCTGCTCTCTTGGTATTATATTTGATTTTTAAATTATATTGATTAGTTTTATTACCCGTATAATAGCCACATCTCTTATTGAGTTACATACCTCAATAGAAAACTCAATTTGTTCATTTCTTATTTTCATTCTCTTTAAAACCTCTCTCACATGATCACATCCCATACTCTAATTGTTTGCATAAAATTATGATTCAGATCTTCCAACGGAACTTCATTATCTATCGTTTTTAGTTACAATTTCCAGTAAAGATTTTGTCAAAGGTCTCTTTCCACCTAACCCTGATATCCTCATCTAATATCAAAAATTTTGAATTTTATATTTAATGCACTTAATTGCACATAACTCCTTTTATTTTTTCTTTCGTTTGCACTAGTCGATAAATGTTTCTCCCTTTCAGTTGAATTTTATATTTAATGCACTTAATTGCACATAACTCCTTTTATTTTTTCTTTCATTCCTGCTAGTCGATAAATGTTTTCTCCCTTTCTGCATGCAATTTTTTATAAGTATCAACGTACATCTTGGATCTGGCTTTTTTAATAATTCTTTTTAATTTATATCTCTTCAAGGTATTATTATCTCATCATCTGTTTCTACAGTTGTCACATTTAGCTCTAATAATAACATTCACTTTCTTATTCCACCACAATGTCGCCTTATCTGGTGGTGCAATACCTTTAAGATGCACCAAATTCTATGGCTATCGTTCTAATGCAGTCTATCATATTCATCTACAAATCATTCGTGACCCTTTTAGACTCACAATCAGCCTCCTTAAGAACATTTTATTGAAAACGCACTTCTGTATTATTCCATAATTTTCATAACTTAATCATATTATCTATATTAGCTTTAAAGCTCATTTGCAACTTCTTTACAGTATTACCTGATAAACGTTGTACTATCTTTTATCCATCTTTTAAGTTAAAAAGAAATCTATTTGACCGGTTGATACAGACTAGGGTTTGCAGAATGGATTTAGGGATTTTATTGATAGAAATAGGATTTTATTGACCGGTTGATACAGACCAGGAGTTTCACCTTGTCCTCAAGGTGGAAACCAGGAAACTGTTGCAAGATCTGATCATAAGGCTACCAAGTCGCCTCACACTCCGGTAGTCCCAACCAACGGATCAATACTTCCTTCGCCCCAGTAACTCCGACTGTACGCCTGTAACCTCATTAGGATCCAATAATACCTCCATGTCGACTATAAGGGTCGGTGGTAGAGTAGCAGACGCCGTGTGATCTCCGATCACATTGTGTAACTGTGAGACGTGGAAAACGGGATGGATACGCGTAGAAGGGGGTAACCTCAGTCGGTAGGCCACCTTGTCGATCCTGGTCTCTATCTCGTAAGGCCCATAATACCTCGCTGCTAGCTTCTCGTTGCGTTGCTGAGCCATCGAGCGCTGTCGGTAAGGTCGGAGCTTCAGATAAACCAGCTCTCCTATTGTAAACTCCACATCCCTGCAGTGTGCATCCGTCTTCCCCTTCATGATCTGCTGGGCGCGTGACAAATTGCACTTTATATATGTGCATCTGTCTTCCCCTTCATCCCAGAAACCGGGCACGCTCCTCCAACTGCTGCTCCAATCCTGACACTGGGGTGGCTCCTCTGCTGTAGTGGACTAAGTGGGGTGGGTCCCGGCCATAAACAATTCGAAACGGTGTCATCTTCGCAGCCGAGTGGTACGAGGTGTTGTACCAGTACTCTGCCCACATCGGCCACCCGACCCACTTCCTAGACGTCTCTGAAGCAAAACATCGCAGGTAGGTCTCCACACTCTGATTTACCACCTCAGTCTGTCCGTCCGTCTGCTGGTGGTAGGCGGTACTCAGTCGAAGTGATGTACCCTGTAGCCGGAACATCCCTCATCAGAAGGTGCTCAGAAACACCTTATCCTTGTCCGACACGATAGAACGAGGATATCCATGCAGCCAGACCACCACCCTCAAGAAGGCGACCACCACCCTCAAGAAGGCGACTGCCACTACAGTAAATGGATGGCGAAGTGGAATAAAGTGGCTGTATTTGCTGAGGCGGTCAACCACAACAAATATCGTAGCGTAGCTATCTGAGCGTGGTAACCCTCCACAAAGTCCATCGAGATGTCCTCCCACACCATCTCTGGTACTCAGTCGAAGTGCTGTACCCTGTAGCCGGAACATCCCTCATTAGAAGGTGCTTAGAAACACCTTATCCCTGTCCGACACGATAGAACGAGGATATCCATGCAGCCAGACCACCACCCTCAAGAAGGCGACTGCCACTACAGTAAATGGATGGCGAAGTGGAATAAAGTGGCTGTATTTGCTGAGGCGGTCAACCACAACAAATATCGTAGCGTAGCTCTCTGAGCGTGGCAACCCTCCACAAAGTCCATCGAGATGTCCTCCCACACCATCTCTGGTAAATCCAAGGGCTGTAAGAGGCCTGTCGGGGATGTCGCCTGATACTTGTGACGCTGGCACACGTTACACTCCGAGACTAACTGCGAGACATCCTTCCTCATGCCCGGCCAATAGAGCTCTCGAGCCATCCGCTGATATGTCTGATATCCCCCTGAGTGACCTCCCACGGCACTGCTGTGGAACTCCTGGAAAATAATGGGGATGTGTGCAGACGTACGGGGAATCACCAGCCTCCCCTTGTACAGAAGTGTCCGCCCCTCCAATATGTAACCCGGGAAGTCTCCTGATCCCTGGGTGATGGCCTCTCTAATCTGCCACAGCCCGTCGTCTGCCTCGATCTTTGCACGTAAGGCGTCGCTCCCCAGCATCACCGGGATAGAAAGAGCTACCACATGTATCCCCTCATCTTGTCGTAAAAGCGAATCTGCTGCCTTGTTGTCCGTGCCGGACTTGTAGTGAATCTCGAATTTGTAACCGCTCGGTTTGGACAACCACCTCTGGTGCTCCTCGGCCACCATGCGCTGCTCCAGGAGATATTTCAGACTCCTCTGGTCTGTCCGTACTACGCACTCTCTCCCCAAAAGGTTTGGCCGCCACTTCTGTATTGACAGCACTATAGCCATCAACTCTCTCTCATAGACGGACTTCAGCCTGGCCATGCATAATAAGACCTGACTGAAGTATGCGATCGGCCTCTGCTCCTGCATCAGAACAGCCTCAACCCAAAGCCCGAAGCATCATACTCCACCACAAATTGCTTCTCGAAATCTGGGAGTGCTAACACTGGCACCGTCGTCATCGCTTCCTCGAGGGTCTAGAATGCCCTCGTCGCCTCCTCCCCCAGCAGAAATTGTCCTTCAATTGTTCGGTAAGGTGCCTCGCCAAGGTGTCATACCCCTTCACGAACCTCCGACAATAGCCCGTGAGCCCCAGGAATCCCGTTGAGCTCGTAACGTCCTCGGCTGCGGCCAATTCAATATAGCTGCAATTTTCGACCGATCGGTCGTCACTCCCACCGTCGAGACGATGTGACCAAGGTATTCCACCTGTGCCTGTCTGAACAGGCACTTCTTCCGGTTGGCCTGTAGCTGGTGGTCCTCCAGCTCTCGCAAGACGATCTCCAGATGACCCAAGTGATCCTGCAGTGAACAATTGTATACTAAAATGTCATCTAAGAAGACCAAGACGAACCTCCGAAGATAAGGCCTGAAGACCTCATTCATCAACGACTGGAAGGTGGCGGGGGCGTTCGTTAGCCCAAAGGGCATGACGAGGAACTCATAGTGGCCTTCGTGAGTCCTGAAGGCCATCTTCTGCACATCCTCCTTCCTCATACGGATCTGGTGGTATCCAGACTTCAGGTCGATCTTCGAGAAGACCACCGCTCCGTATAGTTCATCCAGCAGTTTGTTGATCACATGGATATGGAACTTGTCTGGAACAGTTTCCTTATTAAGAGCTCGGTAATCGATGCAGAACCTCCAACTGCCGTCCTTCTTTACCAGCAACACTAGACTAGAAAAAGGGATCACATTAGGTCGTATGACCCCCGGCTGCAGCATCTCCTGAACCAGCTTCTCGATCTCGTTCTTTTGCACCTGCGGATATCGGTACGGGCACACACTAATGGGAGACACCCCTCCTTAAGCACAATAGCGTGCTCATGATCCCTCGGCGGTGGAAGGATGCTGGATGGCTGGAACACCCCCTCAAATTCTGCAACAGTTGCTCTACCTCCGGTGGTACAACTGTCGTGCCATTGGTCCCCTCAAGAACCAACCCCTGTAGCTCGATCAGGAATCCACCTCCCTCAGCCTGAAGTGTCTTCGCCATGGTCTTGTAAGACACCGACGAATAACACAAACTCGGGTCGCTAGGAATGAGAATGAGCATGCCCAAAGCCCGATTGGGCTTCCAATTGGGCATTCCACATCATCATTCCTATAAATTCTTCACTAATTCAAGTGAAGGAATTGTAGGGATGATGATGTGGCATGCCCAATTGGAAGCCCATTCGGGCTTTAGGCATGCCCATTCTCATCCCTACGGTCGCCCAGCAGCACTACCTTCCTTCCCTCTTTCTGAAACTCCATCCACAACAGCTTCCAGTTAAACTTTATCTCCCCCGGCGACTGCAACCATTGCATCCCCAGAATCAGGTCGACGTTGCCTAATGTCAAGGGCAAGAAATCACCTGTGACCAGCACCCCCTGTATGGACATTGTCAAGTCCCGACAGATGCCTCTACTTTGCTCCACTACACCGGTCCCCAACATGACCCCGAAGCCCTCCGTCTCGGTCAGCTGGATCCCCTGTCCCTCAATCACCGTCGGAGATACGAAATTGTGGGTGGCCCCATTGTCTATCAGGATCACCACGTCCATGTCTCGAATTCTACCAGCCAGCTCATAGTATGGACTCGTGTAAGTCCCGCTATGGAGCTAAGTGAGACATCGGCTGCCTCCAGGAGCAGGGGCTCGCTGTCCTCCTCGTGCTTTACCGCTCCCTCTCCTGCCTGCTCCTCTAACACCTCAGCGTACACCTCATATACCTGCAAGGCCTGGTTGCGGCACCTGTGCCCCGGGGTAAACCTCTCATCGCACTTGAAGCACAACCCCTTTGCCCTACGGTCCCGCATATCAGCATCTTTCATCCTCTTGTAAGGCCATCCCGGCCTCACATCTCATGGTCTCCCTCCGCCTGCCGGTGCCCCTCCTGTAGCACCAGGCTGTCCTCCTGAACAGTTTGTGGTCGGGAAAATTGCCCTCTAAACGCCCCTCTGGCCCGGCGCGCATCTGCCAACATGTCCTCGACCGTCTGCACCAGCTCCATCTGCTCCTCAAGATCCGGAGGTCTGAGAGTGCGGAGTTCAAACATAATGGTAGGCTTCAATCTGTCCATGAAAAAATCCTCTAAGGACTCTGCAGGCATCCCGCGCACCCTACTAGTAAGTACCTTGTACTGCTTGATGTAGTCGCACACCGTTCCAACCTGCCTCAGGCATGCAGCTGCTCGTAAGCTCCACCCGTCTGGGAATCTCGGAATCGGTGTATTAATGCCTCCTTGAACACATCCCAGGTCCTCAGAGGTCTCTGCTGCTCCTTACACCGCCACCAAATTAAGAGCCTATCCCTTCAAACAGAATGCAACCGCTCGCAACCTTTCCACCTCCGTCAGTCTCGCCATCTCAAAGTAACTTTCCGCTTGTAAATCCACCCCGTGGCATCACTACCCTTGAACAAAGGCATCTTGAGTTTCTGTATGCGGTCATCGACACGTGGATGTCCTCCGTCGAAACGATTCGGCTGCTGCTGGCGATGGTGATCTCCAAATCTGGCTCCTCCATGACCCCACCGCCTATCCTCCCTCCTATCTCGCTCCTCATCCTCCTCATACTCCTCATCATGGTAGCGGTTAGTCTCTTCGTATTCCTGGTCATGTCTCTCAGTTCGTTGTTGTCTTCCCGGGGCCCATCACTGTCATCGGAGTACTTCAGATCTCGCGCACCCCGCGCGCGCCCCTCCCGGCCATCGAAACCCCCCTGCGATAAGCAGGGGGCTCCTCAGAGTCGCGCGGCCCGCCAGTGGCCTGCGGGTGCCCTGGCGGGCCCGTCGACCATCGACGACCCCCTGTCGGGGTCGCCCGCCCCTGGCGGCCCCCTGGGGGGTGTCTGCCTTCGACGGCCCCCAGAGGGGGGCGTCGACCACCTACAACCGCCCTGCGGGGTCGCGCCACCTTAGCGACCCTCAGGTGGGGTCACCCACTTCCTGTGCCCCCCTTGCGGGGTCGCCGGTTGTCGACGGCCCCCAGGCGGGCCGCCAGGGGGTCGACAGCCCCTGGCGCCCCTCTAGGGTTGCCGCGCGCGTCTTCCTTCGTTGCCGCGTCAATTGCTCCTCCTCGGAGCTCTCCCCTAGGGTTTCGGAGAGATCCTTCGGCTAGTCGTCATCGTCGAGATCCAGATCTGGATCTATTTCTCCCAAGATCACCCCTCTTGAGTGGGGATTATTGCCGCCTTCCCTTTCGCTGCCTGGATTTCTTTCGCTCTCAGATCTGATTGGTGATTCAGATCTGAGGTTGCCCTTTCCTTCGATTGCGAGATTTGAGGCGCGGTTAGGTTTTGTGCCATAAAGTGGGCGAGCATCTCCTTCATCTGTTCCAAGCTGTTGTCGAGCTTCGTTCTGAAGCCATCGATCTTCTCCTCGAGTCTCGCCGCCTTCTTCCTCTCGTCGATTTCCGCATCTTGTCTTTCCTCCAAAGATTTTGCTGTGGATGATCTTGTCGCTGCCATTTGGATCAGAGTTCTGATACCAATTTGATGCGGACTATGGTTTGTAGAATGGATTTGGGGATTTTATTGATAAAAATAGGATTACAAAAGGGGACAAATAGTCAATTTTGAGAGAGTTGGCCCCTCTCCTAGCTTTTGCTAAGGGAAAAGCCTAAAACTCTCTTCTAGGATCTCACTGGAGAACTCTAGGAAATGTCAAATGACGGCTAGATAATTCGATGCCCTAACCGTAGCCCACGCCCTCACTTATATAATGTTTAGGCGTGGTGCGTACAACAAAAAAACAAAACTAATTATGCCAAAAGAAACTTCCCCAAATCGTCGGTGCGCTTAGCAATTACTCCTTCGACCTCCTCCGCCTCCTCTCGTACGTGATAACCGTATCACTGGTTTTCGCGTTGTTTTTAAAAGTTATCAAGTGTAAATTTCTTTTGCAAAATCAGGTATTGGTTAACTGGTTAACGTTGAATCATATGCATATGCAAGGGAGAAATTCAAAATAAAGTTTTCTAATACATTTTTCCCTCAAAACTAAAGCCTCCATTCATACTTTCATAACATATTTTGTTTGGGACTACATGTCCATTAAGATCACCTCTTGTAATTTTTTCTCTAACATATATCTTTTGCACTCCATCCTCTAAACCTATCTGTAATTGTTGTTTATTTGCATCAACTAATTCTATTTGTGATGCATACGAGATAACAATATTTATCACCTCCTTCTCTAACATCAATTTGACTTGCATAATTTATTTGTTTTTTCTCTTTATGTTTATTACTTCACTTTGCAATTCTTTATCAATTATTATTCTAAACTTATTTTAATTTTTTTACTTACCGATGTATCAAAGCTTATGGCCATATGATCCAACTACTTTAGTATTCTCACCAACCAACTTGGTCTATTGAAGGCATATAATATTAATCCTCCTCATAAACTTGACATTAAGAAGATTTTCTAGCTTTTCGGTTAATAACCTTATAGTTCAAGATGCTAATCTGATTCTTTGGTTGTAGACTAACTCCTTTTCCCATTTATGTTCAATAGAAAATAAGAACCATTGCATATTCAACACCATATATGAGGATCGATGTGATGCGCTACTTTCCGGTGATGACTTAACAATACTTGCGTACTTATAATTGCGCACAAGCTTCGGTACACCGTGCCGTTTAGGAAAAGATGCTCTTACGAAATTTTTTATAAGTCCATGATTATAAAAATATGACGAAGTATTGCGCTGGTTGTCACAGATCTATCACACAATGCTCCTCTAGCCGTGGTTGGGACAGATAGTGAAAACGCCGATAGAGTTCTTATGAACTAAATGATACGTGCTAAATAAACATGCACATGATTTTTGACAACACATACTGGTAGCCTGTCTATTAAAGAAAAGAGATGAAAGTTAGGGCTTGGATGAAAATCGAGCCCTAATTGTCTCCTTATGTCGTTTTCTCGTTCTAATGATGCGGTGAGCGATACAATGAGGCCAAGAAGAATGCAACAGTGTTTCCAGCCAAATGCCGGGGACGCGGCAGGGCGACACATGGCACAATAAGTTTTTTATTGTTATTTATTTTTCTCCAATACGCAACGAAATTGAGAAATTTCATCTCCTCCTCTTTCAGACTACTTCTCTTTTAAGGTTTTGCAATCTGTTAGCGGTTTTGGATATGTAGTTTAATCCAAATTACCATTATGATATACTCTAAAGTCTAAACATGATTTATGTGAGTTTATTTGGTTTATATATAGTTATACATATAAATGATATGTATGCGTCCGATGTGACCCTCTGCTATTGACTAAAATATCTCTGATGTCCACCATCCTATATCCTATTTTCCAAGCCGATACAAGTCCAATTTCCAATATTTAGAACACTGTTAAAACCAAATATGCAAAATACAAAATGCGTTAAATGATCTATTACTGTGGACATTTGGATCATGCATTGCCCTGACTGGACATATATTTGTTATCTAAGTATGTATTCTTCTGGAAACTGTAAATTCTTCTTTTTCTGTCATCTTATGAAGATATTTTAATAACAAAATCAGTGCCAATGATACTCTCTACTTGATGTTTCACAGCTTACTAATCCGTCCCCCAAGGAAACTAATAGTTTGGTACCTGCATCTATTCTCATGCCACATCTTCAGAATCTTTTTCAGCAGACTTCATTTCAACAAGTACATATGCATGTCCTTTTTCCTCTAAAGTTAATTAACTATTGCAATTTGCTATCTACTTTAATGGACTAACATGACCTTTTCACTGTACTTTATTGATTATCAGGATTTGATCATGAATCTGTTGAATAGCTTACAGCAGAATGACTTAGTTGATGGTGAGTTTTTTTCATTTACTTATTATTATTATTATTTTGAAGGTAAGATTCTCAACCCCCCTCACACGACCGTTGATGGGGAGTTTCGAACCCGTGACCTCCCACGAGGGGAGGTCTTGTTATGCCACTTAGCTAACACACACATGGTTATAATCCTGTTTTAATTATTATAATTTTGGGCAAGCCCTTAATTCATGGTTATTTTGCAGTTCCACAACCCACAGTGTCTCCCCAAACCTGCACCACAGAGAATGACGTGGTGAGTGTGCATCAAATTCCATCTGCAGATGACTAATTCTGGTTACTTATAAAGATTCTGTTTCTTTGTCTGTTTTGGCTTCGGAATATTTCCACCATATTCTATGGACAAATTAAGTCTCAAAACTAAATTGAGAGTTAATTACTGGTTATGGAATTGCTACGGCATTTAGAATCTTCTTCTGATTTCAGTTAAGGGTATGACGTTTCTTTCTAGTGATCCATGCTGAATTGTCTGGATACGCGGGAACAGCATCTTTATGTTGCGTGGGATCTGATAATATAGTTGGACCTACCAGAACAGCTGGGTTTGTCTGTAACTCATAAAAATCAGTTACATATGAATGTACTGCGTGGCAAGTCATAATTTGCTTTGGGAAGACATCCAGATCAACACAAGGAACATGAATACTATTGCTCCAGCTCAGCTTTTGATCATTCCATTCCAAACCTCTAACCACCTTGACACTGATAATCAGACTGCCATGTAGATTGTCCACTATTAGGTTTCTAATTGTTGAAGTATGTATTTTGTGATTCATATTCTATTTGGCCGTTACTTTCCAATACTTCAACCTTGACTCAGCTTTGTGATTTTGTCACAAGGACCCGCATGTCACGCAAGTTTAAATGTCTACTTTTGACATTTCTCTTGGCCTTATTCCCTCTGGATTTTGAGGGCCGTAACCCTATATGATGTTATCTGTAATTTCTATATGATTCCCCCATAGACTCTTCTTCCGAGTTTCTCAACTACTTTTCACCACATCTGAGTATATTCATGTATATGTTGTTAGGCACCTAATAGAATGAAGAACAAGTTGTTTCTAAATTCATTTTATTTCTTCTCACCTGCTTACCTGATGGAACAGTGTAAGGCTGGCCTTGGCATGTTGGTTTTAGTTGACTTCAAACTTCGTAGGAGGACTATGATCAATTTGTACATTTTTGTCATGAGGTCTACGTCTCTCAGTGATGCCAAAATCAGGCTTTGGCAAGAATTTTTATTTTCATTTTGTTACATGGACTGGTCTAAGGATGATGGCCATGTGCCATCTGCTTGGTTGCATCAACCCTTGAGCTTTCAACAAAGACTTGATAACTAATTGGGTAGGCATATCAACCACCCTACTTGGTTTTATCGCATGCTGCTGCTTCATATTTTCCTCTGACAGAATTTATCAGTGACTCAAGCAATACTTTAACGTTATTCTACTATTTATCTTAAATGATCTTGAGTCTAAACTGTGAGCACAAGCTCAATTCGTCAATATAGCAAAGAATTTCATATTTTATGTAACCTGATTTCATCTCTCACTAAGGGTTAGGGCCTCCTATTGCATGGCTGCTTGCTTGGTGCTTCTAAGTATGCAAGTATGCACAGCTTGTAATATCATGAATTTGCTATGCAATTCTTTACATGTCATAACTTAAGTCCTCTAATATATCAGAGACTTAAAACACTAGTTGCTGTCGGCACTTAAAGTATGCAGCCTGTTAATTTGTGTTTTCCCAGCACCAGTTTTTTAAGCAGTTATTATAAATCAATATATTATTCACATTTTTTTGACAGGCCGAAACAGCGACTACTGAAAGAGAGCGTTTATTGCTTCTCAGAATTGTAGAGCTACAAGCAAGGTGGGTCAAATCATCTGAATTATGCCATCTTTTACAAAATAAAAGGGAGAAACTGATACATATATGATAATACGCCAAGATCAGCAGTTTTTCATATAAAAGCACAACTACCAGCAGAATTGCATGTGAAACTATGGCCATTTCTTCATTAGTTTTGAAAAATAGTAATGTAGGAGGCTGTCTTTAAACTTCAGCCTTGAATAAAGTATATGTCATTGAAAGTTTTATTATTGAAGTTGATTCTAGTCTAATTAGATGATGCATCTAGATTTCTTGGTAAGGATAGAAATGATGAAAATGTGAAATTATAATCAGACAATGTTCTTTGTATCTTAGTTAGTTATATAACTAGGGTAATATCTTGATCCGGAGTGATAGTCCATAATTTCTTAGGCAAAACTTAGACGGACATATGAACATACATATATATGTATAAACAGATTTGAGTAAACTTACACAGGTATAATAGAGATAACAATTGTAGAGACCAAATATACATATACGCAAACACGTGTAGATCTATGTGTGGATCGATTGGTTTAAGAATTTTTCTACACTGGTGGTCCATCACAGACATGGAGAAATATTTACCAATTTATAATTGTAAACATTACCTTTGAGGTCTAGTTCAGGTGGTTAAGGGGGTGGGATTGAGTATGCGAAGTACTAGGTTCAATTCTGGGCTGCAGTTTTTGCGGCTTTTGTTTAAAACGAATGAATTAAAAATCGAAATTGCAATCATCATTTGTTAATATGGGTGTGAGCTTAAACAGATGAAGTGCATGTTATATCATATTTTTGAAATTTTAGGTATCTCTTTAAAAAATTCAAACTCATTGTGACATGTCTTAGAATATTTCAGCACCTGTGCCCAAGTGTAAATTGTCATAATGTAAATGTATTAGCACAAGTACATATTCATAGTGAATTTGTATATGCAGACATATTTCCATCTCGTTTTGATCTAGCAACAAGGGTATCCATTTTAAGATGTGTATTGACAATCTCTTTGTTGTCAATACATGTTTAGATGGGCTCATGCATGTCGTTATGACACCATGCTTTATGATACTTTCTGTGCTCATCATAAAATTTCAATATGGCAGTTATTTCATCAGGCATGAATCTCGGAAAAAACTCTATTGTTTACGAGTCATCTTTTCTATGGGGTAGCACGAAGGGGTAGCACCAAGGTTTACTAGTCATAAAATTTCAATATGGCAGTTGTTTGGTTTGCTGTCTCAACACTGTAGCTTCACAGAAAATGCCAGACAGTGACCCAACATCCCTCCTTCGGCTTGTTTGGTTCTCTGAAAGGGTTTGGAAACTTTTTCCAAACCCTTTTGTGGCAGCCAATAAGCGGATGCCACATCAATGCGTGCAAGAGATGTTTTTGATGCGATCCACTAGGGTTTTGGAATAAAAAGAGGAGTTTTTTAAAATTGTAAAAGGGAAAAAGGTGGAATTTTTATTAAGGGAATAATTTGAAAATAGAAAATAATGGACCTCTTTAGGAGATGATGCCGCTATTCTATCTTTTTCTTCGAGATGAAAGCCTAAATCTCTCAAATTAGGGTTTGTGAACGCCTAGTACAAAATTCTTCTCAATAACCAAGCATGAAAACTCCCCCTAGCCGGTCCTAGCTCTAATAAAGAAAATTACAGAAAATTACAGATTTATGAAAAAGACCATAATACTGAAATTACAAAGGGACCAACCTAAGATTTGAATATTCTGAAAATGCCACTGCTTTCGCCTAAATGCAGAATGCATCATTACTCTGCCCCCGAAGAACTACCTTGTTCTCAAGGTGGTGTTATGAAAACCATGGGATCACTAATCCAGATGGAGGTTCTTGTCCTTTCCCGGTTCTTCCTGCTCCAATATCGGGCATTCTTCATCTTCAATGATCAGCATCTGGAGAGCACGATCCTTGTAACGATGTCCTAGTTCGTACCTCTCGCCATAACGGTAACAGAGTCCCTTGGTGCACCTATCCTGGATCTCCGTCTGTGTTAGCTGCTTACGCATACTGTCCGATTGGAGCTTAATGTTTTTCTCATGGCTAGACTGGAGACCTCCTGATGGCACCTTTTCCTCACCTGTCGCTACTTGCTTGCGAGAAGTGGCTCCGCTCCATGCTCCCCTGGCACGTCTCTTCTGTGCGAGTCTGTTGTCCAACATTCGAGCCAAACACATTATGTCTAGCAGCCCCCGGGGTCTGTGGATGCGTCGCTCTGTCCATATGCTTGGTTTGAGGTCCTTCATGAAACATCTATCCAAGGACTGTTAGATCCGGAATAAGGAGACGTGCCGCGAGTAGGCGCGCGCGCAAGGGAGGCCGCCTCACCCTAGGGGCCTTTCGACTCCTCTTTAATTTATTATAATTGAGTGGCAAACTTGTAATTGGAAGGTGGGTTTTATTCTTAAGCTAGGGTTAGCCGTCATTTTATTTTTATGCTTGATTATCGAATGGTTTGGACAGAGTTCTTAGGTAGATCTTAGGAGAGTGCGGACGTCCTCGCTTTAGGCGTCTTGGGAGGGTGGTTGCCTTTGTCAATTGTAGCTAATTTATCATTTTTCTTCTATTTTATCTATAAAGTTCAGATTTTGCCTTCGGATCTATCATTTTGGTATCAGAGCGACTACGATCCATGGCGGCGTCAACAAGGAGTAAAGGTCGAAGCGAAGCGGAGGAGAAGAACCATGTGGAGATCGAGGAGGTGAAGAAAATCGTGGCGGGGAATTGCGAGTCGATCGTTAAATTGACGGCGGCGGCGGATCGACTCGTCGCAAAACAAGATAGAACGGAGGAAGGACTCGCTCAGATCGTCTTCCAACTTACGGCTCTCAACGAAAAGTTAGGGATTGACGGCGCAAACCCTAGTTCTTCAAAAAAGGCCCCGCCTTTGGAGAAGGGAAAGGAAAAGATCGAGATTTACGAAGAAGGGTTGCTTTCGGATGCCGACGAGTACTTCAAAGAGGATGAAGATCTATGGAGGAGCGAGGAGATCGGAGGGGTTCACCGGGGCCACGAAGGTGGTCGGCAGAACCCCCAGAACCAGCCCAGGGGTCGGCCGACACCAACGGAGGGCGGGGGCCCCGCCTCGCCCAGTTTGACAGTCAGCATGGCCGACCAAACCCTGTCGGCCATCGGCAGGGTCGGTCGACCCTGCCCGGCCCTCGGGAGGCCTCGTCGGGCCTCCGGACCCCCGGCAGGGCCTGTTGAGGGTCCGACAGGGTGCAGCGACCCCCTGGCAGCCGCCATGGGGCTTCGGCGAGCAGGGGAGGGTCCGTCCGGACCCTTCAGGGCCTCCTTTGCAGCGACAGAGGCGCGTGGAGCATTTCCAGGGGGTGCCGGAGTTCTCTGGACACCTGCACGGGGAGATTTACCACTACGAAGATGAAGGAGGGGGCAGAAATCATTATGATGAAGGCGGGGGAGCGTACAGCGCGGGTCCTCAGCCGTGTCACAGGGACAGATCAGGCGAGTGACGAGAAGATTGAGGAGAAGAGCAGTGCACCGCCAGTAGGAGGTTAGTTCAGGAGGATGACTGACGTCGAGATGAGGGAGAAGAGGCAGAAAGGGTCCTGTTTAAGATGCGATGAACGATTCACCCCAGTACACTATTGTGGGGTTCACAAGCTGCAAGTGCTGATAGTCGGGACAGATGAGGAGGATGACGTGGAGGATGAAGAGGTCGGGGGAAGACGACTTCCACTCGGAGTAGGACCGCCATAAACTTCATGCACCACCTTGAGGACAATGTGGATTTTCAGGGGCGGAGTAATGTTTGATCCGGAATAAGGAGGCAGGCCTCGAGTAAGCGCGCGCAAGGGAGGCCGCCTCACCCTAGGGGCATTTTCGACTACTCTTTGATTTATTATAATTGAGTGGCAAACTTGTAATTGGAAGGAGGGGGTTTTTATTCTTAAGCTAGGGTTAGCCGTCATTTTATTTTTATGCTTTATTATCGAATTGTTTGGAAAGAGTTCTTAGGTAGATTTTAGGAGAGTGCAGACGTCCTCGCTTTAGGCGTCTTGGGAGAGTAGTTGCCCATATCAATTGTAGCCAATTTATCATTTTTCTTCTATTTTATCTATAAAGTTCAGATTTTACATTCGGATCTATCAGACTCCTCTGAGATTCCATGCACACGGCCTGCTAGCATCTCGAATTTTTTAATATAGTCTCTCACTGTACACTTCTGCCTCAGTGCATAGAGCAGATCATATAGGTCTCCCTCCTAAATCTCTCACAACCAATCTAACAGACAACCGGTGAACTCCACCGAGCGAACCCGCCGTCGCTGCTGTCTACATCGGTCCTAGTATAAAGCTTCTCCCTCTAAGCATACCCCCACCGCCTTCCATCTCTCTGAGACGCGTCACCTCAAAATATCTATCTGCTCTATATATCCATCAATCTGGGTCTTCTCCCTCAAATATGTGCATCTTTAGCTTTTTGATCATGTTATCGATGTTAAAATATCTTGTCGGTCCATAGTGAGGGTGATGATAAGTGTCTCGTCGTCTTTCCCTTCGTTGACCGTAGCCCGTCAAAGGACCACAGCCTATGTCTCTATGGTCGTTCCAGTCATTCTCTCCCAATTGTAGTCATCCATACCCTCCTCAAAGCCTCGATCCTCATCATATTCATCACGAGACTTCTCGTAGGCCTAGGGACCTGGCGTCGTTGCCTCTCTGCAACAAACTGCGGCCCACGAAGCTCCTGAAGCTCTTCCACATCATCCTCAGGTCTAGTAAGCAGCTGAAAATCATCATCTGGATCTCGATGGGCCTCCCAGACGTCGCTTGGGCCGGGATGCTCAACACAAGGCTTGGCGGGCCTTTGGCGAGCCGCCAGGGGCCTGGAGGGGCTTGTCGGGCCCAGGTGGGCCTTTGGGGCCCCCGCAATGCCATGTCGACCCTGCAGCAGGGCCGCAGGCTCGCAGGATGCTTGAAAATTACGGCTAGGGTTTTCCTTACCACTTTCCTCCTTCGTGATATTATCTTCCTCTTTCACATAGTAGTCATCGGTGTCGGATAGCAAACCCTTTTTATATTCCTTCGCTTTCACTTTCTTTTTTCAAAGCGGTTGCCTTTTGTCCTATATTTGGGTTTTCGTCCAAATATGAAATTTTCGATGCCTTCAGATCTGAAATTTGGTGTGTTAAAGCCAAATTTGCCCGCTTTTGATCTGAAATTTGTTACGTTAGGTCCAAAGTTGTCGCTTTTTGATCTGAAAGTTGTTGCATTAGGGTTTGCAAGATAGCCCCCAACTTTGTTTCCATCGCCTCCGAAGCCTTCTGTTCCTTTGCGAGCGATGCCATACCTCAGATCTTGAGGTACTCCATTGATTTCTTCAAATCTTTAACCTGGCCGTTGTATTTTTCATCCAAAGCTTCGAACTTGTCCTTGTATCTTGTCAACGCCATGAATCGTGGATGCTCTGATATTAATTTGATGCAATCCACTAGGGTTTTGGAATAAAAATAGGATTTTTTTAAAAAAGTGAAAACGGGAAAAAGGTGGAATTTTTATTAAGGGAACAATCTGAATATTGAAGATAATGAACATCTTTAGGAGAGAAGGCCACTCACCTAGCTTTTTCTTTGAGATGGAAGCATAAATCTACCAACTAGGGTTCGTGAACGCCTAGTACAAAATTCTTCTCAATAACCAAGCAGGAAAACTCCACTTTGCCGGCCATAGCTCTAATAAAGAGAAAATTACAGAAAATTACAGGTTTACAAAAAAGCCCATAATATTGAAAATTACAAAAAGACCCATTAAGATCTGAAAATTCCGAAAATGTCCCTACTGGGCTAAATGCAAAACGCATCAGTTTTCCAGCCAAAAAGCTGGGAGAACACCAGAAGATCAAGGTCACTGTTGGTCATCATTACAAATTGGGTTTTAGACATGGTCTCCTTAATTATGTCTAATTTCAAAGAGTCTCCTCAAATCATAGCATTTGCGATTAGGTCCCCCTATTCATATAACTCACTTGAAAAGAGTCTTTTCGAGGTCTCCCTAATTATCTCTAATTTTAACAGATTCCATTCAAATGGGACTCTTTTCGAGTATTTTATATGGATAGGGGGACCTAATCGCAAATGCTATGATTTAGTGGACTCTTTTCGAAATAGCCATAATTACGGGGACCTGTTTCAAAAAACCCTAAACAAATTTCTACCATACTTTTCCTGTCCGCAGTAGATTATTTTTTCAGGTTTAGGCTCCTTTCTACATGCAATTAACATGCATGAAGTGTGTGGTTTCATACCTCACTCGACATTACTCTTGTTCAGTTAAAATATATTCCTTGGGGCATATACAATTCTTTGGTTAAAAATATTGCACTCCTCCTTTTGCATCATATCACATAGATATAGAATCATGTCATAGCCTTTGGTCTGGCAACATAGATACCTTTTGATTATGGCCTTGTCCTGCACCCCGCCACTATATCCACTCTTTTCTCACAACCTCCTTAATCATTGTCATTACATCACTTGCCATGTAGGACAGAAATCTTTTCTGGTTATCTTCTTGACTACCTCGGCTTCTGTCCTAGCAGATTGCTTTTGCCTTCTTTGCACTGACAATCCTTTGCTGCAGACCCTGTGCGGCGGACATGTTTTGCCGACTCAAGTCACACTGCTACCACTTAAGCTGAAAACCTTTCATTTCTGAAAGCTAGTTGAAACTCTCTAAACTACTCTCTAAATCTTTCAGTATGGCATTTGGAAATAATTTTGTTTGGAGTTTATACAGTTCTCGTTGTAGAACATTCATAGGCTATTTGCAGCTGAAAGTGCATGGACCTAGTCATAAAACAGTTTATAATGGAGTTCACTTTGCTCCGTAACTCTTAAACAAAAACTAAAGTTCCTCAAGAAGTGACAATGTTTTTATGCATGCAGGATGGTTAGTCTTACTGATGAATTGACTGCAGAAAGGCTTAAGCATAATCAGGTATGTTCTGAATTTATTATTATTTACTTTATTAATTGTGAAATGTTGATGATATATTTAAAATGTCCAAACTTTCGTATTAATCATTGAATTGATGCTTGTTGTTAGATTTTTTGTTTGGATCATCTAGATAATAGCTGTTTCTTATATATCATCGAATAAAGCTTTTAGATCTTTTTTTTGATTCATCGGAATTAAATCTTTCTTGGCACGCTGAAATGAGAGACCATGATCCATGCTATTCAAGATGATTGCCAAGCCCCCCCCCCCCCCCCCCCCCCCCCAAAAAAAAAAAAAAAAAAAAAAAAAAAAAAACCAAAAACAAAAAAACAAAAAAACAAAACAAAATCAAAACAAAACAAATAAAACATGGATGAAAGAAATCATAATATTTGGACACTTTTCCGTCCATTATATGTAGTATAAGTACATCTGTTATGAAGCTGAATCCTTACCGGACATGCTGGTACCCATATTGGATACCGATGCTTCCTTTGACACTCAAGGCACATGTTTGCCACTTTTCAAACATGTTATCAATTATATACTCTATTTTTTAAGAACACTGTACAAAAATATTGGAGTCATGTTTACATGATGTATGTATTTCTTTCTCCACGTAACATGTTGTGTTGTTTCATATGATCTTATATGTATGTCTTTCTTTCTTCACCTCAAACTTTCTGGGATGAAGGCTAAGAAGAAGAAGATGCTAAATGACTATACCTTGGTGGAGAAGTCTATAATAGTGTTGATGTGATGAGTTTTAAGTATTTTGATAGAAAAGTTGAGATGCAATAAGTTAACATATAAGGCGTGCACATATACCATAGAAAAATATACCGCACAAGTCCTGAAGTATTTTTCTACTTAAAATACTTATAGCATAACATCTCAATTTTTCTATGGTAGAAAAATACTTCAGGACCATATAAGGCGTGCACATATACCATAGAAAAATAAGCTACCATATAAGCTAGCACATATACTGCATTTTAAGTATTATTTACTTTCTATCAATTTTATGCTATAAGTATTTCGATAAAAGGCGTGCACATATACCATAGAAAAATTGAGATTTCATGAAATTGAGATGACATAGGGACTTTTTGGACTTCACAGTGAAGTGGGATGGTAACGTGAGGGGTGCACCATGCTTTTGACTTTTAAAGTCAGTTCCTTCAGGCATAGGCATGATTACGATGATGATATCTATACAGCTGCTCAAGTATCCATTCTTTTTCCTTCTTTGAAAGAGAGGTCATAGCTCGGACTTTACATCTGCGACTTCCCACTGCCCAAATCAATCCAAGCCTGTTACCGCTGAACCAAGTTTTATGGCTTCAAATTTCCATTCTTGATAAACATATAGATGGATGGATGAATAGAACAATCTCGATTTTACATATTAACTGTAGGTTGAGGTAAGGATGGAGAAATGATCATTTATTCAGAAGCAAAATTTGCTCAGAGCAATATCGACTCTTCATTCTGGAACTGACAATTTGGTTAGACAGTTGAACATGCACCGAGCCGTAGTAGAGAGGTGAACATAGGATATCCATCATTTTATGTCATGTTCAGATGAGATTGTTTAGGGAATTTCTTTTAGCGGGATTAGAATATGTGTAGAAACAATTTTCTTGACATGCATAGATTGAGGGGCTTGCCTCTTGGTATAAAATGACTTTCATTTTCCATCACCACCTTGTGTTGTATATGCTTTTTATTGATGATATTTTTTATAAGAAAGCATGATGGTTTTCCTTTGGTGTTTGCACAATTGGTCTTGATTTTGCACTAAAAGAAGATGGATTTGGTTTAGATACCGCATTAGGTATAAATCCCAAACCCTTTTTATGATTCACCGGATGTTGTTTTCCAAGCAAATCGTGGAGCAAATCCCTAAAACTAATGAAGCTTTTGAGCTTACGGGATACCTCTTCGCATTTCAACGAAAGTTGTTGATTGTGAGATTCTAAGGTAATGTTTTGAACTTTCAATTTTTTATTTAATATGGTCAAATCCTTAACTTGAGAGAGTAGTTTGTCGCTCACACTAGTGTCACAAACATGCATAAAAGAATTAGCATTTACACTAGAATATTCATATTCATGTAATTTAATCTTAGCATTCTTATATTTAGATTGCAATGAATAATGAGTTAGCAATACCTTTGTCTAGCTCGTCGTTGCGAAATGTAAGTTCATCATATGTGAGCTTGGGCTCTTCATCATCTTCATTTTCGCCCTCTTTTTCACTTTTGTCATTACTAGAGCTTGAGCTTGAGGTTGAAGAAGTTTCATCGTCAAATGTCGTGAAGCACATATGCTCTTTGGGTGATATGGTGTTGAACCACTCTTCGACTTCCTCAACGGATGAGTTATAAGAAATATCATATTTCTTCGCCATTTGTTGCTAGAATGCTTTAACCAAGCTCTAATACCTGTTGTCGAATTTACCTGCAATACTAAGCAATACACTAGATGTGGATGAATAGTGTAATCACAATTTAAAGCTAATTAACAAATTCTTGCAATGCGGAATAATAAATGGCAAGGCAATTAGCATATGCGCAAAGGAAATACAAACGCAAACACACGATGTAGCCTGATTTGGTAATTACCTACTTCAGCCTCACACTCATCCAGAGTCTTGTGGATTTCCACTACAAAGCCTTTTCAAAGGCAAAGCCAATACACTCTCTTCCGAGATATATCACATTTTTCCTGGTGCCATACAATCTTTTCCAAGAGCCAAACCATCTTTTCCAAGATTGCATACTATCTATTCCAAGATAGCTCGCCCTATTCCAAGGGCATCACTTTTTTCCAGAAAGACACTTCCACAACCCGGAAGTTAGGTTTCACAATGAAACAAATAAGAAATTACACTCTTACTATTGCATTGATTAAATGAACTTACACACATGAAGTGTATGCAATGGAGAGTTTTCCGAACGTTGGATTCAGTTTTGTGCACTTGTGGACTTCCCTTGAGCTTTTGGAATCAGTCGCAAATAATCAATCAAGCTCAAAAAGGGAAAGTGAGAGAGTTGAAAGATGAAACTTTTCTCCAAGATTTGGCTCACAAATATGTTCTCTATATGTGTGTATCGGTGCTCAAATGTCCTTTACAATCGGGCTTAATAGCCTCTCAAATCTGTACAGAATCCAAGAAAACAGCCAAGCAGAAATATAGTTCAACGGCTATAAACATGCAGATTGTCGAGTCATCAAACGTCTGAAGAAGAGCATCCAGACGGTTGATCAATTGTTCAGTCGTCTGGAAACTCAACATCAGATGGCTGAAACACAAGTTGGACAGAAGAAACAAGTCCAACACACAACAATCAGACGTATAGAGAACAAGTGATAAACGTCTGATGCACTGTTCAGTCATCTGATAACCCTACATCAAACGTCTGAGCCAAAGTGGGTGATGAGAGAGACATCTCTCAAAAAATTGAACCCACTGAAATTAGACGGGTGGAGTTCACTACTCAGGCGTCTGACCAATGAACTTCAGACGTCTGAAAACAGGCTGTGTCTAACAAATATAAAAACAGACACGCCAGACATCTGGTGACATTATTACAGACGTCTAGTCCCAGTCCAAGAACGCAATGAAGAGTGTTTTTGCAAAGGAACCTATTAGGATGTGTTCTAGACTTCTTCTATGGTTCTCTAAGATGGTACATCATATGAATGTATGTGTGACCATCTAATCAATATATACATGTATTATACAAAATAAAGAGCAAACTACATAAAGAATCAAAATACAATCCACAACCTTCTTGATTCTTCATGCTCTCTATGCTTATATGCTCCATGCCTTGAGTGAACCAATCTATCATCCTTATGTTTTTGTCTCCAACAAGATATAGCATTATAATTAATCTTAGACAAAATAATTAAAATCATTAGCAAGACATAATGTGATGATCATCATCAAAATCATATTGGGCTTAATGGTCAAATATCCAACAGATCCTCCAGATACGTGCCGAAAACATGGCTCCAATCGCTCCTGCACTCTCTTAATTATAAGTTTCCTAAAACCCCGTGAGTTGTGTCAAGTGTTTATGTCTAGTGTCATGTTTTGTAACAGTTGTCTGGAGTCCTCTAGATTCACGTTAATAGTTCAGAAGTGTTCATGTCTCTAATCCTTAAATTACGTAGTTAAAGTGCTATGCATGAATTCAATATTTCAGTTGTAGCATGTCATGTGTCAGTTACAAATATCAAGCGATAAACACTTATATCAGTATCATGCATAGCCATTAACTAACACAGTTTAGTTGGTACAATAATAGTTTAATATTCCAGTCATGCAATACAATCAAACTCATATTTCAGAGGCAATTATTTGTTTAACAGTTAATTTCAGTATTTCACATAAAACTAACAATATTCAAAAACAATTTAAAACCAACAATTTTAAAATAATTAAAAAGAATTAGGAAAAATAGACGCATAAGATCGGATTCATGCTTTGGCACTATCATGAATTGCGGTACCTACCTAGAGGGGTTGTTCAGACCAAACGAATACATACAAGCAAAATTAAATATAATAAAGCCCACAATGATTTAACATCAAAGATATTAAGGTCCAGCCCATGCATAATTATTAACATAACCAAAGACCAAAAAGTCTCAGCAGAAAGCCCGTGACAAAAGCCCAAAAAGTCTCAGCAGAAGGCCCATGAGTATCACGGCCAGAACATGCCCAAAGGAAACAGCCAACCCAGTAACTAACTCAACTCATAGACAGATTGGCAAGCACAAGGCAAACTGCAGGTTAGCCTGCGTACATTACACAGACCCCGATAGAAGCGGACACCTAGCATCAGCCACGACCAGGCAGTTGCCAGTAGAAAGGAAAATAGAAAACAAACCCATGATGAAAGCCAACCTCACTCAGGCGACCGACTGCAGCCAAACCCCAAACAACAGAACGAAGCAAGGCGTCGGTGGTGGTCGCCAAAACCCTAAAGGGTGCCAAAGTTCAGTCATCAGAGGAAAGAACCCCTTCAAACAAACACATGAATCATCTATATCTTAGGAAATTCTCCAGTATTTGCAGCTGCTTGTCAGGTTTAAGTTTTTAAATTCATGTGTTTCTGGCAGAGAACGAGGGGGAATATAATTTTTAAGATTATATGGTACCCTCAAAATAATAAATGCATGGTTATGTTGCTTTTAGGCAATATGAATGATTCTTCATTCTGGTATCATTTATTGATCAGACAATTAATTATGCATAAACCTGGTTATGTATTTGCAGCGTCCCAATAGTTAATAGTTTGTTATCGACAGCCAATGTGTTCAAAATTTAATGTTTAAAATTAGGGAGGTAATTTCAAGTTTTACTATTTTTGTTAGTATGTGAATGATCTTGTTAACAATGACTTCACAGGATACTCTGATTCGATTAAGCTTATTAGATGATTCAACTTACTGCTCCTTTGCTGTCCTTCATTTGCAGCTGCAAGAACAGCTCAATACCTTCCACCGTCTAGAAGAAATAGAGGAGTGCTGATTGCAGAATTACTGGGGAGTTACTGCCGAAGGTTCACGAGACAATGAAAATTGCATTCAGTCATGTAGACGCATGTAAACACGGCTGTTCTCTCTCCTCCTCCACGTTCTCGTAGAATCGAGGTGTGCAGGGTGCTTAGTTCTTTGGTTTCAAAACAACAGAAGGAAGTCCAAGTACCTTGCTCGGTAGCAGCTGACGTCCATATTTTCAGGGCTGCTGGCTAGCATGTATCAGTTGATGTCAACCCTTTTTAAAGAAGCTAGTCCGTGGATATCAAGTTGGCGGGCGATTACTTTTTTCGACGGTCGTCCTTTTTTCCCCATGTATGTAATGTATGTTTCTTGTATATTGTAATTTAACATAAGGGTGTGCCAGATTGAAGTTGTTGGATAGTATAATAGTTGTGGGCGGCTCTACAGCTTGTGATTATTGCTCCTCTCATAATCATGTTCAGTGCGAAAGTATACCGAACATGTACCATTCATTTGTGTCTTAATTCGTTCAAAATGACAATGAATTCTACTAGTTAAAATGGTTGATTGGTTGATGTTATGAACTTTTTTTAAATTTATTTGCTTCGTATACAACCGTCGTTTGATCTGTTGTCATGATTTGTTATTTGGCGTAACACGGTATATGGTTGGGCAAAAGTGGGTAATAGTACTCAGCAACTAAAGTTGCAGCTCAGCATGATGCTTCAGAGGCAGTTTAATGGATTATGCACGCCAAGCACGGTACTTATACATGAACAGAAGGTCTTCAGTATGGTGTATACGTCAACAATTACCTGGACAAGCCCTATGAGAAGGCAATTTGTGGAGCTAATCGTGATCTGGACCGAGCAGCAAAGCCCAATCTTACTATTATGTTCTTTCATTTTAGCCTTCATCTTAAAAATTGGGGTCGGCAAACGATAATCTGCTGAATTGGGTGCAGTGAACGAGCAAAGATAAAACAAGAACGCATTTTTAAAACCACATCGTTGCTTCTCCTGCCACGAGACGTAGTAACAGTATCGGGCTAAGGAAAACAAATGCAAGTACGTTGGGCCGAGGTATCTAAACATCCGGGCTGGGGCCTTTGTTTTTGTTTGGTATAGCTTGGGCTTGATTCACACTAAGCATAATTTGTTTGTCTCGTTTTTATTTTGTGCACGTTTTGTAACGCGAAAATTTCGCCGTCGTTTCAAAATTAATTCACACTGCGGCGGCGGTCATTGTGCTTGCTGATGAAGTATGATGATCTGCACCTCCTCCTCACCTCTCAAATTCAATAATTCACCTGTTCTCTTCCTTCAATCTTCACCTTCACTTCAGAGCTTCAAGAATTGGAAGAATTCGAAGGAGAAGATCGCAAACCAGGTGATTATCTTCAATATTATTACCACACTGCAAAATCCCTTATTTTAGCTTATTTCATGCTTAAAAATTTATCATCGTCATGCTGATCGTAAACCCTAATTTTCAATTATCGTGGTTATAGGAAGCAACAATTATTAGTCGCAGGAGTCGAAGAGGCGCACTATGCAGAGCTGAGCTTGCTCAAGATGCCCCATTTGCTGCGGCGATTGGTGCTTGTATTTTGACCTCCCTCGTCTCTCCCGTCTCATACAGTGATCCCGATGACGATGGCGACGGCATCGGCGGAGCTATCGATTCGACGGATGCGAGGTTTGCGGTGATGGGGATTATCGGCTTCATTCCTTACTTCAATTGGATGGTAACAGATATCGTGTATTTGTGTGCGAATTTCTTTTCGGTGATTTTTTGAGATCGGTTGATTGATGTTTATTATTATTAATTTTTTTTTGTGGCAGAGTTGGGTCTTTGCTTGGCTTGATAGCGGTAAACAGCGGTATCTCGTGTATGCAGTGGTGTATTTGGCTCCTTACTTGAGGTTTGTGATCCTTCTTGGCTTCTAGGCCTAGTTTGGTAACGGAGTTTGTGAAACTGAGCTGTCGCTTAAGTTAAAACAAAACAATAGTTTGTATTCATATAAACATTAGTTCCCAAGACAAGGGTTTCATTTAGGTTGAGTGACTGGTTGGCAACGAAGTTAATTTATTAAAAACCTCTCCTAGTTTGTGAACCAAACCCCAGTTCGGTGGAGTTTGGGAGCCCCCAAACCTGAGTTTAAAAAACTCCATTTTGGCATCCAAACAATGTATGGTTTCAAAAAAATGAGGTTTGGACCCCCTACTCTAGCAAGCAAACCATAGCTGTGATGCCAAACGAGACCCTAGAGTTTGCATTGGTTTTTTTTCATTGTATATGTAGGTTCAAATTTAGTATCATCCAGGTTTGCTAAATTGCTAAAAATGTAGCTCAACTGGAAAATAAAATTTTGCTCAAGTCCCGATTCCACAGCTTGACCACTTACATACATTTTTGCTCACTTCCCATTACGTCTGATAAACCTGTTCAACTGAACAGAGCTTAATTGTCTGTGTGCTTGCCTAGTTTAATGAATAGTTCATCGTTTAGATGTTTAAAATGATTATATTTTATGTGGACACATTTTCTTCCAAATTTAAAAAATTGCATCCTTAATTCCTTTAATTTCTAGGATTAGATTGAAGCAACTTTCCGTCGTTCAAGGTTACGCTAGGCCATGACTCATAAGTTGCTGCCTGCTTGTATGCTGCTGGTCATTAGGTTGCAAAATTGGATGGAAACCATTACAAACATTTAACATATTCCTAGAATCCTAGATAAAAATAAACTGATAATGGATAGTCAATTTGAAATAAATGGGAATGAATTGTAATATACCTTAAAATAATACTGCTAGAAGATACACTAAATGGAAGCGTCAAAATAGAACGAGGAAGAAGTAAAATTTAATATCTGGTTTATGTGACAAATGAACAGTTTCTTAAGGTTATGCTCAGATTATGCTTTGGTTTAGGATCCTTGGAATTGCACATGTTTTTCTATTGCTAAAAAACTATGGGGATATATTCAATTTCAATGTCTGATTACTTAGAAAATAAGTTTTAAGAAACTTTGAGTTGTAGTCAAACATCCAGAATGATTAATGAATCAACTAAGGGGTTCGAAAGAAGTGGAAAGGATTATGAACACACTAGGTAACTTTTTATGCTACTAGGAGGAAAAAAAACTAATGATTTGTGCGCCGCATCTCTATCCTTTTTGCATATTCTACTACCTTTTCCCTCAAGTGATGCTTAGTGATTTGTTGGCAACATCTTTGGTAATTTTAGAGTCCTTGAAAATGTGTGCCTTCTTGTGAAACTCCTACATGTATACTTTCCAAGTTTCCTAGGATCACAGTCTGAAATTTATTGCTGCTTATAGGGAGAACAGACTTTCAAAATTGATTCAAATGGTTTGCTAGGGAGAACAGACTTTCAAAATTGATTCAAATGGTTTGCTAATTGATGTACTGGAACTGGCTTGGGTTCAGAATGGTTCATGTCAACTAGATGGATCAATATCAGGATCCAAACATAACACCATGAATAGGATCTTAAACTGACCCTGATAATCAATCGGATCTTGCATCAGATTTCCGGGAGTACGAATAAGTTATGTAGAATAGGAGCTAGAGGTGAAGGTTAACTTTTGTGATATTTAATTGACTTGCAGTAAACATGTAGCACCCATCTTTTTATCTCCGGAAAATGCAAGTGGTTGGTGAGAGTTGAAATCAACTATTTATTTGTTTATCTTTGTAAGCTTTTTACGGATGCAAGATTGGAATTATAAACGATCAGTGTAAACTATTTCAAGATGGATGTTTTCAAGGTTACAACCGACAAACGAAAGGAGAAATATTGAAGAATTAAAGCAGATTGGCTTCTGGATTAACATGTAAATCCAAACCAAGTTAAAATGTATTCAATCCACTGAGATTTTCCAAGTTATTTGTTTAAGATTGTTAAGGAATCCTTGAATCTAACCCAATAAAAAATTGGGGACATTTTTCAGAATCCCAATCCTATTTTTTATCAAGGGATTCAGGTAAACCACATTGCCACAAGATCTTATTTAATCATCTGACTAGATGTTCCTATTGCAGTTTGAATTGGTAACCAAGCATGGCCTTCACATCTGATTTCTTATTTTCTGTTCTAGGAATACTTGTCTTCTTATTCTGCTCTTTTAATACAAGATTGGATTATAATTCTGTACCTAAATCTGTATTAGAGGTGCTGTCTTTTCCTAAATGGAAGGTTGTTGTGGGTGATGAAATGTCTGATTTGCTTTGGTCTAATTCCTAGTCATCATATCTTTCCTCATAGGAAGTTGTCATTGGATAACCATGGTAAATGTGCAACCATATGGTTTATTTCTGTCACTGAATGTTATAATTTGCTTATTCAGTGACATTTTATCCTCGGCTCAATGCTACATTATTGGACTTCAATTTCTTGGGTTTCGACCTACTGTTGGCATATGTATTACCTGCATAAGTTAGTAGCTTTTCTTCATGACAGTTTTCAAGAGATATCTTCTATTATGCTACTCAGCTGATGTCTAGATTTGTTTGTCATCTGAGAAGATCTTTGTACAGCCTATGAGTCTAGGGCAATCTCTTAGAGCTTGGTAGCAGTTTTGTGATAGATTTTGGATTGCATAGGTAAGTAGTTGATCATTCAATTTCCATCAAAATATATAGTGGCATGGAGGATGATGCTTATAGTTTGTGGATGATGATGTTAACAAGATATGGTAGCAAGGGAATTCAATGGGTGGAACTGCTTCTACAATCAAAATCTCGCAATAAGGCTTTGGGACAATTGTTGTATTTCATGGGAACGGACTTTATTGACCTCATCAAGGCATTTTGTTAGCAAAAGGTTCTGTGAAAAAACTTTATTCTTAATCTAATCAGTGAAACCAGTGCTGCATGTCGAGCCAGAGCCAGAATGTGATCCAGCACTACAATCTGAGTCAGAGCCTTCTCTAGAGCCATCTGTTGAGCATGCGTTAGAACTGTCGAAAGAAACACCGTTTATTTCGATTGAGCACGTTAAGTTTGTTATCCCAGATCCTTCTCCCCTTACCAATCCTTCTCTCCTTACCAACAAACAGGTTTTGAATACTTTTATGTCTTTTATTAATTGGGAGAAATTTTCAGAAGACGTCCATTGGCAAGTCTGTATCCTGCTATAGTTTAGAGTTCGTGGACGTGTCTTCCAACTGCAGATGACTACTAATTTCTGTCCTGCTATGCTACTTTTGTCATCATTCGAAAGGAGGTATAGTTCTCAGCCGGGGAGAATAATATAGATCGAATTAAGAAATTTTAATTTTAATTTTAATTTTTATTTTATTTTTGAGTTTTAGAGTCTTTAGGTATTTTGAGTTTTTTAATTTATTTATAGGTATTTTAATGTTTAGTACCACATCGAATGGGTGAAGAGAGTCGGAGTTTGTAAGCCTATATAAAGGCCATAGCTAGTTCTTATTTTCAATTGATGAATGAATCAATGAAGAAAAATATCATTCGTGAGAAGCCTCGGGGACCCTTGGTAAGAAGTTAAGAACCCTAAATTATTTAGTTCTTTCCCAAATCATCCACCAAACCCCTAAAACCCACCCTGTCCTACTTCAAAATACATTTAGTTTATTCATCAGTTGCTAATTTGAAACTAACATCTCTTGTTCAATTCTTCAATATGCTTGCATTTCTCCAGAAAGCTATGAATTTTCGCAGAAACTGTAGAAAGTGATTTCTTAAATCTCCAAACTAATGAAATATTTACTTCCAACTTTATTTAAAATTTTAAAAATGTGCGAGGTCTGTAGCTTCTCAATGTTGCACTGATGTTTCAACCCTATAATAGTTGTTCTTAGGTTAGACCAAGAAGTTATCTGAAGCTTATTGTTGGACTAGTTTGATTTCAATGTTTGGTAAATAACGGATATACTTGGATGCAAATTTTTGGGATTTAACTTGATTATGTGATCCGCATACCTCTTATTCGGGTATGTAAAATTTTTATAATTCAATTAATATGAAGAAAGGGCACATCAACATGGTTAAGAAAAATAGAAATTGGTAATGAGAAATATGAAAAGGGAATTGATATTAGCACAGGCCTGATTGCTGAGTTCACAGACCACTTATTTACAAGTTTGCCAATAAAATCTTTTGCTGAGTTTGCAGACCACTTATTTACAAGTTTGCCATTAAATTGTTTTTCGACGGATGAGGGCTGGGAGGGAGACGCCAATGATGTCGGCCGTGATCCGACGCTGGCCTCGCCTCGCGATTTGTCTCGAGATCCGACGATGATCCGGCGGCTGCGAAAGCCCTCACCATCAACGAAAAGGGAATTGCTATTAGCACAGACCTGATTGCTGAGTTCACAAACCACTTATTTACAGGTTTGCCATTAAAAATCTTTTGTTGAGTTCATATACCACTTATTTACAAGTTTACCATTAAGTTGTTTTCCGACAGACGAGGGATGTGAGGGGGACGGCGACGACGTCGGTCGTGATTCGACGCTGGCCTTGCCTCGCGATTTGTCTCGAGATTCGACGATGATCCGGCGGCTGGCGGAAAGCCCTCACCATCGACGTCCCCCCTCACCATCGACCCTTGCCACAACGTCGCCGTCCGTTAACGACGAGGATGACGCCGAAGAATTGGCCAGCGATGGTATTTCCCACAGACGAATTGATGACAACGACGAAGCCGGCCATGATCCGACCGCCGACAACATCGACGACGTCATCAAGAACCTGTTATTTATGTGTCGTGGGGGATAAAAGATAGCGATGTGGGGGATATTTTGGGAACTCAGCTAATAATGGGGGTGATGGCGTCGTCAAGAACCTGGTTTTGAGATGAGGCATAACCAATTTGCCACCAGACATCGACGTGGACGACATCAACGACGGGATCACAGCCGGCATCGTCGCCCTTTCCCTCCCCTGCCCTCGACCGTCAGAAAACAATTTAATGGCAAACTTGTAAATAAGTGGTCTTTGAACTCAGCAATCAGGTCTGTGCTAATAGCAATTCCCATATGAAAATTCAACATGATTCAGGAAAATATGCTATTTTACATAGAACTCCACAAAATCAGAATGTATCATAAAATCACGGGATATTCTGGAAAAAACAACGCATCAATTTTTCTATTGCATTCCACTTGTGCAAAATCTTCAAATGTTAATCGGCTGAGTAATTATTTATTCTATATTATTAGTGTTATTTTGATGATCAAATTCATTATTATGGTGATTGGATGTCGATAGCCATGACCATGTTGGCAATCAAGAGTAGAGCCTAGTTGATCTGGTTGTTCGATTTGACATGCCATTTAATCATCTCATCCAAAACATTCTCTCGAACAAAGTGATAATCAATCTTTATATATTTTGTCCTTTCATGAAATATTGGATTGTTTGCAACTAAGGTAGCGGCTTGATTGTCACACTTAAGAACCATAGTCAGTGGATGTTGAAAACTAAGTTCTTCTAATTATTATTTTAACCATACCAATTCACATGTGTCATTTGATATAGCTTTATATTCAGATTTTGCACTTAATCGAGAGATACTAGTTGCTTCGCACTTTTTGTAGACATCGAGTTTCTTCAAATAAAAACACAATAACCAGTTATAGATTGTTGATCATTTGAACATACAGCCCAATTTTCATTAGTGTAGCACTCAATTAGAAAATTCTTATGATATTTATATAATAACACACGTCTTAGAGCACTCTCAAATATCATAGTGTGCAAATTGCAGCATCTCAATGAGTTATACAATGAACATACTCATCAAAAGATATATCTGGTCAAGTAACTATAAAGTAATTAAGTTTACCTTACAACCTTTCATACCTGCTCGGAAACTCCAACAACTCACCTGGTCAGCTAGCAGCTTGGATTTAGATTCATAAGAGTATCGATCGAGTTGCAACCTAATATCTTTATCTCGAACAACAAACCAAGCACATTTTTTCTTTGAGACAAGAAAATACAATGAGGAGATCAAGCAACCTCAATCCCTATGAAATACTGTAGCTAACCTAAATCCTTAGTTTGAAACATCAATTACAGAAAAGTTTTCAACTGGTGCATATTGTTGTCATCTCTTGTTATCTATATACACACTAGAAAAATACAACATGTATCTATTCTTTGATAAAAATAGAATGATCTCAACACATCGATTCATCCTAAACTCATTAACAATATTGCTAATGCTGCTAAACTATGCTCATGGAGATTGCTTATGACCATACAATAACTTTTTCAGATGACAAAGCAATCCGGACATATCCTGCACAATATCCTAAAAGGTTGCTTCATATACATTTTCTTGCAAAGATTACTAGGAAGATTTCAAGTTGATGTAATTGTTAATGAAAACCATTGCCACTATAAAAGTCGAAGAGAAAATATCTTGATGACTTGGAGAATAAGTCTCAGAATAATCAAAATCAAAATCATAAATCTGAATATAACCCCTCAGCAACTATGTGAGCTTTTAACTTCTCAAGGGTGACATCTGGATGAACTTAAATAGAATAGATCCCAACGATATATATGGGGTAGATGCCCAATTACAAATTTATGAATATCATTATCTTTCCATTTTTTAATGGAGGACAATTACTCTTAACTACTCCCCTCAAGCTCAAAAGAAGTACATTGAGTTTGAACTTTTTTCTTATCTGGATTCGAATCTGGCCATTACATCTATGATACCGGGTTACAAACGTGATTACGAGATATGGTGAAATCTGGATACGAAATTACACAATAAGGCAAATATGCGACATATGATGGAACATTGATACTATGCTAATAGAAAAAATAAAAGAATTATTCAGAAATACTCAATCCTAAATTGGAGTATTAATATTGTTTATATAGTTAAAAGTATAAGACGAATACAATTAGAATTACAATTCATATTTGACTCTTTATTTGACTCTGACTCTGAAATTTGAAAAATATAAAGATAAAATTCACTAACAGTTACTAGACCATGGCTAAGTGTAACAATACACACCTACTAGAAGAAAATACCTATAAAAAGTACCAAATATTACACATGTTCTGTTGGTGTATGTGCACTAACATCACTTGTCCAAGTGTATCATAATTCATGGGTGTTTAGTAACACAATGGCCATAGTATAGTGTGTGTTAGTTTTAGAATAGCTCATTGGCGACTGCCAGGGGTTTGGCGGGGGGCTGTCGAGCCTTTGGCAGGTCATGTCGGGGCTGCCGGAGGCCCGATGGCCCCCCTGGGATGTCGTGCAGGGTTCGGCCAGCCATGCCGGCTGCTGTGGGGGTGGCCCTCAAATTTGTTTCGGTGGTTCGGTCGGCTTTCCCCGGCGTTCCGATGAGTCGTGGCGATGTCCTCCTCTCATGGCTTGTCTTCAAAGTATTGTTCGGCGTCGAAAAGCAACCACTCCTTGTAGTTCTCCGCCTTTCCCTTCCCTTTCTCCAAATGTGTCGACTTTATCGTAGGATTAGGGTTTCCACCGTCGTTTCCACCTTTCGTCGCGAGAAGTGCGAGTCTTTGGATGATTTGAGCAAGGGTCTTGTTTTGTTTGTCATGAGAAGCCGTCGTCTTGTCATAAGAAGCCGCCATCCTTGCTAACGCTTCTCCATGATCCATTAGGGTTTGCTTTATACCCCCGATTTTCCCATTGAGTTTCTCCTCCACCGTGTCGATACGATCTTTGGATCTCGTAGCCGTCGTCATAGATCGTATTTGATCTGATATGAAATTGATAGTAAAGAAGACAAAAATTTTATTTTTATTGAATAA
The DNA here is from genome assembly GCA_030789695.1 of Scilla litardierei. NCBI lineage: Eukaryota > Viridiplantae > Streptophyta > Magnoliopsida > Asparagales > Asparagaceae > Scilla > Scilla litardierei. The sequence continues at coordinate 19,206,016 of CM061132.1, read as the reverse complement.
AAACTGAAATAAAGATACATTGGGCGATCACCCTATCAAAACGCCGATTAAAGAGGACGTCGCACTCTCCCGTAGACGAGGGAAGAATCTTACCTCTCTGACAAAATCACAAAATAAGCATCACTAGGGCCGACCGCACCTCTCCCCTTAAATACAATTCTAATTTTCTCCAATTTACGAATAACCTACTATAATAATAAAATTATACAAAAGGCCTAAAAGTTACGAATACGCTCCTGAGTCATGCGGTTGGATCTGGCCCTCTTGTGCGTCGGCGACGATACGTGATGATTCCATCATTTTCATGCAAATTGCAAGCTTTCAAAATGAAAAAAATCTAGTCAAGTGATCTGTGTTCTAAATATCAAATATCGGTCGCGTATCGGCCTAGGCAATTTGATATCGGATTGCGGATATCGGGGATATATCAGGGATATTGATTAAATATCGGAGTGTCATATTGGAGGCTTATATGTAATCATAAATGTATCTAAGAAGATATAAACTATACTAACTCAAATAAAAGTATGTTTTGGTTACACTTATCTCGTTAAACATGTATATCGGTGATACTGACTAAATATCGGAGTGTCATATCAGATGCTAAAAATTGATGTCAAATAAAAGCATGTGTCTAAGAAAATATAAACTATATAAACTCAAATAAAAGTATGTTTTGGTATACTTACATCATTAAACGTGAATACTGGCTATCCACTTGGTGGAATATTTCTTTAAGTAATCACAAACCAAGCGAGTTAAATACCCACAAAATATGATTCACGTGGATCAATATTAACAGTGTGAAGATGAAAATCATAAACTGAAAAAAAAATGTAAAATGTAAAAAAGGGAAAGAATACTCACCTTGATCAAAAAACACTCTCTTGAGAAGAACAAATGCTGGAAGAAAACCCCGACAACTGAAAAAATTTAGAAAATGAAAAAAATGAAAAAATGAAAAAGATGAAAAAGATAAAGAATACTAAGTAGTAAATACTAAACTTGATTGGAAAATTCTCTGTGAAGATCGAACACCGGATGTCAAAGCTTGATCGACGGAAAAAACCCATAATTGGAAGGAAATAAAATCAAAAACTAAAAAAATAAAAAACTGAAAAACTGAAAAAAAAAATGGGCTTGACTACTCACCTTGATCAGAAAACACTTCCTTACAAAGATTGAATGCTGGACTCTGAAGCTCAATCGATTGTCGTCGAAAATTTTCACCGGACAGGGCCGAGCTGAGCGGCGTAAGGAGCAAAGTGTCGAGAGGAGTGGAGCGGCGTGATTAGAATTAGGGAAAAGCAACGATTATCTCTTAAAACTCCCGATGCCTCTTGTCGTTTTAAGTAAATGATTGGGTCGTGTGACTCGGGTCGGATCCACTTTTAAGTGGACCGACCCGCTAACTTTATTTTTAAAAACCATGATTTGTGGTCGATATTTTAAAGGGATATATCGGACGCGATATCGGCCGCAACCCGATATTGCGGTGATATTTTCCAAAATATCGGGAACCTCAATATATAAGCTCATATCGTATCGGCCTAGTGATAAAACCGATATTGCGGCCGAAATATCGGATATCGGACCGACATTTAGAACACATTTAACATGATTGTCGATGTGACATGGGAAAAGAAAATGATCACTTGGTTTTAGAATCGTCTTTCTTCTTGTAGTATGGCAACTGAATATTCATGTTGTGATATTCTTGCTCATGAAATGTCTGTTACTGAAAACCGAGAAAAAGAAAGTATTTTTTGCTTTTGATTAGACTCATGGTTCATGATACCTAAAACTGTGATGTAATTTTGCAGGACAAACTTGTCACTTTCTCCAGAGGAGAGTTGGCTGCCCATCGCCAGCATACTTCTCTGCATCATTCATATTCAGGTGACTTGGAAAACGTCTTGTTTTCCCCTCCTCATCGGAACTTTTAAGTTGTTTGTTCTGAGCATTATTTATTGCTGGCAGCTGGAAGCAAGCATTAAGAATGGAGATCTCAATGGCATCCAGTTCCTTGGCAGAGCTATGAAGTTATTTTCTCCACCTTCGCGGCATGATGATGCTGAGTCTCCAAGTCACCAAGAATCCCCCAAGAAGGGAAAGACCAACAGGCGGGCGGATTTACCATCTGAAAGAAGCGGAAGAGATGAAAACGAAGAGCGGGGGATTCCTAGAAAGCGCAAGGATGATCGGCATCAAGTGAAGGAATATTCAGAAATGGATGAAAAGGAAAATAAAACAGATTAAGAGGTGGCGGCCACGAGCAAGTTGTATCAATTTGATGTGCCTGATGTTGTAGAATACAAATATTAGTACTCCGCTGCATTCTTTTACTCTCTAATGCAGCCAATGATCTTTTCCTGCCGATCACGGATTCAAGGGTATTATGGTCTCAATCATTTTGTCTGCTGATAAGCCTGATGGTATCACATATCTCGCCTGAATGCTGCAGTCACATAGATTAATATGATATGGTGGCTGTTGGTTACCTATCCTTTTTTCCCAATACACACGTATGTGCATTTGGTTGCTCTTTTATTCGTGAATATGCATATGTTCTTGTACCAATACACACGTAACGTGCACTCGTCTTTAACCAGGTTTCCGATGTGTCAAAAAAAAAAAAAAGCGCGTTCAACTTGTGCAGTAGTTTGTCTCAAAAAGATAACATGATTAACAACCACTATATCACTATATCAGTACTAAATATTTGATCACATGGAGATTATTTTATCCACCAAATTTTTGTTGCACACATCATACACCAACTTGTATAAGCACCTAAACACACATATATGGTTGCTTGTTATTATAACCAAGATAACCACGAAGAGACTCGCTCACCAATACAAATTAAATACAAATATTATATCATATAGATAACTGCTAGCAGCCATTCTTGGTGGACACATCTAAAAGGCAAAGTTGAAAAGAACATGAGAGCTCATGCCTTTGTACAAACGATAAATTTAGTTTAGTAATCCAACTGAAATCAGTCATCTTTTTTTTTCTTTGTTTGGCAAACAAGGATGCTCATTGCCCAATTAGAGAGAAATAAGAACGAATGGGACGTTCAATTAAATACACAAAACAACCACTGCTGGGATAAGGAGAATCACGGTGAATCTAATCAATTTATCTCCGGTGGGATAAGCAAGTTGGTTCTCTACTCAGAGGTCACTTAAAATTGAGCTCAAAGTAATTTCTTTCTAGCTTGAAACAGAAATATGGTACGAAAAACATACTTTACTGTCATGCGGCGGAGCCCAGCTCAGCCAGCACAGTCACATCGCAATACACAAGATCGTGAAGATCGAGGACGAAAGATCAGCGGTAAACACGTAGAGCACAAACAAGATTGCTTTTAGGCCGTGGACGGCCAAGGGGGAACGCTAATGAGATTTATTACGAAAGGAGAGAACAACACAAATCTTCTCTTCGTCCAACGAAGAAGAAGCACACAAGACCTCTCCAAAAGCTCACAATACAATCTCTCGAAGTTGGCTCTCACAGATGGCGGCTCTCTCAAAGGATACAAATGTGTTCCACACGAAACCCTAACCTAAACCCCCCTATTTATAACCCTAGGTTACAATAGGTGTCATCATTGGCCAGGGATTCCTAAGGATACGGATCCCGACAATTACGACATCCAATCCAATCACTGTTCTACGCAATTAATACCGTCGAAACCTATTGGGCCAATCGCCGCAACCTAGTGGACCGCATCCTGATGGGCTCCCTTCGACCGATCGACCTTCCTTCTGTGTCGAACGACCAAGTGCCGAGCCTCGCGTACGAGCCTTCATCCTTCGAGCCTTCAAACAACTGATCGACCGAACACGGACTCTAACTGCGTTACGACCCATCGACCCAATGCCACGCGTTCGACCCTCAGACTCGAACTGACGACCGAACGACCGAATGTGCTGTAGAAGCCACATGCCCAGTATCCTCGTATCTGACTTGTGCAGTGTCAGATAGGTCGGATCGGAGCGCAGTCGAGCTACCTCTGCACAAGATAACTCGTCTGCCGAACGACTGCTTCTTCTGCGCCGAATCGAGCCAACTTCTTCACACTTACAAATAAGATGTTGGGTTTTTGATGTATGTACAAGCCTTGACATTATGCATGTTATTGGTTGTTTAGCCAACTTTGCAAATCCAAGCAAAGATGGGTGACAGTAAAATAGATTTTTTTGGTATCTTCTTTTCACATCAAAAGAATTCTTATGCTTCGAAGGAGGTAATCCAATGTTGGTTGCATGCATGGATGAAGATATGAATGTGACATTGATACTAGAAAGTCAACATTCTGATACTTGGTCAATTTTTTTAAGAGCAATACCATGTCAATCCAAATTGCAGAAGTGTGGTGTATTATCCATTATGAGAGCCGGTTACATAACCATCACTTAACTTTGCAAGGAGATGATATGAATGATGTGATTCTATTAAAAAATTGGGCATGAAGAAAAAACAGTATGATAGCTAGGTATTGTGGTAATCAAGGTGTCATCCACTTGAGTAAGAAGGCAAGTGTTCATTCGAAATCTAAACGTATATATGTGAAGTATTATTGGATACACGATTGGCTGGATGTAAAGTTGCTAGAGCTTGTGAAGATCCACACAAATAAGAATGGTATTCTTTCTTAATCTTTTTTTAATGCCCAGATCAATACCTTTCGTGATGTATATCATCTCACATCACTGTCAGATTTTCAACCCATTACCAACTTGTAGATAATTATTCTAAGAAATGTCCATATAATAATCATCTCCCAACTTGGAACCCTCTCATGCACCATAGCTCAGTTGGGCAGAATCATTAGCCCAAAAAAAAACGTAGGGAAAAAAACTGAGGAGTTGCATGCATGTGTGATCCGTGAACTCTGGCATGAATGCACGAATCTGCTAACTTTGTTTTGACTGTCAACAGAGAATCACTCGGTGGAAACCATCACAAGCTTCATAGACTTTTGATAATCACACGTATTGGAGCTAAATAGAACAGGAGAGGGGAAAGGTTCTCCTTTCAGATGCCAGAATACTGAGACACTGCAATGCTTGTCCTGAGTTGCATGGCTGCGTGTTGCAAAAGAGCCCTTTTCAGAGATTCTTCTGATCAAAGACCCGTGTGTGATCTCTTCTTGTTACAATTTTTTTTTTGAAACAACGGAGACACCAAACAGGCACTAGTTCATATGACCTACTACTGAGAGTAAAAAATTACAAGAGAATATCAAAAATTACAAGAGAAGATCAAAAATTAGGACACATGTCAAACACATGATAAGAATCTCTACTACAACTAAGCACATACTTCGTCAAGACGTCCGCCACCATATTCGCTTCATGTGATATAGCTATGAGTGAGACTTGCCATTGATCATGTTAGAGCCTTTTGATATCCGGAAGAGAGTCAAAGAATAGACTATTGAGTTCATGAGACTTAACCAACTGAAGAACCACTTGCATGTGTATCTGTCTCTAAGATAACTCTCCGGAACCCTAGGCCAAGCAAATTGTAGAAGATGCTGAACTGCACTCAGCTCTGTGGCCACAAGCGCAGAAGGGGTGATATTAGCATAGAAAGCAATCATACATCGACCCTTTGAGTCTTTGATAATGCTCCCCCAAACTAGCTTTACTAAGGTTGTTAGTCACTGCCCCGTCAATATTGAGTTTGATCCACACGGGCTGAGGTGGTCACTAATGCTGAGACTGAAAGTAACTATGGCCCAAGCAAACTCATGCTAAGATACCCGAAGCTCTAGCATAAAAGGCCACCAATTGAACAATTCGGTGTTGGGAGACATTCCACTGGTGACCCGCCTCGAACACTACCGCATTCCTCTCCTTCCAAATAAGCTAGCACGTAATCCCGAAGATTTGAGCCTAGGTAAATTGGCCTTTACTCCTAGAGAAATCAATCAGGTTACTGTCAAGCTATGACCATGCATCCACAGAAAAGAAATCAGAGTTAGACACGGACCTTTTCAAACCAAGCCAGAGAGATCTTACCTGGGGACAGTCCCTGAGACTATGAATAATTGTTTCGGGTTCTGACTGACATAAATGACACAATGCATTAGTGGACAAGCCTCTTCGGGCCTTCTCTTCATTCATTAGGAACCTCCCAGGTCTACCCAACTAGAGAAAGGCACGAATCCTATGGGGACCGTCCCACCTCCAAATGACTCTCCACTAGTGCTGGGGAGTGGAGATGGTGCCCACAATCCAGTGAAAAGTGTTCTTAACCATGCACCCCAAGGTAATCACAAACCTAAGAGGCATCGTTTAGACCCCGGAAGTCTGTGGGAAAATGAGTGCCAGTAATAAGCTGACAAATTTCTGGAGTAAGTAAAGTCTGCAAAAGATAACTATCAATGTGGCCATCGCCAGTCACAAACTCTGACTCCATGTCTTGGGGATACCTAGATCCTAGATGGGGAGAGACCAAGCTGGCAAAGAGGGAACATCAGGGATCCAAGAGTCGAATCAGAAGTGGGTTGAGCGGCCATCCCCAATGTATCAGTGCATGCCACTTGACACAACCTCACACCCTTTTTTGATATTGGACCAAACCGAAGAACCCACCCTATTCGGGTTTAAGCAAATATATGGGATGCGCCAAGGTGATAAATGGCCCTGATCGTTTTACTCCTCAAGCACTCTAAAGACCCCATTAACCACCATGTAAGTCTAGCAAGGAAAGCTAGGTTTTGATCCCCAGCTTTCCAAAGGCCCATGCCCATGTAGCTCTTTGGTCTACAAAGCTAGTTCCAAGAGACGAGATGGACTTTTCGCGTCATAGGGGAGGAGCCCAATATAAAGGAGCGAACGAGTCAGTCAATACGATCACAGATATATTGAGGAAGATAGGTCGATTGTATAGTGTAGGCATGGATAGACTGAAGCACTGACTGAGCGAGCGTGATTCTGCCAGCAAGGGACATTGAATTAGCCACCTAGCCATTAAGGCAAACCTCAATTCAGGAAGTAAGGTCGCGGTAAGTGATGGATGATACCCTCCAGAGAATAACCGGCATGTAGAGATACTACCCAGATCAGGAGCAATCAGGAAACCCAAGGCATATGCGATACTTGAACCTACAGACGGGGAACACTACGAGACAAGTAAATTCTAGACTTCGTCATACTGGCTTTTAGACCTGAGCTGATGTGAAACTTGTGGATGGTATCTTGGATGAGAAAGGCTTAATCCAAGGAAGCCTGACAGAAAACGAAGATATCGTTAGTAAAAAAATAGGTGAGAGCAAGGAGGACTGTGTCTGGAGACCGTAATCCACCTCCATTTACCCAGGTAGCACTCTTTCACAATGGTTTGGAACGGGCACTCGAGACATAGAATAAACAAATAAGGAGAAATGGAGTCACCTTGTTGAAGGCCCCGTTAAGGGAGAAAGGTTGCAAGGTCATCCCATTCCAACACACACTCATAGAGGGTGAGGATATGCAATAGCTTATAAGGTTAATGAGATTATCAGAAAGACCCACATCAGTTAGAGTATCACAGACAAACTCCCACTTTAGACAGTCATATGCCATCTCCAAATCAATCTTAATAGCCATAAGACCCTTATCACTAGTCTTGACTCTCATAGAGTGCACAATCTCATGGACCATAACAATATTATCGATAATCAGATGGCCAGAGAGGAAGCTTGACTGGTAAGGAGAGATCAGCTGGCCCAAGGGCCTGAGGTGGAGAGAGACCTTTGTGAGTATATTATACGCCATGTTACAAAGGCTAATCGACCGAAAGTGGGACACCGAGGAAGGATCAGAGACCTTCGGTATAAGGTTGGGTAAGGTCTCACTGATTCTACGATCGAAGGACTCGATGGTGGTAGCCTCCCTAATGAATCGGGAGAGGGCTGGCCCATAATGAGTCTGATACTGTTTATAGAACCCAGCATGGATACCATCACGACTAGGGGAGCCATTACTCTTCATAGAGCGAATAGCCTGGAGAAGATCAAGGTCTAAAATTTGACCTCTTAGATGCTCTAGGTTACCCTCATTAGGGGGGAGGCCTTGAATACAGTACGTATTGAAGAAGTTACGGTTCATGCTATTCATCTCAACCGGGTCAGAGCACCACGAACCATCATCCTAGGTAAGCACAGTACAACAGTTCCTATGTCTCCAGGCCATAGTTGAAGCATGGTACAACTTAGTGTTATAGTCACTGTCAACTATCCACTTACAACGGGACTTTTAAGACCAAAATATTTTCTCCTAGCAACAGGTGAGGCCATACTCTTTCCAAAGTGATCTATCTAGCTTCGCAAGAAAGGGATTAAATATACGAGCAAGCGAATGTTGGATGCCTTTGATTCTTGCCATAAGACGTCTTTTACGGTGAAAGATGTCCATGCCATCGCCGATTTAGACACTTCTGGGATGGAATCCATGAGGCCATCACCGGCTGACCATGACTCAGCCACAACACAGGAGAAATTAGGGTAGAGAAGCCAAGCAGAGAGTATCCTAAATGGCTTAGGGCTCCCATAGAACTATTGGAGGGATTAAGGTGGATCAGAAGTAGGCTATGGTTTGACTTGGTACGTGGGAGGTGAAAAATACGGTATGAAGGGAAGAGAAAGGTCCATGCTAGGTTATCAAAACATGATCAAGCCTCTCCTGAATGCCACCACGACACCAGGTGAAGGCGGGTCCCTGAAAACATAGGTCCATAACACCATACGCCATCATCCAGTCATTAAAACGAGAGCACTGGATATAACTGACCTCTGCACAGTGTAACTTTTTAGAGGGATTAGCAATCGTGTTAAAGTCCATCGCAAGGACCCAGGGTAAACGGGTAGAGCTTGACACTAGCTCAATGGAAACCCCAAAAAAGCATGGATGGTAGGGTTAAGACTTGTGTACACAGTCGTCAGGACCCACTGGGTCCCAGAAGCATCCTGATGAGAACATGAAGGAATTGATGATGGGTAATAAGAACAATAATATGCTCACTACCCTTACCCCCAAAAGGATCCAGATACCCTTGAGTATCCCATGTCCTCCACTCTTCTGACTTAGGAAACCCTAGGTCTTGAATAATACGGAGAGCATTGGCACCAGAATTATGTGTTTCAACCAAGACAACAATACCGTTCTTATGGATGGAAATAAGATCTTTACAAACTGCCCTAAACTGCCTAAACCCCGCACCTTGACAATTTCACACTAATATACCTTTATAATTAAATAATGAAGAAAACAAGGAAAAATAAAAAACCACAAGGCTAAGCACCCGGATGAAGACAAAATTTAATAAATCCATAAATGACATGAGATAAGGAATTGAGAATCAAGTATGTAAATGGAAAAGAATCCAATCTCCACTGCATTACTTCTTTGCAAAGGTCATCAGAATATCCACCATATTCAAATCAAAAGATTGAGATAGTTGGTTCGAAGCTTTCAGCTCCTGGAGTGAACCCTCCATCACAGTAGGGTTGGAAACCAACGCCTCCACCAGAATGTTATTTCTTCCAAGATCTAGAAGATGGTGAGGAGCAAGCTCACCGGCAGGACCGCTAGAGGCAGAGGGACGGAGTGGTGGGTGATGGACTTGATGAGATGTCGTTGATGCTTGTCTGAAATCTATCAAAGTTTTGGTGGAGTTCAATACACTAATTTTTTTCCACGAGAGGCCTTACACCTTCAGGGCTTTGGGCTGGGTGTTTTCTGGTGGGTAGCTGGGTTATTTGGTCTTGGGTTACCTGGGCCTTATTTGGAATATTGGCCTTTTTCTTTTGTATAGTCTTTTGGGCTCAAATTGGTATTGGTGTTGGTTTTAGGCTTTGGATCCACCTCTAGGCCCCCTCTAGGCCTTTTGCCTAAGCTAAACTTTCGGGAATCTTTATGCCCTAAATTGAAAGCAAAAAATGACTTGGAGGTAGGTACGGATTTGGGCAGGTTGACATGAGAACTCGGGTTTAGAATTGATGTTGGGTTAGGTGGTTGCTTGCACCGTTCAATCCTACATTTTTAGCATCCATAAAGTCCTCCCCCATCAAATCCTCTGAATTTCCTAATGTAGATAATGCAGTGAAGTAATTGGATAGGCTCTTAATCATTGGAGAAGATTTGTCTCGATTAGCCCAATGATTTCTCATATAAGAAGGTCGGCACTGCTGTGTCGCCAAGGATGACTCTCCTAAAGATTCTATCTTCTTAGGTGCCTGGAAATCTAAATTTGAAGAGCTCGAGCCTTTAGCAACTAACGACGACACTTGCAAAAAAATGAAGAAGTATTCGAGTCAGTTGGGTTCATGGAGACCGGGTCAACAGAGTTACCTAGTTTCTTGGGGCATTGGTCGGTACTGTGTGTTGCCATTCCATAAGTAAAGCAAAGGTGTGAAGGCATTCGTACGTGATCCTTTGACAAAACCCATCGTTATACACACATGGTTACAATGGCATTGAGATGTCAAGTTCCACTGCTATATGATCATATTGTCCATGCGTGAAGTTCTCATTGGAAGTATCAATCCGAACTGTCCTGTCGATTTTATTCACTAGTGATTCAAGAAGAAGTCTGGTGTAGTACTCGCAAGGCATTTCAGGAAGCCTCACACAAGCAACCATGAAAGGACATGTGATGAAGCCTAAAATCATGGGCTTAATGGGTTGATGGTGAGATAATAGCCAAAAATCACCCAAGGACCTTCTGTACATCTGATAGGTAATCCCTTTTGTCTGAGAAAATGATCATATATTAGTTTTCATAATCGATGATGGTAAGCTCTCCCATCGGCTTCCACATGCATTAATTTTTTTGGCAAAGAGTGTTATAGCCGATGTTTTTACCCCATATTTTCACAAAGGCCGTTAAATTCCATCGATTAGTCAATAGATTTCTATAAGAGTTGGAAAGCAACATCCAGAGTTTCCCAAATTTTTTGGTAAAATCTACATCTTTGGGGCTAGCTTTTCCTTCACTGATGGAGTCAATGAAGGAGGAAATTTTACCTGATTTGGTGTTAAGGACCATGTTCCAGAATGATGTAAATGTGGGAGAGGATGTAGAAGTGTCGACCATAGCCACCTCGGGAGGATATTCCCCCTCCCTTGGCAAGGAAGGATGTCCATATGTCGCTGGTAAGCTTCTTAAAGGCCTTCGATCAACTCCCGAGGAGATTCCCCGATATTGACCACAGTTTCTCACCATCTCTAGATCCAAGCAAACAACCTAAATCAAAATCTCATCCAATGGTCCGTGCAGCAAAAATTTCAACAGAAACCTCACATCCACCGTTCAAAATTGATCTAAACCCCCAAAATCCACAAAGCAAGCAACAAAATGGGGGAAACTCATATCAAATGATCATCCATCGAGTCTGAGCCAAGACGGTGCTCTTCCCTCCAAAACCCCCAGGAAACCCCCCAATCTCACTACCGATCTAGCAGAAATGTAGCTTTAAAGAGTATGAAGCTTAGGTACAGAGCTCTCCCTTGTGATGTTTAGGGCTTCGAAACATCATTTCGAAGCTGCCCGAGAGAGAGCATCAAGAGGTGCGAGTTAGATCTGATGGAAATTGAATTCCATCCCAAGTGATTTTGATGATGAGCACACCAAATGAAGCTTAGTGTACTAACTACATTACGACTAAGTATGCAGGTTGTGCGACAAATGAAAAGCTTTATGCATACTCCAAAGAAGCGCAATATACACTCACTTAGCAAAGACAAGGACGAATGTTGCTAGCTTGATGATGAAGCTCAAAGCTCAAATGGAACAGAAGCTCAAGAGAAGCTCACATCTGCATCGTTATCAGTTGATCAAGCTTCCGAAGACGTATCCTAGTCTACAGTGTGTACAACACACACACACACACACACACACACACAAATGATTTCGAAGCTAAACACTTTAAAATACCTTTTAAAATCACATTCAAAGTTATTGAGAGCTTTTGCTAGTCGATTTACTTTTTTCGTAGTGAAACTCCATTACACCCTGGAGCTAACTATATGTAGGGTTGTTGATGAACGAGCTTGAACGAGCTTGAACATGGAGCTCGGTTTTGTTCATGAACAAAATCCATGTTCAAGCTCTGTTCGTTTACTAACCGAGCTCTAAAAACCAGTTCAAGCTTGTTCGTTAAGCTTACCGAACGAACGTAAACGAACATTTACCGAGCTTATTCATGAGTAGTTAATCGAACGTTCTGTTCGTTAACAAGACTTATCGAACTTGTTCGTGAACATGTTCAGGAACATGTTCGTGAACACACAATTAATTTTGTTCATGAACAGATTTTCAATCAAACAAACGAACGTCAATTTTTTAATTAGGAATAATAATATTTAAATATAATTACCGATGACTAAGTCAATTAAATAAAAGGATTAAATATTTACTGGACACAAACAAATAAATCTAGCATAATAGCTCCATAGATCCCATTACAAGCATCCATTCCAAGCATAGTAAAAAATATAGTATTTGTCTAAATTTACTATTTTCGGTATATATTTATTCACGAACACTTAACGAGCTTGTTCATGAACATCACTTAACGAGCTTTTTCACAAACACTTTGATCACTCTATATTTTACACCTTTTTTCTGCATATTTGCATACCGTTTTGATCGCCCATATCACGCTTTTCACGATTATTCGACAATATTGCGATACTTTTCACTATTTCTTGTTTTTGTCGTATTTCAGGAAATATGGAGCGATTTGGATCGATTGTGAGATCAAGAGGATTTGCACCCACTCCGGAGTGTCAACCATGGCCCTTTTGAGGGTTATTCTGTAATGGAAGAGGAGTGGAAGAAGAAAGAACGTCGTAGGAGCGACGGGGGAGCGAAAAGATGAAGATTGGGCATTTTCAGCATGCCACTCGGCCGAGTGAAGGAGTCACTCGGCCGAGCATTGAGACCCCGCTCGGCCGGCCAGATCGGACATGCAACAGAGATGTATCGGCGTGCACTCGGCCGAGCATCGCACGCCGACTCGGCCGAGTGAGGAGACTCCGTCCGTCCGAGTGGCACCCAGACGACGGCAAGCCAAAATGTCCAACTTACTGTAATCCGTCAGTCTGCCCCAGAATCCTGACTCGGCCGAGTGACGAAATCCGTCCGCCCGAGTACCAAATGCCCCTCGGCCGAGTGACATTTGCCACTCGGCCGAGTGATGCCGAGGACACGCAGCGCCCAGATTTTCAGACAGCCTCTCACTCTTTTGAAATCTGCTATTATTCCAGCAATCAAAGTATTTTTCTCATATTTTTTATGGATAGTAGACTTCATGACGGTTCCAACGCCGCCAAGAACGCGCAAATCGGAGGTCGGATGAAATCTGGGGAATTTCTGCAAGTTGATGCTGCAGTGCTGGAATTTCCACTCGGCCGGGTCACATATTCCACTCGGCCGAGTGCGGCCTGGGCCCAGATTTTAAGTTGCGGTTTGGGCTGTTTTTGGGCACGAATTGGAGGGGTTTTCTAGGGTTTCTTGCTAGGGTTTTGGGAGAGTATTTAAGGGGGTTGTAGCCACCATTAGAGGGGGATCCCCATTATGTTTTAGGAGGATTATTTTTAGAGGTTAGGCCATGCCCTAGGCCCCCTCTTGGATCAAAAAGCTTGTATTTGGATTGGAATTCTTCATCTAAGATAAGTATTTCTATTCTTATTATTTGAATCTTTGATTTTCTATCTTTTTATATGCAAGCAATGGTTTTTATTGATTCTTATATCCTTATTGCTATGCTTGAGTAGATTTGTTGTTCTAGGGTTTGGGGATGAACCCTATGGATCTAATTTCATATTTGTGAAGAATGAATTCTAAATTGCTAGAATTGCTAGGAGGTTAGGTTGTGATTGATTTCCTACGGATAGCTAGGGATTTCCATCGATCTAGGGTTTGCAAGAGATTGGATTCTAATCGATGGGAAGGCCTAGATATTCGATTTAGGTTTACAATTGGGTTTCTCTAGATTTGGTTTGCAAGAGATTGGACCAAAGCTAGGATTTTTAATTGTAAATCTATACCCATATTCGTTTGCAAGAGATTGGACGAATACGAACTATCACAACCTAGATCGTAACTCGAGTTTGCACGAGAGTGGGCTCGAGGAGCGATTGAACGATGACGTCGATCTTCATGCTAGTGGCTTAGGTTAGGGTTTGCAAGAGATTGGGCTCTAATATAGGTTGCTATAGACCGGCAATAGCGCGAGAGCGTGAGCTTGGTTCTATATTCAGTTACGACTAGTTCACCTCAATGCAAGTCTAGTAATATTGAGATTCACTATTTACGATGATGTATGACGATCCGTAGTGGGAATTCCCTAGCCCTAGACGTCTTTATTTGGCTTTATATCCCCATACTTTGCCCGACGATTGTGACAGGATCGCCGCAAGGCAAATTCCCTCTTTTATTATATTGTATTTGAATCGATATTTGACCGATTTCTTTATCATCGACACCGACATCCACCACCATTTCCATTATATTATTCCATAACCATCTCCACCAATAAAACATTCGTAGTCAAACCAACCTAGGATAGATTGGAACCAACACCACCTCCTTGTGTTCGATACCCGCTCGCCACTTGACCGTGCGCTTGCGGTAAAACTACAATCGTCGCTCCGGGTGTGTATCCGGGGCGCGATCAAGTTTTTGGCGCCGTTGCCGGGGAGGTGTTTCCGTTGGTGCCAATTTGTCACAATTAGGTTGATTGGACTACGAAAAAGAATAAATAAATAAAAAGGAAATTTTCACCCCTGCCACCATTATTATCATTTCTATATTCTTTTGTGCCACTGATATCTTTTCTCCAGGTATTTATCTTTGTTGATCAGGTGCTATGGATTATACTACGTGGACCACAGATTTTGATCAGAATGCTCAGATGGGAGATTACTATTTTGATCAGAGTGCTCAGATGGGAGAATACTATTATGATCAGAGTGCTCAGATGGGAGAATACTATTATGATCAGAGTGCTCAGATGGGAGAATACTATTTTGATCAGAGTGCTCAGATGGGCGAATACCTTTTTGAGGAGATGCACTGGCCCGAGCTTGATGAGAGACAAAGGATCTTTTTTGATGAGATGCATGCACACCAGGTTGAAGTGCAAGCCGAGCTTGAAAAGGGTAACCTTCTATTGGAACGGGTGAAGAGGCAACTTGAAATGAATATGCTCATGCTTAAGGTTGAAGGGATTTCCAAAGATATCAGTTCTGCTTCTTCATTTTATGGGCAAGAAGCATCGCCAGACTTACTACCAGAGCCAGAATGTGCCGTCATCGATCCCACTTCCTACGATACATCTATTGCATATGAAGAGTGGATGGACGAAGAGGCAGTGAAGGAAGCAGAAACTGAGTCATATGCGCAGCCAGAGGAGGACGCATTTCAGAGATTATTGGAGGGTCTCTTGGAGTCAGTGAGGTTCACCGGTTCATAGAGCATTACGGCAGGTGATGCATTTGAGCTACGATTTGCAGATTTTGTTATGAACTGTGTTTCAGCTGCAGGAACAATAGAGGAGGACATCCATGTCAGTCTTGAGGGGGATAGACTATATTTTCGGATTGCTTGCGGGCATTCCCCTCCACATGATACATCCCCACAAGTTGACACACCTGAGCAGCCAGCATCACCATCCCAGGGAGAGCCTACATTGATAGTTGATGAGAAGGCAAATGAGCACACTATCGAGCCAGAGCATGCTTTTGAGGAGGCCTTACGCACAGAGCCAGAGCTTATCACCGAGGAGGTCATGCATCGGGACGAGGACACAGCCATTCATGAGGATCCCGAGCACTATCCTCCTCCATTAGAGCTTCCGCAGCCACCTCATCCTCCCACTGACGCAGAGGACTACCCCACAGAGCTTATGGCTCCCCTTCAGGGAGATCTCTTTACTCCCTCGCCCTTTATCTTTGATTTCCCTCCAGTGTATGATGTTTTTTATGATTCATCGTGCCTTTTGCAGGATTCATGTACATACGATCAAGAGGTACGATGGGACGTATATGTGGAGGAGAGCGAGGAGTTAGCACCCATGGAAACATATGAATATGATCAAGGGGTGCACTGGGATGAGTCCGACGATGATGAGGAGCATCTTGATGGGGTCCACACCTATGATCTAGATTTACCTGAGCAGCATAGAGAAGACACCGTGGAGACAGCTATCACGGCATGTGAGGATATTGGATTATTTCCAGGGAAGTATCGTCCACCACTATTTATTTCATATATTTCTATTGACGATCCTCTTTGGAATACTTTTATTATGAGGGTGAAATTTTTGCAGCGAACTGATGCATCCTATTCTCTGCAGGGTACAGGTGGAGTCCTTGTGGGAATGCTGGAGGATGCATTGCTGGAGTTCGTTGGAGTCCGTGGACATACGTGCCTGGCGGAGCCACGGAAAGAGCAGTTGGAGCAGTTGTCTGCACCGGCAAAGATACTGGATCCGCCTTTTGCTATAGGTGATATCAATCCAGTAGTGTAGAAATTTTTATGCTTTCAATAAACCTGAATCCTCTCGACAGCGAGAGGACCGTATAGATTTGCTTGAATAAATATCACCTCATATGATGGCAACAAAAATCTTTTACACCCCAAACCCATTATACATATTTATTGCCCTCTTCATATTTTTATGTGTCGCATCCTTTTGATCACCACCATCGAGCATTTCTTTCAAGTGAAACCTTACTTTCTTATTCGTTTGACTTGATCACGCTTTGCAAAGCTATGACATTTTTGGTCAAGTCATTTGAATAGGATTGTTTGGTATAAGCTTGGGGGAAAGCGCTCTCATGCATCATTGCATGTGCATGTAGTTGCATTAGGATTTCATGTCATTCATTTCATCATTTTTCATTCACCCCCTTATTATTATCGTTGTTCCTCATATTCTTTCATTATGATCACATTGAGGACAATGTGAAGTTTAAGCTTGGGGGAGTGCATTTCCATGCCATTTAGATGCATTAGTTGCATTTTTTCTTTATTTTAGGATTTTTAAAAAAAATTTCAAAATTTTTGCATCGTCTTTTTGATTTTTCCATCTTATTTTCCTTTTGTGTGTGTTCATGCATCATGTTGTGTGCTTGTTTTTCATTTCTTTCCTCTCTTTTATTTTTTATTTCTTTATTTTCCTTTCTCTTCTTTTGCTAGATTTGTTCCTTATGACGATATCTCTTATTGCTTTAGTAACCATCACGATGCTTATTATTCATTGCCATGCTACTTAGAGTATTCCATAGTCTTGCTATTCACATGTTCTTGCAAATCTATTTCTTTTGATGATTCCTCTACATGAATGCATGATATTAATTGAAACTGAATGTATGGATTAGTGTTTAGTATGCTTTTGTTGGAAATGCACCAAGATTCACGCATCATTAGTATATCTGAAGCATCATTTTTATTGTCTTATTCACCTCCTGTTGCATGCTTGATATGAAAGTACTCTTTACCGCTTGACTTCGCTTTTTATTGAGATGATTGAGAATATCCATGCTTACATGTGAGTTTTAGTTGAAGCATTATTTTATTGAACCGTTCGTGCACATCTTAGAGTGAACCGAGTGTTACATTATTTCCTTCTCCACATATATCTTTTTATTCTCTACATGTCACTTGAATTCACCTCCTAAAGCTACTTATATCGCATCTATTTCCCAAAAATCCCCACAAAAGAAAAGTTAGCTCCAAAAAGTCCAAAAAGCCAAAAAGGAGCCAAAAACCAAAAATACAAATCAAATAGCTCCTACAAAAATCCAAAAAGAAAAGTGAGAAACAAAAAAGATCAAAAAGAAAAAAAAAGAAGAAAAAAAAAATTGTTTCTCTATCTCATTATTGGAGCCACAAAATACTTGGGAAAACCAAGACAAAAATCCCATTTTCCACTATCATATTCCTTTAGATGCGATGCCTCAAGCTAAGCTTGGGGGGGTTGAATTCATTTGACCATATGAGTAAGTACGACATTAGAGTGGGGAGGTGCACGAATGGGGAAGTTTGATAATGCTGAAACTTAGCAAAATACCTAAGTTATGGAGATTTCTTATGAATTGAAATAAATATGTGAATGACATGACTCTTATTCAATTCTCTATTGCATGCTTGGTGTGTATCTTATATGCTTCATTTATAACTTTTGATTGAAAAGTGCATTGCCAACATTTGTATATTAAGTTCTATGAAATGTGTGATGTGGATATGAATTGATTGTATGAATTTAGAGAGTCCCTCTTATTGCTCTTAAAAGCTTGCAAGTACCATGTCTAAGTAAGATTTGAAATCCTTATAGCATGTGATTCGTATTTTCCAAGTTATCGTGATGTGTAGCTTATGGCTTGAGATCTGAGAAAATAATCTAGCAACCACTTCCACCTCGTGTTATTTCTTTTTCTTTCGTTTCATTTTCTTTATTTTCATCTCCCGAGTTCGTCTCTCTACTTATCTTCCTCGAGGACGAGTAAGAGGTAAGCTTGGGGGATTTTGATCACTCCATATTTTACACCTTTTTTCTGCATATTTGCATACCGTTTTGATCGCCCATATCACGCTTTTCACGATTATTCGACAATATTGCGATACTTTTCACTATTTCTTGTTTTTGTCGTATTTCAGGAAATATGGAGCGATTTGGATCGATTGTGAGATCAAGAGGATTTGCACCCACTCCGGAGTGTCAACCATGGCCCTTTTGAGGGTTATTCTGTAATGGAAGAGGAGTGGAAGAAGAAAGAACGTCGTAGGAGCGACGGGGGAGCGAAAAGATGAAGATTGGGCATTTTCAGCATGCCACTCGGCCGAGTGAAGGAGTCACTCGGCCGAGCATTGAGACCCCGCTCGGCCGGCCAGATCGGACATGCAACAGAGATGTATCGGCGTGCACTCGGCCGAGCATCGCACGCCGACTCGGCCGAGTGAGGAGACTCCGTCCGTCCGAGTGGCACCCAGACGACGGCAAGCCAAAATGTCCAACTTACTGTAATCCGTCAGTCTGCCCCAGAATCCTGACTCGGCCGAGTGACGAAATCCGTCCGCCCGAGTACCAAATGCCCCTCGGCCGAGTGACATTTGCCACTCGGCCGAGTGATGCCGAGGACACGCAGCGCCCAGATTTTCAGACAGCCTCTCACTCTTTTGAAATCTGCTATCATTCCAGCAATCAAAGTATTTTTCTCATATTTTTTATGGATAGTAGACTTCATGACGGTTCCAACGCCGCCAAAAACGCGCAAATCGGAGGTCGGATGAAATCTGGGGAATTTCTGCAAGTTGATGCTGCAGTGCTGGAATTTCCACTCGGCCGGGTCACATATTCCACTCGGCCGAGTGCGGCCTGGGCCCAGATTTTAAGTTGCGGTTTGGGCTGTTTTTGGGCACGAATTGGAGGGGTTTTCTAGGGTTTCTTGCTAGGGTTTTGGGAGAGTATTTAAGGGGGTTGTAGCCACCATTAGAGGGGGATCCCCATTATGTTTTAGGAGGATTATTTTTAGAGGTTAGGCCATGCCCTAGGCCCCCTCTTGGATCAAAAAGCTTGTATTTGGATTGGAATTCTTCATCTAAGATAAGTATTTCTATTCTTATTATTTGAATCTTTGATTTTCTATCTTTTTATATGCAAGCAATGGTTTTTATTGATTCTTATATCCTTATTGCTATGCTTGAGTAGATTTGTTGTTCTAGGGTTTGGGGATGAACCCTATGGATCTAATTTCATATTTGTGAAGAATGAATTCTAAATTGCTAGAATTGCTAGGAGGTTAGGTTGTGATTGATTTCCTACGGATAGCTAGGGATTTCCATCGATCTAGGGTTTGCAAGAGATTGGATTCTAATCGATGGGAAGGCCTAGATATTCGATTTAGGTTTACAATTGGGTTTCTCTAGATTTGGTTTGCAAGAGATTGGACCAAAGCTAGGATTTTTAATTGTAAATCTATACCCATATTCGTTTGCAAGAGATTGGACGAATACGAACTATCACAACCTAGATCGTAACTCGAGTTTGCACGAGAGTGGGCTCGAGGAGCGATTGAACGATGACGTCGATCTTCATGCTAGTGGCTTAGGTTAGGGTTTGCAAGAGATTGGGCTCTAATATAGGTTGCTATAGACCGGCAATAGCGCGAGAGCGTGAGCTTGGTTCTATATTCAGTTACGACTAGTTCACCTCAATGCAAGTCTAGTAATATTGAGATTCACTATTTACGATGATGTATGACGATCCGTAGTGGGAATTCCCTAGCCCTAGACGTCTTTATTTGGCTTTATATCCCCATACTTTGCCCGACGATTGTGACAGGATCGCCGCAAGGCAAATTCCCTCTTTTATTATATTGTATTTGAATCGATATTTGACCGATTTCTTTATCATCGACACCGACATCCACCACCATTTCCATTATATTATTCCATAACCATCTCCACCAATAAAACATTCGTAGTCAAACCAACCTAGGATAGATTGGAACCAACACCACCTCCTTGTGTTCGATACCCGCTCGCCACTTGACCGTGCGCTTGCGGTAAAACTACAATCGTCGCTCCGGGTGTGTATCCGGGGCGCGATCACACTTAACGAGCTTGTTCATGAACATAAATGAACGAACATGGTTATGTTCAAGCTCTGTTCGTTTACTAACCGAGCACTAAAAATCTGTTCAAACTTGTTCATTAAGCTTCATAAACGAACGTAAACGAACATGTACCGAGCTTGTTCACGAGTAGTTCGTCTAACGTTCTGTTCGTCAACAGCCCTAACTATATGTTTTACTAGCCGTGTCTCAGAAGAAACTCCTCTGGGAGTCGACTACCAAGGAGTGGGAGTCGACTACCAGCTGAGAATTATTTTCTCCTGAAACACACTGGGAGTCGGCTACCAATTCCAGGGAGTCGACTACCAGCTGTCGAAATTCGACGTTTTGACTTGACTTTTGACAGATCTCTAATTTATTATTCCCATGATTTTCGGGGCAAAAGTCAAATGAATTTGAATTTCGAATTCATCTTTTTCACCTATAAATAGAGGCCTATTTCTTTGAGAAAATACAACAACTCTTGAAATCAAATTCTCTTGCGCAAAAGTTCTAAACGTTCTAAAATTCTCAGCTCTCATTTTCTCTTAGCCAAAACTGTTTTTATTCTTGATCTTGTAATTCCTTTGAGATATTATTTTCTGAAGATCAAATTTTTTATTTGGCTATTTGTTTTCAAAATCCATATTACTTATTCTCTGATTTTATTTAAAAGGATTTTGAAAAACATTTGATTTAGATCACAAAGACTTCATTCGTATCTTTGTGTGATCTAGAATCTTATTCTATCAAGGCACTAATACACATAGTTGTCTATTACTATTGGCTATAGAATTTGGGTGTAAATCCAATCTCCATCAAACAATTGTGGTGAATTGGATATCGTTTTTCTCTTTGTGTTTACCCTTTGTTGTAAGGGTGTTATTGTTGGAAACCCTAGACAAGTCTAGGTGTTACGGTTGGAAATCCTGGTCAAGACTAGGCTGTTGGAAATCCTAACGAGTGAAGTTAGGTGCTTGTATTTGCCAAGGCAGATAGTGGAAATCTCGTACCGGATTGGTCGGGGACTGGACGTACCCAAGTTGTGGGGAACTAGGATAAAAATCCTTGTGTCTGCGTTTGCTTATCTGTGTTTGATTATTTATCTCTGCAAGCAATTCTCATTTACTTTGTTCATTTTTTTGTTGAATATTATTCTTTTAATTCATTAATAATACACTGCAAAGATCAGTTTGTGTATCTGTATGTCTGTGCAATCTTATATATCTTCATTAAGTATTTAACCAACTGATCTGTGCTTAATTTCCCTCTGGGAGTCGACTACTGTTCATAGGGAGTCGACTACCAGAAGATTTTTATCTCTGATTTGATTTTGAAGATTTATTGAGTTGATTAAGAACCAAGCGTAGATCACTCTACTTGGTTTTTTAGGTAACATTAGAAGGCTTTGAATTGTGCTAATCTATTAAGAACGAAAATTTTTATTTTATACAACATTATTCAACCCCCATCTAGTGTTGTTTGCCATCCACATGATCTAACACTTGGTATCAGAGCAAGGTCAAATCGATGGCATCAACAAACGTCTGTAACACTCATACTCCTCCGATCTTCAACGACAACTTTTATTCCCAATGGAGAAGGAGAATGAAGATCTTCTTGGAGGCACAAGATCTGAAATACATGAAATTTCTTAAAGAACCATACGAGATCTCAACCATACCGCAAACTCAATGGAATCCTAATCAAGAGGAAGCCTACTTCAACAACATAAAGGTAATGCACTTACTTTACACTGGATTAACTGATCAAATACTAAATCTTGTAGAAAAGGCAGAGACCGCACACCAAATCTTGAACTTGTTGGACAAAAATTTCGGATCAAGATCAAATGAGATCCAAACACTTACGAGGACACCTCAAGCCAATGACAGAGAACTTTCAGAAGAAGTATTTATGATGGCTCGTCAGAACGACAAGAACGAGGTAAGTGATTCTAGTTCTGTGAAGAAAATGAATTTGATATTGCAAGTGCGTATGAAAATCTTTATAGAGAATATAAACGTTTGTCAAAGAAACACAAAACTCTAGACAAAAAGCAAAAAACTCTGCATGAAGAACATGATAAACTCAAGAATGAATTTGACTCTCTTGCTAATGAACATGAGACTCTGAAACTCTCTAGTAATGATAAAAAAGAATTGATCAACAAGTATGATAAATTAGTATATGATCACGATGCTCTGAAATCTGAATATGCTATGTATGTTTCTACCTTGAATGATAAATTCAACCTTCTCACAAGTGATTTATCTTCTAGTAAGCTTAAACATGAGGAACTTGTTCTACGACTTGAAAAGGTTAAGAACAAACCAAATGTAAATGCTATCATGCATAATAAGATAGTTCAAATATTGTTCATAAAAATGTGAGAAAAAAATACTCTTGTTTATAGCAAAAAGGGCAAGCATAATTACTATGGTAAATCTTATCATCAGAACCATGTTACACACAATGCACATCACACACATGGTTATAATAGTTTTGCTAATAATACAATTTGGGTACCAAAACATTTAAACAAACATGAAAAGAATACTTATGTTTCCACCATGTTAAAAATTGTACATAGTAAATCAAATTCAAATCGAATTTGGTTCCTAATAAATGATCCTCCCATATGCACATATACTAGGGTATCCACATGATTCTTGTATATTCCTTCGATACCCAACATTTAAGACTATACATAATGATAGAAATTTTTCCTCCCTAACAAATCAGACCTAATCATAAGTGGGTACCAAGCGTGTCAAAATTATCTTCTTTCAGGACATATGGATAATGGATAGGCTCCGCACACATGACATGGAACACAAGACTACTTAGCACTCTAAAAATGTATGACGACGGAACCGTGACATTTGGCGACAACAAGAAAGGTAAAATTATCGAAATAGGCAACATCGGCAGTCCTTCAAAATTACTCATCAAAGACGTAAGCTTGGTAAATGGGGTAAAGCATAATTTATTGAGCATAAGCCAATAATGCGACAAAGGTATGAAGGTTCTCTTTACACTTGACTCTTATTTAGTATACGACAAGGATATGAAAAATATTCTTGTTAAAGGTAAGCGAGTAGAAAATATCTATGTACTTTGATTAAATAAATATGAATCAAATGTATGTTTGATTGTTTCAACAAATGACCCGTTGCTCTGGCATAGACGCTTTGGTCATATGAACATCAAAAACATGGATAAGATTTCTAGGAAAGAGTTGGTGCAAGGACTATTATTGCTCCAACGAATTCCGAAAGTATCTTTCTTTAGAGTTTTTGGTTGTAAATGCTATATTCTGAACACTAAAGATAATCTAGATAAATTTGACTCCAAAGCGGATGCAGACATATTTATCGGTTATTCTTTACATAGTAAAGCTTATAGAATCTACAATAAAAATTCCGAAACTATTGTTGAAACTTTACATGTAACATTTGATGAATCTCTTTCTCATAATACTACTCATAATGATGATGATAACATACTCACTGCACCTACCTTTGATAATGAACCTATAACTGTTAACAACACATCTAGTTCTTTACCAAAATCATTCCCTGAAGTCACACAACACACACACACACACACACACACACACACACACACACAAGTCATAGGTGATATTGATGCAGGAATTAGAACTAGATCTCAAATAGAACACTTGACACATGTTGCATTTGTTTCTAACATTGAGCCGAAAAAGGTAGAAGCAGCTTTTGCAGATGAAGCATGGATTGAAGCCATGCAAGAAGAACTTCTACAATTTGAGTGTAATCAAGTATGGGAGTTAGTACCTAGACCAGAAGATCGTCCAATTATCGGCACTAAATGGGTGTATTGGAACAAACTAGACGAAGATGGAAATGTGGTAAAAAATAAAGCAAGGTTAGTAGCACATGGATACTCACAAGAGGAAGGTATAGATTTCGATGAAACTTTCGCTCCTGTTGCTAGATTAGAATCTATTTGGATGCTACTTGCATTTGCATCATACAAAAACTTTAAATTATACCATATGGATGTGAAAAGTGCATTCCTGAATGGATTCATAAAGGAGGAAGTCTACGTTGAACAACCTCCCGGATTTGAACATGATAAGAAAACATGATATGTGTACAAATTAAACAAAGCCTTATATGGCCTAAAACAAGCTCCAAGAGCTTGGTATGAAAGATTAAGAAAATTCTTAATTGACTCAGGTTACATTGTTGGAAAAATAGATACCACTTTATTTGTTAAGAAAATTCATGATGATATTATTTTTATCCAAATTTACGTAGACGACATCATTTTCGGATCTACTAATGAAGATATTTGTCAAGAGTTTGCTAAGTTAATGCAGGAAGAATTCGAAATGAGCCACATGGGGGACCTCACATACTTTCTCGGGTTACAAATCAAACAAGAAAAAGAAGGAACCTTTATTCATCAAACGAAGTATGCCAAAGACTTGATCAAAAGGTTCGGGATGGAAACTGCATCAGGAAAGAACATACCGATGGCAACATCCACTTCTTTAGACAAAGACGAATCAGGTAAAAAGGTCGATCAGAAAACATATCGAGGTATAGTCGGTTCTTTGCTCTATTTAACTGCTAGCCGACCTGACATTATGTTTAGTGTCTGTGCATGTGCTAGATTTCAATGTGATCCTAGAGAATCACATCTTAAAATGGTAAAATACATATTTAGATATCTTAAAACCACTTCTGACTGTGGACTATTTTATCCCAAAGGCGGCACATTTAATTTAACTTCCTTTAGTGACGCAGACTATGCGGGTTATAAAGCCACAAGAAAAAGTACAAGTTGAACATGTCACTTTCTTGGACATTCCCTTGTTTCGTGGTTTAGCAAAAAGCAAAGTTCGGTTTCACTATCAACCACTGAGGCAGAGTATATAGCTGCCGGACTTGCCTGTGCCCAAATACTTTGGATGAAACAAGTCCTTGTAGATTATGGTGTTAATACATCTACATATGTAATTTATTGTGATAATAAAAGCACTATTAATCTCACTAAAAAACTCTGTTCTTCATCCTAGAACAAAGCATATTGATATTAAACACAGATTTATAGATGATCATTGTGTCAAAAAGGATGTTGAACTTAAGCTTGTCTCCTCTGAATATCAAGTTGCGGATATTCTAACAAAACCCCTACAAAAAGATACATTCTATAAACTTCGTAGAGAATTGGGTATTGTTGGAGAAAAAGAATTAAGTAAGGATTAATTGTGTTGATGACAAGGGGGAGAAAGTATATAAATGCAAAAATGAATGTATTGTTTTGCTAACGGCTTCGATGCAGAGGAGAACCGCATCAATGCAGGGGGAGTAAGTTTATTTTCATGTCATATTAGTATGCCAACTTACTTCATTTTTCGTTTGGGTGTCATCATCAAAAAGGGGGAGAGTGATGAAAATTGAATTCCACCCCCAAGTGATTTTGATGATGAGCACACCAAATGAAGCTTATTGTACTAACTTCACTACGACTAAGTGTGCATGTTGTGCGACAAATGAAAAGAGCTTTATGCATACTCCAAAGAAGCGCAATATACACTCACTCAGTATAGACAAGGACGAATGTTGCTAGCTCGATGATGAAGCTCAAAGCTCAAATGGAACAGAAGCTCAAGAGAAGCTCACATCTGCATCATTATCAGTTGATCAAGCTTCCGAAGACGTGTCCTAGTCTACAGTGTATGAGTTGTGTTCTTCTTAGGGTTATGTTAAAGCCAAACGTATAGACAAAACACACACATACAAATGATTTCGAAGCCAAGCATTTTAAAATACCATTTAAAATCACTTTTAAAAGTTATTGAGAGCTTTTGCTAGTCGATTTACTTTTTTCATAGTGAAACTCCATTACACCCTGGAGATAACTACATGTTTTACTAGCCGTGTCTCAGAAGACTCAGAAGAAACTCCTCTGGGAGTCGACTACCAAGGAGTAGGTGTCGACTACCAGCTGAGAATTATTTTCTCCTGAAACTCTGTTTTTGCTACTAAAATTGAAGAAGAGATTATAGGAAAGACTATCATATCAATACCTCGATCAAACAAAGAAGGATCCGTTTTGTCATTTCTATGAATAGAATATTTTGATTATGTTGACTGTATAACTCTGGGAGTCGACTACCAATCCCAGGGAGTCGACTACCAGCTGTCGAAATTCGACGTTTTGACTTGACTTTTGACAGATCTCTAATTTATTATTCCCATGATTTTCGGGGCAAAAGTCAAATGAATTTGAATTTCGAATTCATCTTTTTCATCTATAAATAGAGGACTATTTCTTTGAGAAAATACAATGACTCTTGAAATCAAATTCTCTTGCGCAAAAGTTCTAAACGTTCTAAAATTCTCAGCTCTCATTTTCTCTTAGCCAAATCTGTTTTTATTCTTGATCTTGTAATTCCTTTGAGATATTATTTTCTGAAGATCAAATTTTTTATTTGGCTATTTGTTTTCAAAATCCATATTACTTATTCTCTGATTTTATTTAAAAGGATTTTGAAAAACATTTGATTTAGATCACAAAGACTTCATTCGTATTTTTGTGTGAACTAGAATCTTATTCTATCAAGCCATTAATACACATCGTTGTCTATTACTACTGGCTATAGAATTTGGGTGTAATGTGGTGAATTGGATATCGTTTTTCTCTTTGTGTTTACCCTTTGTTGTAAGGGTGTTATTATTGGAAACCCTAGACAAGTCTAGGTGTTGCGGTTGGAAATCCTGGTCAAGACTAGGCTGTTGAAAATCCTAACGAGTGAAGTTAGGTGCTTGTATTTACCAAGGCAGATAGTGGAAATCTCATACCGGATTGGTCGGGGACTGGACGTACCCAAGTTGTGGGGAACTAGGATAAAAATCCTTGTGTCTGCGTTTGCTTATCTGTGTTTGATTATTTATCTCTGCAAGCAATTCTTATTTACTTTGTTCATTTGTTTGTTGAATATTATTCTTTTAATTCATTAATAATACACTGCAAAGATCAGTTTGTGTATCTGTATGTCTGTGCAATCTTATATATCTTCATTACGTATTTAACCAACTGAGCTGTGCTTAATTTCCCTCTGGGAGTCGACTACTGTTCATAGGGAGTCGACTACCAGAAGATTTTTATCTCTGATTTGATTTTGAAGATTTATTGAGTTGATTAAGAACCAAGTGTAAATCACTCTAGTTGGTTTCTTAGGCAATATTAGAAGGCTTTGAATTGTGCTAATCTATTAAGAACGAAAAAGTTTATTTTATACAACACTATTCAACCCCCCTTCTAGTGTTGTTTGCCATCCATATGATCCAACAAGATCTTGCCAGAGTAAACCTCTTCTCGTTTATATTTCACCAGAGCATCTAAAGTGCATCTCAGAATTGTTTAAGCATACTCGCTCTTAGGTTTGATGGTGGCTTTCTCTTGTTACAATTATTGATCTCCAAGATTTCATGTGTTTGTCCACTACTGTTGAAAAACACCCTAAGGGTGGTGTGAATAGGGTGTATGGAAAAAATTAAAATTTAAGAATGCAGCAGAATATATCAGAGTACACCCATCACAGATTTTAACGGAGATGGCTCCCTGCATACTCTCCAACTGCAACCCAGATGATTTAACCCTTTTTGATAACACTTAAAAAGAAACCTGATCACACTTATAGGTGGTGATCCCATTGTTATATCTGATCACATTTCTGGGTGGTGACCAAACCGTCATGACCACACTTACGGGTGGTGATCGACCCGTACAAAATAAAGTTCAGAATCTAACGCTCAATAATAACTTCCGAGTGAAGTTATTCAATAATACAATCTCACACAAAATATAAATCTAAATAATCTAAAACTGAATCAATAAACTAGAGAAATATAACTGTAATATAGTTTGTGAGATCATGACCGTGTCGGTGCAAATGGTTCGCAAATTGGAGCTCTATATCAAAAGATATCACACTTTGAAGTTTGCTGCTCAAATTAGTTCTAAAGCTGTCTGTGTGTAAAGTAGCTGAATTCTGCTCGATGGAATCATGCTAGGCTCATGAAAAGTCTGCTTCCACTCAGTTGGAATCAGTGCTGGGTTGCTGCATGACTTGTTGGGGCTGTGTGCAAAGAAGTCAGTAACTTTGTCTTTCTGAAAATGTAGAAAATATCCCCGAGCTCAGAAAAATCCGCAAAAATATTTGTTGAAATCATGAGATCGTTCTCTTCGACTGAAAAATAAGAGATGATAGGTTTGGATACACTTGAGAGACTTGGGCTTGCGGCAAGAGGAGCTGACCTTGATGCTAGGGGCTTTTGAACTTCTTCTTTGTTGCTTGAGACATGAGAACCCATTGGCTTGCCTCTTTGTTTCTCCTAGCTTGCTTCTTCAATGATGTTGAGCTTTGACTAGGAGATGTTCAATGAATGCTTGAAACTTGCATGGGAGAGCTGGATGATGGCTATGAGAAGATGCTTCTTTAATAAGGAGGATGTTCAATGCTTGCTCAATGGAGAGAATAGCTAGGGCCAGCCATATGCATGTGCTAAGGAATTATAGTGCCGGCTAGATTTATGCTTGGTTAATTTTTTTCTCCTTAGAGGTTTAGGACTTATGCATGATGGGTTTAAATAGCAGAGAACCCAAGTCCTAATAGCAATCAAACTCCTCTTTGAGATGGAACTCCTCTTTGAATCTAAACTTTGACTAGTCTAACTTCCAAGCTTCATGGTGTATTGGACTTAGATAATTATTGATAAAATAGAACTCCTTTGAATTTCTTTGCTCAAATAATTTATCCACAAATTATCTTCTCTTCATTTGACATTCTAAAAGAGTTTGACCAAGGTAGAATAACCAAATTGCCATTATATCTTCTACTTGATTTTTGCCATCATTTTGAAGCTATAATTCATGGAGAATTATCATGATGTGCTTTGGCCATGTATACTGATCTTTGAGCATCTTTAGGGCAAGTTTAACTATATAGAAATTAAGAAATTGTCCGTTGGTCAGTGTAGCCTTGTTTTGATCTGAAAGTCACTCAACAAACATATTAGTAGCATGCGATTGTTTGTCATCATCAAAATTAAAAGCGTGACCTAGTTAATGGGCTAACTAGGCCAAAAAATATTTCTCTAACTAAACACTAGTTAATGTTATTATTTGGGGAATTGCTACGTGCACTCACCGTTTTACTCACGTGCACAACAACTTTATTTACAAGTTTGCCATTCCTCATATTCCTCCTTTACCTCGTCTGCCCTCGCCCCCCACCGCCCCCTCCCATTGATGATGACGAGGACTCTGATGATGATTTACTAGGGTTTGGAAGAGGGGGTTAGGGAGGTCGGAGGAGGCAGAGGTGGGGTTGGGGAGGTCAGAGAAGGTGGAGGGGGATGGGGAGGTCGGTGGAGGGGTCATCTGAGGGGGTGGGTGAAGAGGGAGAGGGGGCTGGATAGGTCAGAGGAGGGGGGTGTCAGAGCTGGTGAGGTCGAAGGAGGGAGGGGGGTTGTGGAGGTCGGAGGCGGGGGAGGGGATTGTAGAGAGGGAGGCGAAAGAGGAAGATGGGGGCTACGAATGACGAAGGAGGGGGAGGTGGGGCTATAGAGGTCGAAGAAGGGGGCGGCATCGCCGCCCACCGCCGATCGGCCATTGCACATCCAGGGGCATTTTTTGGAAATTTGCCCCTAGTTATTCGTGCTGAGTAATTCCAATGGTAAACTTGTATATAAGTGGGTTGTGTGTGGGCATAATGGCAAACTTGTAAATAAGCTGGTCATGATCAAAGTAAAATGGTAGGTGCACGTAACAATTCCCTATTATTTATCTGTTACTTGTATGTAGATTTCATCATTGTTTAAATTCTATTAACCATGTGAATGGACTTGTGTCCGATCGCGAAGAAAAAGAAAGCAATTCTAAACTCACTTTGGAGAAAAAATAAAACCGATTCACTAATGAAAATTTAAAGTTATGTTGAAATGGCAGAAATTGTTGGATCATTAATCAAACGTTGAACTTATATGTAAAATAATTATTTATTGCAGGCTGTTAAATAAAGTTAAGTCTAATTAAAAGTGATATGTTCAGCTTTTGGTTATTTGGGATTTAATATATCTAATATGGTGTGGGCATTTAATGTGTAGAGACTTAATGTCTAATTCCTATCTTTATGATAGGCTAAAATAGGAATACCAATGAAAACATGATTGTTGTCTATATACAGTGGTCATGGTCTCCGGATTATACAACGAAGTTTCTATTCTATATTCTATCGACAAATATAGAGTGTAGAGTAAACTAAAGGTACTCTCTTAGAGGATTCGTGTTGATCTAGAAGGCCAACCACAAATATCTACGATATTGATCATCATAGATTCACGTACTCTTCTGTATAATTTTTCAGTATATTCTCATTTGATTTAATATGAATATTTTTTGTATTTTGGTGAAGGTTTTCATAGCATTAAATTGGTTTAGGGCTTGGGGGAAAATAGGGAGAGATTGGGGGAAAATAGGGATTGGTGGAAAATAGGGAGAGATTGGGGGTAGTAAGATGGGGATGGGGTAAAGTGGGATCGTCGTCGGCGATGGATGGCATCAGCGGTGTAGTTCTGGTGATCGCCAGAAAAGAGGGCGGGGAAGAGAGATATATAGAGAGAAATAGGGAGAGGTGGAGGGGGAAAGAGAGAGGAGAAGAGAGAGTGTGTGGAGGAGGGCTGACCGGAGCGGTGGTGAGGTGGGCGGCGCAGATGGCGGAGGAAGTGGCGACGGCGGTGTGAGTTCCGATCGAGTAGGGGGTTAGGTTGCTCGAGCAGGATAATTGGGGGGAAAACGAGGAGGATTAAGGTTAAAAAAATCGAGTTGGTTTAGATATAAACCAACTCGGTTTCAAGGTGGGCCCCTCCGATTAAGTCACCCGCAACTCAGGCCGAGCAGCTTAGCTGCTCGGGCGAGTCAGTTAATTAAAAATATATCGAAATTTAAGTTTAGAATACTCCCTCAGCTGCTCGACCGAGTAGGGTCTACTCGGGCCGCGTAGACAGGACGCCATTTTTCACCATTTTTCTGGATCATCGGGCGCTCGACCGAGTAGGTGGATACTCGACCGAGTAGGTGGCTACTCAACCGAGTAGGATATACTCGGGCCATAAAGGCAGAACATTGATTTCTTTGCTTGTCCTGCGCTCTCTGCTACTCGACCGAGTAGGTACCTATCGGTCGAGTCACCTGTAACGCTTTTTCCCTAAGCTTGTTCTTCTATTGGCTGCTCTTCTCCTAGCTTTCTTCCATTCAATACATCGTTTTGCGTGTTCCCCTCAATGTTCAACATGTATGAAGTAAGAACTTGTCAGATTTTTATAGTTTTGTATTTTTATGGAATAGATAGCGTTTTTACTTGGTTTTTGGGATAGATAGGGCAAAACAAAAATTGAAAAAGAAAATCTAAGATATATGAAGTCGGTTGACTTCCGATAAGCGCTCGTTTTGAGTCATGAGCTCGACTCCCTCAAGTTCTTCAATGGATGATATTTGCTGCGTAGGAGATGCGCGCATCATGCTTGCAAACGATACCGTGCGGCGGTATTTGGCGTGCTTCCTCTCCATGGTCCCCTTCTTGCATGTAGAGAATGTCTTCTTGCTCTTGTTGGTGCAATGAGTCGTCCGGGGGCTTCTCATCAAGCACACGAAGATAGGCGGCAATCGCCTTATTGTAGATGGAGTTGCCATCGTCAGCAATGCTTGTCTTTCCTGGCAACGGTGCCAAAAACTTTACGTGCCCAGAACTTACACCTAAAATCCACCTGGTGGTGTCACGGTCGCTGGGCGCGGTATGGTTCCTAAGTGTCGATTCTGGGTTCTATCCGCAAGCAGACGATGTCAAATTATAGTATAAAAGATTGTCGAATCCCACAGGGACAATGACTGTGTATTGAGGTCTCAGGTTATTTCTAGATCTCAGAAAGGGATAGCAGTCGGTTTAGAAAGGTTTGTTATGATGGTGTTGATTTAATATAAGAAGAGACGCTGGCTTTAGGGATCACAGCTAAGATCGTTGGAAGTCGACATTAGGCTAGGGTTTTTTTATGTTGCATTGGGTTTATGTGATTGGTTTCTCAGCTCGTACCACTCTCGTGGATTAGAGTTTCGAGGTACTTCGGTGGCTCTCATTTACGCAATGGCGGTAGCCGTCAATGTAGTAATATAGTTTGTCGGTAGATCCCCTCAGGGCATGAGCCGGGCATGGTCACGAGCCTTAGTTGGATCCACTAACTCCCTAATTAAATCCTAAGGATACTCCTTAAGCTAATCAATTCCATCGATCGTGGGCATGATCTCAGTACGAGTTCTCTTAGAAATTTGTCTGGATCAACCAACGTACTCCCCTTTTATTCCCAACACAACCTAAAAATCCCAGATCTACATCTTTTTCCTAAGATCATAGGGCTAACCCATTAGCCCTAGATAAAATTACTTACACATGGCAAATAGAACAAATAAAGATTCAATTTTTACCATGGAAAACATCATAGCAATTAAAATGAATAAATGATGAGAATTTTACGTACCAAAATCAAGAGAGAACAATAGCCAATAGAAAATAAGCGAGATCCAATAGATTCCAAAGCGCAAGAGACAATAAAAATCCAATTTTTAGCAATGACGGCACAATGGAAACCATAGATCTAAAAACACTAATTAAATCTCTCCTCCACTAAAAACAATTCAAAAGCCATCAAAAACGTCAGAAAAA
Organism: Scilla litardierei; assembly: GCA_030789695.1. Lineage (NCBI taxonomy): Eukaryota > Viridiplantae > Streptophyta > Magnoliopsida > Asparagales > Asparagaceae > Scilla > Scilla litardierei. The sequence continues at coordinate 19,172,617 of CM061132.1, read as the reverse complement.
TTGTCTTAAATACATAGAGGGTGGACCCCGCAAGAAAAATCTGAACTTCTGGAAGTTTGGGGCCCACATGTCGCCGACCGAGTCGGTTGCTCGGTTGAGTAGGCGCCTGCTCGGTTGAGCAGGCGCCTGCTCGGTTGCTTTCTTGAAAACAGATTCGGGCTACTCGGTCGAGTAGCCTGCCTACTCAGTCGAGTCGTCAGTAGGTCGGAACTCCTCTCCAAGATGTCGCTCTGCCTACTCGGGTCGAGTAGGCCCTGCTCGGTTGAGTCGTCAGAGGATCAAATATTCTTCTCCAAAATGTCACTCTGCCTGCTCAGGTCGAGTAAGTCTTGCTCGGCTAAGTAGGATGCTGGTGGGAGGAAGCTCGAAACTGGATCGACTCAGGTTGGGTCGTCACTCTGCTCGGTCGAGTAGAACATGCATGTTTTCCTGCTGGATTCGCGTGTCAGCTCGATCGAGTAGCTGGTGCTACTCGGGTCGAGTCACCTGGGGAAACTGCATGGGTTTAGGCTTTGGCTCCTTTCTCTCGCTCGCTTCTCCTCCTCTCATCCCATATGCTTCCAAACCTCGGCAAACTCCTGTAGAGCCTCACCAACGGCGTCATGGACGTGTTGGATGTGTCCATGTCCCAAAATGGCTCCAAATCACTCCAAATCCCTGAAAATCTAAAAAGTTATACAAAACTCGAATATAGCATTAGAAGCACAGTATCGTATGAAAATACGGGATTTGGATGCGGATATGACATGAAATGCAATGAAATGATGCTATGAAAAGATGAAAAATATGGACACATCACGTATCACCCACAGATTGATAGACAATCAGAGCGTACCATATAGATTTTGAAAGATATGTTACGAGCCTGTATGCTGGATTGCAAGGGCTCGTGGAAAGATCATCTGCACCTGGTAGAGTTTGCCTACAACAATAGCTAACAAGCCAGCATTGGTATGGCCCCATTTGCAGTACTCTACGGAAGGAAATGTCGATCTCTGCTGAGTTGGGATGACATTGGTGATCGAGAATTATTGGATCCAGAGATGATTGTGGAAGCAGTGGACGTAGTGCAGAATATCAGGGACAAGCTACACATTGCACAAGATCGGTACAAGCATTGGGCTGATGCCAGGTGTCGTCACTTGGAGTTCCAACCAGTGGATCATGTTTTCCTGAAGATATCCCCAAACCGAGGAGTGATACGTTTTGGGAGACGAGGGAAGCTTAGCCCGAGATTCATTGAGCCCTTCGACGTGCTAAGCGAGTTGGAGAAGTAGCATATCGTCTAGCACTGCCGCCTTCATTGGAGGGAGTACATGATGTTTTCCATGTATCTCAGCTGCGTCGTTACATCAGTGAACCGTCACATGTTGTCGATTACTCAAAGATTATGGTTCGACTGGACCTGACATATGAGCAACAGTCGGTGCAGATCTTAGACCGACGTCAGAAGATGCTCAGGAACAAGGTCGTCGAGCTCGTGAGAGTGATGTGGCATCATGACTCGCCTGGAGAATCCACCTGAGAGCTGGAAGATGAAATGCGAGAGCGTTATCCTTATTTGTTTTCTACTCCCTAGTTGATAGGAATTCCGGGGACGGAATTGTTCTTAAGGTGGGTAGAATGTAACGGCCAGTATTGTATAATACGTATTTTGCACGTATTTTATCTTTGTCTATGTTTTCCGTATCTGTACTTAAATACGTATTCGTATTACGTATTCGTATTGCGAACGTATTTTAAATACGTATTTCTATTAGCTATAATTATATGTATATATATTATTAAATGATTCATTATATAATTAATTCAAATTCAAAATTCAAATCCCTTCCTTAAACTCATATGAGACTGTTAACCATTTTAATAGCAACTGATTCCCACTCTTAATTACAATTAAACTTCTTGTTCTTTCCTTTTTTACTAAATTTTTAACACATTCTAAATTTTAACAAACATTCCCAATTATAAACAAAACCCTAACTTTTCCATTTAGCAGCCGCCATATTTCTTATAATTCTTTTTTTATTTTCGTTGCATGCAATATTAAAACCCAGGGCCTTCATACGCACACACACAGCCCTAGTATATAAAACCCTAAAAACCCCTCACCCATCTCTCCCCTACTCAGCCGTGCACCAACCCCCTAAAACCCTAGCCTTACCCTCTCACCGGTGCCCACCCTCCGATGCCGCGTCTCCCCCTCCGGCCATCTTCCAGTCGTCGCTGCAACCCAGCGCCCCAGTCTGATCATCCCCATGCTCCTCCTCCACGTGCACAACCTACTCCATTATCGCAAACACCCACGTCCGACCTCAGACCCATTCCTCCAACCCCTTAGCCACCATCTCCGACTACTCTAGCCCTTTCTCTGACGGCCATCTCCGACTGTCGCAAGCCACGCACAACCCAGCCCCCTCCTCCACGTGTGCAACCCACCTCCGACCTCCAACTCCGACTGCATCGCCCCGATGATCTCCTCTCATCCTTCCCTCACGACAGTGCCCTCTTCCACCACGCCTCCTCACATCTCCGATCAACTCAAGAACCCCCACACAACCTGCACTGCCCCATGCAACTCCTCTCTTCGATTGCAGCAAACACCCATCCTCCTTCCTCTAGCACTCCTCCCGACGCCGAACGCCATTTCTCCTCTGCCTGCAGCGAGCCTCGCGACCTAGGCCACCCGCAGATAGCCACGCCATGCCGCACGCCGACCCTCCGACCTCCGACCATCTTCCCAAGCACCTCACAGACCCACGTTGTGCGCCACTCCCCATGCCGTAGTCTTCAACCTGCAAGGAGCACACATGCTAAACACGTAAGTAATATTAGTATATTATTGATTAATAATTGTTTTGTTAAAAGAGCTGCATGTTAGTATTAATATGTGTTGGGTTTTTCAAGGACCCTTAGGAAAAAAACTGTGCCCGTCCTAAGTCGGAGGACAATAGAATTAAAACGATGCATCTGAAATTTTATTAAACATTTTAATAAATCTTAACCTTAAGAATCATGCACCCTAGCCAGGATAATCTACTAACTCGGGTTGGGTCCGACCAACTCGAAGAGAGATCTAATCTACTGCAAAATTATAAAAATCATAAAAAAGCTGACTTACATGAAACTTTGCTTGCACCGGCTAAGTATTCCGAACCGTTTCCCAAGCTGCACTGTGCCCGAGCTGAGGCGCTTCCCGAACCGCACCATATTACACCGCGCCCCGAGTTGAACCGCTTCCCGATCCGCACCGTGCCTCTGAGTCGATCACTCGCTGAAGAAGATTTCACTTGAGTAGATCCATGTCAGAGACTTCTGGATCAGATCCAAACCACCTCGCCATCTTGCTAGGATTTGATTGGAGGATAGAAATAAATATAAAAAGAGGAATAATTTAAGTCATCGATCGAGCGTGCTCAAAATTTCGGAGCTTCTTGAACCGGTGACTTGGTGTGCTCTTCAATGAAGGGGGCTACACCTATTTATATAGGGAGCCGACCCCTCCTTATTTGCTACGAGCAATATGGGACAATAAAACAGGGAATATGGATTTATTTCACTAGAAGTCCAAATTTATAAAATCAACCATAAATCTATTTCTGAGTTTCGACTTTGAAATAACCTGTCAAATTAAAGATCTCGAGACAACGATCGCACTGAAAAAAGGCATCCAATTCCGATATCATTTAACCCCTCAAATTTCGAAATTAGATGTTCAAATCCCGTTTCGCAAAAACAGCCAAATAAACATGCCTCTCGAGGCGTCTGGTCAGATCGCGCCACGTGGCGCGCTCTGCGCACGTCAAGTGGCACGTGCGCATTGGGCGGGGAAGCCAGCGTGCTGCTGCACGCAAGTTCTCCCTCCGGGGTCGGACCCGCATTAGCGGGTACGACCCGCTAAGTCCTGGCGGGTCTGACCCGCCAGGTACGGGTCAGACCCGCAAGCCCATTTAGATCCCCTTTTGTTGTTTTCGCGTTTCTGGGCTCATTTGAGCTCTGATTTGTACGCGGTTTCTTCCTGTGGATTTCTCAGGAAGTCCCCTTCGATCCCATGCATCTTTGTCAACTTAATACCAAGTATTAATCGGTCCCAAATGCTAAATTCTTTATCTTGTAAGTTCACAACTTACTTGTGAACCAAATTACTCTATTGCATCAAATGCATTCCACTTAACATTCTTCCTATTACTAAGACGTGAATACTACTCGGTGTGAGACCCTACAGTCTAACCCTACTATAGGTTGGGACTCGAAATCCCTAGACGACAGTAACCACGAGCAGCAGGTGTTGTCCCTGTTTCGGTATCATAATTACGTGATAGACTTGTCGACAAAAGTATTGCCGGGATCACTCTGACTGTGTGTGTGATGAATATCACAGTGTTAGTCCCTTCGTCTTAACTATGTCATGTTCATAGCCTAGGATATGGTAAACGGTCAACCCCACTAGTTAGCACTGACCAGTATTATTCGGTCTCTGGTACATACATGTTGTACTTCCTACAACATATCTTGGCCAAGGTTTTATCAAGAGCCGTTCTGAGCCTCCGATACTAACTTCCCATTAACAGAAGAGACGAATCCTCTCTTGATCACTACTCACCTCGTACGCTTTAAGTGTCACCCAACCTAAGACCTTTCAGCAGTCCTTGCCTCGAAGCTAGATCATAGATCTAAGCAACATTATTCTCGCACAGGTTCATACAATGATATCAAGTCTTAAGGACCAACTTGCCTATCATCACTAGAGAGTTATTAATGACATTTAGTTAATGTTCAACCATTTAATAACTCTTTATTGGGTCGTCCAGTGGACTCATTCTCTAATGAGCACCTGTGTCTTGTCTCCGACATCATTAAGTCGCATGATTATGAGATCATCAAGATAAAGAAACAATAATCTGTCTGATGTGCCGATATGCTTTTCTTGACGCATCTATGACCATGAACGTTTTAAGACTCTAGCTCCTATCGGTCAGACATTTCTCATAATCACGATCTCTATCTCGAAACATGTATGACCTAACTATGAGTCTAAGGAAATTATCTAAGCAACACATTAAAATAAAATTACTCAGACAATTGATACCAGAAAGCATACTTTCATTTATGAACAAGATGTTTACATAGATAAATTGCCTTGAGGGCATACATCTCTCAACATGAAGTTAGTATAATGTATATTAGTTTAGTTAACAGGTTATAAGTATTTTTATATGTTAGTATTAATATAATGTATACATATAACAGTTATAAATGATATTAATATATTAGTTTAATATCATGTTAAGGTAATCAGCATGTTAAATACTGTTAATTGTTAGTTTAATATTAGTTTGTTAAAGATCAGTAAGTTAGGTAACATATTGTGAACCCAGTTAGTTCAAATAAATACGAGAGGAATATGTAAACAGCATATTGGTTGTTTGTTATATAATATTAGTAAACGGGTTAATAATGTTAGTTTATAACCCTAGTTCCATAATATTAGTTCATCATATGATTCTATTAGCGTAAAACAATAGCCTCGCATGCGAATCTATATGTCACAGAGAAATCGCATCTTCCGTCGCAATCACCAGGACATCCACCATCGCCCCCAGGCAAGTATTTATTTGTAAGTGAATTTGGGACAAAGTGCTTAAACTAGTGCAAAAATATCATTTTGAACATGCTTGTCAAACTCAGTAACCGAACAACTTGCTCATACTATACTTGTCGTAACTGATTATAAATGGACATTTCATGTTAATGATTCTTTGATAAAAGAACAACTTTTCTCTACATGTCATCAATTGAACCAAAACGGAACAGAGGGTAGGACACAACCCTCGAAACATAATGAGAACCCATCGATTACAGATGTAGAGGAAACTAGTCGGTGACTGGTTATGACACTTGGGTGGGGTTGGTCCATAGTAATAGGGTTAGTAGATGTAGCTTGACCACCTTATGGCTACTCCATACCACACCAATGGAGGCAAGCATTTGACCATTTTCCAGGTTATGGATGGCAAGAAGGCGTCACGGTAAACCCCCGATGATAGGGTGCATCAATTACATCTACCCACCCGGACATGGACTTATCACGAGCACAAATAATTGCATACTTAATATACAACTGCCTTACTTTTTGAACTGCAAATTCATACATGCGTGTACTTTACTTTTCTGCACTTATTACTCATAAATGTGTACTAACGCTCTTTTGTTCTTTTCCAAGTTGTTCTTTAATTCATTAATTTAAATATCTTGCCGAGCTTTTCGCTGACATATATTTCAATGTAATTATGAAATATATGTTTGGTTCAGAGAAAGATTACGTTGAGGACCCTGCTTCAGAGGATCTCATCTTGCAGGACGATTCTGCTGACCAGTGTTACGAGAACGCTGAGGTCCTCCTTGCCGAAGAATAAAGAGAGAGCTGCTCTTAGCTTATTTTATTAGTTGTACTTGTTATTAGTTGTACTAGGCCTAACTACCTTGTGTACTCGTTTTGAAACTCTGGAATAAAAGTGAATTAAATATTTCTGCTTTTATGATATTATTCGCATGCAAGAAACATGCTTAACCAAATAAATGCTTATTGTACTTAATTCAAAGAAGAAAGAAATAATATTATATCTTCTTTGCTTTAAGCACATGCGGACCCGCTCGCGTCCTTGCTCCCAAGTATAATAGAAAGCGGAGAGTGTAACTGTCTGTTTTTATCGTGCACGTATTCCTGTATTTAAATGATTTCAAACGATTTCAATTTTCAAATAAATGAATTTTTCCTATTATTTTTCGTCGCTCAAATCTTTAATTGGACTTCGTATTCGCGATCCTCGCGAAGATACTAACATGTAACTATTTTTCGTAAATTTTCGGAGTCATTTGTGAAAATGGGTATTCTGGTATAATAATAATAATATTTTATTACTTATACTAATTACTTTTGTTACTAATTATCATTAAACTTTTAACTAATTACTTGTTACCTTTTTTAAATTATCTTAGTTAATTAATTAATTAACTTATCTATTGTCGGCAGCCTGAGAAAGGCATGGGTTCGTTTCCATTCATTCCCCCCAACTTAATTACTGGGATTCCCCTCTCATCACTTAGTAGACAACCGCCCCCTTTAATCACCTCCTTTGGCAGGTGAGATCCAACACCCTCCTTAACTAAACCCCCACCTCCAGCTCCTCTCATCAACTGCAAACCCACACCTCCAGCTTCCTTCATCAATGGGCAACTCATTTCCATGTTCTTAAAACGAACAACAGCAAAAATATGAGAGGAAACAACAACCAACTATTTCTTCCATCTACAAGCTTCTCACCTCCATGCAACATTCTCTTCCTCCCCTCTCCCTGATCAACCATATTCAGCCTCCTCCAACCAAATTTCATCACCCAATTTCCCCCCACCACCAACAATCAAACCCATCGATCTCATTCTTCCTTCTCCAATCCAACCAAATCAAAATCAGAACCCAAATCAAAATAGAAATCAGAAATTGGGATGAATCTGAAATCAGAATTTGAATGGGATAAATCTGAAATCAGAAATTGTGAGAGGAAGAAGTCCAAATTGAAATCCAGTCTCAGATCAAATCAAACATAACCCTAAAAATCCCTCCTCTCATCACTTAGTAGACAACCACCCCCTTTAATCACCTCCTTTCGTAGGGGAGATCCAACACCCTCCTTAACTAAAACCCCCCATCTCCAGCTCCTCTCATCAACTGCAAACCCACGCCTCCAGCTTCCTTCATCAACGGGCAACCCATTTCCACGTTCTTAAAACAAACAATAGCAAAAATATGAGAGGAAACAACAACCGACTATTTCTTCCATCCGCAAGCTTCTCACCTCCCTGCAACATTCTCTTCATCCCCTCTCCCTGATCAACCATATTCAGCCTCCTCCAACCAAATTTTGCCACCCAATTTTCCCCACACCAACAACAATCAAACCCATCCATCTCGTTCTTCTTTCTCCAATCCAACCAAATCAAAATCAGAACCCATATCAAAATAGAAATAAAAAATTGGGATGAATCTGAAATCAGAATTTGAATGGGATAAATCTGAAATCAGAAATTATGAGAGGAAGAAGTCCAAATTGAAATCCAATCTCAGATCCAATCAAACATAACCCTAAAAATCCCTCCTCTCACTCACATGCACCTCCTCCCCCAAGCCGCAGCCGCACCCAGCACCGCATGTGCCTGTCGCCGGTGCCGCGCGTGCCTGCCGCCGGCTGCCACCGCCTGCGCGCGCGCCGGCCGCCGTGCGCCCAGCCGCCGATCTGCCCCCTTACCACCTTTGAGCCACCTGCAAAAAAAAGAAAAAAGAAAAAAAAGGGAGATATAAGAAGAACAGAAAAGGAAGGGTAGAAGATAAAAGGGAAGAAGAGGTATAAGTTACTTCTTATTGGGTTTAAAAAGTTTATTGGGTTTGGATGTAATAAAATGCTTATTGGGTTTATGTTATTTCTTATTGAGTATGGTATTCCTATTGGGTTTAAGATATGCTTATTGGGTTTTGGGTTCAAATGAAATTAATTGGATATTGGGTTTTGGGTATAAAGTTATGCCTGTTGGGTTATTTGAGTTAATAAAATATTGGGTTTGGGCTTAAGTTACTTCTTATTGGGTATTTGAATTATAACTAGTACTTATTGGGTATTGGGTAAGAGTTATTGGATTGTAATTAAGTAAGTATACTTATTGGGTATGGATTTAAATGAAGTTTTTTGGGTTTGGATTGGTAAGTTGGTATGCTTAATGGGTATTTGAACTATTAAATTGCTTGTTGGTTTTGGGGTTCATATGAGTTTAATTTGGGTATTGTGTTTGCTTGGTTAGGTTGAAAGTTATTAAAGTTATTAAGTTTAAAGTCATTAAAATTATATTAAGTTAAAGTTGTTAGAATTATTTTAAGTATTAAGAATTAAGTTATAAAGTTAAGTTTAAAATTATTAAGCTGTTAAAGTTTTGGGTTATTAAGTTAATTAAGTTATCTAAATTAAATTTCATGTTAAATATTTTAAATAGAATTTCAAATTAAATGTTTTAACGTATATGTTTTAAAGAGTTAGCTCTATATTAAGTCATATAAGGCAGCTTTAGTATTATTTTAATTGGTTAAAAATCTTTTAGCCTGATGATATGAATTTTAATCACACAGATGAAACACGCCTTACGCTACAATCAGTTGGACACCCAACGCCCACCTCCTCTTCAGATCTACGCATTGTATAGTAGGTTTCCCACATCTCTTTCATCTATATAAATTAATATGTGTTAATGCAAGCGTGCATTTTCCTACCTGTTGTTAAATGTTACTTCATTTAAACTGCCATATTACATGCTTATTACTCATGCAAATTAACTGCTAGAAATGCCTGCTAGACACATGAATGAACTTGGTAATCAAAGAATGATACATGCCGTTGGCTACTAGATGTTACATGTCGTTGGCTACTAGATGTTACATGTCATTGGCTACTCCCGTCGGTCATATATGACTAGTCTGGCTCGTGTTCCAGTAGGGTCATATATGATTAGTCTGGCTCGTGTTCCAGTATATAACCTTTGATGACCGTTTGGCTGATTCTGGCTCGTGGTCCAGAAAGTACACTTATGGGCTTGTCACTAGATTAAGAGATTGAATGACACACCACTTTACTTCTGCTGATTGCCATCATAAATTGTGTAACCTGCTAGCTTCTCTCTTGCCATGCTTATGTATAATTGCCATGCTCGCCACGCTTTACTTTGTGCACTACCCCTACTTGCTCACATGTTTTTATTCTATTAGTAGACAATGTCATTACCCTGCTATATTCTTTTAATTGCTTAAACGAGATTGATGCTTGGAAACCAACATGAGTAACCCTTACTGACGGGCATTGTATTTATATTTTTAATGCAATGTCCATCAGGTTCTGAGGACATTTTTGCAGATCCTAATTCCAGCTAGCGTGATCCACTAGATGCAAGACTCTTCCAAGAAAATACTCTTATGCTTCTTTTCCTTATTAATCCATTGTATCAAATTTATCTAGCCTGTGTTGTAAGATCCACAAGGCCTCGCTTCCTTTCCTTATTGTTGTATTTCATTTCTGAAACGATTGAGATTGTAATAAAAATAATTATCTACGTTGTTTTTCAGTATGCATTGCAAGAACCTGCAAGTTTTTATACAGACGCTTATTGTGTCAAGTCAAGGATGGGAGAAAAGCAAAAGTGCCTCCTCCTTGCTTGTGCATGCGGACCTGTTCACATCCTCGCTACCAAGCATAATGGGAAACGGGGCGTGACATGTTTTAGTGGTGGCCCATGCAGGTCCTGCTCGTGCAGAATACTCTAAAACAACCTGGATAAAGTTACAATCTTAATCCTCAAAACCACCCTTTCTTTGATTTTCTATCCCAGCCTTGTTCATTAGAAAATCCTAGTCTTAGAGTTTCTGATCCTTAGTCGACCCAATAATCATACCCTTGACTTTTAATCTTCCTTAACATTACGTTCTATGTTAATGACCATAGAAATCCATTGTAGCAGATTCACAAAGTTATTTCCTAGTCGTATTTACGTTTTGATCATCCTATTCTATTAGCGATTCACGGTGCTTCTCACCAAAACGGCCATGTCATCATATTTATACCTTCTCATATTCATTTGAATCTTACCTTTCATTTAAATTAAATTCTTATCGATTACGAAACTTTCCTCGACAAAATCTTTAGTATATATCTAGATCCCATACCCTTCAGTTGACTTAAATTCATTCTTGGGTTTTGAAACTTTCTCTGTCGTAATCCTTAGTTTCTATCTCATCGCGATTTTCTAACCTATAACATACATACTCGTATATTTACCTTATTTTCTTCATATAATAAACTTCATTTTTAAAACCTTACTTCTATTTCGCTAATTCAAATATAGAAATTTCTTTTCTTACGATACTACTAACATATTTCAAAACAACCTATCAGACATATTTTTAAATACTTTCTTTACTAAATAGAACTCCAACTTTTCAGTATGTCCGTTACGTATTCATCGTATTTGTACTTCAAATTTTTGTACAAATCCATCTCCATTTGCATTCACAAAACAATCACTACATCACTATACTCATTTATATCTTACTCTTTTCGTCTATTACTTATTTCCTGTTTTAACTTATAGCATATACTCGCTATTCTTATCTATGTTACAGTGAAATTATTATATTTTACCCATACCTTTTATTCTCTTTAATTACTAAATTATTCATAACTATTTTTATACCACCTAACCAAACTAACTCCTTATCCATACTTCATCTGAAACCGTTCATCGCAATCCTGATTCATTACATCATTCGACTCCGAATCCTACATTATTGCTTAGTTATTGTCATTGCTTATTACAACTTTAGCGAGATTAGTTTCAAATACGTTATAGTCCTTTAAATGTTCTCTTCTATTTCATTACATCATCAGCAGTGTTAATTTCGTTAATCGTTATATTGTTAGAACATTATATATGATTACTATTGTTATAGGATTATGTTTCAGCTAGGCATATTGTGAGATGATATAAGGTGTAGTTGTGATTAGTTGATTATGAACACAAAGAATTTAAATTATTCCATTTCAAATGGTGATAATAGAATGATGTGTTCAAGACTCATATTTGGATAATACCTATGCATAACTGATTCAATAGAGATTCCTTTTATGAGTAATACATAGGAGGAAGAGTACGAAATCCAGATGAGTAACAGCTCAGAGTAGCTATGAAGGTACACCAAGATTGATGGAGACAATAATAATGAGTAAAGTATTTAAAGTTACAAGACTTAATTATACATGTAGCGTGATGTAGATATTAGGAATGATACAGAATGCTGTTACGAATGGTTGGTTATGCAGATTGATCTAAAATTGTTTAGAATAAGATACAAGGGGAAATGGAAAGATGTGATTTAGTAACTTGTTAATTATGGTGAATAGATTTATGAGCAATCACGTAGGGTACGATGAAGAATGTGTTGGGAGCAGGACAATTATTGGTTGTAAATGGTGATGTATACTAGGTGTATTTATTCTTGTCGTCATATATTGATAATTGGTGGAGCATCGTCATACTGATTGCTTGATGAAAAAAATGAAATTGGAGTAAGAGGATGTCGCAATTGTAGTGCTACAAATTTCGGTTATGAACAAGGGATGACATATTATGGATACGACAACTTATGAGAATATATAGTATTGGAGAACTTGGATATGAAGGAAATTGTACATTAAAGATTTCCCAAGAAAATGTTACTATCCTAATAACAAATGATAAGTGAAGGGTGAAGAAAATTAAAGGGTATTTATTAAGGATATTTAGTGTTTTCCTTCAAAGGTTATTTTGTATAAATTATTTATTATTTTAAAGCAAGGACTTTGAGTTAGAATTCAAACGGTAATGTTGGATCTATAGTTAAGTTTTAGGATATGATTATAGTTGTAGCATTATTCAGTGATGAGACGAGTAGTGATGATTTATCTTATGAACACTTGCTTGAGGTTATAGGTTTAGCACTCATTATATTAGAATCTTGAAGTTACAGTTATAAGTTATTTTTAACTAACCCTTGTCCTTGATATTTTTGTGCCTTGATATTTTGTGCAAGATAACAGATATTCGTCTATAGCCATAATTACTTACCCACTAATGGTTAAGGCCATCAATGGTGCATGATCAAGCGAACCCCCCGTTTAGAAGCTTAATCTTATCCTCGTCACCTGTGTCACTTCTTGGCAAATCCGTTATTTCGTCTTGAAGTATTTCAGGTCAGAGTTTACCTCGTAGGAATACGATGAGATGCATACGTATTATCGACATTAGTTTAATGAACTCAAATCTGAGGAATTCCGAGGACGGAATTTTTCTTAAGGTGGGTAGAATGTAACGGTCTGTTTTTATCGTGCACGTATTCCTGTATTTAAATGATTTCAAACGATTTCAATTTTCAAATAAATGAATTTTTCCTATTATTTTTCGTCGCTCAAATCTTTAATTGGACATCGTATTTGCGATCCTCGTGAAGATACAAACCTGTAACTATTTTTTCATAAATTTTCAGAGTCATTTGTGAAAATGGGTATTCTGGTATTATAATAATAATATTTTATTACTTATACTAATTACTTTTGTTACTAATTATCATTAAAATTTTAACTAATTACTTGTTACCTTTTTTAAATTATCTTAGTTAATTAATTAATTAACTTATCTATTGTCGGCAGCCTGAGAAAGGCATGGGTTCGTTTCCATTCATTCACCCCAACTTAATTACTAGGATTCCCCTCTCATCAGTTAGCAAACAACCACCACCTTTAATCACCTCCTTTGGCAGGTGAGATCCTGTTGGATCCTGTGGATGGAAAACAACACTAGAAGGGGGGTTGAATAGTGTTGTGTAAATAGTAAACTTTTTCGATTGTTAATATTAGCACAAATAAAATCCTTCTAATGTTGCATAAGAAGCCAAGTAGAGTGATCTACGCTTGGTTCTTAATCAACAAAGTAATATGATATAGAAAAGATTACAACCAGATGTAAATCTTTACACATAGATCTTTACACAGCGGAATTAAATAAACAATCTTTGCAATAATAAATAAACAAGGAATTACAAAGATATAATATTAGCAAATGAAAAATGCTTGTACAAGAAATATAAACAATTATAGAAAAACAAACGCAGAGACAATCGATTTTATCCTGGTTCCCCGCAACCAGGGTACGTCCAGTCCCCGACCAATCCGGTACGAGATTTTCCACTATCTGCCTTGGCAAATACAAGTACCTAACTCCACTCGTTAGGATTTCCAACGACCTAGCCTTATCCAGGATTTCCAACTGGCAACACCTAGACTTGTCTAGTGTTCCAACAACTCAATAAAGATCAATATCCAATTCACCACAATAAATTGATGGAGATTGGTTTTACACCCGATTCTATAGCCAAACAAAGATAGACAAAATTGTGTGTAGTGGCTTGATAGAATAAGAGTCTAGATCACACAAAGATACGAGAGAATTCTTTGTGATCTAGATCTAATGTTTTTCAAAAATCCTTTTAAACAAAAATCAAGAGAAGAGCAATAAGGATTTGAAAAACAATTAGCCAATAAAACGAGAATATGATCTTAAAAAAATAATAACAGAATTTTGCAAGATCACAATTAAAATAGAATTGGCTAAAGAGAGAATGAGAGCTTATAGAATTTTCAGAGCGTTTGCACGAAAGATTTTGATTTCAATAGTTGTGTTTTTCTCAAATGAAATTAGCTCTTATTTATAAGGAAAATTCTGAGATTTGAAATTCAAATTTACTTTGACTTTTTTCCCAAAAATCACGGAGAAAATCGCTTAACGAATTTTCAAAATTCAAGTCAAAAACGTCAAATTTTTACAGCTGGTAATCGACTCCCTCATGTAGGTAGTCGACTCCCAGAATGTTACATGAATACTTGAATCCCAGCTGGTAGTCGACTCCCTACTGTTGGTAGTCGACTCCCAGAGGAGTTTTTCCTGCGACACATCTAGTCAGACAAGTAGCTAACTCCAGGGTGTGTGGAGTTTCACTATGAAAGTTATAAGATGACTAGAGAAAGCTCTCTAAAACATTTTGAAAAGATTTAAAAGATTTTCAAAAACATTTTTCAAATTATTTTTGTGTGCGTGTGTTTTGTCTATATGATTTGGCTTTAACAAATACCCTAAAGAGACACAACACACTCACTATAGACTTAGGACACGTCTTCGGAAGCTTGATCAATTTGATGGAGTAGAAGTGAGCTTCACTTGAGCTTCTTGATCTATTTGAGCTTTGAGCTTCATCATTTGATCTTAGCCACGTTTGTCCTTGTCTTTGAGCGTAGATTGCGCTTCTTTGAGTATGAGTAAAGTTTCGCATATTCTACACACTTAATAGTAGTGTAGTTAGTACACTAAGCGTCATTTGGTGTGCTCATCATCAAAATCACTTGGGGTGGAATTCAATTTCCATCACTCTCCCCCTTTTTGATGATGACACCCAAATGAAAAAATGAAGTAAGTTTTTTTCAAAAATACATGTAAGTATGCTTACTCCCCCTGCTTTGATGCGATTCTCCCCCTGCATCGAAGCCGTGAGCAAAATAAAACAATATAATACATATTATTTCATTTTTGCATTTCATGAATCTTCTCTCCCCCTTGTCATCAACAAAAAAATTTCAATGATATATGAATCATAATATAATCAGGAGGGGAATTCAATTTCATATGCCTGCAAGAGAGATGTTAGTTTTATAAGAACAACTAAAGTATTACATAGAAGATAAGTTCATGATAGCTAGCATCACACGATAAAAGTTATTACAAGCCATAGGACATAATATTTTTGAGAATCATTGTTTAAAAGAGAACCATTGTTTATGAGAGAAGCTAAGGATGACCGCCATTCTTCTTTAGTTCCTTGATCTCATCAAGGATCATAACAAGCGTTTCCTCAGTCATCTTGTTGCTTTTCACGACGAACTCCTTAAAGTCGTCCACCTTTCGATTGAGATCTTCAAATCCTTTCTCTTGTGAAATCTTCAATTTTCCAATCTTCTTTAGAAGCATTTCTTGAAGCTCAAGAATATACGCCGGTGCTTCTTCTTCTTCTTCTTCTTCGCTTCCTCTTTCTTCTTCTCCTCCTCCTTCTTCTTCAGAATCTGAAACCACAATTTTCTTACTTTTCCTAGAGGATAAGGATCCTCCTTCAGCTGCAAGTTTTTCTTCAGGGATGTTCTCATCAAGGTCATGGTGAAGATTCATTCTCCCAAGTGCATGAACATCAAAAACTCGAGCCGGTTCTAGAATAGAGGTTTCATGATCCAAAGGCACATTATATCTAATAAACAATATTGTGAGATAGTGCCCATGAGCTAAGGTGGAAGATGGTCTATCAGAAGAAGCTGAAGCAAGTATAGAATCCATGATAACTTTGGCCCAATTGATGCGAATGTTACCTAGTATAGCATAGATACATTTGGCCTGCTTCTCAGATAGGATAGAATGACTTCCAGATTTCTGAGTAATATTATAGGATAATATATTTGCCAGAATTCTTGCCGGATAGCGAAGATCGCTACATGGAAGTTTAGTCTGGAAATGTCTTCCTGGCAAATACATTCTCTCTAGAATACTTCCTTCAGTCATTTCTATTTTATTAAGTAGCATGCCAGAATATGGAATTCCTAGGGCTTCTCTTAGGGATTTAACAGTAATGGCAAGCTTTGTATCAAGAACTTTGGTTATAAAGCGGCTTTTAGCAAGGTCGTAGTCCATATTAGCATAGAACAAGTGCACAAGCCTTGGATAGCAAAGATAAGTATTTTCAGAGGAAAATAGGTTGGCCAAGTTCTGAAAATCTAGTAAGCTATCAATGCCATAATTTATAACATCATAAAGCTTAACAAAACGTTCATGGAGGATGGGTTTCTTAGTGATTTTGATGAAGTGTTCATATGTGGTGTTCTTGAATAGATATGGTAAAATGGTTTCTTTCTCAGAGTCAATTTCAGATGAGGTTTTTCTCTTCTTGGTAAATATTCCTTTGAGAGGCATCTAGAAAGAGTAAAAACAGTAGTTTTATAATGCTAGATAAGCAAGAGAGAAAAAAATAATGAAGTAAAGATCATGAAGTAAAAAAGATTTTACCTTGAGTGGGTTTTTTTTGGAAGAGATGAAGTTTGGAGGAGCTTCAAACAACCCAAACACCAAGAGAATTCTCAAGAGAGGAGGAGAAAATGAGGTAGTCGGCTACCTAGGGTTTCTCTTGGGGGGTTTTAATCTTTGGATGAAAGATGGGAAGGAATGAGGGCCTTAGGATCAAGAGATGAAGGGTTAGGATGAAGTTTTAGCTTATTGGGTATAAGTTGCCTTGAGGATATGAACCCATTTACTCAATAGAACACATTAGGAGTTTGTCAAAAAACAAACCCAGAATTTCTCATATACGCTGGTAGTCGACTCCCTCATGTAGGTAGTCGACTCCCTACTGGTTTGAGTCGTTTTCTCATCCCGAGGGGTTTTTGATCCAGGTCGAGTGCGATTTCTGAACACAAAATGTTTTAGGAGTATAACACAAATACATAAGATCAAATAAAGGAAAAATATTTATTTAATTAAATTTAATCATATATATTTAGCAAAGAAAAAATTGAGTCGCGCAAGAAAGTTGTTGATGTTGATCCTTTACAAAGCGTTTGATCTTGTTTTCTTCCTTTCATTTCTTTGGAGTACCTGAAAAATAAAACGTTTATGGTACTCTTTTTTTTGAGTCCGAGAAGTTAGTCTTTAGGAAGCCAAACCCAGTATGGTTTAGTTCCCTCATGAACAATATATTTATAATTTTTGTTTAAATGAACTTGCTGAACAAAGTCGATAGCGTACCTTTTCCTTCGTTGATCAGATAATTTCTTTGGTATCCAGATGCTCAAAAAATTGTCGTTAGAATGATGTATCCTAGTATGCTTAACCCGTTTCTTGGTATGATGTGAATCATAACCGAGTCCGATTTTGCTAGAAGAGGCTTTTTGATCTTTTATTATACTATCTAGCTTTCCTTTTCCTTTGTTGAAATTCTCAATAATTTTCATCATAGCGTCGTATTTATCTTTGACAGATACGAGAAGATTATTCAGATTTTCAACTTTTTCATTTACCAATGAAATATCTTTTTGCAAAAAATCATTCTTTTTTAAGGAGACTATTTTCTTTAATGATTTCTTCTTTTTATTTAGTATCCTTTTTAATATTTCTAAGTGTTTTTCTATGTTCTTTTATGAGCTTTTCATGCATTTTGCATAGCTCCTTATATACTCCCCTATAATCCATGTCTTCATCATCACTTGATGACGAATCATTGTCGCTAGATGAATCATGATGTGTGCTTACCTTGGAGGATGTAGATGCCATGAAGCACATGTGTGCTGTTTCTCTTCTTTCATCGTTATCTTCTTCTGAGGATTCATCGGATGAGGAATCGTCGCTCTGGTCGAAGGCTGCATAAGCTTCTTTCTTTGGTCGTCGAAATTTGTTTCTTCCATTGTTTCGTTTTTCATTATTGTCTTTGTTCTTTCCACGATCTCTGGAATCACGAATGTTTCTCTCCAATGGACAGTCTCTCTTAACATGCCCTGGTTTGTTGCAACCAAAACAAATAATACCGTTAGTGGGTCTAAAAGATCGTTTTCCATACTTACTTGTGATGAACTCTTTAAAGTTCTTTGAGATGAACGCGATATGGTCTTCTTTTTCCGTGTAATCGGAATCTTCCTCTTGGGCTTTGAACGCAAGATTCTTCTTCTTTGGTTTTTCTTCGATCTTTTTGTCTTCTTCAAGCTCAATCTCATATGCCATGATATTTCCCATTAGTTCTTCGATGGTGAGGTCCTTTACGTTGTGAGCTTCTCAAATGGCAGTTGTCTTTCCCTTCTACTCGGGTCGGAGGGATCTTAGTATCTTCATTACCTACTCATATTTGAAAAGTTTCTTTCCTAGTCCTGCAAGCTCATTTGTAATATTAGTAAAACGAGTATTCACATCGGTGATACTCTCTCCTTCTTCCATTTTAAAGGATTCGAATTTTGAATGTAAAACATTTATGCGGGATTCTTTTACCTTTTCGGTTCCTTCGTGACTTACCTGAAGAGTATGCCATATTTGGTGTGCTGTGTCACATTGGGAGACTCGATTGAACTCATTTCCTGTAACGGCGCAAAATAGTGCATTCATTGCTTTTGCATTGAGATTAGCTCTCTTCTTGTCGTCGACAGACCATTTTCCAAACTCAACGTCGGTGGGTGCGAAGTACGGGACTTTAGTAACGGTCCAAGCTTCAATGTCTAATGACTCTAGGTGAGTCTTCATTTGGATCTTCCAGCTAGCGTAGTTGGTTCCGTTGAACAGTGGTGGTCGCATGGTATTCAGTCCTTCAGAGTGAAAGGATGTTGACGCCATCACCTTTGTAGCCTTGCTCCGATACCAAGTGTTGGATCCTGTGGATGGCAAACAACACTAGAAGGGGGGGTTGAATAGTGTTGTGAAAATAGTAAACTGTTTCAGTTGTTAATATTAGCACAAATAAAATCCTTCTAATGTTACCTAAGAAGCCAAGTAGAGTGATCTACGCTTGGTTCTTAATCAACAAAGTAATATGATATAGAAAAGATTACAAACAGACGTAAATCTTTACACAGAGATCTTTACACAGCGGAATTAAATAAACAATCTTTGCAATAATAAATAAACAAGGAATTACAAAGATATAAGATTAGCAAATGAAAAATACGTGTACAAGAAATATAAACAATCACAGAAAAACAAACGCAGAGACAAGCGATTTTATCATGGTTCCCCGCAACCCGGGTACGTCCAGTCCCCGACCAATCCGGTACGAGATTTTTCACTATCTGCCTTGGCAAATACAAGTACCTAACTCCAAGGTTGTAAAAAACGCTAGGCGCTAGGCATTCGGATTGCTAGCGCCTAGTGCCCAGAGCATTAATCGGGGATTAATCGGGGATTAATCGGCCTAGGCGGATTTGCAGTTTTTAATTATTTTATTTATTTTTATATAATATATTTATGTTTATATATAAATATAAATATATATTATTTAAAATACATCAAATATCTAATACATACTAAATCAAATCCAGTTTACCTATTTTAGAGTATTTATGTGCAACAAAATAAAATTTAAAAGATACTCTTGTGCAATTAAGCCATTTACCAAAAACGCCCAGAAACCGCCCAGGAACCGCCTAGGAACCGCCCAGAGCGCCCAGACACCGCCCAGAACGCTTAGGCGGCCGATTAATCCCAAAAACGCCCAGATTGACCGCCCAGGCCATAATCGGGGCGTTTACTGGCCGCCTAGCGCCTAGGCGCCGCCTAGGCGGCCGCCCAGGCCGATTTTTAGAACACTGCCTAACTCCACTCGTTAGGATTTCCAACGACCTAGCCTTAACCAGGATTTCCAACTGGCAACACCTAGACTTGTCTAGTGTTCCAACAACAACTCAATAAAGATCAATATCCAATTCACCACAATAAATTGATGGAGATTGGTTTTACACCCGATTCTATAGCCAAACAAAGATAGAAAAAATTGTGTGTAGTGGCTTGATAGAATAAGAGTCTAGATCACACAAAGATACGAGAGAATTCTTTGTGATCTAGATCTAATGTTTTTCAAAAATCCTTTTAAACAAAAATCAAGAGAAGAGCAATAAGGATTTGAAAAACAATTAGCCAATAAAACGAGAATATGATCTTAAAAAAATAATAACAGAATTTTGCAAGATCACAATTAAAATAGAATTGGCTAAAGAGAGAATGAGAGCTTATAGAATTTTCAGAGCGTTTGCACGAAAGATTTTGATTTCAATAGTTGTGTTTTTCTCAAATGAAATTAGCTCTTATTTATAGGGAAAATTCTGAGATTTGAAATTCAAATTTACTTTGACTTTTGTCCCAAAAATCACGGAGAAAATCGCTTAACGAATTTTCAAAATTCAAGTCAAAAACGTCAAATTTTTACAGCTGGTAATCGACTCCCTCATGTAGGTAGTCGACTCCCAGAATGTTACATGAATACTTGAATCCCAGCTGGTAGTCGACTCCCTACTGTTGGTAGTCGACTCCCAGAGGAGTTTTTCCTGCGACACATCTAGTCAGACAAGTAGCTAACTCCAGGGTGTGTGGAGTTTCACTACGAAAGTTATAAGATGACTAGAGAAAGCTCTCTAAAACATTTTGAAAAGATTTAAAAGATTTTCAAAAACATTTTTCAAATTATTTTTGTGTGCGTGTGTTTTGTTTATATGATTTGGCTTTAACAAATACCCTAAAGAGACACAACACACTCACTATAGACTTAGGACACGTCTTCGGAAGCTTGATCAATTTGATGGAGTAGAAGTGAGCTTCACTTGAGCTTCTTGATCTATTTGAGCTTTGAGCTTCATCATTTGATCTTAGCCACGTTCGTCCTTGTCTTTGAGCGTAGATTGCGCTTCTTTGAGTATGAGTAAAGTTTCGCATATTCTACACACTTAATAGTAGTGTAGTTAGTACACTAAGCGTCATTTGGTGTGCTCATCATCAAAATCACTTGGAGTGGAATTCAATTTCCATCAGATCCAACACCCTCCTTAGCTAAAACCCCCACCCCCAGCTCCTCTCATCAACTGCAAACCCACACCTCCAGCTTCCTTCATCAATGGGCAACCCATTTCCATGTTCTTAAAACGAACAACAGCAAAAATATGAGAGGAAACAACAACCGACTATTTCTCCCATCTACAAGCTTCTCACCTCCCTGCAACATTCTCTTCCTCCCCTCTCCCTGATCAACCATATACAGCCTCCTCCAACCAAATTTCATCACCCAATTTCCCCCCCACCACCAACAATCAAACCCATCGATATCATTCTTCTTTCTCCAATCCAACCAAATCAAAATCAGAACCCAAATCAAAATAGAAATCAGAAATTGGGATGAATCTGAAATCAGAATTTGAATGGGATAAATCTAAAATCAGAAATTGTGAGAGGAAGAAGCCCAAATTGAAATCCAGTCTCAGATCAAATCAAACCTAACCCTAAAAATCCCCCTTCTCTCTCCCATGCCACTCCTCCCCTAAGCCGCAGCCGCGCCCAGCGCCGCACGCGCCGTCGCATAGTGATCACTCCATATTTTACACCTTTTTTCCGCATGTTTGCATGCCATTTAGATCGCTCAAATCATGTTTTTCACGATATATCGACGATATTGCGATACTTTTCACGATTTGTTGTTTTTGTCGTATTTCAGGTGATTTGGAGCGATTTGGAGTGATCCTGAGATACGCCTACTCCAGAGTGTCACCGACTACCTCCCCGAGGGGTATTTTGCCATTGGAGAGGAGCGGAGGAAGAAAGAACGTCGCAGGAGCGACGAGGAGGCAAAAACAAGCTGAATGGGCATTTTTGGTGTCTCACTCGGCCGAGTGAAGGAGTCACTCGGCCGACCAGCGAGACACCGCTCGGCCGACCAGATCAGACACACTTCATGTGTGCACTCGGCCGAGCATCGGAAGCCACATCAGCCGAGTGACGAGACCCCGTCCGCCCGAGTGGCACTCAGACGACGCCCATCAAAAAGAGCCAACTTACTGTTTTTCGTCTGCCTGAGCTTCAGAAGACCCACTCGGCCGAGTGGCAAATGCCGACCGCCCGAGTATATAGAAGCCATCGGCCGAGTGACGACAACTCACTCGGCCGAGCGACCCCCGAAGTGAAGACCCCCGAAGACCCAGACTTACTGGAATTTCTCAGGGTTTCTTACTCGACCGAGCGACTTTTGTCACTCGGCCGAGTGAGCCGCGCTGCCTGTAGCGTAAATTGCGATTTTCAGGCTGCGCAGGGGTATTTTGGTCACAGTTTTTTGGACGATTTTGGGGGGTATTTAACCCCAGTTTTTGACCTAGGTTAGAGAGCTTTTCCTTGACTTTTTTGCAGCTTTTTAGATTAAACTTTTTAGCTTTTGATTCTTGTGATTGGAGAGGAGAGAAAAGTTTGTTTTTGTTGGATTCTTGGAGAACTCTATTGGTTTGTCTCCCTCTCCTTTAAAATCTTATTTTTATTGCCTATTTGAATATTGTGATGAATTCTCTTGTTATTTCATTTGATTATTTTTGTATTTGTGCTATGAATTGTGAGTAGTCCTAACGTCTTGGGGGCGTGGGGATGAACCCTACGAGCCCAATTTCTGATTTGTGATGATTTGGTAGAAATATTGCTAGAATTGCTATTAGGGTTAGTTTGGGATCGATTTACTACGGATAGCTAGGTGTTCATATCGATTGGGATTTGCAAGAGATTGGATCCCAATTCGATAGGAAACCCTAGAAATCCGAATTGGGTTGAAATTGAGTTTCCGTAGTATCGGTTTGCAAGAGATTGGACCGATACTAGGGTTCTCGGTTGCAATTCCATGCCGATACCCGTTTGCAAGAGATTGGACGGGTAGGAACTATCCCAACCTAGGTCGCGGACCGAGTTTGCACGAGAGTGGGCTCGGGGCGCGATTGAACGATGATGTTGATCCTAATGCTAGCTTGCCTAGGCTAGGGTTTGCAAGAGATTGGACCCAAACCTAGGTTAGCTATAGACCGGCAACAGCGAGAGAGCGTGAGCTAGGTTTTACATTCAGTTGCAACTAGTTCATCCGAAATTCTACCCTAGCAATTATGATACCAATGAATCACATTGACGAGATACGGTGAGTAGCGGGGATTCCCCGTTCCCTAGGCGTCTTTATTTGATTTCATATCCCCATACTTTGTCTGACAATTGTGACAGGATCGCCAAAAGGCAAATTCCACTTTTTCTGTTTTTATAGCCAGGTTGTTCGGAGAAGGCACCATCATTCGTCCTCCCTGAGTTCGATAACCCGCTCGTCGCTACACCGTGCGCTTGCGGTAAAACTACACGGTCGCTCTTTTTTGGGTTACATTGTGAAGCGATCAAGTTTTTGGCGCCGTTGCTGGGGAGGCGATAGTGTTTGATCTTATCACCCTAGCTATTTCTTCTTTTTATTTTATTTCTTTATTTTTTATCTAACCCTTCCACTGTGCTAATCATTTCTTTGAAACTCTGTTTTCTCATTGCATGTACACGAGATCAACGGCGGACCCTGAAGCTATATTATTTGATCCCGAGATTGAACGTACTGTGCGGAGAATTAGAGTGGAGAGGAGACAAGATCCGGAAGGGAGGTTTATGACCAACCCGGAAAATGCGGAACAATTGGCGGCAAGGATGGCGAGGATCATTTCCATTCGCGATAGGCTTCGGCCTAAGACCTCTTCTACGACCTCATCCATTGCCGTGCCGGAGTTGGCGGCCGACAAGAATTTTGAGCTGAAGACCGGACTAGTGGTTCTGATGCAGCAGGATCCATTCCATGGGAACGCCCATGAAAATTCTCACTACCACATCCAGCTATTTCTGTCGAAGTGCTCCACATTTCAGATGCTGGGCGTCACCCTAGATGCCATCAGACTGCGCCTCTTCCCCTTCACATTAAAGGACAAAGCTCTTTATTGGTTGAGGACGCAAGCTGACGGAGTCTTTACCTCATGGGACGAGTTGGCGAGTGCGTTCATTGACAAGTTCTATCCGCCCTCCAAGACGGTAAATATTAGGAGTGCTCTTATGTCCTTCAAGTAAGGACCCCAAGAGACACTCTACGAGGCTTGGGAGCATTTCAAAGATCTGCAGCATCAATGCCCCCACCATAGCATCGAAGATTGGGAGCTAGTCCATAGCTTCTACAATGGTCTCCAACCGGGGACCAAGCAGATTATTGATGCGGCGGCAAATGGTGCCATCCTATCGAAGACTCCCGACGAAGCTACGGCCCTAATTGAGGAGATGGCCTCAAACAATCAACAATGGGGCGACGAGCGAGGACACTCTTCGTCCTCCTTGAAGCCATCTAGCATCTATGAGGCAAAGGCCGTAGCGGAGCTGACAAACAAGTTCGATTCTCTCCACAAGGTAGTGGAGAGACTGGAGAAGTATATCACGGAGCCCCAAGGAACCCCTTCCACATCCGCACCAACGAATCAAATGTGTGATTGGCAAGACCAATCTCAAGCTACGTATTTGGGAGGAGAACAAGGAGAGGGATCCTTGGAGCAAGTACAATACATCACGGGGAACCAAGGATATTGGGCCAATCCGGCCACTAGAAACCATCCCGGTTTCTCCTATGCAAACAATGATGGAGTGTTGAACCCACCGCAACAACTACCTCAACAAGCTCGACCGCCACCACAACAACAACATTATCCACCGAGGGGGCCTTCGCAACATAATTTCCCACCAAAGCAACAAGTTGGACCCTATAGGCCGCCCGGATACAATCAAGGGTGGAGAAATCCAAACCCCCCACAAGCTCATCAACGATCCGAATTTGAAGCTAAGGTGGAGGAGTTTATGGTCGAGCAAAAGAAAATCAATGCTTCCTTGAAGGCGGGCCAAGACTCTCTTACAACCGTTGTAGCCCAAATCTCAGAGCAATTGGCGTTGCTCAATCGAAATACTCAACAATTGCCGGCTCAACCCGAGCAAAACCCACGGGGCGCCACCGGCCACATCAATGCCGTGGTCGCAGTTACAACTAGAGGTGGGAAGGATACCACTCCCGTATGATTCCAACCGAGGAGCCCATGGTGGAGAGAGTAGAGCGAAGTGAACCTATCATTGAAGTTGAGCCGGAGAAAGAGCCGCAAGAAAAAGAAAAGTCTAGAGCGGAGCAATTGCTTGAAGAGAGGCGTTTTATGCCACCGGTCCCATTCCCTCAGAGGCTTGCTAGAGCGAAGATGGAGAAGCGACTAGCGAAGTTTCTCGAATATTTGAGAGGGGTAAGCCTCAATATTCCCTTTCTTGATGCTATCGTTGAGATCCCGACATACGCAAAATTTTTAAAGGATTTGATTTCGGAGAGAAAGAGGAAGGAGAAAATAATGCTAGCCGAGTAGGGGACTTGGTTCACCAAGAGAGAGAAGGAGCCAGCTAAGTTCAAAGACCCGAGGAGTTTTCGAATTCCTTGCACCTTAGGCGGCGTCCCCCTTCAAAAGGCATTAGTGGACTTAGGGGCTAGTGTTAGCCTCATGCCTCTCTCTATGTTCCAAAGGCTAAACACCGGCACGGAATTGAAGCCTACCGACATGCGGATACAACTAGCCGATGGTCGGATCACAAGGCCGGTGGGGATTGCAGAGGATATCCCGTTACAAGTCCCGGGGGCATATGTTTGCCGTGCGACTTCGTGATCATGGATGTCAAGGAGGAGGGAGATACATCATTAATACTTGGACGCCCGTTCCTCGCCACCGCCGGTGTCATCGTCGACGTACGAGAAGGAACCCTAACATTGAATGTCGGCAACATCGAGGTGGAGCTTCATATTCCCAAGGCAATGAAACACATGCCTTACCATGAGGAGCTGGACTATATGGACCTCCTTGACGAGGTTATTGAGGAAGCGACCCCCCATTCCATCGGCGCTCTATTCAATGAAGATTTTGAGGAAGGCCCAGATTTGGGCCAAGAAGAGAAGATAAATGATTCCCCGACTTCTCCGCTGAAATTGATGAAGGCGACACTGATGTCGCAAGGATTCGAGAGCTTTGCAAGCTCTCAAAATTGAAGTCTCTGAAGAAAGCTCCGGCGATACGGAAATCGGTGTCACCGGTGAAGCCGAGGACCGGAGCAAGAGCTAGCTTGGGGGAGCCACCCCCCAACACTACCCGAGACGAGAGATCACCGAGGGAGAACACGCCGCTGCAACTTCCGAATCCAAGCGTTCTCCCCGGAAAATTTGACGGGTGCATCTCATATGCACCCAATATCCCGCATTAATTGAAAATCAAAGGGGGTCGAGCTCACGACCTTAAACGAGTGCTTGTCGGGAGGCAACCCGACGGTTATCGCTTTATTTTTACATTTTCTTTATTTTTGTTTTAGAATTTTTAGTGTTTTGAGTCGTTCGCCCAAAAATTTCGCGATAACGGGTCCTATTTTTCTTGACAGGAGAGGAGATAGGGAAATCCATCATGAAGAGGATGAACAAGGCGACGAGGAGCGCTCCAGGAAGGTGCTCGATGCTTAGGAGGAAGATGAAATCGACTGGAGGAAGAAAAACAGAGTTTAGAGCCCAAACGAAGCCAAACAGCAGAAAACAAGGTTCACTCGGCCGAGTATACTAGTCACTCGGCCGAGTACATAAGTTCGTCCGCCCGAGCGGCTCTCGAACGAGGGAAGTCTGCTGTACCCAACTCTCTGTTTCTTTTCTTGATTTCAGTATAATTGCTACTCGGCCGAGTGTATATAGTCACTCGGCCGAGTAAAACTGATACGCTCCTAGGGCGAGTCTTGCCGAGTAGCTTGTGCCACTCGGCTAAATGGACTTACTCCACTCGGCCGAGGATGGCAAGGACACTCGGCCGAGTCGTAAGCGGGGAGGAATTTTTCAAAGTAATTCCGTTGAGTTCACTCGGCCGAGCGACTTAGTCACTCGGCCGAGTCGTAACTTTTTCTATAAAAGGGGGCGTGGGGGGGCGCGTTTTTCGAAACGAATTAAAACACACAGCGCCCGACCCTTCGACTCCCCCAGCGCCCGATTCCCCCCTCGCTCGCCTGATCTCCGACCACGCGCCGGCGCTCGGCCACCCACCTCTGGCCGAACGCCACCGCCCCTCGCCCGAGTCGCCGCCGGCGGTCACCTCGCCGGCCGAGCTCCGGTAACCCGATTTTTCGCCTATTTCTCCTCTTTTGCGTATTTTTCGATGATCCATGTGTCTAACGAACCCCAAACCCAAATTAAATTCAATTTCTATCTATTCTACCCCTAACCCCCCATACGTTTTGAATATTACACGCTAATCTCTTCGTTTTATGCGCAGGTAAATTTGGGGAGCTTAGGGGAGCCCAGGGGAGCTTCCGGGGATCGTTTTGGGCTACGTGGAGGCGTCGCCTTCGCACGCTTCCATTACTTTGCTCTCGCGGCGTGTCGCGGTATACTCTTTCCTTTATTTTACGCACGCCGCATTTTTCACGTCTTTGGTGAGCACCCGGGGGCCATATGCCGCCCCGGACACGGCCGAGGTCGAGGAGAGCTTCCGCCAAGCGGAAGCGGTCGGATGATGCCGGCCCCTCCCACGAGGTGGAGGACTCTCCTCCGCCTACTCCACCACACCCCGTTCACCCAGCACAGCCTGCAGGCCCCGCACACCCCGCACAGCCTGCAGAGCCCGCACAGCCTATTCACCCCGCACAGCCACTCACTGCCGTCCCACAGCCACCACCACCGGCTCCGCTTGTCGGGCCGCTGGGAATTACGTTCCGGGACGACGCACACCGCGTCGTCTACGAGCGCATTTCCCAGCGCTCGATCGTACCCTCCAGGTTCGCACACCTTGCAGACCTAGGACGCCTGGGGGTACTCGAGGGGATGCTCACGTTGTATGACAATGTGGGCTGGCGAGATTTCTTCCAGGTGTCGGCGGACACGTTTCTCTGTCCGACACTTGAGGTCCTTAGTTCTATCGCCCGGACCGACGAGGGATGCTCGTTTAGGTTCATGGACCGGGAGTGCCAGGTCACTCTCGGTATGATGAGAGCATTCTTTTCATGGCCCGATGTCCCCGGGGCCGACCGTGGTTACGCCCCCACTCACATTCCCCCACCTTCGTTCGATTCCGGCGCCTTCTGGGCCCGGATCACGGGTCTACCTGCTGCCTTTGACCCTAGTAGGGCCAAGGCCTCGGCCATCGTCCATCCCTGCCTCCGCATAGCTCAGCGCCTTATGGCGACTACCTTTTTGGCGAGGTATGAGCCTGGGACGATGTCCACGCCAGAGCTTTATATGCTCTATGCGATGACGCGTCCCAGAGTTCTAGCTAGGGACAGTGACGAGTTGGTCCCCGCCGTCATGATTGATATCGCGAGCTGGTTCTTGGACCGCATCATCGTATCGGTGGGCGCTCGCTCACCGATATGCTGCGGCGGTCTGATCATGCTACTCACCTTGATGACCGGCGAGGACCTACTGGCTGATTTGCGTCGTTCTCCGGGCCCCACTTCACTGTCCATAGATGTCATGGCCCGGATGAAGATGCTTCGTCCGCACGGTGAGTGACACTGGGTCTGGTTGCATGGTCCCTACGGTGCCGATTACATGATTCTTCCGAGCCCAGCTCGGACACAGATTGCACCAGCACAGGTGGACTGGCTCCCGGCGATGGATCTCCTGATCCCCGCCGCCTACGTTCTCGAGGCCAAGGAGGCCGAGCAGGCCCACGCTGCACACGCTGCACCCGCTGCACCCGCTGACCCCGCTCCAGCTGCTGACCCCGTGGCCCCTCAGCCTGTCCCTGCACTTTCTGTTGCTCCTGACACTTCTGTCCCCACTTCTGCCAGTGTCAGGAGAACACTTGCTGAGCCCACCACCACCACAGCCGCCACCACCGACACCACCACCCCTGCCACTACCACCACTTCCACCCCTGCTGGCCCTCTGTCCGTTGAGCCCCTTTGTTCTGTACTTCCCGAGCGCCCACCGACCTTTGTTGAGAGTGGAGAGCCCTCTTTTGCTGCGGTCATGGAGACCATGGCTAGCATGATCTCCACTGGGATTTCGCCTTTCGGACCACACACTTCCTCCCCAGCGGTAGTCACTTCTGTCCCCACCGCAGCCGTACTTCTGAGAGTGTGGTGACGTCTGTCTTCACTCCTGTGTCACCGACCTCTCTGGCCGCTTTGTCGCCACTTCTATACTCCACTTCCGCTGCTGTTGCTTCCACTTCACGCCAGCCTGCGTCCCAGCCTCGCCCTGAGGCTAGGCCCACACTAGTGAGCACAGCACCCTACCTCCACATGCCTGCTAAGCCCATCACCTACGCCACCCGAGTACGCCAGCCTCGTCCTGCACAGCACAGACAGGTGCGTCCCTCTGCACCACCTCCCCCCGACACTGTACTTCTGAGCATTCGTGCTCTCGAGGGGGCGGTGAGTGCCCTCAGAGGCGACCTTAGGACCATGTCTGCCACCGTCACCACCATGGCCAGCCGTTTCGACCTTCTCCCAGGCATTCACTATTGCCTCACGCAGATTCTCGATCGGCTCCCTCGCGTACCGACCGTACCCACACCCACCCAGCAGGTACCCACCCCCACCCCTACCCACACCCAGCCTGCTTCCGTACCCACACCCACACCCACTCAGCAGTCTGTTCCCCAGCCACCACCACCTCCTCCTCATCCTCCGCCTCAGGACGGAGACGGCGCAGCCCCACCCTCTTATGCACCCTTGATGCCATCGTTCTTTTTTACCGTCGTGCTGCCCGTCTCTGCTGGGTCCTGATGATTTTTGCCCACCCCACCTCCCCTCACTGTTTTTGGGTACACATTTAGTTCCTATATTTATATATCTTTTTTGGGAGAGAGGGAGAGTTTTTGGTGTCACACCTTTATATCTATTTCACTCCTCTATCTGCATGCATCATGTCCGCATCATATTTTTCATTTCGTTATTTTCTATTTTATTTTATTTTCTTTTTCATCATGCATGCATCCTCACATTCCCCTCACATTACGCGTCTCTCGGTGTGCCACACTTCGCACATTGAGGACACTGTGCACTTTAGCTTGGGGGAGTGAGTTCTCATGTTCTTTTCGATTTACCACCTTTATTTTTGGTTTTTTCACGCCATTTTCCGCATTTGCACTCACTTTCATCACCTTTTTCTTTTTCTTTACCATGCATCACGTTTTTCTTATTTTCTTTGTGTGTTGCATTGTAATTAGTTTCATTTTTCCTCTATCTTTATTTCTTTTTCATCTCATGCTAGAGATGACTTTTCTGTGATGATGATTACGTGGCGTTAGCTTTCTCTATATATGCATGCTATATTTGTCATGTCTTAGATTTTATTTCTGATATCGTATGCTGTGATTTGCCTCGCATTTAGAGATAGTAACCCACACTTTTTCAGCATGAAAATGGATGAAATTTTATTATTAGCTGAGTCTGAATATTCATATGTATGCTATCGCAGAAAACACACCAAGATTCACGCATTGAATGCTTATATCTGTAGTACCGTTTTCTTTTCCTATATCACTTCTATATGCATGATTTGTACATTTCACTTCAGGATGATTGAATGATGTCAGCTATGATAAATCTGGATTAGTCTAGCTTTTTTGTGATCGAAACTGAGTAGATTAGATTACCATGCTGAAGTTGTCGTGCACGTCCTATAGAGTGAACTGAGAGACATATTTACTTCTTTCTCCACATATCTTGAACATCAATTCTATATTTTAAAATTATTGGTGAATCTCCCCTTAGCGATTCTAATATATGGCATTTCCCCCGCTATTAATTCCTAGCTCCAAATTTCCCAAAACCAAAGAAAGAAAAAGAAAAATTCTTGTATATCCTTACTTCTCTTTGATTTGGGATCATTATTTTTATATGCTGAAAAAAAAAGAAAAAAGAAAAGAAAAGAGAAAAGAACCTCAATAAGAGATCCCATCTCATGTTCTCTCTTTCTTTCCCTCTTTTTGTTTCTATTTTTATTACTTTTGGAGCTTCATAAAAATGGGGATGTAAATATTGTTTTTGTGCCACCACGCTTATAGATAAGCTTGGGGGAGAGAATCCAATGATGTGTGAGAGAGTGACTACTTGACGTTGCACGACAACCTAGGCTAAGTAATATTCTATACTCGGTGAGATCGTTTTAGCTTCACGAAATCCAGAAATCTATGCCTAGCACTCATTTCATGAAATCCATGCTTTTCTATTCTTTCTATTCTATTGCGTGATATTCTTATACTCCTCATAGAAAGCATCCAATTGAAAAGTGTGTGATCTGCGATATTGTATACCGCTTTAAATGATTCAGACAATGTTAATTCTAAAATTATTCTGTTTTTTATGCTATAACAATATTCTTGGGTTTTCTATTTCTATTTGCACCATTATACTATGATATCGAGATAAAATTCTTTGACATATGTTTTACATTCGATGCATGCTATATGATTGAGCAAACCCCACGTCCTGAGAAAATGATCTAGCAGCTTCCCTCTTCGCTTTCTTCTTTCTTCTTCGTTTTTCGTTTTTCATTTTTTCCGTCGTTTTCGTTTTCGAAATCCATCTGGTTCGCCTTTTACTTATCTTCCTCGAGGACGAGTAAGAGGTAAGCTTGGGGGATTTTGATCACTCCATATTTTACACCTTTTTTCCGCATGTTTGCATGCCATTTAGATCGCTCAAATCATGTTTTTCACGATATATCGACGATATTGCGATACTTTTCACGATTTGTTGTTTTTGTCGTATTTCAGGTGATTTGGAGCGATTTGGAGTGATCCCGAGATACGCCTACTCCAGAGTGTCACCGACTACCTCCCCGAGGGGTATTTTGCCATTGGAGAGGAGCGGAGGAAGAAAGAACGTCGCAGGAGCGATGAGGAGGCAAAAACAAGCTGAATGGGCATTTTTGGTGTCTCACTCGGCCGAGTGAAGGAGTCACTCGGCCGACCAGCGAGACACCGCTCGGCCGACCAGATTGGACACACTTCATGTGTGCACTCGGCCGAGCATCGGAAGCCACATCGGCCGAGTGACGAGACCCCGTCCGCCCGAGTGGCACTCAGACGACGCCCATCAAAAAGAGCCAACTTACTGTTTTTCGTCTGCCTGAGCTTCAGAAGACCCACTCGGCCGAGTGGAAAATGCCGACCGCCCGAGTATATAGAAGCCATCGGCCGAGTGACGACAACTCACTCGGCCGAGCGACCCCCGAAGTGAAGACCCCCGAAGACCCAGGCTTACTGGAATTTCTCAGGGTTTCTTACTCGGCCGAGCGACTTTTGTCACTCGGCCGAGTGAGCCGCGCTGCCTGTAGCGTAAATTGCGATTTTCAGGCTGCGCAGGGGCATTTTGGTCACAGTTTTTTGGACGATTTTGGGGGGTATTTAACCCCAGTTTTTGACCTAGGTTAGAGAGCTTTTCCTTGACTTTTTTGCAGCTTTTTAGATTAAACTTTTTAGCTTTTGATTCTTGTGATTGGAGAGGAGAGAAAAGTTTGTTTTTGTTGGATTCTTGGAGAACTCTATTGGTTTGTCTCCCTCTCCTTTAAAATCTTATTTTTATTGCCTATTTGAATATTGTGATGAATTCTCTTGTTATTTCATTTGATTATTTTTGTATTTGTGCTATGAATTGTGAGTAGTCCTAACGTCTTGGGGCGTGGGGATGAACCCTACGAGCCCAATTTCTGATTTGTGATGATTTGGTAGAAATATTGCTAGAATTGCTATTAGGGTTAGTTTGGGATCGATTTACTACGGATAGCTAGGTGTTCATATCGATTGGGATTTGCAAGAGATTGGATCCCAATTCGATAGGAAACCCTAGAAATCCGAATTGGGTTGAAATTGAGTTTCCGTAGTATCGGTTTGCAAGAGATTGGACCGATACTAGGGTTCTCGGTTGCAATTCCATGCCGATACCCGTTTGCAAGAGATTGGACGGGTAGGAACTATCCCAACCTAGGTCGCGGACCGAGTTTGCACGAGAGTGGGCTCGGGGCGCGATTGAACGATGATGTTGATCCTAATGCTAGCTTGCCTAGGCTAGGGTTTGCAAGAGATTGGACCCAAACCTAGGTTAGCTATAGACCGGCAACAGCGAGAGAGCGTGAGCTAGGTTTTACATTCAGTTGCAACTAGTTCATCCGAAATTCTACCCTAGCAATTATGATACCAATGAATCACATTGACGAGATACGGTGAGTAGCGGGGATTCCCCGTTCCCTAGGCGTCTTTATTTGATTTCATATCCCCATACTTTGTCTGACAATTGTGACAGGATCGCCAAAAGGCAAATTCCACTTTTTCTGTTTTTATAGCCAGGTTGTTTGGAGAAGGCACCATCATTCGTCCTCCCTGAGTTCGATAACCCGCTCGCCGATACACCGTGCGCTTGTGGTAAAACTACACGGTCGCTCTTTTTTGGGTTACATTGTGAAGCGATCATATAGCAGGCCGCCGCTGCCGGGCGTGCCTGCCGCCGGCCGTCGCCGCCTGCGCGCGTGCGCCTGCTGCCGGCCGTCGTGCGCCCAGCCGCTGATCTGCCCCCTTACCGCCCATTGAGCCACCTGAAAAAAAAAGAAAAAAGAAAAAAAAAGGAGATAGAAGAAGAACAGAAAAGGAAGGGTAGAAGATAAAAGGGAAGAAGAGGTATAAGTTACTTCTTATTGGGTTTAAAAAGTTTATTGGGTTTGGATGCAATAAAATGCTTATTGGGTTTAAGTTATTTCTTATTGAGTATGGTATTTCTATTTGGTTTAAGATATGCTTATTGGGTTTTGGGTTCAAATGAAATTAATTGGCTATTGGGTCTTGGGTATAAAGTTATGCCTATTGGGTTATTTGAGTTAATAAAATATTGGGTTTGGGCTTAAGTTACTTCTTATTGGGTATTTGAATTATAACTATTACTTATTGGGTATTGGGTAAGAGTTATTGGATTTTAATTAAGTTAGTACACTTATTGGGTATGGATTTAAATGAAGTTTATTGGGTTTGGATTGGGTAAGTTGGTATGCTTAATGGGTATTTGAACTATTAAATTGCTTATTGGGTTTTGTGGTTCATATGAGTTTAATTTGGGTATTGTGTTTGCTTGGTTAGGTTGAAAGTTATTAAAGTTATTAAGTTTAAAGTCATTAAAATTATATTAAGTTAAAGTTGTTAGAATTATTTTAAGTATTAAGTATTAAGTTATAAAGTTAAGTTTAAAATTATTAAGCTGTTAAAGTTTTGGGTTATTAAGTTAATTAAGTTATCTAAATTAAATTTCAAGTTAAATGTTTTAAAAAGAATTTCAAATTAAATGTTTTAACGTATATGTTTTTAAAGAGTTAGCTCTATATTAAGTCATATAAGTTAGCTTTAGTATTATTTTAATTGGTTAAAAATCTTTTAGCCTGATGATATGAATTTTAATCACACAGATGAAACACGCATTACGCTATAATCAGTTGGGCACCCAACGCCCACCTCCTCTTCACATCTACGCATCGTATAGTAGGTTCCCCACATCTCTTTCATCTATATAAATTAATATGTGTTAATGCAAGCGTGCATTTTCCTACCTGTTGTTAAATGCTACTTCATTTAAACTGCCATATGCCACGCTTATTACTCATGCAAATTAACTGCTAGAAATGCCTGCTAGACACAGGAATGAACTTGGTAATCAAAGAATGATACATGTCGTTGGCTACTAGATGTTACATTTCGTTGGCTACTCCCGTTGGTCATATATGACTAGTCTGGCTCGTGTTCCAGTCGGGTCATATATGACTAGTCTGGCTCATGTTCCAGTATATAACATTTGATGGCCGGTTTGGATGATTCTGGCTCATTGTTCAGAAAGTACACTTAAGGGCTTGTCACTAGATTAAGAGATTGAATGACACACCACTTTACTTCTGCTGATTGCCATCATAAATTGTGTAACCTGCTAGCTTCTCTCTTACAATGCTTATGTATAATTGCCATGCTCGCCACGCTTTACTTTGTGCACTACCTCTACTTGCTCACATGTTTTTATTCTATTAGTGGACAATGTCATTACCCAGCTATATTCTTTTAATTGCTTAAAAGAGATTGATGCTTGGGAACCAACATGAGTAACCCTCACTGACGGGCATTGTATTTATGTATTTAATGCAATGTCTGTCAGGTTCTGATGATATTTTTGCAGATCCTAATTCCTGCTAGCGCGATCCACTAGATGCAGGACTCTTCCAAGAAAATACTCTTAGGCTGCTTTTCCTTATTAATCCATTGTATCAAATTTATGTATCCTGTGTTGTAAGAGCCATAAGGCCTCGCTTCCTTTCCTTATTGTTGTATTTCATTTCTGAGACGATTGAGATTGTAATAAAAATAATTATCTGCGTTGTTTTTCCAGTATGCATTGCAAGAACCTGCAAGTTTTTACACAGACGCTTATTGTGTCAAGTCAAGGATGGGAGAAATGCAAAAGTACCTCCTCCTTGCTTGCACATGCGGACCCGCTCGCGTTCTCGCTCCCAAGCATAATAGGAAGCGGGGCATGACAGGGCGTGACAAAGTGAATAGAGAGACTTGTGTCAGATGAAATTCTCAATCTATTAGATTTCATAGAGTTTGATGTTTATGGTAATGCATCAAGGGAAAACAAACCAATAGAAGGATATTTGAAGGCAACATGACTTAGAACGTCTTAAAACTTATACATATGGATATTTGTGGGCCATTCTCTACGGTTACTTGGAATAGTCAATAATATTTTATTACGTTCATAGATGATTTTCAGATATGTGTACATATATCTCATTCGTGAAATGGTACAATCACTAGATGTGTTCAAAAATTATAGAGCTGACAACAAAATGATCAAAAACATCAGATCTGACCGTGATGGTGAGTACTATGGAAGATATGCTAGTTTAGGTGAACAATATTCAGGACCATTTGCTAAATTCTTAGAGAAATGTGATATCGTTCCACAATACAACATGATGTGCTAGTCCACTATGAATGGTTTTGCTAAAAGACAAAACAGAACATTTAGGACATGTGGAGGAGTATGATTAGTCATTCTACCTTACCAAAATTACTCATGGGAGAAGCACTTAAGACTGCAACTTATGTCCTTAACAGAGTTCTAAGACAACTACCAGAACCAAACATGAACTTTGGACGGGAAAGGACCCTAGTCTAAAGCACTTGCATGTTTGTGGATGTCCAGCTGAGACAAGGCCTTATAGACCTAATGAAAAGAAGCTGGACACAAGGATGGTGAGTTGCTATTTCATTGGATATTCTGAAAGATTCAAGGCATACAAGTTTTATTATCCCCACAACTAAGTGGATTTTTGAGTCAGGAAATACCCGATTCTTTGAGGATATCGAGTTTGCAGAGGGAGATACAGTTAGAGACTTTGTCTTTGAAGAGAAATATATTGATATTTCGATAGGTGTTATTGGCATTAATCCGAATCTTATCCCTGATCTTGTTCAAGACACAATAAATCATGACAATGTCGGAAATTCTCATATTCAGGAAATTTTTAAGAAGAACAAACTTTAACTCCTCAAGATCATATGCTATTAAGGAGATCCACTAGAGAGTGGAGAAGGGTAGTTCCAATGACTACATTGTTTTCTCTAAGAATATGAGGTAACATTGGAGTGACAGAAGATGACCAAATCAACTTCTGTCAAGCCATGAAAAGTTCTAACTCTCTAAAGTGGATTGATGCCATGAATAAGAAAATTAAGTCCATGAAGGACAATGACGTTTGGGATCGTGTCCCATTACCAGAAGTTGTGAAACACATTTGTTGCAAATGGATATTTAAAACCAAGAGGAATTCAAAAGGCGACGTAGAGCGATATAAGGCTCGTCTTGTTGCAAATGGATTTACACAAAAAGATGACATCAACTATAAAGAGACGTACTCTTTGTTTTCTTCGAAAGAATCTTTCGAGATTATAATGACATTGGCGGTGCATTTCAATCTCAACAATGATATTTCAAGTTTCATCAAGTGATCATCTTGTTCGGTTTCATCAAATTATGTTAGATGTAACGAATGACACTTTGATACTATATTGATATGATTGATGGATCAGATTGGTTAATAGATACATTTCGTTAATGACAACAAAGTTGAGCTCATTCGGTTATTTTTGCAAAACATAATTATAAGGTAACACATATAGCTCAAGTCGAAGATTGTTGGATCATTAATCTACTGTTGGGCTTATATGTAAAATAATAATGTATTGCAGGCCGTCAAATAAAGTTAAGCCCAATTAAAAATGATCTGTTAAGTTTTTGAGTATTTGAACTTTAAGTATCTAATAGGGGTATGCCTTAAATGTATGAGACTTAATGTGTAATTCCTATTTTTATGATGGGCTAAAATAGAAATCAAAATAACAACGGAATTATTGTCTACATATAATGGGGTAGGTTGACTCCAACCTGAGTTGGACCATTTGATGGTCCAATACGATCTGGGCCCTCCATTATCTCTGCATCAATTACAGGATATTGATGAGGTTAGAGACCTAATTACGGATGAGATTAGAGACCATTTTACCCCCCCGCGAGTTCTTTTCCCTCTGCCACCTCCACCCCACCCCATCCCCTCTCTCCGTCTGCATCTTCTCACTGCAATTAGGCAGCTAAGAGAAATCCATGGGCACTCATTGGTGCCATCTCTGGTGGGTAGCGGCGTTGTCTTCGTCTAGAAGGGCGTGGATGCCGTCCTCTACCACCAAAAGGAGATTAAATTGACTTTGCTGACAGCACCGATTGAGTTGTTCCCCTTGCGGGTTCGGTTGGCTTAGCTCGATTACAAGCGGCATTAAATCGTCTAATGTTGGGCTTAAATGTAAAAGCGTGCTATCAAATAAAGTTAAGCCTAGTTAAAAAAAGATTCGTTATAAGGTTTTGAGTATTTGGGCTTTAATGTATTGGCTAGGGTGTATGCCTTTAATGTATAGAGACTTAATGTGTAATTCCTATTTTTATGATGGGCTAAAATGGGAATCCCAATAACAACAGAATTATTGTCTATATATAATGGTCATGGTCTCTGGATCACACGAAAGAAGTTTCTATTCTATTCTGATATCTCATCGACAAATATAGAGCTAGAGAAAACTAAAGGAATTCTTTTAGAAGCTTTGTGTTGATATGAAGGCCAGCCACACAGATCTAAGGTATTAATCATTATTGATTCAGGTATGCTACCACATAATTTTTCAGTATATTCTCATTGAATTTAATATGAATATTTCATATATGATACGACTATTTTGGAGAGGCCCAAGAACCAGAGACCCAGGCCCAAGCCGAGAACGAGAAGTCCACGAATGAGACGAAGCCCAAGGACGGACTCGAAGCCAAACTCGGCCCCGACTCAGAAGACGCACGATCAGCGCGTACTCTCAGAGTTAACCGTTCCCTCAGGGGCGCAAAACCTTAATGGCCATTAAGGAGCCATTAATCCATGAACCCACGACGCACGCAGGCGCCATCGTAGGGGCGGAAGACGGGGGCGTGAGTGGAGGGCCGATGAGGGGACGTGGCTCGGGTGAAAACATGGGCCAAGCTCCATAAAAAGGGAAGGAGGACGACCAAGAAAGGGGATCGAATCCCAGGTAACAAAATCTTAGGTACACCGTCAACGACCTTGCGTTCTCCATAATTTCCCTTCCTTTGTTCGGAATGAGGGTCAGCGTATCGATCTCCTCTCGAGTCATACCTACCCCGCCGGGCACTCATCAGACCTTGATCTGAGTTTAGCATCAGAGGGGACTTGGCTGGAACCAAGGTCTGACCCCCCTAACGAGTTTTATCGTCTGTCCAGGAAGGAACCGAATGAGGCGCCGAGGCTACTCCTCAGCGCAAGACGATCCTGCCCACGACAAGCGTGCACCGCCACCAACCGAAGACCAAGCGATAACCGAGGTGCCGAGGCTACCCCTCGACGCTCGTCCCACCAAAGCCGAGCACATTCCATGGAGCCGAGGCTTTCTTTCTGCTCTGCACCAGCCGAGAACCGACTCTCCGTTCGAGGCTCCCGCTCGTCTTTGTCTCCATCGCCATCACATGCTGTGTCCATGTGAGCACGGCGTGATCGAAGGATCTCAACTGGTCCCTTGACCATGTTGACTGCTTAGTTGTCGGTCAACGAGTCAGTGGTGAGAAAACACCCGTAAACATCTGGTGCCGTCTGTGGGAACGAATCACAGCTCACGTCAACCCACCGGAATGGAACCCGTCTGCAACGGCTCGGGACGCATGCCTCCCATCCAACAGGAGGGAGATTACATCCCTCCCGAGAACCAGCATAGCCACACCACCGAAGGGACGGGCGACTCCCGATCAGTGACTCGGGAGCAGCTTCGTCTCTTTGCACAGGAAACCAATGCCAACCTCCAGACGTTGGTCACCACGATTCAACAGCTTCTTGATAACCCCTCCGTTCGGCGATCGGGAACGGGAGGGACCCACCAGCAGGGATCCGATCGCTAGCACGTACGGTCCGCCGTGGTCACCGACCATGGGGAGGGAGCCCCCAACCTGGAACGACGATTTACCATGCCGGGCTTTGTCCCGAAGAGGTCCCTCACTCCCACCTCACCCCGTGAGGGAGAGGGGACGGGACTCGAGCAAACTAGAGGCGAATTGGTTACCGCCTCGTCTCGGCGACCGGGTCCAACAAGTCGACGACCCGCCGTTCACCGAGCCTCGGGAGCACGACCCTGCCGGAGCAGAAGTCCACCTTGGGTGAAACCGAAGAAGCGGGATTACCGCAAGGAGAAGAGGGACACCCGTCGGTCAGCCTCCTCCCGAAGCTCAGCGGGAACAAAGGCGAGCCCCCGGCAGGACCGCGCTCGCTCGCCACCACCCGGAAACGACGGTGTGGGCGCTGGGGAGCACTCGGATGGTGCCAGAGGTGACTGATGCCCGCTGTCCCAGAGGATAACCGAGGCACGGGTCCCTTCTCGATTCAAAGTACCAACGTTGGAGAAGTACAACGGCACAGGCGACCCGCTCGACCACGTGATGGACTATGAAGGGGTCATGGTGTTCCAGGGAGCTGATGATACCCTCCTCTGTAAGGGCTTCTATTCCACCCTCCGAAGAGCAGCCCAGAGTTGGTACCATGGTCTTCCCCACCGCTCCATTGATAGCTTCGAAGACCTCTCTCAGCAATTCTACAAATAATTCATGGCCGGGCGTCAGGTGAAGCCCGATTCGGAGCTCCTGTTCAATGTGGTGCAGGGTCCCGGGGAGACTTTGAGGCACTACATGTGTCGCTTCAACGCAGAGCGACTGAATTTGGAGAGCTGCCCCGAGTTGGTCGTCAAAACGGCCCTGAAGAAGGGGCTCCAGCATAGGGGCCTGAGAAAGTTGCTGCACAACGATCCGCCGAAGGACCTCGCCGGTATCATAGCCATGGCAGAACGCTATATGCTGACCGAGGAAGCGCTGGCCAAGGACGACAGAAGATGCCCGATGGGAACAAGGCTGGGAGTCAAGCGAGAGGAGAGAGAGCGCCTCGGCCATGACGACAATCGACAGGAGAAAAGGGCCAAAGGAAAGCAGCGCAGAGAGGAACCGTGACCCCCCAGGCCGAACACCACTCTAGACATCATCCTCACGCACGCCCAAAAGGAAGGACGCTTCAACAGACTGCCTCCGAGGATGAAGAGGGGCGGAAAGGACAATGAGAAGTATTGCAAGTATCACAAGGACAATGGCCACGACACTGATGACTGCTGGCATCTGAAGAAGGACATAGAGAAGCTGGTCAGCCGGGGGCACTTAAAAAACTTCGCCGACGACTCAACCCCCGCTCCCGGGAAAGGGACGTCCCGGCAGTCGGACAAGGGGAAGAAAGTGAATGTGGCCCAGACGGCCATGCGCATCATCGAGTGAGCTCGATAGACGACCATCGCCCACCTCGTCGGGGCAAGGCTAGCTTGCCCTCGCCATCTCCGTATTATATTTTTCCCCAAATGTACACCCGGATTCGAGTAATGGAAAGGATCGTGTTAGTACAAATCTTTATCTCTCTCTTTGGTTGGATGGGTGATCAATAGCAGGACGAGCATGGAATCACCCACCGGAGGGGAGCAACAAAACGATCAGACGTAAGGCTGGGGGCGACTCCCTCAACAGTCCGATCGTTGAGCCTGTTCATAAGGCTGGGGGAAACTCCCACAGCAGGCAGGGACATCAATTGGTCATAAGCCGAGGGGTAGCTCCCATGCGGACCGGTCAATCCGATTGGCCGTAAGGCTGGGGGCGACTCCCCCAGCAGGCTGCTCGACGAGCCCGACTGTAAGGTTGGGGGCAACTCCCCCAGCAGGCAGGGACATCGATTGGTCGTAAGCCGAGGGGTAGCTCCCCCGCGGACCGGTTGATCCGATCGGCCGTATGGCTGGGGGCGAATCCCCCAGCAGGCCGCTCGAAGAGCCCGACTGTAAGGCTGGGGGTAACTCCCTCAGCAGGCGGGGACATCGATTGGTCGTAAGCCGAGGGTAGCTCCCCGGCGGACCGGTCGATCTGATCGGTCGTAAGGCTGTGGGCGACTCCCCCAGTAGGCCGCTCGATGAGCCCGACTGTAAGGCTGGGGGCAACTCCCCTAGCAGGCAGGGACATCGATTGGTCATAAGCCGAGGGGTAGCTCCCCCGTGGACCGGTCGATCCGATCGACCGTAAGGCTGGGGGCGACTCCCCCAGTAGGCCGCTCGACGAGCCCGACTGTAAGGCTGGGGCAACTCCCCCAGCAGGCGGGGACATCGATTGGTCTTAAGCTGAGGGGTAGCTCCCCCGCTGACCGGTCGATCCGATCGGCCGTAAGGCTGGGGGTGACTCCCCCAGCAGGCCGCTCGATGAGCCCGACTGTAAGGCTGGGGGAAACACCCCCAGCAGGCGGAGACATCGATTGGTCGTATGCCGAGGGGTAGCTTCCCCGTGGACCGGTCGATCCGATCGGCCGTAAGGCTGGGGCAACTCCCCCAGTAGGCCACTCGAAGAACCTGACTGTAAGGCTGGGGGCAACTCCCCCAGAAGGGAGGGACATCGATTGGTCATAAGCCGAGGGGTAGCTCCCACGCGGACCGGTCGATCCGATCGGCCGTAAGGCTGGGGGCGACTCACCCAGCAGGCTGCTCGACGAGCCCGACTGTAAGGCTTGGGCAACTCCCCCAGTAGGTAGGGACATTGATTGGTCATAAGCCGAGGGGTAGCTCCCCGTGAATCGGTCGATCCGATCGACCGTAAGGCTGGGGCGACTCACCCAGCAGGCTGCTCGACGAGCCCGACTGTAAGGTTGGGGCAACTCCCCCAGCAGGCGGGGGTAGCTCCCCCGCGGACCGGTCGATCCGATCGGCCATAAGGCTGGGGGCGACTTCCCCAGCAGGCCGATCCCCAAGCCTGTCTTTAAGGCTGGGGGCAACTCCCGCATCAGGCGAGGACATTGATTGGTCGAAAGCCAAGGGATGGCTCCCTTTGCGGACCAGACGTAAAGTTGGGGACAACTCACCCAGCAGGACTGAAAATCAAACAAGCTAGGGGCGGTTTCCTTTCCTACCTTGCGGAGCGAACCCTCGGACCAGGAACAAGTCTGCAGTCTGCAAGGTGGCCAGCCGACTGGCCCAAATATCACGAGCAGAGGGAAAGCCACAGCGGGTCGGCCAAGAACGCCTATAAGGCCTTGATATAAGGGGACAATGGGCCCAGAGTCCCGAAAACCCTTCGTACTCGCCACAGGTGATAAGGTGATGCTAGTGATGTGTCCATTTTTTCTATCATTTTCATATCATTATCTCATCACATTGCATATCATTTTCACGTCCAAATCCCTCCTTTTACTATGATTCTGCATTTCGGACAATATTTTCTAGTTTCGTAGTGTTTCGTGAATTTTCAGGGATTTTGGAGCGATTTGGACCCCTATCCAGGTATGGACACATCCGACGTGCTCATGAGCCCATTGGCGGGGCTCTGGAGGAGTTCACCGCATTCCCGGAGCCATTGGAGGAGAGAAAAGAGCCAGAGAGAGCAGAGAGAGAAGCCCAGGATGCTTGCTGCAGCATTTCCCAGAAAATGCTCGGTCTGAGCAGCTCATCTGATCGGACCTAGCCATGTCAATTACAGCAGCGACGGATACGGGCAGACTCGGACTGAGTAGCTCATCTGCTTGTCGAGCCACCTCAGATTTCACAGCCCGAGAAGAGCCCGAGTATCAGACCGAGCCGAGCCTACTTGGACCGAGTAGAGTCCTACTCGGTCTGGGTAGGACGATTTCAAATTCCCCAAGCAGCCGATCAGGTCACTTACACGGGCCGAGCTACTAACCGAGCAGTAGCTGATCGGACCGAGTAGCCTACTCGGTCGGCTATCCTAGGGGCATTTCTGGAAAGATCTGAGCGAGCGAGATGCGCGCGATTTGGGCAGCGACTGAAGCTCGCGATCGGGAGACGGCTGTATGGACTTCGATTAAGTTTTTGTTAGGAATTTTTAGAGCCGAACTCTGGGCGATTTTTGTACGGATTTTTGGAGTTATTCTTGTAGCAATTTTTGGATAGAACAGTGGAGATTATTACTCTTGTTCTTGTCTACGCTTGCTATTGAGATTTGGATTTTTCTCTGGATATGTCGTTCATTTATTCTCGCAGTAAGTTTATTTCAGCCCTAATCTCTCAATTGCTAAGATGTTTTCTTCCGTGAAATTGATGTTTTTGTGCATTTCTATTGCGATGTCTGAGTAGATCTATTCTAGGGTTAATGGGTTAGCCCTAGGATTTTAGGGGGAAAATGTAGATCTGGATCCCTACGTTGAATTAGGGATTTATGGTTGTATTTCGGTAGATCCTACCGAATCCGTAGATAACCCATACTGAGATCATGCCCACGGTCTTTGAAATGAATGTGCTTAAGGGGAATCTAGGGATTCGAATAGGGAAATCTGTGGATCAAAGCAAGGCACGTGACCTACCCAGCTCGCGCCTTGAGGGGATCCATTGACGAACTATACCGCTACATTGACGGCTACCACCATTGCGTCAACGAGAGCCACCGAAATACCCCGCAATTCTAACCCACGAGAGTGGTACGAATTGGGAGATTAATTCCCTAGCCCTAATGCAATGTGAGGATCCTATCCAACATCAACCCCCAATGATCCTAGTGGCGATTCCTAAAGCCCTAGTTCTTTTTATTGATATTACAACCGCAACAACCAACCCAAATCTGTTCCCCCGACAGCTACCTTACTTCCACATTTAGAAATAGACTGAGAATCTATAGACATTATCACCGTCCCTGTGGAATTTGACAATCTTTTTTACTATAACTCGACACCGTCCGCTTGCGGATTGAGCCCGAAATCGTAGCATATGGGCCATATTTCGCCTGGCGATCGTGACACCGCCTGGTGGAACCTAGGTGTAGGTTACGGGTGCGTCAAGTTTTGGGCGCCATTGCCGGGGATGGAAATAGTGTTCTTATCTCAGTTTGTTTCTATTTTTGTGAAGTTTGCTAGCATTCTTGTCATCTCTCACCTTTCCGCCATTTTCATTCTCTTTCTACTTTATCTGCCTTGCTGCTAACATCCTCCTCCAGCTAGCTATTATCTCCTTACCAATCAGGCAATGGAGATGGTGATGCAAGTGCAGTGGACCTGTGACTCTGATAACG
The DNA here is from genome assembly GCA_030789695.1 of Scilla litardierei. Lineage (NCBI taxonomy): Eukaryota > Viridiplantae > Streptophyta > Magnoliopsida > Asparagales > Asparagaceae > Scilla > Scilla litardierei. The sequence goes on along the minus strand of CM061132.1, from coordinate 19,127,692 downwards.
ACTCAGGGAGTTCAGTTTCTCTCCTTATCATTTACATTGCTTCTAAGACTCGCACATGGACGAGTCCATGTTTGAGTGCACAGCTAGAGAACTGATTGATGCAGTTCGATTTATTGGTTTAGGAACCTATGTTGCAGGTAACGCAAATCAGCAACTAGTCATGGATTATTTAATGAATCAGGTTTCTGATGCAGGTACAATTGAAGATGATATTCAAGTAAGCTTTGAAGAGAATGTGATGCTCCTTCAGACCATTGAGGCTCCATCTATTGATGCCTACTGGGAAGAGGCTCATCAATTGGAATCACTACATAATTCTCAGATGCTTGAGATATTAGAGAGCGTGGTAGCTGACGTATGGGCCCATGGCCCAGTCGAATTTTCTACAGATGACCCAGCTATGCAAGAGCTCTCGGTTTTCATCGCAGAATGCAGACGCCCTGGATGGTGTCACCATAGCTGATGGAACTTATGTGCGATACGAGGGAGATACATTACGTTTCTATAACGACAGCCCTCCACAGATCTCAGCATATGAGGAACATGCCTATGAGGAGTACCTAGACTCATCACCATCGCAAAACTACCTCAACCAGGGAAGTACTCCAGACCTTATGTTTGGTAGCGAGCACATACCTGAAAACCTTGCTTCTGTTGACAGGTGCGCTACGAGAGCGAAACCTGCAGACCTCTGCCTTGACACACCATCATCTCCCTGCTCCTCCTATGATTCCGCGAAGGAAGAATTTTCACCCTCCGAACCCGAGATCGAGGATGCATCATTATCACAAGCAAGAGATGCCGGGGGTACATCGCCCCCTCAGGTAGAATTAAAACTCCTCCCCGCCAATTTGAAATATGCTTTTCTGGGGGAAGATCCACTTATCCCGTCATTATAAATTCGGCCCTCACGGAACCCCAATTAGAGAGTCTCCTAAAAATCCTTAGGTCTTACAGAAAAGTGATAGGGTATAACATCTCTGACCTGAAGGGGATTAGCGAGACCATTTGTACGCATAGGATTCACCTTGAGGACAAGGATGCCACCTCCATTGAGCCTCAAAGGTGGTTAACCCCCAACATGAAGGAGGTGGTGAAAAAGGAAGTCCTGAAACTCTTAGATGCTGACATCATTTATCCCATCTCTGATAGTAAGTGGGTTAGTCCTGTGCAGGTTGTCCCTAAAAAAGGAGGCATGCCAGTCGTGAAAAATGAAAAAGATGAATTAATCTCCACTAGGATTATCACCGGGTGGTGCATGTGTATTGACTATAGGAAGCTGAATAAAGCCACCAAGAAGGACCATTACCCTCTGCCCTTCATAGACCAAATGCTCGAACACCTAGCTAAGCACAAATATTTCTGCTACTTAGACGGATACTCCGGATTTTTTCAGATCCCGTTGCACCGGGAAGACCAAGAGAAAACGACGTTCACTTGCCCTTACTGTACCTTCGCTTATCAAAGAATGCCGTTTGGGCTGTGTAATGCACCTGCCACATTTCAAAGGTGTATGACGTCTATTTTCTCGGATTTCATCGAGAATATCATGGAGGTCTTCATGGACGATTTTTCCGTCTATGGCACCGAGTTTGATAGTTGCTTAACTAATTTATCCAAGGTCTTGGAACGATGCCAAGATAACAACCTTACTTTGAATTGGGAGAAATTTCACTTTATGGTGACAGAAGGAGTAGTTCTTGGGCATGTCATTACCTCTAAAGGAATTGAGGTTGATAAGGCCAAAGTAGAAAAGCTTGCCACCGCCTACCAACCTCAAGGGTATCCGTGGTTTTCTAGGGCACGCCGGTTTTTACCGACGCTTTATAAAAGATTTTTCCAATGTTGCTCGCCCTCTCACAGAGCTCCTAGCTAAGGATGCTCCTTTTGTGTTTACTGATGCTTGTTTGCTAGCTTTCAACAGGTTAAAGGAAGCTCTCATCTCAGCGCCGATTATATAGCCACCAGACTGGAATCTACCGTTTGAGCTTATGTGCGATGCTAGTGACCAAGCGGTGAGAGTCGTGCTTGGTCAAAGAAAGGAGGGGAAGCTCCATGCTATATACTACGATAACAAAACCCTGGACGACGCCCAAAAGAACTACACTACCATGAAGAAAGAGCTGCTAGCCGTAGTCTATTCTATAGAGAAGTTCATATCCGACCTTCTGGGGTCCAAGGTGATCATCCATACGGACCACGCGGTGTTGAAATATCTGCTAAGCAAGAAGGATGCTAAACCAAGTCTAATACAGTGGATCCTTCTGCTCCAAGAATTTGACATCGAGATCAAAGACAAGAAGGGAGCAGAAAACATGGTGGCAGACCATTTTTCGCGATTGATTCAGAGGCACGGGGACAACAGCATACCGATTGACGATTCGTTCACCGGTGAACAACTTTTTATGGAAAATACCTCTGAAGCTCCCTGGTATGCCGACATAGTGAATTATTTGGTGAGTGGGATAGTTCATGGGTTGGCAACTTATTCAAGGAGGAAGTTCCTACATGATGCAAAAAGTTACTTCTGGGACGACCCATATTTGTTCAGGACGTGCGCCGACGGGATCATCAAACGATGTATCCCAAAAGAAGAAGCAACTTCCATCATGTCGCATTGCCATGATCAGCTATGTGGTGGGCACACAGCAGTCACCAAGACCACGGAGAAAATTCTTCAAAGTGGTTTATACTAGCCAACTATATTCAGGGATGCTAACGAATACATAAGGAAGTGCGACAGATGCCAGAGGACTGGGAATATCACAAAGAAGAATGAAACGCCCCTCCACGACATCTTGGAGATAGAGCTATTTGGACTGCTGGGGCGTTGATTTCATGGGGCCTTTCCCATCGAGTAACGACAACAAGTATATCTTGGTTGTCGTTGATTATGTCTCGAAATGGGTGGAAGCTATAGCCACCCCGACAAACGACGCGAGGATAGTGGAAATTTTTTTCAAGAATACTATTTTCCCTCGCTTCAGAGTCCTCCGGACGATTATAAGTGACGTGTGGAGTCATTTTATCGAAAGAAAATTTGAGGCGTGCTGAAAAAGTATGGGGTTCATCACAAGGTCACCCTCGCCTACCACCCTCAGACCAGCGACCAAGTGGAAGTATCCAATAGGGAGATAAAAAGCATCTTGGAAAAAACAGTAAGCGCCTCAAGGATTGGTCTCACAAGTTGGGCGCCGCCCTTTGGGCGTACCGCACTACCTTCAAGACCCCCATCGGCACAACTCCATACAGGCTGGTATATGGAAAAGCTTGTCACCTTCCGGTAGAATTGGAAAAGCTTGTCACCGCCACCCGACGAGCCCTTCATTGCAATGAGTTGGACAAAATTCGGCGTCGTGCTTATGAAAATGCGAAGATATACAAGAAAAGGACCAAGGCTTATCACGATAAAAATATCACGGTTGTTCGCCATGATGTCGGCGACCAGGTACTTCTATATAACTCAAGACAACGCCTTTCCCCCGGGAAGCTTAAATCGAGGTGGTCCGGCCCCTACAAAATAGTAAGCTTATATCCAGGAGGCGCCGTCGAGCTCGAGGGAAAAAACAGAAACTTCAAGGTCAACGGTCAAAGAATTAAACCCTACAAAGCCGGAGAACCTATAGGACCAGAGGAGACATACTTCCTCGAGGGATTCCCCAACGACAACTGATAAATTAAGGAGAATTGATCGCTCCGGGATGTGACCCAAAGAACGGTTGTAGTTTTACCGCAAGTGCACGGTGTAGCAGCGAGCGGGATATCGAACACAGGGAGGACGAGTGACCGTGCTTGCTCCAATCAACCTGGCTATTTAAGAGAGAAATTTGCCTTTGGCGATCCTGTCACAATCGTCAGACAAAAATGCGGAAATATCCAATCAAATAAAGAACGTCTAGGGAATGGGGAATCCCCGCTACTCACCGTATTTCATAAATGCGGTTTATCGGTATCAAAATTGCTTGAATGAGAATTTGGATGAACTAGTTGCAACTGAATGTAGAACCAAGCTCACGCTCTCGCGATGTTGCCGGTCTATAGCTATCCTAGGTTTGGGTCCAATCTCTTGCAAACCCTAGCCTAGGAAAGCTAGCATTAGGATCAACATCATCGTCCAATCGCGCACCGAGCCCAATCTCTTGCAAACTCGGTCCACGACCTAGATTGGGATAGTTCCTACCCGTCCAATCTCTTGCAAACGAGTATCGGCATGGAATTGCAACCGGAAATCCTAGTATCGGTCCAATCTCTTGCAAACCGATACTTCGAAAATCCGACTCCAACCCAATTCGGATTTCTAGGGGTTTCTATCAAATTGGGATCCAATCTCTTGCAAATCCCAATTGATATGAATACCTAGCCATCCGTAGTAAATTGATCCCAATCTAATCCCTAATAACAATTCTAACACAATTTCTACCAATTCATCACAAATATGAAAATGGGCTTGTAGGGTTCATCCCCACGCCCCCAAGACGCGGAGACTACTCACAAATCATAGCGAGATCACAAAAATAATCGTTGAAATAAGCAATGGAATTCATCACAATATTGAGATAAGCAATAAAAATAGAATTTTTAAGGAAAAGAGATGCAAACCAATGGAGTTCTTCAATTGAATCCAACAAAATTCCAATCTTTCTCTCCTTTCCAATCACAAGAATAAAGCTAAAAACTAATCTAAAAAGCTGCAAAAAATCTAAGAGAGAGGCTCCCTAAACTAGGGTAAAAACAGGGTTTAAATAGCCCTCAAAATCGTCCAAAAACTGTGACCAAAATACCCCTGCACAGCCTGTTTTCCACAGTTTTCGCTACAGGCAGCGCATCACACTCGGCCGAGTGACAAAAGTCGCTCGGCCGAGTGAAAACCCTGTAATTTTCCAGTAAGTCGGGGCCTTCAGGGGTCTCTACTTCGGGGGCGGCTCGGCCGAGTGAGTTGTCGTCACTCGGCCGATGGCTTCATAGTACTCGGGCGGACGGGATTTACCACTCGGCCGAGTGGGTCTTCTGAAGTTCAGGCAGCCGAAAAACAGTAACTTGGATGTTTTGGAAGGGCTTCGTCTGGGCGCCACTCGGGCGGACGTGATGTCATCACTCGGCCGATGTGGTCTTCGGTGCTCGGTCGAGTGCACAGGTAAATTGTGTCTGATCTGGTCGGCCGAGCAGTGTCTCGCTGGTCGGCCGAGTGGCTCCTCCACTCGGCCGAGTGGGACACAAAAAATGCCCAATCTGCTTGTTTTGGCCTCCTCGTCGCTCCTGCGACGTCCGTTCTTCTTCCGCTCCTCTCCAACAGCAAAATACCCCTCGGGGAGGTCGTTGGTGACCGTCTAGAGTAAGCGCATCTCGAGATCACTCCAAATCGCGCCAAATCACCTGAAATGCGACAAAAACAACAAATCGTGAAAAGCATCGCAATATCGTCGATATATCGTGAAAAACATGATTTGGGCGGTCTAAATGGCATGCAAACATGCGGGAAAAAGGTGTAAAATAAGGAGTGATCAAAATCCCCCAAGCTTGCCTCTTACTCGTCCTCGAGGAAGATAAGTAAATGGCGAACCCGGTGGATTCGGAAAACGAAAACGGCGAAAAAAAATGAAAAACGAAGAAGAATGGAAAACGAAATGAAAATAAAGAAGAGAGAAAGAAGCGAAGAGGTAGGATACTAGATCATTTTCTCAGGACGTGGGTTTCACTTACTCATATAGCATGCACTGAATGAAAAATACATGTCAAAGGATTTTATTTTGATATCATAGTATAATAGTGCAAATAGAAACGGAAAACCCACGAACAACGATATAATCATGAAAAACGGAATAATTTTAAAATTAACATCGTCTGAATCATTTAAAGCGGTATACGAATCACAGATCACACACTTTTCAATTGAATGCTTTCTATCAGGAGTATAAGAGTATCACACAATAGAATAGAGAGAATAGAAAAGTATGGATTTCATGAAATGAACGCTAGGCTTAGAATTCTGGATTTCGTAAAGCTGAAAATAATCTCACCGAGTATAGAATATTACTTAGCCTAGGTCGTCGTGCAACGTCAAGTAGTCACTCTCTCACACATCAATGGATCCCCTCCCCCAAGCTTATCTATAAGCGTGGTGGCATAAAAAAATATTCACATCCCCATTTTTATATAGCTCCAAATGTAATAAGAGGAAAGAAGAAAGAAAGAAAATGAGATGGGATCTTTTATTGAGGATTTTTCCTCTCTCTGTTTTTTTTCATATAGCATATATACACAACGATCCCAACTCAAAGAGAGATAATGATATACAAGAATATTCTTCTCTCTTTTATTTATATTTATTTTTTTTTTGAATAAGAAAATTGGAGCTAGGAATTAGTAGCGGGGGAAATGCCATAAAATAGAATTGCTAAGGGGAGATTCACCAATGATTATAAAAGTAGAGAAATGATGTTCAAGATTTGTGGAGAAAGAAATAGATATAACTCTCGGTTCACTCTATAAGACATGCACGACAACTTCAGCAGGGTAATCTAATCTACTCAGTTTCGATCACAAAAAAAAACTAACTAATCCAGATTTATCATAGCTAACATCATTCAATCATCCTGAAGTGAAGCGTACAATTCATGCATATAGAAGTGATATAGGAAAAGAAATCAGTACTCCAGATATAAGCATTCAATGCGTGAATCTTGGTGTGTTTTCTGTGATAGCATACATATGAACATTCAGACTCAGCTAATAATAAAATTTCACCATTTTCATGCAGAAAAAAGGTGTGGGTTACTATCTCTAGATGCAAGGCAAGTCATAGCATATGATATCAGAAATAAAATCTAAGACATGACAAATAAAGCATGCATATAGAGTAAGCTAAATCCAACGTCATCATCATCATAGAAAAGTTATCTCTAGCATGAGATGAAAAAGAAATAAAGATAAAGGAAAAAAGAACTATTTAAAATGCGGCACACAGAAAAAATAAGAAAAACGTGATGCATGGCAAAATAAAAGAAAAATGATGAAAAATAAGTGCAAATGCGAAAAATGGTGTGAAAAACTAAAAATAAAGGTGGCAAATCGAAAAAGAACGTGAGAACTCACTCCCCCAAGCTAAATGGCACAGTGTCCTCAATGTGCAAAGGGTGGCACACCGAGAGACAAGAAATGTGAGGGGCAGGTGAGGATGCATGCATGATGGAAATAAAAAGAAAAATAAAGAAATGAAAATATGATGCGGACATGATGCATGCACAGATAGGAGTGATACAGATATATAAGTGGTACCAAAAACTCTCCCTCTCTCCCAAAAAAGATATATAAAGATATGATCAAAAAGAGAATCCCAAAATAAGTGAGGGGAGGGGGGGTGGACAAAAAGGCATCAGGACCCAGCAGAAACGGGCAGCACGACGGCAAAAGGAATCGATGGCATCAAGGGTGCCTAGGAAGGTGGTGATGCACCGTCTCTGTCCTGAGGCGGAGGTGGTGGTGGCTGGACAGGTCGCTGAGCTGGTGTGGGTGTGGAAGTGGTAGCAGGTCAGGTGTGTGTGGAAGTGTGGGCGGGAACCTGCTGGGTGGGTGGGGGTACGCGCGGGAGACACTCCAGAACCTGGGTGAGACAGTAATGGATCTGGGGGATCAGCTCGAAGCGGCCAGCCATCGCAGAGACGGTGGAGGACAGGGTCCTAAGGTCGCCTCTGAGGCCACTCACCGCCCCCTCTAGAGCACGAATGCTCTGAAGTACAGTGTCAGGGGGAGGTGGTGCAGAGGGATGCACCGGGCGGGGCTGTGCAGGGCGTGGCTGGCGAACTCGGGTCGCGTATGTGACTGGCTCAGCGGGGAAGGGAACAAAAGGTGTTGCGCCTGCGAATGTGGGCCTGGCCTCAGTGTGAGACCGGGGCACCGGCTGGTGGGAAGTGGAGGCAGCAGCGGCGAAAGAAGAATGCAAAAATGGCAGCGAGGTGACCGGAGAGGTCAGTGGCACAGAAGTGTGGACAGACGCCACGACGCTCTCGGAAAATACAGCAGGGGTGGAGACAGAGGTGACTACCGCTGGGGTGGAAGTGTGTGGACCAAAAGGCGCAACCCCAGCGGAGATCATGCTAGCCATGGTCTCCACGACCGCGGCAAACGAGGGCTCTCCGCTCTCAACAAAGGTCGACGGGCGCTCGGGGAGTGCGGAGCAAAGAGGCTCGACGGACAGAGGGCCAGTGGTGGTGGTGGGAGTGGTGGTGACAGCCTCGGAAGTGGTGGAGGTGGTGGAAGTGGGCTCAGCTGAGGTACTCGTGACATTGACAGAAGTGGGGACAGAAGTGTCAGGAGCAGCGGAAACATCAGGTATAGGCTGAGGGGCCACTGGGTCAACAGGCTCGGCAGCAGGCTCGGCAGGGTGTGCAACAGGATCTACAGGGGCAGCGTGGGCCTGCTCGGCCTCGAGCACGTAGGCAGCGGGGATGAGAACATCCATCGCAGGGAGCCAGTCAACGTGGGCTGGTGCAATCAGAGTCCGAGCAGGGCTCGGGAGAACCATGTAATCGGCACCAAATGGGCCGTGCAACCAGACCCAGTGACGCTCACCGTGCGGACGAAGCATCTTCATCCGGGCCATAACATCTATCGACAGAGAAGTGGGGCCCGGGACGCGTCGCAAGTCGTCGGGGAAGTCCTCGCCGGTCATAAGAGCAAGCAAGGTGATCAGGCCACCGCAGCATATCGGTGAGCGAGCGCCCACCGATACGATGATGCGGTCTAAAAACCATGCCGCGATATCGATCACGACGGCGGGGACAAGCTCATCGCCATCCCTAGATAGAGCTCTGGGACGTGTCATCGCGTAGAGCATGTAGAGCTCTGGCGTAGACATCGTGCCCGGCTCATATCTGGCCAAAAAGGTCGTCGCCATATGGCGCTGAGCAATACGAAGGCAGGGGTGGACAATGGCCGAGGCCTTGGCCCTACTAGGGTCAAAGGCAGCGTGAAGACCCGTAATCCGGGCCCAGAAGGCACCGGCGTCGAAGGAAGGTGGGGGGATATGGGTGGGGCCGTAACCGCGATCGGCACCGGGGACAGCGGGCCACGAGAAAAACGCTCTCATCATATCGAGAGTGACCTGGCACTCTCGATCCATGAACCTAAACGAGCATCCCTCGTCGGTCCGGGCGATCGAACTCAGAACCTCAAGTGTCGGGCGGGTAAAAGTATCCGCCGACACCTGCAGAAAATCTCGCCAGCCCACGTTGTCGTACAACGTGAGCATCCCCTCTAGTACCCCCAGGCGTCCTAGGTCAGCGAGGTGTGCAAACCTGGAGGGTACGATCGAGCGCTGGGAGATACGGTTGAAGACGGCGCGGTGTGCGTCGTCTCGGAACGTAATCCCGAGCGGCCCGACCAGTGGAGCCGGAGGTGGTGGCTGTGCAGCGGCAGGGAGAGGCTGTGCGGGCTTTGGGTGCACTGCAGGCTGTGCGGGGTGTGCGGGGCCTGCAGGCTGTGCTGGGTGGACGGCGTGTGTGGGAGACGGTGGAGGAGATTCCTCCAACTCGTGGGAGGGGCCGGCATCATCCGACCGCTTCCGCTTGGCGGAAGCTCTCTTCGACCGAGGCCGTGTCCGGGGCGGCATATCGGCCTCGAGCGCGCGCCGAAAAAACGTGAAAAGTGTGGCGTGTGCAAAAATAATGGAAAGAGTGTACCCCGACACGCCGCGAGTGCTAAGCAGTGGAAGCGTGCAAAGTCAGCGCCTCCGCGAAGTCCAGATCAGCCCGTAGAAGCTCCCCTGGGCTCCCCTAAGCTCCAAAAACAACCTGCGCATGAAATGGCGATATCAGTGGGTAATATTCAAAATGTATGGAGCATTAGGGGTATAATAGATAGATATAGGAATTGATTTAGGTTTGGGGGTCGTTTGACACATGGATCCTCAAAAATACTCAAAAAGAGGAGAAAAAGGCAATAAAATCGATACCGGAGGTGGTAGGGGCGGCGGCCGCCGGCGGCGACTCGGGCAAATCACGGCGGGTGGTCGGCCGAGCGGTGGCTGGCCGAGCGGCGGCGATCGGGCGGTCGGAGCGGGCGAGTGGGGGTTTGTGCGAAGCAAGTGGGCGAGGGAACTGAAGGGGCGCGGGCGTTTGGGGGTTTTGCGTTTCGAAAAATGTGCCCCCCCTCGCCCCTTATATAATAAGAGTTACGACTTGGCCGAGTGACTAGGCCACTCGGCCGAGCGGGATCAATGAAAATTTCCTCCCCGCTATCGCTTCGGCCGAGTGGCTTTTCCAGCCTCGGCCGAGTGGAGTAAGTCCATTCGGCCGAGTGACTCAAGCTACTCGGCAAGACTCGCCTTATGAGGGTATCCGTTTTACTCGGCCGAGTGAAAATATATACTCGGCCGAGTAGCAGTTATATTGAAATCAGGAAAATAAACAGAGAGTTGGGTACATCAGACTTCCCTCGTTCGTGAGCGGCTCGGCCGGACGAACTTGTGTACTCGGCCGAGTGACTAGTATACTCGGCCGAGTGAGCCTTGTGTTCTGCTGTTTGTCTTCGTTTGGGCTCTAAACTCCGTCTTTCTTCCTCCAGTTGATTCCATCTTCCTCCTAAGCGTCGAACGCCTTCTTGGGACGCTCCTCGTCGTCTCGTTCATCCTCCTCATGATGGATCTACCTATCTCCTCCCCTGTCAAGAAAAATAGGACCCGTTATCACAAAATTTTTGGGCGAACGACTCAAAACACTAAAAATTTCTAAAACGAAAATAAAGAAAAAGTGAAAATAAAGCAAAAACCGTCGGGTTGCCTCCCGACAAGCGCTCGTTTAAGGTCGTGAGCTCGACCCCCTATAATTTTCAATCAATGCGGGATGTTTGGTGCATATGAGATGCACCCATCAAACTTTCCGGGGAGCGCGCTTGGATTTGGACGTGGCGGCGTGTTCTCCCTCGGTGGTCTCCCATCTCGAATAGTGTTTGGGGGAGGCTCCGCCAAGCTAGCATTCGCTCCGGTCAACTTCTCTACCGGTGATGCCGATTTCCGTGCCGGAGGAGATTTCTTTGGAGACTTTAAATTCGAGAGCTTGCAGAGCTCTCGAATTCTTGCGACATCAGCGTCGCCATCATCGTCTTCAGTGGAGAGGTCGGGGGAATCATCTATCTTCTCATCTTGGCCTAAATCCGGGCCTTCCTCTAAATCTTCATCGAAAAGAGCGCCAATTGAGTGGGGGATCGCCTCCTCTATCACCTCATCAAGGAGGTCGATGTAGTCAAGTTCCTCGTGGTAAGGCATGTGCTTCATAGCCTTAGGAATGTGGAGCTCCATCTCGATGTTGCCGACGTTTAAAGTTAGGGTACCTTCGCGCACGTCAACAATTACTCCGGCGGTGGCGAGGAACGGGCGTCCAAGTATCAATGACGTATCTCCCTCCTCCTTAACGTCCATGATCACGAAGTCACATGGCAAGCATATTCCACCCGGGACTTGTAGCGGGATGTCTTCGGCGATCCCCACCGGCCTTGTTATCCGTCCATCGGCTAATTGAATGCGCATGTCGGTGGGTTTCAACTTTGTCGCGGTGTTTAGCCTTAAGAACATGGAGAGAGGCATGAGGCTCACACTAGCCCCTAGATCAACCAACGCCTTTTGAAGAGGGACGCCTCCCAAGGTGCAAGGAATCCGAAAACTCCCCGGATCTTTAAATTTGGCCGGCTCCTTTTCTCTCTTGGTAAACCAAGAGCCCTCCTCGGCTAGCATGATCTTCTCCTTCCTCTTTCTCCCCGAAATCAAGTCCTTCAAGAATTTAGCATATGTGGCGATCTCCACGATGGCGTCGAGGAAGGGAATGTTAAGGCTAACTCCTCTTAGATACTCGAGGAACTTCGCTAGCCTTTTCTCCATTTTCGCTCTCGCTAGTCTTTGGGGGAATGGGACCGGTGGCATGAAGCGCCTTTCCTCGATCAATTGTTCCGCTCTAGATTTCTCCTTGTCTTGTGGCTCCTTCTCCTTTTCAACTTCAACTATTGGCTCAATTGGCTCCAAGCTTTCCTCCACGGGCTCCTCAGTAGGAATCATGGCGGGGGTGGTATCCTTTCCGCCTCTAGTAGTAACGGCAACTACGGCATTGATGTGACCGGTGTTGCCCCGTGGGTTTTGCTCGGGTTGCGCCGGTAATCGTTGAGTGTTCCGATTGAGCAACGCCAATTGCTCCGATATTTGAGCCACAACGGTATTAAGGGAGTCTTGCCCCGCCTTCAAGGTAGCATTTACCTTATTTTGCTCGACCATGAACGCCTCCACTCTAGCTTCGAATTCGGATCGTTGTTGAGCTTGAGGAGGGTTTTGATTTTGATTCCTCCACCCTTGGTTGTATCCGGGCGGCCTATATGGTGGAACTTGTTGCTTCGGTTGAAAATTTTGTTGAGTAGGCCCCCTCGGTGGATAGTTTTGTTGTTGGGGTGGTGGTGGTCGGGCTTGTTGAGGTGGCGGTTGTGGCGGGTTCAAAGCTCCTTCGTTGTTGGCGTAAAGGAATCCGGGATGATTTCTTGCGGTCGGATTGGCCCAATATCCTTGGTTCCCCGCAACATATTGTACTTGCTCCAAGGATCCTTCTCCTTGCTCTCCTCCCGAGTACATGGTTTGAGATTGGTCTTGCCAATCACACATTTGGTTCGTTGGAGCAGAGGTAGAAGGGGCTCCTTGGGGCTCCGTGATAAACTTCTCCAATCTCTCCACCACCTTGTGGAGAGAATCAAACTTGCTCGTAAGCTCCGCTACGGCCTTCGCCTCATAGATGCTAGTCGGCTTTAAGGAGGACGTAGAGTGTCCTCGCTCATCGCCCCATTGTTGATTATTTGAGGCCATCTCCTCAATTAGGGCCGTAGCTTCCTCGGGAGTCTTTGACAAGATAGCACCATTCGCCGCGGCATCAATAATTTGTTTGGTCCCCGGTTGGAGACCATTGTAGAAGCTATGAACTAGCTCCCAGTCTTCTATGCTGTGGTGCGGGCATTGATGCTGCAAATCCTTAAAACGCTCCCAAGCTTCATAGAGCGTCTCCTGTGGTCCTTGCTTGAAGGACATGAGAGCGCTCCGGATCTTCACCGTCTTGGATGGCGGATAGAACTTGTCAATAAATGCACTCGCCAACTCGTCCCAAGTGGTGAAGACACCCTCAGCTTGCGTCCTCAACCAGTATAGTGCCTTGTCCTTTAGCATGAAAGGGAAGAGACGCAGTCTGATGGCATCGATGGAGACCCCCGGCATCTGAAATGTGGCGCACTTCGACAAGAATAATTGGATGTGGTAGTGGGGGTTCTCATGGGCATTCCCATGAAATGGGTCTTGTTGCATCAAACCCACCAATCCAGTCTTTAGCTCGAAGTTCTTGTCAGCCGCCAACTCCGGCATGGCAATGGATGAGGTAGTAGAAGAGGTCTTAGGCCGAAGCCTATCGCGAATAGAAATTAGCCTTGCCATCCTTGCCGCCAATTGTTCAGGAGTTTCCGGGTTGGTCATAAACCGCCCTTCCGGATTTTGTCTCCTTTCCGCTCTAAGTCTCCGCGCGGTACGTTCGATCTCGGGATCAAATAATAAAGCTTCAGGGTCCGCCGTAGATCTCGTGTACATGCACAGGGAAAACAGAGTTTCAAAGAGATGATTAGTACCGTGGAAGGGTTAGGTAAGAAATAAGAAATAAAAATAATGATAATAATAAAAAAAAGAAATAGCTAGGGTGAGAAAGAATCAAACGCAATCGCCTCCCCGGCAACGGCGCCAAAAACTTGATCGCTCCGGGATGTGACCCAAAGAACGGTTGTAGTTTTACCGCAAGTGCACGGTGTAGCAGCGAGCGGGATATCAAACACAGGGAGGACGAGTGACCGTGCTTGTTCCAATCAACCTGGCTATTTAAGAGAGAAATTTGCCTTTGGCGATCCTGTCACAATCGTCAGACAAAAATGCGGAAATATCCAATCAAATAAAGAACGTCTAGGGAATGGGGAATCCCCGCTACTCACCGTATTTCATAAATGCGGTTTATCGGTATCAAAATTGCTTGAATGAGAATTTGGATGAACTAGTTGCAACTGAATGTAGAACCAAGCTCACGCTCTCGCGCTGTTGCCGGTCTATAGCTATCCTAGGTTTGGGTCCAATCTCTTGCAAACCCTAGCCTAGGAAAGCTAGCATTAGGATCAACATCATCGTCCAATCGCGCACCGAGCCCAATCTCTTGCAAACTCGGTCCACGACCTAGATTGGGATAGTTCCTACTCGTCAAATCTCTTGCAAACGAGTATCGGCATGGAATTGCAACCGGAAATCCTAGTATCGGTCCAATCTCTTGCAAACCGATACTTCGAAAATCCGACTCCAACCCAATTCGGATTTCTAGGGTTTTCTATCAAATTGGGATCCAATCTCTTGCAAATCCCAATTGATATGAATACCTAGCCATCCGTAGTAAATTGATCCCAATCTAATCCCTAATAACAATTCTAGCACAATTTCTACCAATTCATCACAAATATGAAAATGGGCTTGTAGGGTTCATCCCCACGCCCCAAGACGCGGAGACTACTCACAAATCATAGCGAGATCACAAAAATAATCGTTGAAATAAGCAATGGAATTCATCACAATATTGAGATAAGCAATAAAAATAGAATTTTTAAGGAAAAGAGATGCAAACCAATGGAGTTCTTCAATTGAATCCAACAAAATTCCAATCTTTCTCTCCTTTCCAATCACAAGAATAAAGCTAAAAACTAATCTAAAAAGCTGCAAAAAATCTAAGAGAGAGGCTCCCTAAACTAGGGTAAAAACAGGGTTTAAATAGCCCTCAAAATCGTCCAAAAACTGTGACCAAAATACCCCTGCACAGCCTGTTTTCCGCAGTTTTCGCTACAGGCAGCGCATCGCACTCGGCCGAGTGACAAAAGTCGCTCGGCCGAGTGAAAACCCTGTAATTTTCCAGTAAGTCGGGGCCTTCAGGGGTCTCTACTTCGGGGGCGGCTCGGCCGAGTGAGTTGTCGTCACTCGGCCGATGGCTTCATAGTACTCGGGCGGACGGGATTTACCACTCGGCCGAGTGGGTCTTCTGAAGTTCAGGCAGCCGAAAAACAGTAACTTGGATGTTTTGGAAGGGCTTCGTCTGGGCGCCACTCGGGCGGACGTGATGTCGTCACTCGGCTGATGTGGTCTTCGGTGCTCGGCCGAGTGCACAAGTAAATTGTGTCTGATCTGGTCGGCCGAGCAGTGTCTCGCTGGTCGGCCGAGTGGCTCCTCTACTCGGCCGAGTGGGACACAAAAAATGCCCAATCTGCTTGTTTTGGCCTCCTCGTCGCTCCTGCGACGTCCGTTCTTCTTCCGCTCCTCTCCAACAGCAAAATACCCCTCGGGGAGGTCGTTGGTGACCGTCTAGAGTAAGCGCATCTCGAGATCACTCCAAATCACGCCAAATCACCTGAAATGCGACAAAAACAACAAATCGTGAAAAGCATCGCAATATCGTCGATATATCGTGAAAAACATGATTTGGGCGGTCTAAATGGCATGCAAACATGCGGGAAAAAGGTGTAAAATAAGGAGTGATCAAGAATCGAGCTCAAGACTGAAAACGAGCGCTTATTGGGAGGCAACCCAATTCCGTAGATGTTGGACTTTCTTTCTTATTTTCTTACTTTTTATTTTTACTTCGTGATTTTAGAAAAAACTGCAAAAATCATAAAAATTTGACGAGTTTGTGTTCTGTGTAGGACTGACAATTGGGGGTATGCATATGGACATTATAAACGGAAGGAAGCCGGAGGAAAGAAACAGAATCGAATATCTGAGAAGAAAACTAAGGGAAAAGAGGAGGAAAAGAGACATAGGAAGCTCAGACCGAGCAGCTCATCTGCTCGGTCGAGCAGCACAGATACGGAGAAACGCAGCCGTTTTACTCGGCCCGAGCATCTAGCTACTCGGTCCGAGCAGAAAATGGTCTTGGCCCGAGCAATTAATTGCTCGATCGAGTCGTACAGGGATGAGATTTGAGCGAAAAAACGTCACTCTGTCGACCCAGGCAGAATATTATTGGCTCGACCCGAGCAGGACATGACGCGAACCGAGCATCTAACTGCTCGATCGAGTCGTACAGGGTTGAAATTTGGGGAGAATCACTCTGTCGACCTGGACAGAATATTATTGGCTCGGCCCGAGCAGGATACGACTCGGAAGGAGTATCTCATTTAAAATTTTAATGTTGACCGGGTCGAGCAGCCTAGCTGCTCGGACCGAGTCGGGTCGATTTTTACCCCGATACCCACTTCCTTTTTAATCTCGACGTTAATTCATTGTACCCCTAAAACTTTTACCCCCGATAAATTTCCCCCCGAGCTTCTCTCTGCTCCCCCCTACTCGTTCGCCTTGTCCCGCCGACATCCACCGTCTCCTCCCGCTCCACCGTCGTGGCCGCCGGCCTTGCCACCCAATTCCAGTCAGCCATCGCTCCGACCCCCTCTCCCTCCCTCCTTCTTTCCCCCTCTCTATCTCTCCGCCGCCTCCCCTCCTTCCCACCGCCATCTCCGCCCTACTTCACCGCCGCCGCCGCCGCCGCCGTCTGATTCCCCCCCACTGACCCCCCTCCCCCTCTCCCTCTCCCGTCATCTCCCCCCGCTTCCCCCATCTTCGCCCTACTGAGGCGACGGCACCGTCGACGGTGCCACCACCGCAGACGGCACCAGCCACCCCCCTCCGTTAAACCCCCGCCGCCTCCGCCTTAAACCCCCTCCCCCTCCCACTTCACGGTGATCGCTGAACCCAAAACCCACCCCGCCCCGCTTTGTGCCCTAGGGCACAGAACGAGCAGCCCAGCTGCTCGTTCAGAAACCCCCCCCCCATCTGTGCCCTAGGTCACAGACCGAGCACCTCGGTGCTAGGTCACAGACCGAGCACCTAGGTGCTCGGTCACGACTCACACCGAGTCACTTCACAACCCGAGTTGCACAAGCCGGCCCGAGTAGCACTCTGCTCGGTCCAAGTCACAGTTTTTCTGCTTTCCACACATTTTTTATCGATTATCTGACGTTTTTCCCATTTTGAATTGCAGGTCCTCTCCTCTGACGTTAGTAGTAGTAGCGTGGACTAGCTTGGGGGATATTTTGCGCGTCCGCATCATCCGTACCCATGGTACACTCGTTCCCTGATCTTTTTTCATACCGTATCATATTACCGCACTCGTCACTATGGTCCGCACACGCGAATCGATGACCCCTCCCATACGTGGGAAGATGTCGTCTTCTGGGGCCTCCTCTTCCCGTCCATAGCGCCGTGCATGCCTCACTACCACGTCCTCCACTACCACCACCACACCTACTACCACAGCTCCGGCTGTCACCACCACCGTTCCCACCACCACCACACCTATACCATCAGCTGCTCTCCCCTCCACCTTTGTCTCCACCACCGCTGCCTCATCACCCCCACCCAACGATGACCCCACCGCGCACATCAATACTCACGACATTACTTTTCGAGATAGCGCACACAGAGCACGCTACTCTAGGATCCACCAGCACCGTCTAGTGTCTACAGTCTTCATAGACGTGCCAGATCTTAGGTCATTGGGCATCCTCCAGGGAGTGCACCGCCTTTACCGAGCGATCGGTTTCGACCGATTCCTCGGTGTCCACGCCTCCACTTACACCCGACTAGCCCTTGAGGGTCTTATCTCCCTTGCTTTCACCACAGCAGGTGACGGCATCACCTTTTGCCTCATGGATCATGACTACACAGTCACTTTTGATATGATCCAGGATTACTTTCACTTCCCCACCATCCCAGATCCTAGGGTAGCTTTTTCACCTACCTTTGACCTTGATGATTTTGCTGCACGCACCTTTTGGAAGCGCATTTCTGGACTACTTGAGTACCGCTCTAGCCGGACGAAGGCATCGTGCATAGTGCACCCTTGCCTTCGCTATGCCCAGAGGCACCTAGCATGCACACTCTTCTGCAGACCGGAGGTCGAGACTATGTCCCTCCCTGAGCTTACCCATCTTTGGGGTATGACCCGACCTCTTAGATTCCACCCAGATGGATCTTTAGACCATTCATGCTCTCTGACGTAGCCCACTGGCTGTGTCAGCGCCTCTACCAGACAGCCACCACATTCCATTTCACAGATATCTGCTGCGGTGGTTTCTTTTTTATCTTTGCTAGGATGCTAGGTATCCCCATCCCAGCTGACCTGCACCGCCCACCTGGCCCGACACGTTTGACTATTAGCGTGCTCGAGCATATGCATATCCTCCGTCCTTATGGTGATCGTCACTGGCGTTACCTAGTAGGTACCTGCCACGATCCCCAATGGTCCTCCCAGTCCCTCACCTGACTCATATCCCCGCCGTCCAGCTTGACTGGATGATTCCTTCGGTTTTTCCACTCCCTCACATTCACGCTCTCGAGCCCCCTGGAGCACCGGTTGAGGCACCTGCCGATGACCCGGACCCACTCTCCTCGGAGTTCGAGCTGCTTGACATAGCTGCTCTTGTCGTCGGCCTCCCTGTTCCTCCAGACCACCCATCTTCAGGAGCCGCCCCTTCCACCTCTGTATCCTATGTATCTACCGTCGTCGAGTCTTCGGGGACTGTCCTCACCTCCTTCCCCGAGACTCAAATCTCTTCTGCCGCTGTATCGGTGCCGGAGGGCACCGATTTACCTTTTTCTGATGACGTTATAGATTTAAATGCTCCATCGCACGACCATGTCCCCCCCCTCCCCCCTCTTTTGAAGCTTATAGCTTCAGCTCCACTTCCTGGCACCTCCTCCTCCTCACCCGTGGCCATTTTCATGGAGTCTGTCTCGACGTCTGTCCACACCTCTGTGTCGACGACAACTCTATTTTCTGCCACCGTCGATTTACTTACGAGCTCACCCTCTCCTACCTTTCACGCCCGGCACGGTGCCTCAGTTGCACCGGGCCGCTTTTCACGAGTGGTGACTTACCGACATTCCCCCCGTGCCCCACCCGACTCTAGCAATTCCAACTCTCGCCTGACCGCTTTAGAGCAGTTGACTTTCCGCTTACAGCGGGATTTCGATTCCTTTCTAGTTGAGACTAGGACACATAGATCGAGAGTTGAGTCGGATCTTTCTTCCATTATAGACTTGCTGAGATAGCGTGGCCCGCCCACCGGCATACTTGCTCACGCTCCTCCCCCCAGGCCGGACACTGTGGCACTCTCCGCACCACTTAGTGCTTCACTTCCCCAGGCTTCTGCAGAGCCTGTTTCTACCACCTTGAGTCGTCGGTCACAGTCGATCCACTCTCTGCCCTCGTATTATATATTGCTGAGCCCTCCACCTCCACCATAGACCTCACCACCAACTCTCCTCCAGCGTCCCAGCCTAGCCTTCCACCCACCACCCCGGGTCCACAGCAGAGGGACCCATCACCACCCCCAGAGGGTGGTGCCTCTGCTTGATGTAGTACGTCCCAGCTTTTGCCTCCCCCATATATTTCGTGCCCATCCGTCTTTTTGGGGCCCTACTTTCACATAGCTTGGGGGAGGATACAACCATGAATCACTCCATACATTACATTGCATCATATCGTTTTTTTTATTTTTATTCCCTTTTTATTTTATTATATAGTTTTTATTTTATTTCCCCACCCACACCACCCCTTTAGCATCATCTCCCGCTCACGAGCATTTTCTTTGCAGTGAGGACACTGCTAGGTTTAGCTTGGGGGATGAGCGCTCCCACTTTATTTTAGTTTTTATTTTTACATTTTTCTCCCTTATTTTCAGTTTTATTTTACTTTTTCACCGATTTCCCGCCTCGTTTTATTTTTTCTCATTTTGCATCATATTTTATGTTTTTCTCCATGCATGCATCTCTTTTTATCTATTTTCCCTCTTTCTCTGTTTCTTTTTATTTTTGCTAAGGATGGTCCACATGATGATATCTCTCTAGGCTTTATTAGTTTTTGCGATGCTCATCTCTTTGGCATGCTATCAGGGTTAATTTCAGTTTTATTATCTATATGCATGCTTTTCTATTGATGATCTATCTGATGTAATACCTAAAATGAATTGAAAATCAATTGCATGAACTAGTATTTAGTATGATTTATGTTGGGAAACGCACCCAGGTTCACGAACACTTGGTTCACCTGCTTTCTTATCTTATTCACTTCTGTTTGCATGCCTGCTGATAGTGTGATTATTACCGCATGCCATTTCAGTATTCATTTAGAGAAGTGAAAATATCCATGCTATATATGAGTTTAGTTAGGATTTTATTTTATCAAACTGATGTGCACCCTCTTATGAGTGAACCGAGAGTCCCATTATCTTCCTTCTCCACATATCTATTTTATCTCTATATATGAGTTGGTTACACCCCCACAACTACTTTACCGCATCCCACTTCCCAAATATAAAAAGAAAAAGTAAAGCTTCTAAATAAAAAAAAGAAAAAGAAAAAAATCTGAAAAAGAAAAGAAAAAAAGAGAAAGAAGAAAGAAAATGAATAAATACTGTTTTGTATTATTTCATTAGAAGCTATCAATTATTCTAGGAAGAAAAATAAAATTCCATATCATTTTCATTGATGCGACGCCTTAAGCTAAGCTTGGGGGGTAAACCAACTGATCATATGAGTGAGCTTGACATTAGAGTAGAGATGGTGCACATCGGGGAGATTTAATAAAACTCAAACTTTACGAATTACTTTAGTTTTGGAGATTTTTCATGTATCGAATTGAATATCTGAATGGCATGATTTTTCCTATTCCCTATTGCATGTTGTGTGAATCTTTTGTGCTCCTTGTGTATCTGTGATTGAAAAGGGCGTTGCCAACTCATTTATACTAGACTTCAAGGATTGCATGAGATTGATATGATTTGACGGTGTTATTTCAGTATATCCCTTTCCTTTGCCTGTATTGCATGTCATATGACATATAAAGCTAGAAATTGCCAATAGCATGTATGTTTAGCACTCAGAGCATCGTGATAGACTTTTTAGGCCTGAGATTTGACCGATCATCCTTAGCACTTTTCTCTTACTTCTCTCTTTCTATTTTTCATTACTTTCTATTTTCATTTTCTTATTTTCATTTTGTTTTCCTCCCGGCGTACCGATTATTCGTCTTCCTCGAGGACGAGTAAGAGGTAAGCTTGGGGGATTTTGATGTGTCCATTTTTCTATCATTTTCATATCATTATCTCATCGCATTGCATAACATTTTCGCGTCCAAATCCCACTTTTTACTACGATTCTGCATTTCTGACGATATTTTCTAGTTTAGTAGTGTTTCCTGAATTTTCAGGGATTTTGGAGCGATTTGGACCCATATCCGGGTATGGACACATCCGACGTGCTCATGAGCCCATTGGCGGGGCTCTGGAGGAGTTTGCCACGTTCCCGGAGCCATTGGAGGAGAGAAAAGAGAGAGAGAGAGAGAGAGAGAGAGAGAGAGAGAGAGAGAGAGAGAGAGAGAGAGAGAGAGAGAAGCCCAGGATGCTTGCTGCAGCATTTCCCAGAAAATGCTCGGTCCGAGCAGCTCAGCTGCTCGGACCGAGCCATGTCAATTACAACAGCGACGGATACAGGCAGACTCGGACCGAGCAGCTTCTCTGCTCGGTCGAGCCACCTCAGATTTCACAGCCCGAGCAGAGCCCGAGTATCAGACCGAGCCGAGCTTACTTGGACCGAGCAGAGTCCTACTCGGTCAGGGTAGGACGATTTCAAATTCCCCAAGCAGCCGAGCAGCTCACTTACACGGGCTGAGCTACTAACCGAGCAGTAGCTGCTCGGACCGAGTAGCCTACTTGGTCGGCTATCCTAGGGGCATTTCTGGAAAGATTTGAGCGAGCGCGATGCGCGCGATTTGGGCAGCGACTGAAGCTCGCGATCGGGAGACGGCTGTAGGGACTTCGATTAAGTTTCTGTTAGGATTTTTAGAGCCGAACTCTGGGCAATTTTTGTACGGATCTTTGGAGTTATTCTTGTAGCAATTTTTGGATAAAACAGTGGAGATTATTACTCTTATTCTTGTCTACGCTTGCTATTGAGATTTGGATTTTTCTCTGGATCTGTCGTTCATCTATTCTTGCAGTAAGTTTATTTCAGCCCTAATCTCTCAATTGCTAAGATGTTTTCTTCTGTGAAATTGATGTTTTTGTGCATTTCTATTGCGATGTCTGAGTAGATCTATTCTAGGGTTGATGGGTTAGCCCTAGGATTTTGGGGGGGAAATGTAGATCTGGATCCCTACGTTGAATTAGGGATTTAGGGTTGTATTTTGGTAGATCCTACCTAATCCGTAGATAACCCGTACTGAGATCATGCCCACGGTCTGTGGAATTGATGTGCTTAAGGGGTATCTAGGGATTCGAATAGGGAAATCGATGGATCAAATCAAGGCACGTGACCATGCCCGGCTCGTGCCTTGAGGGGATCCATCGACGAACTATACCGCTACGTTGACGGCTACCGCCATTGCGTCGACGAGAGCCACCGAAATACCCCGCAATTCTAACCCACGAGAGTGGTACGAATTGGGAGATTAATTTCCTAGCCCTAATGAAATGTGAGGATCATATCCAACATCAACCCCTAATGATCTTAGCGGCGATCCCTAAAGCCTTAGTTCTTTTTATTGATATTACAACCGCAACAACCAACCCAAATCTGTTCCCCCGACAGCTACCTTACTTCCACATTTAGAAATAGACTAAGAATCTATAGATATTATCACCGTCCATGTGGGATTCGACAATCTTTTATACTATAACTCGACACCGTCCGCTTGCGGATTGAGCCCGAAATCGTAGCCTAGGGGCCATATTACGCCTGGCGATCGTGACATCGCCAGGTGGAACCTAGGTGTAGGTTACGGGTGCGTCAGCCAGCAAATCACGGGATCTATGATTGGGTCGAACGCAACAAAAGATCAAAAAGACCGTGGGCCCCCACCCTCTGCAAAGCAGAAAATCCCGACGACAAGGAAAATGACGACAAGTACATGGGCCGACAGAGAAGCTTTATAAATAACTTGTTTAAAGTTACAAGCCAAAAAAGGGGAGAGGAACAAAATGAAGAAGCCTAAGGCCCCAGTGCATGGGAGGAAGCATCCTCTGGCACCTCACCCTGCTCAGAGCGCGGGAGATCTGCGGGTGGAAGAGGTTGTCGGGCGTGCTCCGTAAACCGCCGAAAGGAGTTTCGGACAACGTCAATAATCCGGGGAGCCAGGAGGTCCTCGTAGGAGCTGAAGGCCTCCCTAAGGACCTCCGCGATCCTGGCCCCTAGGACCCCGTCGACGCCCCTCTCCACCTCCTCGATGAACCAGGTCATCTGACGCAGGTGAGCCAGCTCGCTTTGGAGATCGCCCCTCTCCTGGTAGAACGCCTCTTCCGCCCCTTGGGTCGACCTCTGGGCGTCGGACAGTTCCCCCTGGAGGTCCTGCACCTGGGAAACGAGCTCGTCCACCCGGTGTAGAAGCTGCCGAGCCTCCATGCGAGCCTCTTGAACGGCCACCTCGGCCGTCCCGGCCCTTGAACGCTCCCGGGCCGAGGACTCCTCGAGGTCTCTCGCCCGGGCCGCCCGACGCTGCGCCTCGACGGCCATCACGGTAGCCTGCAAAAAGAAAGGAGTTATACTAAGGAGGATCGAAAGACAGGTTAGAGAGGAGTAAGGCAGCCAAACCTGTTGAAGCTGCCAGACTAAGGAGTCCGACAGTGTGTCGGTGGGAGCTCTTTCTGGGAGAGAGCGGTCCCTCGGGAGGATGGAGCCGTGCGCCAACTGGTTGGCCACGGTCTGGTCAATGAATACCGAGTCCGCGGGGGTAACCTCGGGGCCTACCAGGACGCCCGCCAGCACGCCACTGGCTCCCACCAGGAAAGGCTCGGTCAAGACAGCAGGGATGACCACCAGGGTCAACGGGAGAGTTTCGCCGGATGCCATCAGCATCTCGGGAGCCACCGGAGTGCGGGTCTCCCCGCCCTCCTTCCTCCTCTTCCTCTCGTTGGGACCAGCAGACATCGGGGTGGAGCGCTTACGCCCCACACCGCGACTACTCACGGGTGAGTGAGGGGTCGGCTCGGCTCCCACGTTGCCTCCCTCGGCTTGGTTAGGGCAGGAGAGTACGACCCCCGTGGCCTCTCTTTCGGGGAAATCTGTCGCAGCCAAGGGGGAGGCGTAACCGCGGCCAAAGGCTCCACTCTTCCCATGGCAGGCTCGGCCTGACGCACCTCCTCGTCAACGGTGCGGCAGGGTGCATGGCCCGATGGGTTCCCTCGGCTTCGGTTAGCCCCTCGCCGGATGAGCTCGTCGACATTACGGGTAAAATCACGCACAGCCATCTCTACAGAAGGAAAGAAGATCAGAGTAAGCGAGAGGGAAAGCAGAAAGAAAAGGATCGCCTACCGGGAGACCACATGATGGTCTTGAGAAGTAGGTCATCCAGCAGAGGCCAGACCGACCTCTCCTCTAGGGGAAGAGACGACGGAAGCCGGACAGCTGCCTGGTTAGCCTCGGAGAGAGTCAATGTCAAGTTATATTGACATAACCCTCCCCAGCCTGTCAAGATCTCGGTGTCCCCAGGGAAGACAACAAAAACGTAGCTCGAACTCCAATCCTCCACCCAGCGGGGCAGACCGAGCAAGCACTCCCTCCCCGCGTGGGCCCGGAGGTGCTGCCACGACCCTTGGCCGACCGTCTGAACCCGATAGAAATGAAAGAGAAGAGGAAGAGACGGCTCCAGGCTGTGGGCGTGGTAAATCATGATGAACCCGGTCAGCACCGCGACGGAGTATGGAGTCCACTGGCACAGGGACACCATCAGGAATTTCATGACCTGGATGATGAATGGATGATGGGGTAAACGAAGTCCCAGGCGAAACATCTCGACGTAGACGCCGACCTCATTACTCCGCGAAAAGAAAATCTGCCCGTTGCTAAAGGGGATCCTGACGTCGTATGGATGATATAAATACTTCTCCCGGATCTCCGTAGCTACCAAAAGGGGGCCTTAGACGGTGACCCAAGGACAGTCGAAGGAACATCGAACCTCTCGACGGCCCGAGCCACATCATCACCGACGGGGTCCGTGAAAAGCTTTCTTTTCCCCTTGTCCTGAACAGGATGTGTCCCCGAGGGGACTCCGGGTCCCGAAGGCCGGATATTACCAGACTCGAGCGCCGGGGGGTCCCTTGATCCCGACGCCGAATCGCCTATCCTAAGCGTAGCCATGAAGCGGAAGAAGAAGAAAATGGGTTACCTTGAAAAAGATCTGAAGGAGGAAAGACGACGGAGAGGAGGAGCTTGCAAGACCAGAATCGGAAGGAAAGGCGCGAAAGAATCGAAATTTGGGAGGCTGACGCCTTTACATGGAAGGCAATCGCGAAATCCAAATCGTCCGAAAGGGAGCACGTGGCAGCATCCGGTATTTCGAAACCCGCACCAAGAGAAGCTCAAACGGGCCGTGTCATAATGACCTCCATTTAATGGATTAGCCTCGACTGACGCGTCGGTCAAATCATCAGAAGTCACATCGCCCGAACCAAACCGACGAAGCCCGAACGACTCGGATGATGGGGGCAATTGATACGACTATTTTGGAGAGGCCCAAGAACCAGCGACCTAGGCCCAAGACGAGAATGGGAAGCCCACGAATGAGATGAAGCCCAAGGACGGACTCGAAGCCAAACCCGGCCCCGACTCAGAAGACGCACGATCAGCGCGTACTCTTCAGAGTCAACCGTTCTCTCAGGGGCGCGAAACCTTAATGTCCATTAAGGAGCCATTAATCCATGAACCCACGACGCACGCAGGCGCCATCGCAGGGGCAGAAGACAGGGGCGTGAGTGGAGGGCCGGTGAGGGGACGTGGCTCGGGTGAAAACGTGGGCCAAGCTCCATAAAAAGGGAAGGAGGATGACCAAGAAAGTGGATCGAATTCCAAGTAACAAAATCTGAGGTACACCTTCAACGACCTTGCGTTCTCCATAATTTCACTTCCTTTGTTCGGATTGAGGGTCAGCGTATCGATCTCCTCTCGAGTCATACCTACCCCACCGGGCACTCATCAGACCTTGATCTGACTTTAGCATCGGAGGGGACTTGGCTGGAACCAAGGTCCCGTCCCCCTGACGAGTTTTCTCGTCTGTCCAGGAAGGAACCGAACGAGGCGCCGAGGCTACTCCTCAGCGCAAGACGATCCCGCCCGCGACAAGCGTGCACCGCCACCAACGGAAGACCAAGCGATAGCCGAGGCGCCGAGGCTACCTCTCGACACTCGTCCCACCAAAGCCGAGCACATTCCACGGAGCCGAGGCTTTCTTTCCGCTCCGCACCAGCTGAGAACCGACGCTCCGTTCGAGGCTCCCGCTCGTCTTCGTCTCCATCGCCGCCACACGCTGTGTCCACGTGAGCACGGCGTGACCGAGGGATCTCAACCGGTCCTTTGACCACGTTGACTGCTTAGTTGTCGGTCAACGAGTTAGTGGTGAGAAAACACCCGTAAACAATATATATTTGTGATGTTTTCACCGCATTAAATTCTGTTTTATACCCCCAATTCCCAAACAATAGAAAGTTGAATGTATTATTTTAAAGGCCAGTTTTTGGGAGAGTTTCGACGGGAGACGAAACATGGAAGAAGAAAGCCACAGGATACCACACAGTTCCAGCATGCATGGAAGTAGTCTTAAGTTGGTGACAGCTCTGCGTGCTGCTTCTTTTTCTCCCATTTTATATGATTAAGCTCTCAGTTTCAAAGAAGAAGAAATACGCAATCCAACACTAATGAATCTCCTCCGTCCTCAAGCATGATGTTGTATGTTCACGTCACTGAGATGCATGCGGGGTTCAACCACTTGGGACATTTCACAGTCTTGTATTCCTTCACGTTTGAATAATCGGCCCCCGCCGTTGCGTGCGCAAGGCGATCATCTCTCCCGAACGCAGCGTCCTTCATGTCTCTATTCCGTCTCAACGGCGTATCCTTAACTTAATTAGCAAGAAATATTTCTATTGTCAGGTTCCTATCTTCGCCGTAGAAATCCTAAAAACAAGAACACTTGCTTTGGGGACGTCCACCTGACACAACTCTCTGGCCTGGAAGATCTTTTCCTTCTTCTCAGATGGTTGCAGCCTGGATTTGCTGGCTTGTGACTCTTTCCCCCCAAAAAAATTATCACTGCGACACCACTTGCTCTTACCCAAGCTGTTGATCACTTACAAACAAGTCGTGTCACATGATTTGTATTTTAAAATTGTGCTTGTGTTTTACTTGGGCATCCTTTTGCCATCATTTGGATCATTGGGCCGACACTCGAGGAAGGAAGAAGATAGATGCCAAGAAGCCCATAGAGATAGCGTCAGGGCCCACTAAGCGCACAAGGTCCGTGAATGATATTAGCCGTTCACCCAGTCAAAACCCAAATGACATTTGCCCGTTGAGCTTCCGTTGCTTGAGAAGTCAGTTGATAATGGGCTCATAAATGGCGGGAGGAGTAGACAACGGCTATTTATGAGGAATAATCGTGGCACCATAATAGGTGACCGTTATTCCCCAATGTCACTGAACAGACACTTACATACATAAATATAGAAGAGACATACAAAAGAGGGGGCAGACTCCGAATATACGAGATACCTGATACTCTGACACTTTACACTCCATTCTCTTATATTTCTTCCTCCAAATTAGCTTGAGGTGACTGCTCGAAATGAGCCTTCGTGGGTCGATCTTGACAGCCCCAAACCTTTCGTAAGTCCAATTCTAACTTAAGCATTAAAGGGGATTTGGGTCGGAACCCAGATCCGACCTCTCTAACGACTGTCTGTGGTGCAAAAGCTCTCTCGGCTTACTCTGCCCAGCCTTCATCAACACTGGTTCTACCAACCAAGGGTCCCACCACATCAGCTGACGGGGCTCCACCTCGACAGAAGAATCCACATCAGCTCCATCTATAGTTTGGCGGAACCCATACGTCAACATTTGGCGCTGTCTGGAGGAAACATCAGTCTACATCCTAAGGCGATCAAAAGCCACATGTCGACTGGACCCAACAACACTGGACCACTCCTTGGCCTAATCGAGATCACATTGAACGAGAATGTTCAAATTGAAGATGCTGAGGATTCTGGGTCATCATCGAAAGAACCAAACGTTCGAATGGTGACTCAGGAGAAATTCGACAAGTTTGTTGTGAAGATCAAAAAAAGCCTCACCGTATTGGCTGCAGCTGTGCAACAAAACATGAGCGTTCACAACATACGGCCGAGGAGCAGGCTACTCCCAAAACCCAAAGTACTGGCAAGCAAGGACATGGGTAATAGGTCAACCGGTAGCTCAATACCACTTTTACATCTCAACGAAGAGGGGAGCTGACAAACAATAACCACACCTCTGGACGTCTCATGGGTCTGGGGCCCTCCAACAACGGACGGATCACCCATAGCCTTGTTGATCAAGTAAGGGATCACCTCAGCCGGGACCGCAACCTTGGTCCCTCAGACCCATAACTGGTAAGAAGAGGAAGGAGTGTGAGTCAAGCCATATCCAGTCCTCCACTACTTCACCTCAACCACACAAGGAGGAACGAGTTCCCCTTGTTCTTCCTGCTAACCGACATACTCCTCTGAAGGTGAACATCAAATCTATCCCATGGCTCTCCAAATTCAAGGTTCCACCCTTGCAGATGTATGGCGGCACATGTGACCCATTTGAGCACGTTCGTAAATATCAAAACGTGATGGAGCTGCATGGAGCCGATGAGCCATATCTCTGCAGGGCCTTCCACACCACGTTGGCAAAGGCGACAGTAGGATGGTACAGCAGATTACCCGATGACATCATCGGGTCATTTGATGATTTGTCTGAGGTTTTTTGCAGGTAATTCATTACAGGGAGGCGACCAAAGCAAAAGTCTTCTCGCCTTTTCACTTTGAAGCAAGGTGAGAAGGAGTCGATTCGGGATTTCGTTCAGCGTTTCAATGAAGAGAGACTGCAGGTTGAGGACGTCCCAGATGCTACTATCATCGGAGCCCTCACCCAAACAGTCTGAAATGAAGATCTGTTGAAGTCCCTGCATCAATTCCCACCGAGAAACCTCATGGAGCTATTCAACGCGACAGACCATTTCATGGCCTCAGAGGAAGCACTTACTACTGTGAAGAAAGACACCCCTAAGCACCATGAAGAAACAAGGCGAGATACACGAACTCAAGGAAACCCCCGTCAGGAACCACGAGATCGATGCCAAAGAGACAAGAGTCCCTGAAGCAAGGAACGCCCTGCAAAAGATGCTTATGTCAGATCGAATGCCCCCGAGAAGAAGTCCTGGCATATGCTCAGCAAAAAGGACTCATCAATGAACCTGTTAAGAAGAACATGTATGAAAGAAGAGGCGACCTCAAGTTCTGCAGTTACCATAACAACCATGGCCATGACACGAAGGATTGCTGGACTCTGAATAAGGAGACTGATGCCTTGGTCAAGCGTGGTCATCCAAAGAAATCTGGTGACGACTCACAATCCAAGAAAGGGCCCTCAAAGCAGAAAGGCAAGGGGTCGATGATAGGGTCACCAGTCACCAAGGTCATCAATTATGGCCAT
This sequence comes from Scilla litardierei, assembly GCA_030789695.1. NCBI lineage: Eukaryota > Viridiplantae > Streptophyta > Magnoliopsida > Asparagales > Asparagaceae > Scilla > Scilla litardierei. Next base: position 19,098,105 of record CM061132.1, on the reverse strand, counting down.
CAATCAAGGATTAAACAGAGCTGGCAAATACAACTTCGAAAGAAATAAAAATGCATGTTCGCTTTTCCTTTGTTATCAAAATGTTTAAGATTTCCAAATAAATAAAGGTTATCTTTCTTCAAAGACACTTTCTCAACATGACATATACGATTTTTTCTCAAGATGATTATTCCATCTAATGCTCGATTAATCTTCGAAAGCATTTTTCTCACAAGGATCCAATCCCTAGAGAAAGTTTAGATGGACCAACATTCTCTCTGCTCATGTCGTCCAGATAAAAGAGGGTGTGAACGATCTATCTCGGTCATCGGTGGTAAGTCGAAGGGACCATGTCTCTCGTAACCCAACGACTATAATCGTCAGCAGTAAGTCGAAGGAGCCACCCCCTCACAACTAAACAACCCATCCCGGTTGTCGGTTTAAAGTCGAAGGAACCATGTCCCTCGCAATTGAACGACTATCGTCATCAACCGTAAGACAAAGGGGACACCCCCTCACAATTGAATGACCCATCTCGGTCGTCGATCGTATGATGAAGGGACTATGTCCCTTGCAACCGAATGACTATTTTTGTCAGCCGTAAGGCGAAGGGGCCATCTCCTTACAACTAAACGACCCATCTCGGCCGTCGACCATAAGCCGAATGGACCATGTCCCTCACAACCGAACGACTACCGTCGTTGGCCATGAGACAAAGGGGCCACCCCCTCGCAACTGAGCGACCCATCTCGATCGTCGGACGTAAGTCGAAGGGACCATGTACCTCACAACCAAACGACTATCATCGTCAGCCGTAAGACGAAGGGGCCACCCCCTCGTAACTAAACGACCTATCTCAGTCTTCGGCCATAAGGTAAAGGGACCATGTCCCTCGCAACCGAATGACTATTCTCGTCAGCCATAAGACAAAATGGCCACCCCCTCGGAACTAAATGACCCATATTGGTCATCGACCGTAAGCCGAAGGGACCATGTCCTTCACAACCGAACGACTATCGTCTTCAGTCGTAAGCTGATGGGACCATGTCCCTCATCACTGAACGACTATTGTCGGCAGCCGTAAGACAAAGGGGCCATCCCCTCGCAACTCAACGACATATCTTGGTCGTCAGCTGTAATTTGAAGGAACCAAGTACCTCGCAACCGAACGACTATCGTCGTTAACCGTAAGTCGAAGGGGGCACCCCCTCGCAACTGAACGACACATCTCTGTCGTCGGACATAATTCGAATGGACCATGCCCCTTGCAACCGAACAACTATCTTCACCAGTTGTAAGGCGAAGGGGACACCCCCTCACAACTGAACGACCCATCTCGATCGTCGCCCATAAGTCAAAGTGATCATGTCCCTCACAACCAAACGACTATCGTCGTCAGCCGTAAGTCGAAGGGGTCACCCCCTCCCAACTGAACGACCCATCTCGGTCGTCGGTCGTAAGTCGAAGGGACCATGTCCCTCGCAACCAAACAACTATTTTCGTCAGCCGTAAGATGAAGGGGCCACCCCATTGTAAATGAACGACCCCATCTCGGTCGTCGGTCGTAAGTCGAAGGGACCATGTCCCTTGCAACCGAATGACTGTCGTTGTCAGGGTAAGACAAAGTGGCCACCTCCTCCCACCTGAACGACCCAACTCGGTCGTCGGTCGAAATTCAAAGGGACCATGTCCCTCGTAACCGAACAACTATCATCTTAAGCCGTAAGGCGAAGTGACCACCCCCTCGCAACTAAACAACCAATCTCGACCGTCAACCATAAGCCGAAGGGACCATGTTTCTCGTAACCGAACGATGTCAGTCGTAAGCCAAAGGTCCACCCCCTTACCACTAAACAACTGTCCTTATTGTCAGCCGTAAGACGAAGGGGTCACCCCCTTGTAACTGAACGACCCACCTCGATCATCGATTGTAAACCGATGGGATACGCCCTTGAAAATAAACAACCCACCATCTCCATCAGTCGTAAGCCGATGGGCCACCCCCTTACCACTGAACGACAGTCCTTACCGTCAGCCGTAAGCCGAGGTGCCGTTCCCTCACCACTGAACAACCATCGTCATCAGACGCAAGGAAAGAGGTCACTCCTTTTACTGTTTAGAGATTCATTCAACAACTCAATCACTGCCCTCATTTTTGGCAAATAATTGACTTGCTGAAATGGGCCAACCTGCGATACGGAATCTCATACTCTTCATGCTCTTTAAAACAAAGAGGTACACGACAATTTCAAAAAAATATCATACATTTTTTGATATTCATACATTTTTTGATATGTTTCGTCATGCTTTTACAAAATTTATTACAAAATTTACACCCTCATTACAAAAAGAAAGTTTCAAAAGCCTTGGGGGCGTGAGATGTCTAAGGTCCCTTCAACCTAAGCGATGTGCCTTGGATCTATTTCAATCGAAGCTACATGCTCCAAGTCCCCTGAGCAGCTACGTCGGAAACTCCACTTATCGTTACGATGGCCTTGCCAATTGGAACTGCAGCTTCCGTGGTCATAACTTGACCAACTTCGTCCAGGGGGCTGTCTGGTTGTCGTCATCCATAACAACGGGAACTTGGTCGATCTCATTTGCAAAATTAGGAAATTGATCATTCACCTCTTGATGATACCATTCATAGCCTCTTCTTATATACAGCACATCCAGGTCAGGCAAATTGTTCCTATATTCCTAGACAGCCTTCTCTGCGATCTCATTTGCGTTAAATTCTTGGGAGCCAACAAAAGGTCGAGCCTAAAGCTCGTTCACTCTGGCCTCCCATGTTCTCCTTTCCTCGAGCAACATCCTCTCTGCTTGCTCAGTTAAAGCCATTTGCTTATCGAATTCTACTGAAAGGGAAGCCTCCCTCTTACGAGATTCACTCGATCTTTGCTCAAGTCGACTCACCTGTGACTTGAGCATTTTATTTTGAAGCTTCCATCGCTTTAGCTTTGCCTCTACCTTATCGACAGTCATATTGGCTGACTCCATCTCCTTCAAAGTGGCCTCGTAATTAACCACTGCCAATGAACGACATCGTAGCTCTATGTTAGCTAAAAGGGCCTGTGGACAGACAAAAATGTTAACTCTAATGCTTGGATTCAAGCAAAGATTGGGTGCTAATAATTTTTACCTGGAGGTTTCGATGAATCACTGTTGTGGTCAACCTCTCATAATCGACCCTCGCCAGAACAACCCTGTCCTTTGGAAGGTCAACTTCTCAGTCAGTCAAGAAGCAGTCCCGCAATCTAAGAGAGTAGATTCATCTTTTCCCACAGAGTACCCCTTCGAAAAAGCTCCTCTTTGAGATATTCGACTGGGGCCTGAGACGACCTATCTTCTAGTAAGATCGGCCTAAACTCAGGGGGGATATCTTCAGCCAGTAACTCCTGAGGGAATAGGCCTCCTAAAGGCCAGGAATCTTGACGTAAGGATGAACCTCTAGAGGAAGATGACTCCCACAAAGTTTTTTCCGGAGGAGGATCCTGACAACGCTCGGAGGACCAACTTTGTACATGACCTCGGTCTTGCCATGGGGCCAAAGTCAGAATATTGACACCAATCGACTCAGTTGAATCTGAGGTGGCAGAGATAAGATTCCGTCTTTGCTTCTTGGCCTCAGCCCCCCTTACTTCAATCGAGGGTATCTTCTTCTTTTGAGCATCGACCCCCTCAACTTTGCTCCAAAGGAGCTTCTCCTTCCTTTTCAACGGTCGAGCTGACTGGGGAGCTTCATGGACCACCAGGGGTAGGTGATGAGTGGTTTATATATACATACTTTACTCTCATCTCATACGTATTTCGCCTCATTTCATGCACAGTTTCATTATATTCTATCCGTTTTGGTTTTCTTTTTACTCTTCGGTTCCGATTTGTGCATTCCAGGAAAAGGGAGCAATTTTAGGACATTGGAGCACAAAAAGGGCAAAAGAAAGCCATACTGAGTCAATGAACGAGAAGCAGAGCAAGACGAAGCAATGGAGGCTAAAATATGCTAATTTGGGGGTTTCCAGGAACCACATGCCACGTGGTGAACCCCAAATGACCGCGTGGTGAACCCCCACATGGCCGCGCGGTGAGCAAAGATATGGAGCTGGGATCGCAAACCACGTGGTTGTGTAAATCCAATTGACACGGCCGTGTTACTCTCTGTGCCTTTCGTCCAAAATTTAGCCCTTGTAGGGTTTACACGGTCGCGTCGTTCCAAACGATGCGATCGTGTCGATTTCATTACATGGATACAACGACGCGACCATGAAGATTCAATGACGTGGCCGTGTCAGTGTAATTGCTGGGAGTTCATCCAATCAAAACTAGCACGCGGTTTCTCTACGTGGCCACGTCGAATCATCAAATGCCAAGCTGCTATAGTCCCTTACGTGCGTGAAGATAACGCAACTGTGTCGATTTTGACGTGGCCGCATCGAGTCGGGTCTCTGCTTGACTTTCTAGGGTTTTGAGCCCCCTATTTAAAGAGAGGGGCACCGCTGGAGAGAGAGGGAGGCGACAATGGGTTTACCCTAGTTTTACCTCCTTTTCAGTTTTCTTTGGAGTAGAGTTAATTTAGAAGAGTTTTGAGAGCTCTCTCTTGGATTGTAACCAAGGATTGACAACTCTTACTTGTGATTCAAGGAGATAAGTTTACTTCCCTCTCTATTGTATTTGATTTTGTATATTACTACCTTAATTTTTGTTTTTCCACTCTCTATTTGTTATCTCTTGTGTCTATGATCATCTCTTTTACTTGTATGCTTAATTCTCTCGTTTTATCCACGTGATCTCTCACTATTTTCATTCAGCACATGGAGCTAACAACAACCTTAGATCGAATTAGTACTCGACCACTCTGCCTCCCTACAGATGACCGTTAAGCGCCACGACGACAGTAGTACGCTTGCAGTTATAAATTGTAAAGCTCTAGCAAGTTTTTGGCGCTGTTGCCAGGGAGGCACGATCTGGTTGTGTTAGTTAGATTTAGGGTTAGCTAGACTACGTGTCATTCTAAAACCATAAAAATGTCTAATAAGAGAAATTTTTTCCCACCACCGACGTTATTTTAGTTGCAAATTTCTTGTACCCACTTCTCGTAGCCAATTTTTCATATTTCAGGTGCTCTAGAGAGAATATGTGGATCCCGATGGATCATATGAGGAGAGTTTCAGCGACTTACTCTTCCGAGATGCTCAGATAGGAGGTTACAATCATATTCCATAGGTTGCAACACTTTGTGTAAGATGTGGGATGTAGGGGTATGTCCTCACCCAATGCCAAAATTGTACATATCCCTACGACCCGCCATCATATACCCACAACCTTTTCATGAACCATCCTACCTTAACCCTCCACCACCACAAAGATCCCATCTAGAGTTGTTTTTAGAAGACCAACTCCGAGACGAAACTCAATGGCTCAAAACCCAAACCAATGCCCAAGCCCAACTCCATGAACTTACCCAGAGTGTGAACCAATTAGTCATATCACAGGGGGCAGTCACATTTTCTTGGTAGGGATTCGATTGCTCTACAAACATCATCAGGATGGGATAATCTTGACAAAGTAGCCACCTCTACCGTCGAGATTCAGACGAGGCCACTCCATACCCCCACGAGGTCAGATTTCCACTTTCAACCAACTCGCTGAAGAGACGCTTTGGCAAGCTTGGGGTGATTTATCAGATTAGTGGACGGATTGCCGAAGCATGGGATAAGCATGCATGATCTCCTTTGCTTCTTCAGTGGAGTATTGCACTATGTTTTGCAGGAATTCATGATGAAGATGAATGGAAGCCGATTCTTTGACCTACTGCCTGAGGATGCATGGAATTATATGGAGACTACGGCTGCGTCCCACGTGTCATTGATGTCCTACACTAATAATGGTAACTCATACGATTTAAATTTGAAAATTTTAATATGAGTTTGTTCTCTCATGCAGGTACCACTTCCGAGACGCGAACCGCTGACTCTCACATCCATCAAGATGACTTGGTTCATGAGGTGCATCTTGCTAATCCTCACGATCCAGTTTTCTCTTTCGATGATGAGATGAATGATAACCCACACACACACACACCAATTTGAGCGTACACATACTGATGGGGAGAATGGGAGTTATCCACTGGGTTCAGATGCTATTCAGGGAGATCATCTAGACCCTTCACCCTTTCAATTTGAACCTAGCACTACATTCTCTACATCCTTATATTCAGATTCCCTTGTCTCAACGCTTCCCCTACTGGAATTAGATACATATACAATGGAGGTATGTTGGGTCATTATTGCAACTGAGGAATACACTTACGGGGTTGGCAATACGACAATAACGTCATCGTTAAGAGATTGCATCTCATTTTCAGGGAGTTTTCGTTACCCTATTCCATGCATTTCATTAACTTTTGACGATTACCTCTGGAATACATTTAATTTGGGGAAAACTTCGTCACCATGGACTGATGCTCCTTTTCTTTTGCAGGACATAGGTGGATGTCCTCGAGAGAAGCTGGAGGGAGCATTGCTAGAGTTCGTTGGTATCCACACTGGCAGAGCCACGAAAAGAGCAGGAAGAGGAGCTGCATGCTCTGTTGGAAATCTTGGATCCACCATTTGATCAGGTGAACCTAAATCCAATAGTGTAGACAAATTTTATATGCTTTCTAGGTAGAGTGAATAAACTCCCCCCCCCCCCCCCCCCCCCCCCCGCCGTCAGCGAGTGGAGCGTATTAGGATTAATTGTTTTTCTTTGAATAAATCTCACCTCCATGCGGCACACCCATACTTTTATGACCCAAAACCCTCTATATGCTTTAATGCCCATACTTCCCTTGTTTCATATTTATATGACTCCAACAACCACCCCACCCACATTTGCACCCATGCTATCATTTTATTCCTCATACTCGGGATATGCTTACATTCTAGCTTGGGGGAGGTATTTTTTATGCATGCCACATTTATATTCCCCCTCTTTCAAGCATTGAGGACAATGCTTGATTCTAGCTTGGGGAGGTGCACTTTATGAATCATTTATGCATATTTCATAATTAAGAATTACATTGTGCTAAGTTTTATATGCATGGAAATTTGTGTAAAAAATTTAGATTTACTCTTTATTTGTTCAATTGCCTATTCCTATTCATGATATATGCTTAGAGATGTTTCTAATGCTAGATCTCATTGTAATATGCTTACATGCTTGTGTTTATAATCATTGAAATAAAAGTACTCGAAACAGGCGTGAGGAATAATATATCATGGAAACCCACTTCATGCATGCATCTTGGTGGTTTTAGTTGAGCATAATGACTAGTTGACCCATAGGATTTGGTTTTGCGACACATTTTTAGTACCGAGGAGTATTATTGTCTAGTTCTTTCATGTTCAAAAAAAAATTTGTATGTATGAGAAAAAGAATAAATCATGCACCATTTCCACAGCGACACTAAGTAACCGGATCCCCATGATAGAAACCGTCGGGGCCTCGCGTCAAAAGGTCTAGCTTGGGGGAGTGCATATGAATAATATTTTTAATTGGTTTAAGCTAGTAGGCCCGAGAGGTCCTTTTTGGCCCGATACCCTAAGGTCGTCTGACCTGGGAGTCATCGACTCAACGCTCCTTACACGAATCAACTAAGAATCCAAGAAAGTATATAATGAGAAAAAAATTGGGCATGAATGAGGCGATCGATCTCACGAGTCATGGAACGATAACGTGTCGTAAACATCTCCTCCTTTAGGAGTTCACGACCCATTATACGACACTAGCTCCTCCTCGACACATCACATGATTTCGGTCTATATTTCTGTAGCTCATGTGGGATAGAGGATTTGTTTTGGAGATTTGAGCATGAGCATGATTTTTCATATTGCATAATGATTTGTGTTGGCAATAACCCTTTAAGCTATACCTTGATAGATAGATAGGAATTGGCATGCGTAAAATCCACAATTTGAAATTTCTCATTTTACATGCATATATGCTTGTTGCTATGGAATTCTTGATATAATTTGTTGATTGCATGCATACCCCACTCTCTTCTCTTCCTTTGTCTTCCTCGAGGAAGAGGAAGAGTTTAGCATGGTGGATTTTAATGAGTGGTTTATATATACATACTCTACTCTCCTCTCATATGTGTTTCACCTTATTTCATGCACCATTTCATTATATTCTATCCATTTTGGTTTCCTTTTTCACTCTTCGGTTCCGATTTGTGCATTTCAGGAAAAAATGGAGCAATTTCAGGACATTAGAGCACAAAAAAGGCCAAAGAAATCTATACAGAGTCAATGAACGAGAATCCCGCAAGGCGAAGCAACGGAGGACAAGATACGCTAATTTGGGGGTTTCCAGGAACCATGCGGCCGCGTGGTGAACCCCCAAACAGCTGCACGGTGAGTCAAGATATGGAGCCAGAATCGCAAAACACGCGGCTGCGTAAATCCAATTGACGTGGCCGCGTAACTCTCTGTGCCTTGCAAAGTTTACGCAGCCGCGTTGTTCCAAACAATGCGACCATGTCGATTGCATTACATGGATGCAACGACGCGACCGCATCGATTCAATGACGCGACCACGTCGCTGTAATTGTTAGGAGTTCACCCAATCGAAACGGCCGCACAATTTCTCTACGCGGTCGCATCGAATCATCAAACGCCAAGCTGCTGGAACCCTCATGCGCATCAAGATAATGCGACCGCATCGATTTTAATGCGGCCGTGTCGAGTCAGGTCTCTGCCTGACTTTCTAGTTGAGCCCCTATTTAAAGAGAGGGGCGTCGCTGAAGAGAGAGGGAGGCGACAAGGGGCACGATTTTTACCCTGGTTTTACCTCCTTTTCAGTTTTCTTAGGAGTAGAGTTAATTTAGAAGAGTTTTGAGAGCTCTCTCTTGGATTGTAACTAAGGATTGACAACTCTTACTTGTGATTCAAGGAGATATGTTTATTTCCCTCTCTTTATTGTGTTTGATTTTGTATTGTTACGAGGTGGAACTCGCGTACAATGAATTTGTATTATGGGGAACCAAGGGCACGGTGGTTATATGGAAATGAGGGGTTAGGTAGGCTGTTTTACAAGTGATTAGTGGGATGAAGAGGTTGGATCCGTTGCCGGTGGAGCTCACGGGATCGTATCTCGTCGGACGCAGCTGAGGAAGGTTGGACGGTGGGAGGCTGACGCTGACTTTGGCCAAGGGGCGAGCTCTCCTGCAGCACGAACAACTCGTCAGAAGGGTGGGGTTGGGGTTCAACCCTTAGCCCCTCCGATACCTAAGTCAGTAAAAGGGCTTAAATGGGGGGCTGGACACGCCGGCCGGACTAACTGTGTGTCCGCCTCGCGTGACGAGCTATAGGTGGGAGAACAAAGATATGGAGGACCTTTGCTCTCATGTGTGAATGATAGAAGATGAGAGAGTTTTTCTAACCCCCTCTCCGTAAGAGGAGAGGAGGTATTTATACCTGACGGGTGATGACTAGGCGTGCAGAGCTGGCTCAGGTGTCAGCGGAGGCTTCGGACAAGGACATCGGGAACAGGAGTTTCTGACCTGCCTTCGTCAGGCGGCGCAACGGCCCAGGGGTGCTTTTGTCGGGATGGCAGGGCCGAAAGCACTAACCGCCGGTCAGGTCAGCCGCCTGGGAGTGCTTTGTCAGGCGGTCGGGTGACGTATGTGTCAGTCGTGTCCTTATCCTAGGCTGTTTGTCGTTAGCGTCGAACTAAAGGTCTGGCTCACTTTTTGGCGCCGCGGTTCGCGGGAATCGGACGGGCCGTTCCGGTCGGGGGTTGTCCGGCCCAGCCGCGCCCGTCAATAGGCCTAGCCTAGCTACCCCAGCGTCCCCTAACGCGCTACCCCGGAGGGTCGGGCGGCTGCGGTTGTTCGCCTTGGCCGGCTACAGTTGTTCGCCTCGGCCGTTTCGGCGAGCGCCGCCAGGCGCACCTGTCTCCGTGATGCCCCGGACTTTCGGGGCGGCGGCCCCTTTGTGACAGGGCGAGTTAATGGGATATGTTAGCTGATCCGGGCGGGAGCCGGGCCCCCACAATCTTTAGGTCGTAACAATTGCCCCCGGCATTCGAGTGCGAAGCGGAAGCCCGGTTCGGCTCGGATGGCGTAAGGTTACCGTGATACTACCTTTTACTTGGGATTCGGACCTGGAGGTTTGCTCCGGGGGGTGACGTCGGCCCCGCGGGATGTGTCCCGCTATAGCGGGGCGTTGTTCGAAAAAAGGAAAAAAAAGAAGAAAGAAAGAAAGAAAAAAGAAAAAAGGGAAAGTATTATGCACCAATCTTTATTGGAAATCTCGGCGATATTTACAAGACTTAGGAGAAGATGTGTGGGACGGAGTGTGGTCCACATTTGTTGTCCGTTTTGCCAGGAGGAGTAGATCCCTGCGTCAGGGCGGTCTTCCCGTATGTCGATTACTGAATTCCTACCGTCTCTGTCCGAGGGCGAGCCGAGGAGCCGACCCACGGTCACATGAGGGGGTCCTCTCCTTTTCTCCTTCTTTGCTTCCTCGCGTTTTGCCTTGCTGTTGCCGTGCTGGGGGGTTGCGCGGCCTCGCCGGGGACCCCGCACACCGAGGGGGAACTCCTGGGTGGCTGAGGACGAGGTGGCGGTGGTGGCGCTGCTGGGCGAGCCGTTGAGGGGTCTTCCCTCCCCCGGCACCCTGTGGGGATCGCAGAAGGTGGCGGCGTTTATTAGGGTGTTGCGGCCCGCGGCCAGCTATCTGGACCCGCCTTTTGATACAGTAACAAGCAGGAGGAAAGCTGGCAGGCGGTGCCTCCCATGTGTAAGGGGAATATCCAGTTGGAGGCGGTGGGGCATTTGGGGCCGTTTTGTGCCCGGAGTGAGGGTATGGGAATCCCCTGTGTCTCTCTTCCTCCTTCCCCCTGACCCCTGAAGGGGGGTATTTATAGCGAGACTCTGTGGGAGGGTTTTTCTTGGGTAATGCGGGGGATTAGTGTCGTTAATGGGTTCCGCGGAATCCCGCGCTTTGGGAATCGCTTTTCCCTGGCGGTATCTGGCACTCTGGCCTTTCGGGGGGCGTGTTGCTGCTGATGGCGTGTTGTCCAATCGTCCTTTCGTTATGTCAGGTCGCATCGTGGCGCTGCTCTGACGAGACAGGGCCTTGCGACCGGTCCGTTCTAGGTCACGTGTCTTGGCTTCTTGCGTGAGTTACACGATTCCTAATTATGCCCCCAACATTTCCGTGTCCGGGACCGCTAGGTCGCGGGGAAGGGGATGTTGTCGGCTTGCGTCGCCTTTGGCAGGGCGGGGTGTCGGCGAAGGGGTTCAGGATGAGATACGCTGTCCTATCATGATATGATTTTGGACCGAACCGTGTACGTAGGGCGAGCATTAGTACACCCCTTTCCTATTGAGCGAAAGTTGTCGGTGACTTTCAGGGAGCGGGGGCGGGGGGAGCTCGGTTCGAAGCCTCGTATCGCGGGGTACGAGTTACGGTGTTCTCCGAAGAATCTGAGTGTATGAAGAAGAATGTTTTTATTTAAATGTGTAAGAGCTGAGCTACAGCTTGTACATGAGTTCTTAGTTCGTCGCCCATTGTGGGGTCAGATCCGGCTCGGGGAGGGGCTTTATAGCTATCCTCGCCCGGTCGCGTGGGCTAACTGACTTCCGGATCTAAGAGTGACCGAGGGCCGTGCGGGCCCGCTTTGACTGGAGCCGTTTTTGGCGCGGAGGCGATTGGTCGCCTTCTGTTTTGAAGTGTTGCGAGGTCTCTTTGGCGATCGGGCCACTGTCCCCCCGTTGCTTCGTCATCTCCTGCCGCGGAAAGGGTTTTCCTCGGTCCGGAAGAGGCACCGAGGAGGGAAGCCGTCCTGCTGCGGCTTGCTCCTTGGGGAGGTTCTTGAGCATAGGGCCGTCCTCCGCCGCCCTGTGCCTCGCTGCTTCGGTTTGAGGGTGGGGCTCGGTGCCCGATGGTGCATGGGCGAGCTGACATGCCATGACTCGCCGTTTGGGCTAGTCGGGGATGCAGCCTTTCCGAGGTCCTCGGCCGGAGGTCGAGGACGAGGAGGTACTGGCCAGCCAGTGCTGGGGGCTTCCGCCTACCCAGTCGGCTTTGAACGGATGCCATTCTTTCCCCGACTCGTCCTTGTTTAGGGGACGGAGGCGTGAAAGGTGGATTTCGCTTGTGTAAGCGGAATATCCAGTTAGCGATCCGTTTGTAAGCGGAATATCCGGTTGGCGATGCTGGAGATGTGGGCGCCGCTGTCCTGGGCGGCGGGAACCATTGATGGCCGGTGACCTCCCTTTTGTTTGGGCGATTTATCTCTGCTCGTTTTTCGGTGGGTGGGGGGATCAAATGGCGGTTTCTCATGTCTGCCGGTTCTCCTACTTTCAAAAAGGGGGGAGGGGCATGTTTATAGGGAGATCTCGCTGATGGTTTCTCCTTTCGGAAGGGGGTGTGGCGTCTTTATAGGGAGATCTCGCTGACGGTTTCTCCCTTATTTATTGCGCCGAGTTGGCATTATTAATGGGCTCCTCGAATTCGCGTCCGTGGGAAACCGCCTCTGCCAGGTGGCTGTCACGGGTCCTCTTTTAGAGCGCATTATTAATGGTAGCGTGTTTTTCGAGCGTCCTTTTATTTCGTCGAGTCCCATCGGGGCCGCCGACTCGGGAACTGATGCCATTTCGTCCCGGTTCGTGTGCCCTTGTTCCCTTTTGACTTTCCGAGAGTCATGGGTATGTGGTCCCTTTCGGGTTGGCCCCGCCCCCGAGGACGGGAGGGGGGGAGCGGACGTGTGGCCCGGCCCGTGCCCTTCCCTGGTTTGGGTGGCGAGGGTTGGCCCTGCCCCAGAGGTCTGGAGGGGGGGAGCGGGCGCCTAGCCCGGCCCGTGCCCTTCTCTGGTTTGGTTGGCTAGGGTTGGCCCTGCCCCAGTGGTCTGGAGGGGGGGAGCGGGCGCGTAGCCCGGTCCGTGCCCTTCTCTGGTTTGGGCGGCTAGGGTTGGCCCTGCCCCAGAGGTCTGGAGGGGGGGAGCGGGTGCGTAGCCCGGCCCGTGCCCACCTCTGGTTTGGGTGGCTAGGGTTGGCCCTGCCCCAGAGGTCTCGAGGGGGGGAGCGGGCGCGTAGCCCGGCCCGTGCCCTTCTCTGGTTTGGGTGGCTAGGGTTGGCCCTACCCCAGAGGTCTCGAGGGGGGGAGCGGGCGCGTAGCCCGGCCCGTGCCCTTCTCTGGTTTGGGTGGCTAGGGTTGGCCCTGCCCCAGAGGTCTGGAGGGAGGAGCGGGCGCGTAGCCCGACCCGTGCCCTTCTCTGGTTTGGGTGGCTAGGGTTGGCCCTGCCCCAGAGGTCTGGAGGGGGGGAGCGGGCGCGTAGCCCGGCCCGTGCCCTTCTCTGGTTTGGGTGGCTAGGGTTGGCCCTGCCCCAGTGGTCTGGAGGGGGGGAGCGGGCGCGTAGCCCGGCCCGTGCCCTTCTCTGGTTTGGGTGGCTAGGGTTGGCCCTGCCCCAGAGGTCTGGAGGGGGGGAGTGGGCACGTAGCCCGGCCCGTGCCCTTCTCTGGTTTGGGTGGCTAGGGTTGGCCCTGCCCCAGAGGTCTGGAGGGGGGAGCGGGCGCGTAGCCCGGCCCGTGCCCACCTCTGGTTTGGGTGGCTAGGGTTGGCCCTGCCCCAGAGGTCTCGAGGGGGGAGCGGGCGCGTAGCCCGGCCCGTGCCCTTCTCTGGTTTGGGTGGCTAGGGTTGGCCCTGCCCCAGAGGTCTTGAGGGGGGGAGCGGGCGCGTAGCCCGGCCCGTGCCCTTCTCTGGTTTGGGTGGCTAGGGTTGGCCCTGCCCCAGAGGTCTGGAGGGGGGGAGCGGGCGCGTAGCCCGGCCCGTGCCCTTCTCTGGTTTGGGTGGCTAGGGTTGGCCCTGCCCCAGAGGTCTGGAGGGGGGGAGCGGACGCGTAGCCCGGCCCGTGCCCTTCTCTGGTTTGGGTGGCTAGGGTTGGCCCTGCTCCAGAGGTCTGGAGGGGGGGAGCGGGCGCGTAGCCCGGCCCGTGCCCACCTCTGGTTTGGGTGGCTAGGGTTGGCCCTGCCCCAGAGGTCTTGAGGGGGGGAGCGGGCGCGTAGCCCGGCCCGTGCCCTTCTCTGGTTTGGGTGGCTAGGGTTGGCCCTGCCCCAGAGATCTGGAGGGGGGAGCGGGCGCGTAGCCCGGCCCGTGCCCTTCTCTGGTTTGGGTGGCTAGGGTTGGCCCTGCCCCAGAGGTTCGGAGTTTTATCGAACTGCAAAACTTGTGCAGGAATAACCATATTGGGAAGAACGGATGGGTATTGACATTGCGTATAAGAAAAGAAATACTCACAATTATTGGTAGAATTTCAGCAGATGTTTTGCGTTCCAAGGGTGGGCCAGCTCGCTCCCCTCGGGGGTAGCCATGATGTACGTGGCCGGCCCGACAATGTCGATGACCGTGTAGGGTCCTTCCCATTTAGCGGCCAGCTTTCCCCGCTTTGCTGTCTCGGGGCGGAAGGTGGCATCTCGGAGGACCAAATCGCCGATCCTGAAGGTCCGCGGTTTCACCCGGGAGTCGTAAAACCGTGCCATCCTTTGGCTGTGCTTGACGAGGCTAGTCACGGCCCGGTCTCGCACCTCGTCTATCAACTCCAAACTGAGACCGAGTCCTTCTCCGTTGGTTTCTTCGTCGAAGAGCTTCAGCCGGAGTGTCTCCTCGCCGATTTCCACGGGAACTACCGCTTCCGATCCGTATGCTAGCATGAAGGGGCTTTCCCCAGTCGAGGCCTTGTGGGTGGTACGATAAGACCACAGGATCCCCGGTAGTTCGTCGACCCAAGCCCCCAGAGCGGTGTCCACCTTCTTTTTCATCGGGTTCAGGATACATTTATTCGCGGCCTCCGTCATTCCGTTGCACTGTGGGTGGGCGACTGACGCGAATTGGAGTTTGATTCCCCAGCCCAAGCAGAAGTTGCGGAAGCCCTCGCAATCGAACTGCTTTCCGTTATCCGTGACAATGGAGCTGGGAATCCCAAAGCGGCATATGATGGATTGCCAGATGAAGCCCTTCATATCCGTCCACGCGATTCGCGCCAGCGGCTCTGCCTCGATCCATTTTGTGAAGTAGTCCACGGCGACGACTAGGTATTTCCTTCCCCTGGAGGCCTTTGGGAATGGCCCCAGGATGTCGAGCCCCCACTTGGCGAAGGGGATCGGGCTCAGGATGGGCATTAGGTTGGCCGGGGGTGCAGTCGTCCGCCGGCAGAACTTCTGGCATGCCTCGTACTTCTTGACGTACTGTACCGCAAACCGTATCATTGTCGGCCAGTAGTACCCTTGGCGCATCACTTTGTGGGCGATGGTGCGCCCGCCATGGTGGTTTCCGCAAAAGCCTTCATGCACCTCGCGGATGACTTGCTCAGCCTGCGCCGGGCCCAAACATTTCAGGTAGGGCAGGACGTCGAAATTGGCTCGGCGGCGGCGGTACAGCACTCCGTCGAGAAGTACGAATGAAAGGGCCCGCCTTTCCACCTGTTTTGCCAGCATCCGTTCCTCGGGTAACTCGCCCGCCTCTAGGTACTTCATTATGGGGGTCATCCACGACGTCCTCGTGTCCGCGCACATCAGTTCTTCCTCGTCGATGGTTGGCGTCGCCAGGTTTTCCACGTAGATTGCCTTCCCGATCTCGGCCGCCGAAGAGGAAGCCAGCTTTGACAGGGCATCCGCCCGGAGGTTGTGGGAGCGGGGTAGGTGTTGGACGTCCGCTTTCTCGAACTTTCGGAGTTCGATCTGGATGCGGTTTAGGTATCGCTTCATTGTTTCTTCTCGGGCTTCGAAGCCCCCCAAGATTTGTTGGATGACGAGGCGGGAGTCACTCAGGAGCAACACGCTCGTCGCCCCCACCGCCCTTGCGAGCTTCAGCCCGTTCACCGCGGCTTCATATTCCGCGACATTGTTGGTGGCCGGGAAGCTGAAGCGCAGGGCGTACTCCAGCGAACATCCATCCGGGGTTTGAATGACTATACCTGCTCCTGTCCCAGAGCCTGTTACGGAGCCGTCGATGTGGATTGTCCATAATTCGCCCACCGTCGTCGGGGAGGGTGCTGAGGGTTCACCCACCCCGGTCCTCCGCGGGGACGTGGTCTCCGATGGTAGCTCCGTCCGGTCGCCCGGTGGGACTTCCGTTGTGCATTCCACCACGAAGTCTGCCAGCGCTTGGGCCTTGATTGCCGTCCGGGCTTTGTAAGTTATGTCGAACTCGCTGAGCTCGACACTCCAATTGAGCATCCTCCCCGACCGCTCCAGCCTTTTCAGGTTCTTCTCGAGGGGCATGTCGGTGTGGACGATTATGGGGTGGGCCTGGAAGTAGGGTCGGAGCTTCCGGGCCGTGGTGATTAGGCAGTAGGCGGCTTTCTCGATAGGGCTGTAACGAGTCTCTGCCTCCCGGAGGATCCGGCTGGCATAGTAAACGGGGCGTTGCACTCCTCCTTCCTCCTTGATCAGGACGGAGCTAACGGCCCCCTCGGTGGTCGCCAGGTACAACCCCAGGGGTTCGCCCTCCTCCGGCCGCGCGAGGAGCGGTGGGCTCTGTAGGTATGCCCTCAGCTCCGCGAACTCCCTGTCGCAGTCGTCATCCCACGGGATCACCTTCCTTTGATCTTTAGCTTCGCCCAAGGATGTGCGCAAGACCCTGAAGAAAGGGAGCGACTTCTCCGCTGACTTCGACAGGAATCGCCCCAAAGCAGCGATCCGGCCGTTCAGTCGCTGCAAGTCCCGGATCGTCCGGGGCTCCGTCATACCGATGAGGGCCGCCACCTTGTCGGGGTTTACCTCGATTCCCCGCTTCGTTATCATGAAGCCCAGGAATTTTCCAGATTGCACGCCAAAAATACACTTCGCGGGGTTTAGCCTCAGGTTGTACCGGCGGACCCTCCAGAAGGTTTCCTACAGGTCTGTGAGGTGGTCGGGGGCCCTTCTGCTCTTTACCAGCATGTCGTCGATGTAAACCTCCAGGTTTCGCCCCACCTGAGGGCCGAATATTCGGTCAACCATTCGTTGATAGGTTGCCCCGGCGTTCTTCAGACCGAAGGGCATCTTGGTGTAACAGAAGGTGCCTTTATCCGTGACAAACGATGTCTTCTCCTCATCTTCCTCCGCCATCGGTATCTGGTTGTACCCCGAGAAGGCGTCCATGAAGCTCAACAACTCATAGCCGGACGCCTGGTCCACCAAGTGGTCGATTCTGGGTAGAGGGAAGCTGTCCTTCGGGCATACCTTGTTGAGGTCGGTGAAGTCGACGCACATGCGCCACTTCCCACTGGGCTTCTTCACCAAAACAACGTTGGCGAGCCAGTCGGGATAGTCCACCGGCCGAACAAATTTGGCCTCGAGGAGTCGCTCTACTTCCTCCTCGGCCGCCCTCTTCTTTTCGCCCCCGGCACTTCTCTTCTTCTGTCGGACAGGTCGGGCTTCCGGGTCCGCATTCAACCTGTGGGAGATTACTCTTAGGTCCACCCCGGGCATGTCTGCGGGTGACCACGCGAATATGTCCGTGTTTTCCCGGAGCAAGGCAATGAGGGCCGTCCTCAACGCGGACGGGAGTTTCGTCCCGACGGAGACGGTTTTTTCCTCGTCCGAGGCCACTGGGACCTCCTCCACTTCCTCTGCCGGGGTCGGCCGCTGGTCGTAGAAGTCCTCCCTCTCGTCAGGGATGAGAGCCGTCAGGGGCCGCCTCGGGCTCCTGGGCAGGGATGGCGCCTGGTTGTGGTCTCCGGGCACCTGCCGTCCTCCCCGCACCTGTCCCACCCCCCGCGGGGTCCGGAACTTCATCGTCTGATGTTGCAGGCTGGGGAGCGCCTCGATGGCCGTCATATATGGACGCCCTATGATTCCGTTATACGCCGAGGCGACGTTGACGACGACAAATTGCGCTTCCCTGGTGACGATCATCGGCGCCTCCCCCAGGGTCATGGGCAGGGTGATCGTTCCCTCGGTGGGGATCGCATGGCCAGTGAAGCCCGCGACAGGGCCCACACAGGGCTCCAAGTCTGCGCGCCCCCACCCCATCCTCTCGACCGTTGTCAGAAACAGGATGTCACAGGAGCTACCGGTGTCAATCAGGAGCTGGCCGACGTCGATCGCCCCAATCCGAGCCTCGATGACGAGGGCGTCATTGTTCTGGCTCCGTGCCCCCCGACCGTCCTCCTCGGTAAAGGTGATTGGGGGTCGGGGTATCTTCCTTCGCTTCGGTCGGCGGTCGGAGCCCGCCGCCATCACCTGTCGGGCATCGGCCTCCGGGATTGCGGGTGCCCGTCCCACCGAGGTTGGGCCTCCAGTTATCATCTCAATTCGCATGACTGCTTTCGGGGGGCGGGGCTCCTCCTTATCGCGGTTTGCCGGCGGAACCCATCCCTCCTCCTCCAGGAGGTCTCTCTCACCTGTCGCTACCCTCCTTCCCATGACAAAGTTCCCCAGGTGACCCGCCTGGATCAGTCGTTCGATCTCTCTTTTGAGGGAGTAACAGCGGTCGGTGTCGTGACCGTGGTCCCGGTGATAACGGCAGTATCTCCGGGGGTCCCGCCTTGCTGGGTCCGTCCTCATCTCCCGGGGAGGCTCCGGCAGTAGCCCGGCCCTTGCCGCCGCGGCCAGCACCTCCATCATGGGGGCATTGAGTCGCGTGTAATGCGTCAGTGGGGGGTCTTCTCATCTTGGGATGACTCCGGGGGGCCTCCGCGCCGGGGCGAACTCGCGCGCCGGGCCGAGGCGATCTCGTGGACGAGGCTCGGGCGGCTCCTGCCGCGGTAGGGCCATCTGATCGCGCCCTCGACCCCTCTCTTCCTGCCTCGGCCGAGGGGGCGGTCGGGGTCCGTCCTGGGATGGTTTCGCCGGGGGAAATACGGTCTTTGCACTGAGGGTCTCTTCGGCCAATGCGTGCCTCTCCGCCATTGCAACCAGCGCTTCGTAGTCGGTCGGCGGGTCCCGGAGAAGGGATTTGTGGAGGCTCCGAGTCCGCAACCCCGCCTTGAATGCCAGCATTAGCACCTCATCACCGCATGTCACCACCGCCCGCCTTTCTTCCTGAAAGCGGCGGAGGTATCTTCCCGTTCTCTCCCCTTCTCCTTGGACTATCGTGCAGAGATAGTCCAAAGGCTTCTTCTTTGTCCGCCCGGCCCGGAACTCTTGGCAGAACTTGTGCGACAGCTCGCCAAAGCTCCCGACGGATCTCGCGGGCAAGCCGAAGTACCAGTCCAGCGCGGCGTCCCTCAGGCTTTGGGAAAAATGCCGGCATAGGAACGCCTCGTGCACATCCTGCGCCTCCATCGCCCCTCGGTATTGTTGCACATGCGTGAGGGGGTCGCCTCTCCCGTTATATGTGGCCAAGAGGGGGGGTTTGAACCTTTTGGGCCTTGTGGCGGACGTGATCCACCGTGCGAGCGGCGTGGCCTCCTCCGGATAGGTAGGGCGATCCGGGGCCTCCCCCCTCCGCCACTCGGGGGGTCCGGCTCCGATCGCGCCACGGCCAACCACGGTCCCCCGCCCCCGGGGAGTAGCCCGACGGTCGTCTGACGGGGCTCCTCTCCTGGGCCGAGGACTCGACGGGTTGTGGGCTACGGCTCCCCCGGCGCCAGCGCCTCCCGGCTAACTCTCCTCGGGCCTCCATCCGTTCCTGATTCTCGCGGAGGAGCCTTTCGCGCTCGGCGGTGAGGAAGCGTAACTGCCGACAAACGGCTTCCTCGTGTAGGGTATCGGAGGGGTGGTGCTGGTGATGCGGGTCGCCCTCTCCATGCGGGAACCGGTTCAGCAACGGGTCCCGTCCGCCCCCCGGGCCGCCGGCCCATCGCCGTCTCTTCAAAGACCTGTCGGTTACTTCTGTTTTCTCTCCTCAGCCTCTCGTGTTCCGCGACAATGAAGCGGAGTTGGTGGCGGGCGGTCTCCTCTTCCTGGTAGGCCCTCCGGGCGGTCTCGGTCGCCTCGTCCTCACGCCTTTGCGCCGCGGCCGCCTCCCCTAGGCGCCTCCACCGCTGTGCAACTTCCATCTCCTCTTCCAGGAGCCTTTGCTGTGCCGCAATCTCCTCCGCGAGCCCCCTGTTTTCTCCCTCCCCCTCGAACTGAAGGCGGAGGTTCCGCCTCACGTTCTGGGGCTCCGAGGGGCCGGGCGGCGGCCCCGTTCCGGTCGTCTGATAGCCTCCTCCGGCCTGAGTGACAGCCTCGAAGCTTTTCAAGACGACGTAGGATGAAGTAGGTTCAGTTTCGGTGCCCACGTCCGGGAGGGCGTCGAACGCCGGAGTAATTGCAAAGAGAGCGGTTCCTGTCCCACGGGATCTTTGCCGTGGTCAGGGTTCCGCGGAATCGGCATGGAGTCTAACATGGGTGTGACCCTTCGTTCCCACAGACGGCGCCAATTGTTACGAGGTGGAACTCGCGTACAATGAATTTGTATTATGGGGAACCAAGGGCACGGTGGTTATATGGAAATGAGGGGTTAGGTAGGCTGTTTTACAAGTGATTAGTGGGATGAAGAGGTTGGATCCGTTGCCGGTGGAGCTCACGGGATCGTATCTCGTCGGACGCAGCTGAGGAAGGTTGTACGGTGGGAGGCTGACGCTGACTTTGGCCAAGGGGCGAGCTCTCCTGCAGCACGAACAACTCGTCAGAAGGGCGGGGTTGGGGTTCAACCCTTAGCCCCTCCGATGCCTAAGTCAGTAAAAGGGCTTAAATGGGGGGCTGGACACGCCGGCCGGACTAACTGTGTGTCCGCCTCGCGTGACGAGCTATAGGTGGGAGAACAAAGATATGGAGGACCTTTGCTCTCGTGTGTGAATGATAGAAGATGAGAGAGTTTTTCTAACCCCCTCTCCGTAAGAGGAGAGGAGGTATTTATACCTGACGGGTGATGACTAGGCGTGCTGAGCTGGCTCGGGTGTCAGCGGAGGCTTCGGACAAGGACATCGGGAACAGGAGTTTCTGACCTGCCTTCGTCAGGCGGCGCAACGGCCCAGGGGTGCTTTTGTCGGGATGTCAGGGCCGAAAGCACTAACCGCCGGTCAGGTCAGCCACCTGGGAGTGCTTTGTCAGGCGGTCGGGTGACGTATGTGTCAGTCGTGTCCTTATCCTAGGCTGTTTGTCGTTAGCGTCGAACTAAAGGTCTGGCTCACTTTTTGGCGCCGCGGTTCGCGGGAATCGGACGGGCCGTTTCGGTCGGGGGTTGTCCGGCCCAGCCGCGCCCGTCAATAGGCCTAGCCTAGCTACCCCAGCGTCCCCTAACGCGCTACCCCGGAGGGTCGGGCGGCTGCGGTTGTTCGCCTCGGCCGGCTACAGTTGTTCGCCTCGGCCGTTTCGGCGAGCGCCGCCAGGCGCACCTGTCTCCGTGATGCCCCGGACTTTCGGGGCGGCGGCCCCTTTGTGACAGGGCGAGTTAATGGGATATGTTAGCGGATCCGGGCGGGAGCCGGGCCCCCACGATCTTTAGGTCGTAACATGTATATTGCTGCCTTAATTTGTGTTTTGCCCTCTCTATTTGTTATCTCTTATGTCTATGATCATCTCTTTTACTTGTATGCTTAATTCCCTCGTTTTATCCCCGTGATCCCTCACTATGTTCATTCAGGTCACGTAGCTAACAACAACCCTTGATCTAATTATTACTCGACCACTCTGCCTCCCTGTGGACGACCCATTAAGAGCTACGCCGACAGCCGTGTGCTTGCGGTTATAAATTTTAACAGTAGGCACTTAGCAGCTTCAAAAGCTGCACTTTCCTTATGACCCATCTAAGGGGAGGGCACATCCTTCTTAGCTTCTCTAATGGAAACTTCAAGCGCCTCCCACACCTCTAGATCGACTTGGCATTTTTGTTAGACCACACCTGTAAAGACGAGGTAAAATTCAAAAAGAAGAAAACCACGCAACTGGCGAGCGAGTAATCCGACGTCTCGTCCATACAGTTTTACCCAGCATCTAGTCGGACAAAAGCCATTTTGTTTATCTACTCCCCTCTGGCAACTTTAGTGGAAGATTTGCAACTTTCTCTTCCTCTTTAGAAAGAAGCTTGTCTTCATTTATGGCAAGTTTGGGATCTCCCCATGGGTGACGAAACTTGCTTCGCCCGAAAATTCCACAAACACAAATCGGTCTTTCCATTTTTTTTGTTTGAGCTAGTAAGATCATTAAACAACTTCCTATTGCGACGAGCGGTGATCAGGTACCAACCCGGAGACTGAAGAGGGAGTACTCTGAAGAAAAAGTTGAACAAGCTCATGGATGGTTCAACTCAGTTTAGCATGCACAATGCTATGAACCTGACCAGGATGCCCACCGCATTCGGCCTCAGTTGACAAAGGGAAAGACATAATGTCTTCAATACACACATCATGAAGGGATGCATAGGGAATCTAAGCCCATGCTGAAAGGCTTTGACATAAACCCCAACTTCGCGATCGCCAGGAAGATGAACCGTCTCCTCTGCATGGGGAAATCTAACCTGGTAATCGCACCTCACATATATTCTTTGAAAATTAGAGATCAGACCCCACTCGAGAGGTTCGGCCAGAAACTAGATCAGGTGCAATGGCCTCCCCATTATCTTTTCGAGGGACAGAAGCCAAGGTTCCGGTAAAGGCACGAGCAGAGGAGGAAGTCATCGTCAGAGATTGAAGTTAGATTCGAGAATGCCAAAGACGACGAAGTTTTTCTCTCTCCAAAACTACCTTATCAAGGTAAAGGTATGTCTACCAATGATCTAAGTTAATCTTGTCATCAAGGGACACGTGTCGACGATCCGAGCATGCCCGTATCTTGGATTTCGAATAATCGCAACGCCCGAATCAGAAGAGTGGAATTTTTACGCTTAAACTCAAATACTACTACCTCGACTATTGTGTCACATTAATGAGACATCACGTCACTTGACCTCAACTGGCTCATCGTCTTAGCCCAAGTGATGGGGGCCTTTGTTAGATCATTGGGCCGACACTCAAGGAAGGGAGAAGATAGTCGCCAAGAAGCCCATAGATATAGCGTCTATCCGTGAAGGATATTAGTCGTTAACCCAGTCAAACCCCACATGTCATTTGCCCGTTGAGTTTCCGTTGCTTGAGGAATCAGTAGCTAATAGGCTCATAAATGGCAGGAGGAGTGGACAACGGTTATGGCTATTTATGAGGAATAATCTTACCAACATAATTGGTGACCATTATTCTCCAACGTCACTGAACAGACACTTACATCTATAAATATAGAAGAGACAAACAGAAAAGGGGCAGACTTCGAAGGTACGAGATACCTGATACTTTGACACTTTACACTCCATTCTCTTATATTTCTTTCTTCAAATTAGCTTGAGGTGACTGTCTCGAGGCGAGCCTCCGTGGGTAGATCTTGGCAGTCCCAAGCCTTTCTTAAGTCCAGTTCTAACTTAAGCATCGGAGGGAATTTGGGTCAGAACCGAGATCCGACCCCCCCCCCCCCCCCGACGACTGTCTGTTGTGCAGGAAGCTCGTGGTACGACCTAGCAAGAAGGTCAAACGGTCGTCCTAATCAATCGAGCAATCGATTGGGCTCTAGCCCAATGCTGTCAACTTACTCTGCCCAGCCTTCATCGACCCCGGTTCTACCAACCGAGGGTCCCACTATATCAGCTGACGAGGCTCCACCTTGACAGAAGAGTGCACGTAAACTCCATCTATAGTTTGGTGGAACCCATCCATTAACACCATCAATAATATTTTTTTAAAAATGTCTTTCTTCTTTTATTTCTAAAGATTGTTTTGTTTGTCAATTGTAGAATATAATCATGCAAAGTAATCTAAGAGTTTTACTCCTCTACATTCCATTAACATAGTATCCAGGGATCTTTTTGTAAAAGTTGGCTCGATTTGAGGTGCTAAAGGACTATTGGTGATGTGCAGATAAGTAGTCATGTAGGACTAGCTTGTCTGTGTCTTGGGTCATGCATCTGGTCCTAGGATTCATGGTTGTGCTAACTCCTGCAGACCTAAATCCTCAGCTCAAACGATCAACAACTTGATAGCTTGGCAAACTCAACAGCCCAGCTTTCAGTATCTCTGAAGCTCCGCAACCAGACAGCTTGGTAACTCGACAGCTCGGGCTCTAGCATGGAGCTCAGCAGTTCGAAGACACCGACTACATAATATAGAATCCGATTCGAGTTAGAGTTACTCCACCAATAGAATTTTGTTTGAGTACGAATTGCTCTCTAAATATAATTCTATTCTAGTTAGAGTTCATCTCTCAGTAGAATTCGGTTTGCGCCCATGCCTTAGAGGCTATAAAATGGATGCTTGGGAAGGATTTTTAAGGGGTGGGGGAGAGGGGGGAGTGGGGGGGAGAGAGATCTTTGAGTCCCCAATTAAAAGAGCCAATTTTAGAGATTGTATTGAGAGCTTTTAGGAAGATTTCGAGTGCTTCTTCTTCACTAAGAAGTTAAAAGAGTTTTATTTTCTTCTTCGTTTTGAATAAAGCTATTGAGTGTTTTCTTAGCCGGACGATAGCCTAAAGATTAGATCTCTATTGTGTTCTTGGTGTGTTTACTCTCTTCTCACCACCCGATCGTCTCATGGTCCAAAGGTTCCACGCATTGCGCACAACAAATTAGTATCAGAGTCCAGGTTTGGAGATCTATGTCAGTGGTGAAGATGAGCAACGACGGTGATGACAACACTCCGAAGATGACTTCCAAGGAGCAACCTCCCGCATCTTTTTAAGAGGGGGGAGAGGGAGGGAGGAAGGGAGGGGGAGAGAGAGGGAGGGAGGGGGGGGGGGGGAGAGAGAGGGAGGGAGGGGGGGGGGGGGGGGAGAGAGAGAGAGAGAGAGAGAGAGAGAGAGAGAGAGAGAGAGAGAGAGATCTTTGAGTCACCAATTATAAGAGCCAATTTTAGAGATTGTATTGAGTGCTTTTAGGAAGATTTCGAGTGCTTCTTCTTCACTAAGAAGTTAAAAGAGTTGTATTTTCTTCTCCGTTCTTAATAAAGCTATTGAGTGTTTTCTTGGCCGGCTGATAGCCTAAAGATTATATCTCTATTGTGTTCTTGGTGTGTTTACTCGTCTTCTCACCACCCGATCGTCTGATGGTCCAAAGCTTCCACGCATTGCACACTACAAATTAGTATCAGAGTCAAGGTTTGGAGATCTACGTCGGTGGTGAAGATGAGCAACGACGGTGATGACAACACTCCGTAGATGACTTCCAAGGAGCAACCTCCAGCAGCTCGGACAATCGTGTCCAACATGAAGTTCGAGATAGAAAAGTTTGATGGAAAGATCAACTTTGGGATGTGGAGAAGTGAGGTTCTAGATGTCTTGAATCAGCTCAGTCAATACATATCATTGGATGGAAAACCGACGACCATGTCGGACATAGAGTGGAAGACCTTGAACTGGAACGCGTGCGATACAATCTGAATTTATTTGACAAAAGAGAAGAAGTAACTTTTCATGGAGAAGACTAACGCTACAGCAATTTGGGATGAGCTCGGAAATAAATACATGAAGAAAAGCATTCAAAATCACTTGCACCTAAAGAAGAAGTTATTTGCCTTGAAGCTTGAAAATGGAATATCCATTGAAGAACACCTTGATTACTACAACAAGCTCTTGGTCGAGATAAGGAACATTGATATCAAGGTTGATGATAAAGACAAGCCGACGATTCTTCTTAACTCTCTACCCAAAGACTATAAGCATATTGTTTCGGTCCTTACATAAGGTAAGAATTCAATAACTTTTGAAGAGGTATCTAATGCTCTTACAAGAAATGAATTCCAGAAGAACGATGATATGGACACAAGGGACCGAGGTTACTTAGCTCTTACCGTGGTAATGTTGAGAGATGTGTATACCATCTAGGCAAATTCATCCATGTGTATCTATACAGACATCTTGTTCAAAATAACAGTAAGTTGTTTGGTAAGTATTTATCTAAGTTAATAGAAATGTTGTATTCATTAGAAACTTAGGTAAAGTCCTGAGACTTAATGCAAGGTCAAACATGTATCGAGATGAGGATCTCGATCATGGAGAAGTGCTTGACCGTTAGTAGCATAAGTCTAAAAAGGTTCGTGGTCGTAGATGTTTCGAGAAAAGGATATTGAAACATCTGATAGACCATTATGTCTTAGTCTTCACCATGTAGCGGTGACGATGATCTCATGATCGTTTGACTTGGCGAATTCGAAGACAAGACACATATGCTCATTGGAGAATGAGTTCCCTGAACGACCCAACAAGAGTTATCATATGGTTATGATTAACCAATCTGTCAATGATAACTCTTAGTGATGATAGGCATGTTGGTCTTTTGACTTGAGGTCATTGTACGAACCTGTGTGTGAACAGTGTTACTTAGATCACTGATCTAGCCTCGGGTAAGTCTCGCTGAAAGGTCTTTGGTTGGGTGACATTTGAAGCGTGCGAGGAGAGTAATGACCAAGATAGGATTCGTCTCTCCCGGTCATTAGGAGTTAGTGTCGTAGTGTTAGTTCGATCTTTAGTGAAAACTCTGGCCAGAGTATGTTGGAAGATGTCCAACATTATTTGATTAAAGATCGATGGAGACTAACCAGCTTCGAGCTATTGGGTTTGACAATTTGACCGTAACCAATGCTTGAATTAAACGGCATAATTTTGACGAAGAGACTAAAACTGCGGTATTCATCACGGACACAGTCAGGGTGGTCCCGACAATACTCATGTCAATGAGTTAACCACATAAGTATGATACTGAAATAAGAACGACACCTACTACTCGCGGTTACTGTCGTCTGGGGCTTCGAACCCCACCTGTAGTAGGGTCAGGCTGTAGGGTCTCACACAGAGTGCGACCTTCGTCAAGTAATAGGTAGAAATTAGGGAGAATACGCATTTGATGCAAGGGATAGAAACTGCAAAGAGTTTGCAGTTAGCTCCAGGATAAATGATCCTAAGTGCCAGTGGAAGATCTTTGGGGATGTAAGCCCTCAGATCATTTGTATTTGATGCAAATGATTTTATATAATAGAAGTGGAGATTTTTACTTAATGCGTCGTAAATTGTTTACATGCGTATTTAATTATATAAAAGTGTAGAAAAGGTTACCTGGATGACGGGATCATCCAGGTCTAAACACAGGTTCAAACCGTGTCCAAAACAGAATCCAAACGAGCCCAGTAAGTCTATTTAAAAGAGTTTTAAATAAAGCACAAACGGCCTAAAAGAAATCAGCCCAAAAGCTTTAAATGTTAAAGCTGGATTTTTTAAAAAAAAGGGGGAGTCGTCTTTTTATCTCGGCCCATTGGGCCAGGCTGTGCTTCAGCGCCCAAAGGGGCGCTGCTTGTAGCGCCCCAAAATTGGGGCGCTGCAAGCAGTGCCCCACATTAGGGCGCGTGCTGCAGCGCCCCACATTAGGGCGTGTGCTGCCAGCTGCGCATGTGCCCTATGGGGCTGGGTCAACTATGGGGCCCACCCTGTGGGCCCCACACTTAGGGTTTTGAACCCTATGAACAGATTTTGGCGGTGGATGCAGTTTTTGCAAAAAACAACTTTGGGCTGATCTTTGGGCACACGTTTGAGGGGTCAAACGGACTCGGAATGACTCATCATTTTTTCCTGCGCGTTCACCGTTCAGCGCTCTTCGATTTGATAGGATGTATAAAATGTGAAGCTCAACGGTGAGGGAGTTAAAATTCAATGAAGTTTGGCCTTTCTTTAAGGCAAACTAACTTGAATTATTTACTCCAAAACATTTAGTCCCATATCGGAAGTGGAGTAAAGTGAAGGGGTCAGTCGCCTATATAAATAGGGGCCTGCCCCCTCCTCATAACTCATCCCAAGCTCTAGATCTGAGCGGCTCCCAAAAAGTTTGGAGCACGCTCGGATCTAAGCTTAAAATAAATATTTTTCTCCCTATATTTCTCTCTTGCTCTTGAAGGGCTCTTGCAAAGCCACGAAGGGGCTCGGATTCGATCCGGAGTTTTGGCGAAGGATCCACTTAAGGTGAAACTTTCTTCGGCGAGTGGTTAGCTCAGTGACAAGGGGGTTGCTTGCCTCGGGACGCAGTGCGGTTCGGGAGCGGTTCAGCTCCAGACGAGGAACGGCTCGGGATGCGGTTCGGTACACCTTGTCGTTGCAAGCAAGGTTCTGGGTATGTAGTTTAATTAAGCGTTTCATTTATTATATTGCAGTAGCTTAGATCTATCTTGGGCTGGTCAGACCCACCTCAAGATAGTAGAGATCCTGGCTAGGGTCTTGACATCCTTAGGGCGTGTTCGTTAAATGGTTTAATGTTTTCCACTGCTTGCTTTTCTTTTCGCCTCTATCGTCTGTCTGACGTAGGACGGGCATAGAATGTGCTCTAAGGGTCCCTCAAAACCCAACAGGTAAGAGGCCGAAGCAATGGGAGTGGTGGAGGGCACAAAGGATATTTTTGATCCAAGTCTAGGGACAAGAGCATAGGACCTTATTGCAAGGACTTAGCATAGGACCAATGTGCCTTTTGTAGAGAGAAAGGACATTGGATCAAGGACTATCCAAAAGCAAAAAAGAACCACGATGCTACGTCAAATGGTCATCAAGGGTGTTGAGGTTGATGAGTGGGTATTGGTTGGTGTTTCGAAGGGCATGATGTCAGAAAGTTGAGTGCTTGATTATGGATGTTCCTTTCATGTCGCCACATAGAGAGTACTTTACTACCTTTTATGAAGGTGGTAAGAGTACGGTCCTACTTGGAGATGACTGAGTTTGCATGACAGCAGGCATTTGCACAAGTTGGATCAAGATGGGTGATGGAGTCACATGTGACATCGATGAGATACATTATGTTCCCGACCTAAAGTGAAACAACATATCACTTGGGTCACTTGAAGCCAAGTGGTGTAGAGTGACCATGAAGAGCAGAGCTCTGAGGATGACTTGAGGAGGAATGTTTTAATGAAAGGAAAGCGACCTCTACTATTTAGAATGGTGACTGACATTGCAGCACTCTCCCATAAGACGACAGAGATGATTCATTACCTTGGCACATGCATCTAGGGCATGTTGGAGAGAAGGCTCTATAAAAGCTTGTTGAGAGAGATTGCATACAAGGAGCCAAGACCAGGAGGATTAATTTCTGCGAGCATTGTGTCGTCGACAAAAAAGACATGTGAATCTTTTTAGTTTGTCATTCATAATACAAAGGGAGTGCTTGACTATATCCACACCGATGTATGGGGACCAACGGTGACAACCTCATTAGGAGATAAACACTATTTTATGTCTTTTATTGATGGTTTCTCATGCATAGTATGTGTGTATTCTCTGAGGTCTAAAGATTAGGTTCTGAGTAAGTTTGTAGAGTGAAAGATATTGATTGAGAAACAAACTGGTAAGAAAGCCAAGAGACTCTGTAGTGACAATGATGGAGAGTATAGGTCAGACCCCTTCCAAGAGTATTGCAGAAGAGATGGGATTCAGAGTCACTTCACTGTTTGTGGTATGCCACTACAGAACGGAGTAGACGAGAGGATGAATTGGAACTTACTGGAGAAGGTTTGATTCATGTTATATATAGCCAACATAGGGAAGGAGTTTTGGGCAGAGGCCATGGTGTATGTGACCTATCTGATCAACATGCTACCTTCTACTGTTTGGATGGAAGACCTCTTTTGGAGGTGTGGTCAGGAAAGCCAGTTTCTGACTATAATTCTCTACATATATGGGGATGTCCTGCCTACTATGCGGTGAAGGAGGAAGAGCTTGATGCTAGACCCATAAAAGCCATCTTCTTGGGCTTTAGCGATCATGTCAAAAGATACATGATGTGGTGTCTGAGACAAAGGAAGGTAATCTTGTGCAAAGAAGTGATGTTCGACGGGTCAACATTATTGAGGGGACATTGACCGTCGGTGGAGCATAAAGAGACACATGTGGAACAGATTCATATGGAGGTGTTGAAGGTTCCTGATATGGTGGCTACTGACTCTAGCTAGGGGTCATCAAAGACTACAGATGATTCACTCCAGATAGATGGTGACGTTGGTCGTTCTAGTTCAGATGGTGGCGATACCCCTTCTTCACATATAGCACATCAGATGGATTCCATTGCGATTTCAAAACCTAGGCGTGAGATATGGCAACATGTAAGATACATATTGATGATCTCATTTTCTTTCTTAGCAGTTAGTATTGATATAACCACTTCATACAAAGATGTAGAGCATTCTGAAGACCCAGAGAGGTGGATGAAAGAAATGGATGAGAAGATGGAATCAATACGGAAAAAAATAAATGTGAATTAGTGGAGCTTCCTAGTGAAAAAAAGTAATTAGGTGTAAGTGGGTCTACACCAAGAAGAATGAGCCGAAGATAGTGATATTCGCTTCAAGGCTAGACTTGTTGCGAAAGGATATGCTCAAAGAGAAGGTATTGATTACAACGAGGTTTTCTCCCAAATTTTCAATCATTGTTCTATTCAGATCCTATTGGCATTGGTTGCACAACTTGACTTGATTTGGTACAGCCAGATGTCAAAACTAAATTTTTACATGGGGAGCTAGAAGTAGAGATTTATATAGCTCAACCTGATGGCTACGAGAGAGACGATAGACTTGCATGTAGATTGAGGAAGATTCTCTATGGGTTGAAACAATCACCTATACAATGTTACAAGTGTTTTGAGTGCTTCATGACAGAGGTTACGGATTCCCCATCATCATTGTGTATTCTTTCGGTGATTAGACAATCTGTCATTTATATATCTTCTTATTTATGTTACTGACATGCTTATAGCATCTTCAAATAAAGTATTCAGAGATTGAAAAACGAATTGAGTTGTACATTTGAGATGAAGGACCTAAATGAAGCACGAAGGATTCTTGGCATGGAGATCTACCGAGACCAAAGTAGTGGTATTGTACATGTTTCACAAAGTCAATACTTGAGGACTATTATTCAGAAGTTTGGTTGTGAAAGCATGAAGTCCATAGCTACTCCGCTTGCACCTCACTTCAAACTTTGTGCAAATCATTGTCCAAAGAATGAGAAAGAAAAGAAGTTTATGAAGAGTATACATTATACTAATACGGTAGGTGCCTTGATGTATGCCATGGTGTATACACGACCCGACCTATCACATACGATGAGCATGTTGAGTCGATACATACACAATCTAGGGAAGGTGCATTGGCAAGAAGTATAATGGACAATAGATATAGCGACGGCATCATTGATGTGGAATTGCCATTAGACGATGTAATGATGGTCTGCTATTTGTAAGATATGTCGATTTTGACTTTGCATGCGACTTGGATATAAGGAGATATATGAAGGGCTATGTCTTCACATTGTCGGGAGCTTTGATCAATTGGCAGAGTATTCTTCAGTCTATGGTGGCCTTGTCTACTACCGAGGCAGAGTATATGACATTGATTGAAGTGGTAAAAGAGTCGATATGGTCATGGGCTTGATGGACAACCTAAGGATATATCAAGAAAGGTATGACTTGCATTGCGACGTCAATATGGCTCAAAAGAGGAGTGATTCATGGTATATCATCTCGATGCCTAGATCTTTTGAGCTGGCTGTTGGAGGTGCTAGAAGAGTAGCCTTGATCCTCATCCGAGCCTTTGAAAGAGCTCGGATGGCAGAGGCTATCTCTCTGGGCTTTCCTCTTTAGACCTGCGTGAGACCTACTATGAGGGCTGTGACTTCATCTATGATGGCTCTCTTGATGTCGATCATCAGTAAGAGTAAGACGACAATCCTCATCTCCACCAAGAGGGCCACTAGCTCCTGAGACTGGCTGTAGATGAGATGTGGCCCCCAGTATTGTCGCCCTAAGCTCCTTCAGGACTAGGGGAGATTGGGCACTGTAGTTGTTGCAGTGGGAAAGAAGGCATGATGAAACATCGCTCTGAGTTAGGAGGTACAGTTCCTTGGCCCACTTGCGTAGTGGTTGGCATTCTGGGTGTGGTTGAGAAGGTGTTGGCATGACTGGTGGGCTAATGGTTGGTTAGGGTTGTGAACCCACCAATTGTTTTATCATAGCAGTCAGCGCTTGAATATTGATGCTCACCTCCTGTGAAAACGCATGGAACTGCTCCAAAGTCACTAATTGTGCCACGGGCATTCCATGAGTGGAAGAACTAGAATCCATGGGGTGTTGTGTAACATCTGTCGTCCCACGATAATTGGCCTTTCGGGCCCCTTGATTGGTGGGTCGAGTCATCATTAGTGTGGATAAAGATGTTGATGTTAACTCGTTCCCACAGACAGCGCCAAATGTTTACGGGAGTTTTCGCACTACTGATATTATTGGATGATGGTACTGTTACAGTAGTTGGCATGGGATGACGCTGGCTGCTGACTGGATCCTGAGCGAGCTAACCCCAAGCTGAGTAGACCTCAATCCGAGC
This sequence comes from Scilla litardierei, assembly GCA_030789695.1. Classification (NCBI taxonomy): domain Eukaryota; kingdom Viridiplantae; phylum Streptophyta; class Magnoliopsida; order Asparagales; family Asparagaceae; genus Scilla; species Scilla litardierei. The sequence goes on along the minus strand of CM061132.1, from coordinate 19,065,807 downwards.
TGTTGGAGTCAAGTCTGAGCTATCTCCAGGTTGCCTTCAGCTTCCTGCAACACAAATGCTCGTTAGGGATGTAGGATCCTGCCAAAACAGAGTTAGGATCGATAAATGAAGTTGAGACTTACGCTTGCGTATGCGGCACGGTAGTCACAGAACTTCGCCTTCGGATTCGCCACGACGGATCGAGTCTTCTTACGAACGGAGTAAGGCTACTAAATCCACAATCTAAATCTCTACTTTTAGATTAAGAACTTGGATAAAGAGATAGGAAGGATTTCGGCAGAGCTTCGCTAGTATGAAATGCATGCAAGAATGCCATGCAAAAGTGTAAAGAAATGGCTAACCCTTGGGTCTTATTTATAGCCCCCAAGGTAGTTATTTTAGGAGTAATTGTTCCTTTGGAACAATTTAACTAAGGTGTACCATCGTACATGGCATATTATAAGCTTAAGTTGTACCATATGCATGGTACAACATAAGCTTAAGATATTACCCCTTTATTAGCCATATGTCGCATGCACTTATGCACATATAATGCGACTTTCCCATCAATCTAAAGATCCTCTCTGCAAGGGAACATATTCCCTTTGCACACGACTTCGTGTATGCGACGTTCGAGGTCCGTATTCCCTCGTACATCCCCCACAAGGGTGTACAAACGTCTTCCATATCCAACATCTTCCACTCACACTTGAGGGGATTGTAAGAGAACGTCTTTCTCTTAGTTCTTTCATCTATCATACCGAGAAATAGACCGTGCGACCGTCATGCGCGTAGAGTCTGTTGTTGTGCACTTGTTAGAGATACACAACGACCTCGAAGGTGCAAAGTTGAGTAGTTCAACGCATGCTTTACCCTAGATTATTTCTTCACATTTCTTATACTTTATATTCAACAATTGAATCCCATTTGGATCACAATTGGCTGGCCAGCTTTGAATCATTAAAGTCCAAATGTGAATATGAAATCAATCTTCCTCTTCTTGTGAACCTTCTGATCTTGACTTGATTCGCTTTTCTAACGTGCCCCGCCGAGCCGAATTATCATAGCCCATTAGTAACACGCTAAGATATCGATCATCTCGTCAAATCTAAAGGAACCAATTGGAGTCCTTGAGGGTAAGAGTTAAGGCCCATATGGCCTTTGAGTCTCACATAATAGCAAACACTATTGCTACTAACTCAGTGGTCGAAATGCATACGTGGTGTGAACACGTATTACAACATCGCTCCTTTCCCAGGGAGTGTATGTCTCAATGATGTTGTAAGGATGATGATCAGACACCATAATGTCTGACTTTGAGTCCCTTATTCTAATCAAATAATCCTTTGGACTCACATCCCGCATTTAGACAGATAGGATTTCAAAAAAAAATCCTCTTAGATCTTTTGTAAGCATCCATATGATGCAGATCTTTCATGCGACCATTTTGTTTGAGTCATGACTCTTAAATCATCCGTCTGATGATTTTGACTTCAAACAGGTCTCATCTCTATTCCATCCGTCTGATAGAATAAGGCGGTTGCTCATGTGAGAGAGCCAACCTCAATCTGTCCGACATACTAGAATTCAGCTGAGATTTCAAAAATGTACACAAACATTTCTTAAGAAATTCATATGCAATGTTTGAAAAAGAACTTATTCTTTTATTAATTTTGATCATTTACAGACATGGGAATTTACATTGGTACAACTCAGCTCTTACGCAATCCTTGAGATGATAAGTGTTTGTAAAACACATCTCTGGGGATAGCCTTCGTAAGCGGATCCGCTATCATCTCATGCGTAGATATGTACCTTATGTCTACCTTCTTGGTCTTATCATAGTCTTTTGTAAATTTGTAGCGGATATCTATGTGTTTGGTCTTACAATGGAATTTCGGATCTTTGACATAGGCTATAGATGCTTGACTGTCGCTGTGTATGGGTACAGCACCTGAGTCACTTGCATTAATTAGCCTATCTAAGAACTTCCTAAGCCAAACAGCATCTTGGACTGCCATGCTAAATGCTACAAACTCGGCTTCCATGGTTGAAAGTGCGATGCAGGATTGTTTCTTGCTACTCCAGGATATTGTACCAGATCCGAGTAGAAAAACATATCCTGAGGTCAATCTTCGCTCATCGAGATCACCCGCCCAATCAGCATCAGTGTAGCCTTCGAGCCTCAAGGCATCTCCTTGATAGCATAAAGCAAAGTCTGCAGTTCCTTTGAGATACCGCATTATCCTCTTAACCTCTTTCCAGTGTACTTGCCCTGGGTTGGATTGGTAACGACTTACCATTCCAACGGAAAAACAGATGTCCGGTCTTGTACACATCATAGCGTACATTAGACTACCAACTGCACTGGAATATGGAACTTTTTCCATAATCTCCTTCTCTTTTTGGTTCTTCGGACATGATTTCAGACATAAATTATCGCACTTGCTTATTGGAGTATCAATGGACTTGCAGTCCTGCATATTAAAACGTTCTAGAACCTTCTTTATATAAGTCTCCTGTGAAAGAGAAAGAAGTTTCTTTGAACTATTCCTTGAAATCTTAACTCCAAGGATATATGCGGCTTCTCCCATGTCTTTCATCTCAAAAACTGATGAAAGCCAAGCCTTGATATCCATCACAAAGCCCTTGTCATTTCCGGCTATTAAAATGTCATCTACATATAGAGACATAATAACATACTTGTTCTTATTCCTCTTGATATATACACAGTTATCTTCATCAAGCATGGAAAATCCATTTGATAAGACAACCTCTTGAAATCGTATATACCATTGCCTCGAGGATTGTTTAAGACCATATATGGATTTAAGAAGTTTACAAACCTTATGTTCGTTTCCTTCTTTTACAAACCCTGTTGGTTGTTCCATATAGATCTCCTCGTCCAATTCTCCATTGAGAAAGGCAGTCTTTACATCCATTTGATGTAATTCGAGGTCTAAGCAAGCTACCATTGCCAGAATCAGGCGAATTGAGGTAAAACGAACAATAGATGAGAAGGTCTCTTCGTAGTCTATCCCTTCCTGTTGCGTAAAACCTTTCGCGACAAGGCGAGCTTTATATCTGTCAATAGAGCCATCAGCCTTATGCTTGATCTTGAGAACCCATTTGTTCCCAATAGCTCTACGTCCTCTGGGTAAGTCAACTAAGTCCCAGACTTGGTTAACTTTCATGGATTCTAACTCCTCTTGCATCGCTTCCATCCATTTGTCTTTAGCAGGGCAAGATACAGCCTGTTTGAAAGTAGCAGGCTCGTCATCTTCTTGTAGTAAAGTCATAAAGGTTTGCGGAAATTCATCCTCAAATCTTAGAGGAGCCAACCTTGTATGACTACTACGTCGTATTTGAGATTCTTCAAGTCCTTGTTGACTTGAATTTAGATCAATTCTAATATCACTCCCACTTGGAATGTCGTTAGAATTGCTCCCACTTGGATCATTATTCCCGTATGGAATAGGATAATCGTCATTCGTATAATCCATTGGTGAAGGTTGAAACGTATTTTTGTTTTCACCAAGAATTCTCCCACTCGAATGAGGTAATCCTTCTTGATCATAAATCTCAAATAGAGATAAGTCCTGACTTATCTCGCCCTGTCTTGGAAACTCGTTTTCCAAGAAAGTGACATCCCTCGACTCAAACTCAATTAGCCCACCATTGTCTTCCTGACTAACAAAAACATAACCTTTGGAGTTTTCTGCGTATCGTATAAAGATACATTTCCTTCCCCTTGGCCCAAGTTTGCCATACTTATGGGAGGAAATATGTGCGTAGGATGCACAACCCCAAGGTTTCAAAATGTTTAAGTCAGGAGACATTTGGTTCCACAACTCATAAGGAGTGGAGCTAACTGATTTCGAGGGTACGTGGTTCAAAAATAAAAGCGGCCATCAATAATGCATCACCCCAAAAAGGTGATTGGCAAGTTAGCTTGGGCCATCATTGAACGGACCATTTCCATTAAAGTCCTATTTCTCCTTTCTGCAACACCGTTTTGTTGAGGAGTATAAGGCATAGTTACCTGATGTACTATGCCTTTTTCATCACAAAGTTCCTTAAAACTTATTGATTGATATTCACCGCCCCTATCGGTTCGCAAGACCTTAATCTTGCGATCTAATTGATTCTCCACTAAACTCATATAGTTTTTAAAGCAAGCCAAAGCTTCACTTTTGTGGGATATCAAATAGATATGTCCGAATCGGGTGAAATCATCAATAAAAGTGATGAAATAGGACTTTCCGCGTCTTGTCTTGACATTCATCGGACCACATATGTCCGAATGGATAAGCTGTAATGGAACCTCGGCCCTTGTGCCGGTTCCAAACGGCTTGCGACAAGATTTCCCCACAAGGCAATGTTCGCAAGTCGACATTTCAACCTTTGAAACATTGGATAGAAGGCCACGTTTGGCAAGTCTATCCATACGCGTTGGTCCAATATGACCAAGCCTTGCGTGCCAACAAATCACATCAGACTCATAAGTCTTAGAATTTGCAATAAGGAAATTTTCATTACATGAGGAATCATACATTGTACTCATTACAATAAATCCTTTAAATACAAACCCAGTACCAATAAGAGTATTATTACAACTTAAGTCCACATTACAATCATGAAAAAACCAGTTATAGCCAAGACCCATTAATACGACCATAGAAATTATATTCCTTCGAATATCTGGAGCGAAGAGGACATCATGAAGTAGGAGAGTGCGGCCGTTGTCCAAGACTAGCTTGCAAGTCCCAACGCCTTTCACTTCAACACGTGTGTTGTTTCCTACATAGATCCACTTCGTTCCTTGGGGTATCCGGTGATACTTCACGAAGGACCGTCTGTCCCTTGCTATGTGGTCGGTGGCACCTGAATCAATTATCCAAAATGGATTAGATTCCACAAGAAATATTGAACTAGAAACACATATGTAACTAGTATATTTACAAGTTACCTCGTCGCCTCCACTCGTACACGAACGAGCATAGTGACCGAGCTTGTTGCACTTGAAGCACTTGATCCTCTTCAAGTCTTTCTTCTTGTGTCATTTCTTGTGCCCACCCTTATGTTTGGGTTTCTTGGTAGACTCAGGTTGCTTATTACGTTCATTAGTGAACTTCGAACGATCTTTCCGTTTCTTTCCCCCGTGTGAGGAACTAGCAACCATGTGCACTTCTGCACTTGGCTTGGCAGCCGCAAGCCGCTCTTCCTCTAATTCGAGGTGCTTGGAAGCATCGCTGAAGGTCTTGATGCTCTCATTGTGAGTGAGATGCATCTTCATTTGATCCCACCCATTTGGTAGGGAACGTATAACTGCTTGGATTTGTTGCTCATCAGTGAGCACATGACCTGCGTCCTTTAACTCCGAGATAAGGTTCGCCATATGTCGCAGATGTTTCCCCATGGAATGATCTGGACGTTTCTTATATGTATCGAACCTTATAGTTAAGGCGCGAAGTTTGGACACCGATGTGCCACCGAACTTCTCCTCTAGCTTGGACCATATGTCCATGGCTAGGTCATGTTCTCGGAAGATGCGCATTATGTCATCAGCCATACTGCTTAATAACGTAATGCGCGCTATCTTGTTCTTCCGAGACCAAGCATCAAAAGCTTCCTTGTCTCGTCGGTGTTGGGCCGTAGTGCCCAACTCGGGTTCAATCATAACGTTCTTTAGAGTTTCGAGCACTTCTTGCTCCTCTAGAACGTATTGTATCTTGATGGACCAAAGTTTGTAATTATCGCCGTTGAGTTTTTCACCTCTGTTTAACTCAGCGACGATATTCTTTGAAGCGGAAGACATTTTACTTTTAAAATGCTGCAAAAGACATAAAACCAAAGGTTTGATCAAAAAAATTGCATTTAAAATTCTTAAAATACAATTCCCATTTGAAGTGATAGTAGAATATCCCATTTGGATAGTTCTAATTTCAACTCCCACTTGGAATGATATTTATAATTTGATAAGTTACTTTCGAAAAATATTGAAGATGTTACTCTAGAATCGGAAAGGTCACTACGTTTCCAATCACCATCTAGAGTAACTTTCAATATTTCTCCCTCACTTTATCAAATGTTAGTACTCTTATAGTACTTCGCAGCGGAAAAGCGTTTTTGAAAACGTATTTTTCAAAACGTATGAAAACGTATTTTTCAAAAAAAATGTATATTTCATCTTAGTACCCTTATGATACTAGTGAAACATTCGGCACTTCCTGACCATTTGTTGGGAATGAGCCGTAGCCGTGCCAAGATCGGATCCCCCTTTTGGGATTTTTCTGCAAACTATCGTCGCCGGCTCCCGTATGGATCCAGGCGTTTCCCCCGTATGAGAGAATTTTGATGCAGACGACTGTCGTTTGGCCCCGTATGGGCTAGTCGGCACGTTCATATTCAACCAAGGCCTTTTGCCGAATTGGTCGACCAAAACACCCGAATTGGTCGACCAATGATAACGGTCTGAAATTTCTCCGGCCAGGGCCTCTGCCCTGGCCGAGGCTGGCCAAGGGCCGGCCAGGGCCTCTGCCCTGACCGGCCAGGGGCCCTGGCCCCTCGGCCAGGGCCTCTGCCCTGGCCGAGGCCAGGGCGTCGGCCCTGGCCACTGCCGGCCGGGCCATGGCCGGGCCATGGCCATTTTGGCTTTGGCTGGCCATGGCCCTTTGGCCATGGCCGGCCTCCCCTTGTGTGGGGTGGCCGCACACCCCCGCCGGAGGGGGTTGCCGCGGTGGTTATTGGCCGTAGCCAACCCCCTCCGCATGGGGAGGGGGGTGCATGGCCTTCATAACCCATTTGGCCATGGTGCACATGCACTAAAATTCATCTTCCCCGATGGGAATAACCACCACCTTCTTCTCCGGTGAAGCACCCGTTCGTCGAGGAAGTAGTTGTCCTCCAATGGCCGTGTGCCAAAAAAATGAACCCACTTCAAAAATTCGTAAACTACGCGCTCCACATGAAGAGAGCGCCCATTCCCTATGAATGGAGACTCAGCATCCATGAAGAGAGCGAGTTTGACGATATGAACGGTCGGTTCTTCCCGTCACGGAGAGTTCCTGCCATATCCGTAATGACAGAAGACCCTAACGTGAAAAGAACAACCGCTGCGTTCTCTCCGTCACGAAGCGTTCCTACCTGTTACGCCTATTTGACCGAGACCCAAAGAGCACGAGCCCAGAAGCCCAACTACTGGTCAAGAGCCCATCTGTATCCTCGAAAGCCCGTTCTGCAAGGGCCCTATAAGGGGCCTCCACGAACTTCGATCCGACCCGGCCCCAATAACCCGCTGGCCACTCGCCCACTCCTGCGAAAACCACTCCCCCAGACACGCGACCACTAAATAGCGATAATGGGGAGGTGCTGACAGGGCGGAGAGAGCGGCGGCAAGGGGGGACTGATGGGGCACGAGCGATGGTGGGTGTGGGACGTGGGCCAGAGGCAATCACGCGGGGAGCTCTACAAAAGAGCCAGGAAAACGACGAAGGAGAGGACGGCATCTGAGGTAACAAAACCTAAGGAACTCCATCAACGACCTCGTTCCCCCAATTCATCTCCTTCCTCCCCCGCTCGCGCCGAGAGACGCCGTCACGATCTCCTCACGAGTCGGACCGTCTCCGCCGGGCCTCCTTTCTCAGATCTCTATCTGACTTAGGCATCGGAGGGGATTTGGCCGGAACCAAGGTCCGGCCCCCTGACGAGCGTTCTCGTCTACGCAGGTGAACAACAGACCAACGGGCCGAGGCTACCCCTCGCCCCTCTCCGACCACTCGATCAACCGGACGGTGAGGCTTCCCCTCACCCTCAGCCTTCCTTGGCCGAGCACGCCCTACCGAGGCCGAGCGTCCTAATCGGGTCTGAGACTCACCCTCGCCACCAGACGGCCGTGCATCTACCCGGGCGACTGAGGCTACCCCTCGTCCCCCTCCCAGCCGAGGCCGAGCGCGTCTGTCCGAGGCCGAGCGTCTCAACCAGGGCCGAGGCTTCCCCTCGCCCCTTCTGCACCGATTCGAAGCCCCCGAGGGACCCAAAGCGGGTCCCTTGACCACGTTGACCGGGTTCTCCACGGTCAACGCATTGTAGTGAGAAAACACTCCGAAACATCTGGCGCCGACTGTGGGAACGAACAGTCCCACGAAGAAACAAACCACATCTACGATGACGCGACCTCCCCCTTCTCAGCGAAAGGAGAGCGAAGCCCTGACACGGGGCGACAGGGCCCGTCACCACCGGCAAGGACGGGCACGGGTCCGACGCAAGAAGGATCGTGAGGAGGGGACCGGGGAACCCTCCCCATCCCCACCGGTCGAGAGACCGAATGCGTCCGTAACGGCACGCAGCTCGGACGTGGCTTTGGTGGTGTCATTGGTCATAGACACCGCCATGGTACGACGGCTGCTTGTCGACACCGGCAGCTCCTGTGACGTCCTCTTTATGTCAACCCTGGAGAAGATGGGGCGGCGGAAAGAAGACTTACGACCTCGCTCGGGTCCCGTGGTTGGATTCACGGGTCACTCCACCCCCATCATCGGCACGATCCATCTCCCGATAACACTCGGAAACGCACCAGACTCGGTGACCCTGGCGGTGGAATTCATCGTCTTGGGGATCAGGTCGGAATATAATGGGATCATCGGCCGACCCCTGCTCAACGCAGTCGGCGCGGTAGTCTCGACCCTCCACCGGACTATCAAGTTCCGAACGCCGGGGGGAATGGGGCAAGTCGAAGGCGATGCGGGGAGACCGAGCACCTGCTATCTACTGGCGGAGGAAGGACCCGAGGATCGCCTAGCCGATCGGATGGCCGCGCTCGATTTGAGGAGTGGGCCTAGGCCCGCCCCTGTGGAGGAGCAGGAGCAAATCCCGGTCACAGACATCGAGGGCCGGTTCGTCTCGATCGGAAGAGGGCTGAGCCAGGACTTGAGGGATCGGCTGGTCGAATGCCTGGAGGCGAACCTGGACATCTTTGCTTGGTCACCAGAAGACATGCCCGGCGTAGACCCCCAGGTGATTGTCCACCAGATCAACGCCGACCCCAACTTCAAGCCGGTTAGGCAGAAGAAGCGCAACCTGGGTGGCGAGAAGATGAAGGCAGCCTCCGAGGAAGTGGAGCGTCTCCTTGATGCCGGCTTCATACAAGAGGTCTGGTACCCGGAGTGGCTGTCGAACGTGGTGATGGTCAAGAAACCCAACGGGAAGTGGCGAATGTGCGTGGACTTCAGTGACCTCAACAAGGCCTGCCCCAAGGACAGCTATCCCTTGCCGCGTATCGACCACCTGGTGGACAACGCCTCGGGATACGAGATGCTAAGCTTCATGGACGCTTACTCCGGATATAATCAAGTCCAGATGGACCCCCGGGACGAAGAAATGACAGCCTTCACGACGGACCGGGGAACTTACTGCTACAAGAAGATGCCCTTTGGCTTGAAGAACGCGGGGGCCACCTACCAGAGAATGGTCAACAAGGTCTTCAGCTCCCAGATCGGGAGGAACTTAGAAGTCTACGTCGACGACATGCTTGTCAAATCAAGGCGACCGGAAGACCACATCACCGACTTGCGGGAGACCTTCGAGCGGTTGCGGCGGCACCACATTCGGCTCAACCCCGCGAAGTGCACGTTCGGGGTAAGATCTGGCAAGTTCTTGGGATTTATGATAACTAATCGTGGTATTGAATCTAATCCCGACAAGATCGAGGCACTGATCAACATGCGCGAGCCGACGACGATCAAAGAGCTACAGAGGCTGAACGGGCGCATCACAGCTTTGGGGCGGTTCCTTTCCAAATCGGCGGAAAGATCGCTCCCCTTCTTCAAAGTCCTAAGGAAAGCGATCGCGGAACCTCCAAACAACAGGAAGACGATACATTGGGACGAAGACTGCTCCCGGGCGTTCGAGGACCTCAAAGAACATCTCCGCAACCCCCCTCTCCCGTCCAAACCACGGGAAGGGGAGTCGCTGAGCCTTTACCTGGCGTGCGCGGAAGAGGCTGTGAGTTCGGTGCTGATCCGGGAGGACGGCGGGGTGCAATGGCCGGTGTATTACACGAGCCGGATCTTGAAGGGGGCGGAGGTGCGATACTCGCCTATGGAGAAATTGGCATACGCCCTCGTCCTCTCAGCACGAAGGCTCCGACCCTATTTCCAGGCCCACACCATACTAATCCTGACCGACTCACAGCTGGAGCAGAATCTCAAGAGATTCGATCGAATGGGAAGGATGCTAAACTGGGGAGTGGAACTGAGCGAGTTCGACCTCCGATTCAAACCGTGCACGGCCATCAAAGGACAGGCCCTGGCCGACTTCATCGCCGAGTGCACGACGGAAAGAAATGACCCCCCAAAGGAAAAAGACCCGACGACGGTAATTGCTCAACCCCTGTCCTTTCTTTCGGCTGACCACTTTCAGCCAGGGGATCCAGGAGCGTGGATCGTCCATGTGGACGGCTCGGCCACACAGTCGGGAGGCGGGGCCGGGATCGCGATCCGGTCTCCGGAGGGGAGCATTGTGGAATACGCGTTGCGGTTCGAGTTCCCGGCCACGAACAACGTGGCGGAATACGAAGCAGTGATCAACGGCCTGAGGCTGGCCCTGAAGCTCGGAGCCGAGTCCGTCCGCCTCCTCAGCGACTCGAAGCTCATTGTCAACCAACTCTTAGGGAGTTACGAGGCACGAGAGGAGGCGATGCAAAGATACCTCCCAGTCGCCAGAGCGGCGATGTCCAAGTTCAAGGACGTGGAGGTCTTACACCTCCCACGATCAGAGAATGCGCGGGCCGATGCGCTGTCAAAACTGGCCTCGTCCTCGCCAAAGGAACTAGGCCGCACCATCTACGTGGAGAACCTGCCATCCCCCAGCACGGAGGAGCACGAGGTGATGGCGATCGACCAGGAACCCACCTGGATGGACCCGATCATCCGGTACCTCACTCATGGTGAGGTGCCGGCCGATGGGGACGAACGCCGAACCCTGGAGAGAAAGGCGCTCCGATACGTAATCCATGAGGGAACACTCTACCGAAGACGATGGACCAAGACGGATGTCCTCCCGTACCTGAAGTGCATCGGGCCGCAAGAAGCTGACTACGTCCTGCGGGAGGTTCACGACGGGATCTGCGGGAATCACCACGGGGGCAAGATAGTCGCGCAGAAGATCTTGAGGCAGGGATACTACTGGCCGACCCTGACCCAAGATGCCACAAGCTACGTCCAGAGATGCCAAGAATGCCAGAGGTATGCCCACCACATCTCGACTCCTCCATCAGAGCTCATCCCTATCGTGAGCCCCATCCCCTTTGCAAAATGGGGGCTCGACATCCTCGGACCGTTCAAACCAGGACGAGGGCAGCGGAAACACCTGATCGTGGCAGTGGACTACTTCACCAAGTGGATCGAGGCCGAGCCGTTGGCAACCATCACGTGGAAGAAAGCGAAAAGCTTCGTGTGGAATTCCATCATCTCCCGATTCGGAGTACCACGGGCCATCGTCACAGACAATGGGAAGCAGTTCGACTCAGCAGGGTTTAAAGATTTTTGCGAGGAATGGGGAATCAAGCTCCTCTTCGCCTCGGTAGCACACCCCCAGACCAACGGGATGGCAGAAGCGGCCAACAAGTGCATCATAGAGCCCCTCCGAAAGAAGGTGAAGGACGCCGAAGGGAACTGGCCGGAAGAGCTCCCCGGGATACTCTGGTCATACCGGACGACCCACAAGGAGGCTACAGGCGAGACCCCCTTCATGCTCACCTACGGGGCCGAGGCGGTGGTACCGGTCGAATTAGGTGAAGAATCTCTGCGCCTCAAGTACTTTGACGAAGACCGGAACTCGCATGGCCTAAGGCTCAGCCTGGAGCTCCTCGACGAACGACGGGAGCAGTCACTGGCCACCATCATCCGCCAAAAGCAGAAGGTGGCCCAATACTACAACGCTCGGGTGCGGGGGAGAAGCTTCCACCTTGGGAACCTGGTCCTCCGGAAAGCGGGCTTCACCACTGATACCGCTCGCAAAGGGAAGCTCGCGGCTAGATGGGAGGGACCCTACCAAGTCGTCGAGGTCCTTGGACCCGCAGCCTATCGACTAGCCGACATGGAAGGGAGAGTTCTCACTCACACTTGGAACGCGGAACATTTACGCAAGTATTTTCAATAGATGTATCACTTCATATGAAATAAATTTGTTTTAAATTCATTCCTTTCCAGATGGAGCAAAAAGGTGTACAGAGGGGTACACGAAGAGGTCGAGGAGCATTCCCCTCCCTCATTGTTCTCCGGGGGCACCGGGGGAGCCACAGGCTGGCAGCTCGCTAGGGTCTCCCCCCTTACTCCGCTCGGTGTCGGAGTATATCCGAAGTATCTCGAAGTTGATCCCCGAAAGCGGGAACTTCTCTTCGATCTCGGACTGGCACCGGGCGAAGACCTTCTCGTACGCCTTCGATAAGGCGGTCTCCACAAAGGAGGTGGCATACTCCGCCACGGCATCCTGAGCGATCCGGGCCGGGTCCACCTCCTCGAGCCCACGCAGCCGGGCCTCTAAGGTCTCGACCTGGCGTTGGTGCTCCGCCCTCTCCTTCTCGATCTCCCGGGATTTCTCTCCAAGTTGGGCTGCAAGGGCCCTCGCCTGCTCCTCCGCCGCATCCAGACGATCGGAGAGCTCCGAGGCTTCGGAGGCAGCGGCCGGGTCGGGGATCTGCTTGACTCCTCCAAACGTGCCGACATCTTTTAAAAGAGAGGCGAGCCGTGACTCGGCCTCTGACTGAGCGGCCAGAGCCACGGCCCTCTCCCGATCCGCCACCTCCAGGGCAGAGGACAGCTCAGTTATGCGGGAGTTCAGGGACTGAACCCGTGCTTCCTCCAACTGACCAGCTTCCTCCTCCTCCTCGCCAGGGACCTCAGGGCCTAGCCCGGCCATGGATTTGGCTTTGGGAAGAGCCGCGAATTGACGCCTCATCGAGAGGCCCGCCGAGGACAACTGTGCCAAAGCAACGAAGGTAAGACGGCGAAAGCAGCTGAAGAACCGGGGGACAAGCAGAGACACACTACCTGTTGGCTAGCCTGGATCACGAAGGTAGCCAAGCAATCGCCTCTGACTCCGTCCAACACCGCCTGGTCGGAAGGGAGACAACAGTTCTCGGCCACCCGAGCGGCGGCTCTGCGGCTCGAGAACACCAACTCCTTCTCTCCCACTGGAAAGCGTGGACGAAGAAGACCCTCCCCTGACGAAGGGAACTCGCCAGGAGCGGAGCGGAACGCCCCGAGATACCGACTGTAAACTTCAGGGAGAGAGCCGTCCGGGAGAGGTGAAAGGCCAGCCCACGGCCAGGCAACCTCGACGGGAGCAGGATGAGGTCGGTCAGCAGTCGGCTGGACGTCGACCCCCTCGACCCCCTCGCGGAGCCTCTTGGGAGACCCCTGCAAGGGGAGAGAGGGAGACGACATCTCCTTTCGCTTCGAGCCTCCGGACGCGGTCACAACCCGTTGCTTCTTCCGGACCGCCAACACATGGTCCCTCCTACGCGGATCCGGGTTCGGGACCTGCACGAGAGCGCTGACGGGAGAAGGACCGAGAGGGAACCCACCTGCGCACAAAGAAGGAATGAGAGGCAGAGCAGAACCTGGGCGACCTCGTGGGGCGAGCATTCGGAGCAGCTTACCTAGGGGCCACACCGTCCGGCGCAAATTGTGGTCACTAAAGAGGAAGTCGATCGAGCGCTCCCTCGTAGGAATTGCCAACATGTCCCTCGCCGTCTGCTGCTCGGCGACCATCGGCTCACCCAGGTTAAGAACAACGGCACCGGCCGCCTTCCACCGAGCCGGGAAGGGTACGCTCGAGGGGAATGTGACGAACACGTATTCCCCCTTCCAGCGTTTCAGAGAGCTTGGCAACCCCAGCACCATGGACATCTTCGGGCGGGCGCTGATGTAAATCCACACCCCCGATTGATGGAGGCTCAGGCGGTAGAACTGGGCAAAGAGGCGGAGAGAGGGCACCACCCCCTTCAGCATACAGACGACAACGAACCCGACGAGGATTCCGATGGCATTGGGACAGAATTGACACAAGCACACATTGTGGGCCTGAAGGAACTCAACGATGAAAGGATGAAGCGGGAAGCGGAGCCCGAAGTGGAAGCACTTCTCATATATTCCGACCTCATTGGGACCAGGAGAGCAGATCCGCTCGTCAGCCCCGGGGGCACGAGCCGAGTAGGGCGGAAGCAGGTAGGTAGAGCGCATGCTCCCGATGGCGGTAGCACAGATCGACGAAGGCCACGCCAAGACCTCAGAAGGAATCCCTGAAAGATCGTCCCCATGCTGACTAGTCGCCGAAGGAGTGCCACCCACCAGACCTGGATCCGCATCGCGCTCCGACCGAACCGAACCCGTAGCAGAGGAAGACGACATGGGGCAGAGCTCAGACAGAAGGGGGATCAGCGCAAAGAAGAAAGACGACGGGAAGGCGGCTCACGAATCCCTCGGCTTCTCCACTTAAAGACGACTCCGCGAGCGGCAGGGATTATCTTGCCGCAACACGTGGCAACATCTGAAGGCCGACGGCGCTTCGGAACCCGCGCCTTAAAAACATCGAACGGGCCAACTCATGATGACGACTAATAAATGAGTCGGCATAGATTGGAGAGCTTGTCAAAGTCGGCAAAAGTCACATCGGCCGAGCCGAGCCGGCCGAGGCCGATCGACCCGACCGATGGGGGCAATTGTTACGCCTATTTGACCGAGACCCAAAGAGCACGAGCCCAGAAGCCCAACTACTGGTCAAGAGCCCATCTGCATCCTCGAAAGCCCGTTCTGCAAGGGCCCTATAAGGGGCCTCCACGAACTTCGATCCAACCCGGCCCCAATAACCCGCTGGCCACTCGCCCACTCCTGCGAAAACCACTCCCCCGGACGCGCGACCACTAAATAGCGATAATGGGGAGGTGCTGACAGGGCGGAGAGAGCGGCGGCAAGGGGGGACTGATGGGGCACGAGCGATGGTGGGCGTGGGACGTGGGCCAGAGGCAATCACGCGGGGAGCTCTACAAAAAAGCCAGGAAAACGACGAAGGAGAGGACGGCATCTGAGGTAACAAAACCTAAGGTACTCCATCAACGACCTCGTTCCCCCAATTCATCTCCTTCCTCCCCCGCTCGCGCCGAGAGACGCCGTCACGATCTCCTCACGAGTCGGACCGTCTCCGCCGGGCCTCCTTTCTCAGATCTCTATCTGACTTAGGCATCGGAGGGGATTTGGCCGGAACCAAGGTCCGGCCCCCTGACGAGCGTTCTCGTCTACGCAGGTGAACAACAGACCAACGGGCCGAGGCTACCCCTCGCCCCTCTCCGACCACTCGATCAACCGGACGGTGAGGCTTCCCCTCACCCTCAGCCTTCCTTGGCCGAGCACGCCCTACCGAGACCGAGCGTCCTAATCGGGTCTGAGACTCACCCTCGCCACCAGACGGCCGTGCATCTACCCGGACGACTGAGGCTACCCCTCGTCCCCCTCCCAGCCGAGGCCGAGCGCGTCTGTCCGAGGCCGAGCGTCTCAACCAGGGCCGAGGCTTCCCCTCGCCCCTTCTGCACCGATTCGAAGCCCCCGAGGGACCCAAAGCGGGTCCCTTGACCACGTTGACCGGGTTCTCCACGGTCAACGCATTGTAGTGAGAAAACACTCCGAAACACTACCATATCCGTAATGGTAGGATACCCATTCGTGAAAAAGACAACGACTCGTTCATAGTTTCGATGGGGCGGCGGTTTGACCGGGGCGAACCCGTATGGCTTTGATACCAATGTAGGATCCTGCCAAATCAGAGTTAGGATCGATAAATGATGTTGAGACTTACGCTTGCGTATGCGGCACGGTAGTCACAGAACTTCGCCTTCGGATTCACCACGACGGATCGAGTCTTCTCACGAACGGAGTAAGGCTACTAAATCCACAATCTAAATCTCTACTTTTAGATTAAGAACTTGGATAAAGAGAGAGGAAGGATTTCGGCAGAGCTTCGCTAGAATGAAATGCATGCAAGAATGTCATGCAAAAGTGTAAAGAAATGGCTAACCCTTGGGTCTTATTTATAGCCCCCAAGGTAGTTATTTTAGGAGTAATTGTTCCTTTGGAACAATTTAACTAAGGTGTACCATCGTACATGGCATATTATAAGCTTAAGTTGTACCATATGCATGCTACAACATAAGCTTAAGATATTACCTCTTTATTAGCCATATGTCGCATGCACTTATGCACATATAATGCAACTTTCCCATCAATCTAGAGATCCTCTCCGCAAGGGAACATATTCCCTTTGCACACGACTTCGTGTATGCGACGTTCGAGGTCCGTATTCCCTCGTACATCCCCCACAAGGGTGTACAAACGTCTTCCATATCCAACGAGGGAGGGTCAGATCGAGGGTCTGTCGTAATCTCCTCCGATACTTAAGACAGATAATGACTCAAGGAGACCGGTGGTAAGTATGGCTGATCTGTTGGGAGATCAACTGATAGTTATCGTACCAAGTCATGGATGAAATGTAGAGTTTAGGTTGAGCAGATACCGGTGTAGGAGTACCTGACTATTTTGGTTCTCTGCTAATATTCAGCTTATCCCCTCTCTCTCCTTGCCCGAGAGACTACTTATAGGCTTTTGAGGGAAGTTAGATGATAACATTCAAGCTTTTAAGTTGCTTTATTGTTTTTGGCCTAAGCTGGCGATGTTAATGATGAGCTTTAACGGTTAGCCATTGAATGCTTTCATTCTAAGCTGACGCTTTAAATGAAGAAGCCCAACGATCAGTCTAGCTGTCATCTTAAATGAGGAAACGGTCGGCCACATGTGAGGGCCTCCAGGTTGTTGGGCCGAAGTTGTGGGCTTTAGTGGACTTTCGGGCTTGTCTGTTTCAAATAAACTCCTAAGAGATCATTGGACCAGCCCAGTGAGGTAAAAGCACCCACTCCTCTCCATTCTATCATCCTAACCTTTGACATCCATCAAATCCATCTCCTATCATCATCTTCTTCCATCAAATCAATAATGATAGGAGACCGAGTTCTCCCATCTTCCTCCTATCATCCTCACGTCTGGGCTCTGACCACCTATACATATGACATGATCAATTAACAACAAGGCAAAAGTGGAAAATGCGGATAATTTAGATATGTGCTATATACACCCCTACTCATAGGGGTGTATCTAGGAGTTAGTGACAAATTTAACCTGAAATAGAAAAGGACAAAAATGATTTGACAAATGCATTAATAGATTTTCCTAATTTTGGAAATTAAAAGTACATACACCACTAGTTATAAGGGTGTAGATAGCATTACTCATAATTTATGAAATTTTTTTGGATTTAGGGCCTTGACAGGAACCCTATATCTCAGCTTAATGTAAAATGTGATACATATGATTCCATATGAAAGAAGAATATATGAAGGAAACGTTGACCGTAGCGACAGAGTAGAAGACGAAGAGATGAGGTCGGTAGTAGGATGAAGAGAGAATGAAGGTAAAAAAGATAATAAAATTGAATGACAAACCTGTAGGTAAATGGTCCATGTGTTGGGCAATTAGGTCTGTGTTAGCAACTCCCGGGCATTAGCTCATTATTATTCAAGAAAATGGACCATGCCATCAAATAACTGACAATATTTAGTTGTGAAGTATTTACCCTTCAGAATTTTAAGACACTGCAAAATTACAATTTATTCACAATCCAATATATTTATTTACACAGACGGGGAATATTCCCTACAGAAGTAAAAGCAATCTACTGTGTGTGTCTCCATTCAGTTTAGGGAATCAGTTCGATTAAGTGCAAGGAAAATTAAATCCAATCCAAAAATGAAACTTCTTCGGGTTTTTCGCATATTCATCTCTTAAATCTTGCATATTTTGATGTTTGTCCCTTAATTCTTCGTATTTTGAGTTTAATCACTCAAATCTTAAGTCATTAACCTAAATAGTCCCCTTATCCTATATTCTGTTAATTAGTTAGATTAATTAACGATTAATTAACAATTAGTGTTAATTAACTATGAATTAAGTCCTAATGGAAGAGGGAGGCGGGGGAGGCGGGAGGGGGTGGGGGTGGGGGAGGAGGGGACTACAGTTAGGAGGGGGAGGGGATGGCGGGGGAGGGGGAGGGGGAGGCTCATCCCCATTCTCCCCCACCTCCCCGCCACCGTTCTCCCCCTCATCCCCCCCTCATCCCCGCCGCCGATCTCCTCCTCCTCATCCCCCCTCCCTACCGCCGATCCCCCCCCCCCCCCCCCCCCCCCCCCCCCCTCCTCCATGCCACCGATCTCCCCTGCTCATCCACATCCTCCCCGTCGCCGATCCCCCTCCTCTTCTCCCTCATCCAGATCCTCTCTGTCGCAGATCCACCCTGCTCTTCTCCTCCCCATCTCATTCCCCTCCTCACTGCTGCCGATCTCCCACCTCATCTACGCTGCCAATATGACCCCACCCCTACCCCCCCCCCCCACCTCCCCCTTCATCGCCCTCATCCCCTTTCCTCACCGCCATCGCCCCCTCCTCCTCACCCTCATCACCGTCGCTATCGCCGCGAATAGGCTGAACACGTCAGCACTAACAGAGTTTTTTAGCAGAAAATTAGAGTGTGGGACTATTTTGATTATAGTTAATGATTTGAGAGATTAAACTCAAAATACGAAGAATTAAAGGACAGATATTAAAATATGCAAGAATTAAGAGATGAATATACGAAAAACCCAACTTTAGATGATACCAACCAATTTTCCTTCTGTAAGAATTAATTCAATGGAAAAGATAATAAATATTTTCAATTTTAGGCTTTGCATCCCATTTTCTCCCGCCTCCCTACCCCTAAAATCTTCCTCTAATCCACAATAAACAGAAAAAGATAAATAAAAAAACCTAATATAAACTGTAAATCTGAAGGGTGTAATAGAACGACCAACTGTAACGGCGGTTCTCCATTACAATCCTTCCTTTTCAAACCCATTATTACTACTGTGCCCCGCGGCGGCGGCGGCGGCGGCCGCCATCTCGACCGACATCGTCCCTTCTTTCTTGCTCCCGCTTCTTCTGATCAACCCATACAACTTCTTGAACTCTCGCACCGTCGCGTCCTTCCCCATCCCCAACCCCAACCCGCCTCTGACCCCGCACCCTTCGATCTCCAACCCGCTCTCGCTCATCGCCCTCCTCCTCTCGATCGCCGGCGGCTGATGCAATGCGTTGATCACCGTCTTAAGAGCTCTGCTCGGCGATCCCCTGTTTGCGATCATGATCTCTCCGACCTCCGCCGGGCTCAGCTTGGCTCCGCTCATCTGAAACCCTTCTTCCACCTGCGGGTACAATTTATGATCCTTCAGCCCTAAATAACTGCTCGCCAGCGTCTTGAACGCCGTGAAATCGCATAGCGGGAAATAAATGTGCACGTCGATCCTCCCCGGCCGCAGCACGGCGGGGTCCACCGCCGTCTTCTCTCCGCTCATTGTGAAAACCATCACCCTCTCCTCGCCGCAGCACGAAAAGACTCCATCCATGAAACTCATCATCGCAGTAATCTCCCCCTTGTTATCGCCATTCGCCAAATACCGATCGAGGTCTTCGACCAGGATGACGGATTTTGGGCTAGTTTGCAACAGGAGAGATTTGAGATCGGACCCCTCGGACACTTTCGACAGGTCGAGGTCGTAGACGTCGAAGCAGAGGAATTTGGCCATGGCGGCGACGAACGTGGACTTGCCGGTGCCCGGCGGGCCGTAGAGGAGGTAGCTCCGCTTCCAGACCCGGCCCAAACGGGCGTAGTAATTCCGGCCCTTGAGGAAAGATTCGAGATCCGACTTCACCCGCGATTTCAACTCGGGGTCCATGGCCACCGTCTCGATCGTCGACGGGTGCGTGAACGGAACCGACCTCCAGCCGTTGGATGGTTGGTGGTTGGTGAAGAGCTTGATTTCTCTTTTGCGAGTCTCGAGGTCGTCCGCGACGGCCTCCACGTGCTGGACGTAGGGGCGGAGGACGCGGTGGCGGTCCTGGCGGAGGACGCGGAGGCGGAGGGAGCCGTCGTGGTGGGACCAGTGGAGGCGGGCCCCACGATAGAGGTCGGAGACGGGCTCGGCCGGGGCGGGGTGGAGGAAGAAGTCGTTGGGCTTGCGGCCCGTGGAGAAGATTTGGGCCCGGTCGGAGTCCTCGACGGAGGGGAGGGAGGCCACGTAGGCGGCGGCCTTGCGGTACAACGGGTTCTGGTGGCCGTTGTCAGCATGCTGAGGGATCTCGTAGGTCTGGCACGATTGCGCCCACTCGTCGATGGACCGCCAGCAGCGGACCAGCAGGAAGAGGACGGGCTTCAGGGATAACACGATCCGCAGGAGCAGCAGACCGCATGCCGCTGCTGCTGCGGCCGAGAGGAGGCCTGAGATGCTTAGGTTCATCTTTTAATTCAATCGATGTGGGACTTAGAAGTTAGAGGAAAGAGAGAATTTTTATGGAAGAGAAGAAGAGGCTGCTGGTTGGGAACGGCGCTGGCCGGCCTCGTACTGAGTCAAAAATAAACAACGAACGAACGAACGAACGAACGGCGAATATAGATAGAATTAAAAAAAGCATCCGTATTCAAGAAGCTGGTTTCATTTCCACATCCACAATGTTTTTACGTAAACTAATAGAAATAGGAGGTGGGAGAGACATCAACTTGACTAAATATTTTTATAATCGGTAAAACTTTTGTCCCTTGATTGGCCTGGCCCGTGATAAGATCCAATGGCTGTAATGGAAATGGTCAAAACCATAAACCATGTTCTAGAAATGAAGTGTTGTTTCAGTGAAACAGGCAAAGTGTCGGCTAGGCAGAAGTATTTTAAATAAAAGAATAATGGGTATCATATGACATGTATACAAGCCACAAAAAGTGGGATGGTACACGCTCATATGGGCTTGTAATTGTTGTATCACCCCGTCACTTTTTGTGTCTTGTTAAATGAATAGATGACGCTCATGACATATGATACCCATTATTCTCTTTAAATAGCAATAGTCACAATTTCTATACATCCCCGCTATTAGTCTAGTATCCGAGGCTTCCTCTTACATAAGATCGAGGATTCAAATGTTCAAGCTAAAAACGTAATTACTTGGATTCGCATCACATACCGGTTTCCCATGATTTAGCCATGTAAGAACGTGCAGAGGTACTAATCCGAGCTTACGATTTTTTTCATTTCGAAAAAAAATGGAGCAAATAAGGGGAAAATATGGCTTTGGGCTATTCGTATGCTTGAGAAACCATGCGAGTGTTTGGGATAGTTTATCACTGTTTGTATCGTATCCACGTTTTTCACTTGAATAACTTTATATCATGTTTGAATCCATTAATCAGAGAAATAAGGATACAAATCAAGTTCGTTAAATTAAGGATTTGATTACAGGATAACATGATTACATGCCAGTTGGACTCGGTGGTTGTCTCGAGGCACACAGAGACATGAATGAACAAAGCCAGCCAGCCAACACCATCATCATAGCTAGCTAACTTGAACGCAACCAGGGGACCATCCGAAACGAAACTGAACCGGTCCCATGATCCCATCTCGTCATCATCGTTTGATTGTATTTTTATTTCGTTCGTGTCGTGCAAGAGTCGAGAACGCAAAATGACTAAAAACTCTGCAAAGCCCAAAAGACACGGCTGGGTTCGGTCCAACCGAGTTGTCGAGGCCCACCCAATCTGACGGAGCCCTCTACACAAAAAAGCTAGCTAGAGTCCACGGTCCGGTTCGCTTACCGGTTCAGATGGAAACAGTCAAGAGGTTGAACAAATTGTGAGAGGGGTGGGGAAAATGGGCCGTTAGGTGGAAATTTTGTTCGAACACGGAAGTAACGAGTTGTTTTGTTTTCATTTCTTTTGAATTATTATATGAATATGCTAATTTGCCGACTAAGATAGCTACGATTAGAGACAGGACTATGTGGAAGTTGGCCTGAACAGCTGCCGAGAGCAAGAAAATAAAAATGAAGTTATTATTATGTACTAACACTATTTTCGCTAAAGGTTGGTGCATTGGACCACAGCTTCTGGGTTCGATCCCAGCGAAGGCTGTGGCGGAGGCAGGATGAGGCAAAGGGGGGGAATTGTCTCCACTAACAAGTGCCGAAGTAAAGGCCGTGTACCTGCAATCACTCTGTTAAAAAAAGGAGATAGCTCAAACTTTGGCAGTAGAGTCTGCACAGAGGTGATGGGCATTTAAGGCTACTACCCATTTCGAGCTAAAGGCTTCAAAGTCAGTAAATTTTTGCCATTTTTTTTGACGTGCTATCTGCACAACATCTAATGCGGTGTATACACAGAAAGAAATGTTTGAGACGGTTGAATTGATTTGATGGCTGCTCAGTGTGACAAATGATGCAAAAAAAAAGGTGAAGATGACGCACATCATTCAATTGTTGGGAGCTCTCGTGGACAAACGTTGATTATTTTAATTATTTTTATATAAAAAAGCAAAAGAAAAGCAAGCTGTTGGGTGCTCCATATAACGCCATTGTCTCTCTCTCTCTCTCTCTCCGCCCCCTCACCGCTGTCCGACGACAGTCCTGCAGAACCCCGACGACCTCGAGCCCATCGTGACGTGGCCCTCGCCATCGTGATTGTCCTCCCTGACGTGCCAATCCCTGAGAGGAGTCGTTCTTGGGACTGCAGAGAACTTGTCGACTGCGACGTCAAGGGCGAGGACAGTCACCCTGTCGGGGATGTCAG
The DNA here is from genome assembly GCA_030789695.1 of Scilla litardierei. Classification (NCBI taxonomy): domain Eukaryota; kingdom Viridiplantae; phylum Streptophyta; class Magnoliopsida; order Asparagales; family Asparagaceae; genus Scilla; species Scilla litardierei. Next base: position 19,043,076 of record CM061132.1, on the reverse strand, counting down.
CAGTTTGTTGATTCCCTCTGTTGCGGCTACTGCCGAGAATGCCCAGTAGTACCCTGATATATACATACAAAAAAGGATCGATGGCATTGAAAGCATGAAACCATGCAAACCGCAAGACACGCCCCGCATGGTTGGATGTTTGTTGCTCCATCATAACGTGCACCACTGCCCTCCACGCATGACATCTTGGGGCCCACGCCAAGCTTTGATGCCATCTGTTCTTTCCCAAAAAGCTGTGGGCCCTGCCCACTCCAGCACGTGTCACCTAGAGCTCATGTCCAGGTCTCCCGTTACACTCACCCTCTCATTTGGACTTCGAGATCGCTGGAAAAATTACGACGTTCAGGTCGAGGGCACGCAACAGCGCGTTCTGGCTCATGACTTGGATTTCTCCGACGGTATTATCGTCTAGGCTCTCCCCGAAACACATCGACAGCATCATGCGGTACAACGCAAACCGCAAGCTCTCCAGCGGGACCACCATGTCGTCACCGTGTCGTGACTATTCGTAGAGGAGGCGAATCAAATCATGGACGACGGAGAAGTGGAAGTCAGCGTAGAACTTGGCGTGGTGCGGTTGAAGGATACCGTAGACCATGTTGCGGAGGAGGAGACGGTGGAGAGGTACGACTGAGGAGATGTCGTGCCTGTTGCTGGTCTTGAATCGGTGGGCGACAACAGGGGCAGGGCGATAGGCAAAGGCGGGGCCGAGCTGGATGAGGGCCTCGTGGGCAAGCGCACGATCGGAGATGAAGATCTCTGGGCGGGTGCCAATGGAAAGGTTGAGGATGGGCCCGTGGTGGAGGTGGAGCTCGCGGAGGATCGAGGTGAACTCGAGGATGGGCTTTCGGAGCCATAGGACATTGCCCAGGAAGTGAAATGCCCCAGGGGCTGGTGGAAGCTTCGTCCCATGAGGACCCGTGAAGACATCTGCAGCCTCGACGAATGGGGCATATATTAACTGCTGAATGCATGATAACAACAGATGCCCGCAAGAAGAAGTGGGGCAGATATTAATGGCGTTTGTGATGAGGCAACCTGGAAACAGCTCAGCTAGTTGTTTCTTTAGTGATTTCTTAAGGAAATGCTGGCATGATGGCATTTTTTGTGAAGGTTAATAGATGAAACTTAATACATGCTTCAATGTTTGTTGGCCTTTTGTGCATTTTAGATCTAGATGAATACTCTCTAGAAAGGCTTTAGGTTCATATTAATAGTACAATATTTTTGTTGCTTAGTCATTGCTTTTGACTGTAGGTGAGCAAGAAGATTGCTGATGCGTGCTGGAGAATCACGTGGTGACGCTGCTGTGGGATTTGAAAGCTTTTATCAACCTTTTGACCAAAAAAAGCCGACACAAAGCAAATATAAAGCTTACAAAGCCCATACCGACAACTTGGCAAAATCATAGTCCATGTTGGCATAGAAAAGATGTACAAGTCTATGATAGCAAAGATAAATATTTTCAGTAGAAAAGAGATTTGCCAAGTTTTGAAATTTCAATATGCTATCAATGCCATAGTTTTCTAAATGATCCATTTTTACGAATTTATCATGAAGAATTTGCTTATTGGAAATTTTAACGAAATGCTCATAAGTAGTGGTTCTAAAAAGATAGGGGCAAGATAATTTCCTTTTCAGAGAGGGATTCATTTGTAACATTCCTCTTCTTTGAAATCAATCTCTTGAAAGGCATCTAGATAAAATAAAATTGATTTATAAAACTAGATATGTAAGAATATCAAGATGCAAATAAAGTAAAAGTTGTTAAGAGGAGTTTTTACCTTGAGATAAACTTGTGAGGATGATGAGAGGAGGTGAATAACCAAGAGAGCTCAAATTGCCAAAAGAAAATTTTCAAAGAGATGAAGGGATGGGTAGTCGGCTACCTAGGGTTTTAACCATGGGGTTTTCTTAACTATGAGATGAAAAGAGATGGAGAGTTATGGCCCTTAGATCAAGAGATGAAAAGTTGAAATCATGTTTGCGTATTGGGTTTAAGTTACCCTTTGGATGTGAACCCAATAACTCAATGAAAACCCAATAGGAGTTAAAACACAAACCCAGAAATCCGCACATGGTAGTCGACTCCCTGATGGTGGTAGTCGACTCCCTGCTGGGCTGAGCCGTTTTCTCATCCCGAGGGATTTTGGTCCAAATGTGAGTGCGTATATTCTGAAAATCTACTCTATAATGATTAGATAAACACGTATAAGCATATAAAATCAACAATCATTTAATCATCTAAGCAAATTTTAAATTTAGCAAAGCAATCTTATTTAGTTGCAAAATGTTTTGGTGATGATCTTGTTCTTCCTCCATGTTTTCATTTTAGAGTACCTGAAAATATAAACGTTTATGGTACTCTTTTATTGTTGAGTCCAAGAGGTTAGTCTTTAGGAAACCAAACCAATATGGTTTAGTTCCTTCATGGAAAATGTATTTATAATTTTTGTTTAAATGAACTTGCTGAACAAAGTTTGTAGTGTACCTTTTCTTCCTTTGGTCGGACAAGTTCTTTGGTATCCATATGCTCAGAAAATTATTGTTAGAATGATGCATCCTAGTATGCTTAACCCGTTTCTTGGTATGATTTGAATCATATCCAAGTCCGGTTTTGCTAGATGAGGCTTTTTGATTATCTATTAAACTATCTAGCTTTCTTTTTCCTTTGTTGAAATTTTCAATAATTTTCATCATAGAGTCGTATTTATTTTTGACGGATACGAGAAGATTATTTAAACTTTCAACTTTCTCATTCATGAAAAGAATATCTTTTTGCAAAGAGTCATTTTTTCTTTGAGAAAACTATTCTTCTTAATAATCTCTTCTTCCTCTTTAACATCCTTTTTAATATTCCTAAGTGTTCTTCTATGTTCTTTTATGAGCTTTTCATGCATTTCGCATAGTTTCTTATATGCTTCCCTATAATCCATATCTTCATCATCACTTGATGATGAATCACTTTTACTATATGAATCATGATACGAGCTTATCTTAGAGGATGTGGAAGCCATGAATCACATGTGTGTTGTTTCTCTTATTTCATCATTGTCGTCTGCTGAGGGTTCATCGGACGAAGAGACATCGCTCTGATCGAAAGCTACGTTAGCTTCCTTCTTGGTCGTCGGAATTTGTTTCTTCCATTATTTCTCTTTTCATTGCTTTCTCGGTTCTTCCCACGATCTCTGGAATCACGGTTGTTTCTTTCCTGGGGTAATCTCTTTTGACGTGTCCTGGTTTATTGCAACCAAAACAAATAATACCATTAGTAGGTCAGATAGAACGTTTACCATACTTACTTGTGATGAAATATTTAAAGTTTTTTGAGATGAAAGCAATATGATCCTCTTTGTTCGTGTAGTCGGAATCTTCTTCTTGAGCTTTGAAAGCAAGATTCTTCTTCTTTGGTTTTTCTTCTATCTTCTTGTCTTCTTCAAGTTCAATCTCATATGCCATGAGATTTTCCATCAGCTCTTCGATGGTTAGATCTTTTACGTTGTGTGCTTCTCGAATCGCAGTTGTTTTTCCTATCCATTCGGGTCGGAGAGATCTCAGTATTTTCATCACCTGATCGTATTCAGACAGTTTCTTGCCTAAAACTACAAGCTCATTAGTGATGTTAGTAAATCGAGTATTCACGTCTGTGATACTCTCTCCTTCTTCCATTTTGAAAGATTCAAACTTGGAATGTAAACCATTAATACGAGATTCTTTTACCTTCTCGGTTCCATCAAGACTTACCTGAAGGGTGTGCCATATTTGATATGCCGTCTCGCATTGAGAAACACGATTAAACTTATTACATGTTACTGCACAGAATAATGCGTTCATTGCTTTTGCTTTGAGGTTGGTTTTCTTTTTCTCATCTGCTGACCATTTTCCGAATTCGATTTCGGTAGGTTTGTTGTACGATGCTTTAGTAACCGTCCACGCTTCGATGTCTAGTGATTTAAGACGAGTCTTCATCTGGATCTTCCAGCTAACGTAGTTTGTTCCGTTGAACAAGGGTGGTCACATGGTGTTGAGACCTTCAGAGTGAAACGATGTTGATGCCATCACCTTTATAGCCTTGCTCTGATACCAAGTGTTGGATCCTATAGATGGCAAACAACACTAGAAGGGGGTTGAATAATGTTGTATAAAAATAAACTTTTTCGTTCTAATTGGTTAGCACAATTCAAAGCCTTCTAATGTTGCCTAAGAAACCAAGTAGAGCGATCTACGCTTGGCTCTTAATTAACTAGGGTAATCGTCAAAAGAATCAGAGAAAAAAACACTTCTGATAGTTGACTCCCTATGAGCAGTAGTCGACTCCCAGTGAGAGATTATGCACAGCTTAATAGACAGAATGAAATAGATGCGATTACAAATGATATCTTTATACACTGCGGATAACAGAAAGTTAATCTTAGCAAAAGATAAACAATAATCAGCAGATAATAATATAAGTACAAAGATAGACAAACACAGAAAGATTCAAATGCAAACACAAGGATTTTTATCCTGGTTCCCTACATCCGTGGGTACGTCTAGTTCCCGACCAATCCGGTACGAGATTTTCACTATCTGCCTTGGCAAATACAAGCACCTAACTCCACTCGTTAGGATTTTCCCACACACCTAGCCTTGACCAGGATTTCCGATTGCAACACTAATACCTAGACTTGTCTAGGATTTTCAACACCCTTACAACAAAGGGCCAGACACAAAAGAACAATATCCAACTCACCACAATATTTGGTGGAGTTTGGATTTACACCCAAATTCTATAGCCAAGAGTAATAGATAACAATGTGTATTCATGGCTTAATAGAATATGATCTTAGATCACACAAAGATATGAATTGAGTCTTTGTGGTCTAAGTCAATGTTTTCAAAAATCCTTTCAAATAGAATCAAAGAATAGAGAATAACGATTTTGAAAAACAATAGCCAAATAAAAAATTGATCTCAAAATAATGTTAACTTAAAAGAAAAGAGATCAGAAATATAAACGCACAGTTGGCTAAAAGAGATGAGAGCTGAAAATTGAGATCATTTAGAACTTTTGCACTAGAAAAGAATTTTGAATTCAAGTATATTGTGTTCTTGAATCTCAAAAGAATGATCATCTATGTATAGGAGAAATGAGAGGATTCGAATTTCAAATTTGTTTGACTTTTGTCCCGAAAATCTTGGGAGCAATAAGTTGGAGAGATAAAAAGAATCAGGTCAAAACGTTGAAATTCGACAGTCGACTCCTTAGGAGTGGTAGTCGACTCCCAGAGTGTTTCAGGAGAAAACAATTCTCAGCTGGTAGTCGACTCCCACTCTTTGGTAGTCGACTTCCAGAGAAGTTTCTTCTAAAACTTGGCTAGTAAGACATGTAGTTAGCTCCTGGGTGTAATGGAGATTAAGTAACAAGATGAGAAGTGACTAGCAAAACCTCTCAATAGTTTTGAAAATGATTTTAAAAGTATTTAAAATATTTAACTTCGAAATCATTTGTGTGTGTGTGTGTGTGTGTTGTTTATACTTTTTGCTTTAACATAATCCTAAAAGGACACAACTCACACACTGTAGACTTAGGACACGTCTTCCAATAGCTTGATCAAGGATGAGGTAGATGCGAGCTTCTCTTTGAGCTTCTTTTCAATTTGAGCGTGAGCTTCATCATCAAGCTAGTAACATTGTCCTTATCTTTGTTAAGTGAGCATAGATTGTGCTTCTTCGGAGTATGTATAACGCTTTCCATTTATTTTGCATAATCTGCAAACTTAATTGTAGTGTAGTTAGTACACTATCCTCATTTGGTGTGCTCATCATCAAAAATACTTGGGGATGGAATTCAATTTCCATCACCCTCCGTAACCCACACCATCGTGACAGCCAACCCCCACTGCAACCCCTACAGCAGGCGTGCACTGTCGTGCACTACCACAACTCCCACTGTCATGCACATCAGCGTGAGCTCGCCGTCGTTAGGTCTTCGTCGCGAGCTAAGATTTCTTCACCCGATACAGTAAGAACGTTTCTCCAAAAAAGAACTCTGCTAGTCTTAGTATGTGTTATATTTAAAATAGAACTATGTTTGTCTATTTGAACATCATGATCTCACCAAACTATGGAAGATGTAAGTTTTAAATCCCGAAACCTACAAAAAATGTTTCATATTTCTTCCTGATGACAAAGAAAAATCTGTAGACTTAGCACATGAGTCGTAGAACTTGAGTTATTCTGTATGTTGTTATGTTGTGAACAAGTATGTGATTATACAGTTTCATTCCATCTCATTGCCTAGAGAAGATCATTGAAGTTTGCTTCAATATAAAGTTCTTAGGTTAGTATGACAATATGTGCTTCCTATTTTATGTAGTATTCATATTCGCATGGACTTGGGGTTTACTGATAAGTATAATAACAAGCTTAAAAATGAAAACTGTGTCACCCCCTAAAACGAAGGGAAAAAATGCTCTTATTTGCAAACATCAACTAAACAGCTACCAATATAAAATTAATGTTTTAATGATTAAAATTAATTTTTTAACTAAAAATTAATGTTTTAACTAATTTAATTTTAATTTCGGACTTGCTACTTGTGCTCTATACTATGTTGATGTAGTTTCTATTTTAACTTACTAATGTCTTTAACTTGCCATGGACGGTAGAAAGAAATCTGACAGTTGGAGAGCCCACGATCGATTTTTAAGCTTATTTTCCTTTCTATTTTCTAATTTACAGTCTTATGAATGCAAGATTTTGTAAATATCGGGGGTGATGAGAAATCTTTTTCACAAGTTAAAGTATTATAACTAAATACGCGAGCATACTTAATAAACTATTTTTTCAAACTTCTCTTCCGAAAAAAATACATAACACACAACAATAACCGACCTCAAGAAGGATAGAATATATGATACACTAGATATGTAGATATTAGGGGTGTGCACGGGTACAGGTACCCAGATACCCGATCGGAACCTACCCGATCGGGTAGGTTCCGAGTAAATACCCATTAGTTCTGTGTAGGATCCGAGTAGGAAAATTAGGAACCTGTGTATCAGGTCCGGGTTCGGTTCCCATCTATAGGAAACGGGTACTCAGACCCGGAACTAAAAACTGGCTAAAGACTTGGGTATGGTGTTGGAGAGATAATTGTGCGACATGTTCAAGAACTCAATATTGATCAATCCACCAAACGATTCAGGAATTTGACCTTGGAATGAATTATCAGAAAGATCCTGTTACGACCTCAAGATCGGCCTAGACGATCTAGGCCCATTTGTTCAAGGCCTGAGTATTGGCCCGTCGAATCTCCATAATGAAGCATAGTTCGTCGAAGTTCCCCGAGGATTAAGGAAGCTCGCCTAGCCAAACGACAAGCTCTCCCTTAGGGCAGCTCGCGTCCTGAGCAGCTCGCCCCACAGGAAGCTCGCCCAAACATCGTTCACCTACCAGCTCGCCCATGGAGGAAGATGACATGCCACTAGCAGTTTCACTACCGACAAGTCTGACAAAAGTGCACCTGGCCGCTTCGTCGCCTGACCATCTGTCGAAAGCACGCCTAGCCATTTCGCCGTCAGACAGCCTGACAAAAGTGCCGCATGACATTTACGGCTCTGACCGCCTGACAAAAGCATGCCTGACACGTTTAGCCTTGACGCCAACGGTTGGCTCCTTGACATCCTGACACTATCAGCTCAGTAATAGCAACTGACTCTAGCAGTATATAAATACCCCCTACTCCAATGAGAAAGTGGGGTTGGTTGAATGAATCAGTAACAAATCCCTAACACATCTAATATCTTTCTCTCAGTCATTCCTTTCCATTAGTCCGCCACTCAAGTGATGATCTGCCTTAAGATCGCTCTTCATGCCCGACATCTCTTCTCCAGTCATATACTGACTTAGGTATCGGAGGGGCTGCGGGCTGAAAGCCGGCCCGGCCTTTCTGACGAGTTGCTCTTCTTGTAGGAAGGTTGCCCTTGCTGCCACCAGACGAGTGACATGCACCATTCTTCTCCAACAGACGGGTAACTCTCGTCAAATCGCAGGCGACCTACTCCATCCTACGGGCAAACTCGAGACCCTCGTCTTCAAATCACCCTCGGACCATGTAACAGCTGGTATTTCTAGGCGTGTTGATTTTTGAGTATCCGTACTTTGTTTTGATCGTACGGATGTTTCCGTGCGTAAGTCCTATTTCTACGCATAGACGCGAGAGCGTCTCTGTTTTTTTTATTTTTACCATGGCGTGATTGATTAACTTATAACCTTAATTAATTACTCCCAACTAACTTATTAATTAACCCAACCCTACAAAATGATTCCCACCGAAATATATCGGTGAGATCCAACAACCATCTTCAATCTCCTCCCCCATATACAGCTTTCTCTCTTCAAGCTGTCTCCCCACCTTCATTGTTCTTATAACCACAGCAGCAAACAACAACAGCAAGGAATGACAACGATTCCCTCTCCCTACAAATCAATCCCCAAATTGAAATCCATCAAAGCCAAAACAAACAGTTAGCCAGAAATCCACGCCAAATCAAAACCCAATTCAACATTCACCAAATCAAAAACCAAATCCAATTGAAACTGAAATCAGAGAGAAGAGGAAAAGATAGAATTGAGATCTACATTTCAGATCGAATCTATTACAACACAAATTATTTCTCCCGTGCCCTCTCCCCCTAACCTCAGGTTGCCACGCTACCCCTCCATTTGCCGTGAGCAGCCGTCGCCCTTCCCTTGCAGGCCACCGTCCCTCCTCCTCACTGCTGGACGTGCACACCGCCTACAACAGCGCCTGTCGCCCTGCTGCTCGACCCCCCGCCGCCCCCTTGCCCAGCCGCACCGCTGCCCTAGCCCAGGCCGCCTCACCCCAAGCCCCTTGCTGCTCTAGCCGTCGCCCCTTACTGCCCTAGTCGCCGCCTCTTGAGCCCACCTGCAAGAAGAAGGGGAAGGAAAAGAACAGATTAGAAAGTGTTATTAAAAAAGGTTAGCTGAGAAGAAGTCAAAACTGAAGAATAAAAGAAAGAAGTCGTTAAATAAGAAGAAGAAAAGGTAAATTATTCCTATTGGGTTTAAGTTTGCTAATGGTATTGGGTATATGCCTATTGGGTTTTAAATTATTTGGGTTTGTGGTATTATTGCTTATTGGGTATGAAGTGAGTTTGAGTATGGATTTTTGGTTTTTAAGATATACTTAATGAGTACGGGTATGGGTTTAAATTATTGCTATTGGGTATGGATTTTTGGGTATAAAGTTATCCTTTTGGGCTTTAGTTAGCTTATTGGATTTTTGGGTTCAATGGATTTATTTGAGTCTTGAGTATGAGATTATTAACCTAATGGAATGAATTTAATTAAGTAAATTGGTTATTTGGGTTGGATCTATTAAGCTAAATGTTAGTATTATAGGTGTGTACTGTTAGTCTGCTACATCCATAACAGTTTATATATGTTAAGAATAAACGTAGGTTAGTTTTAACGGTATGACCTAAGTTGTGTAAGCATTTAATTAGTTAAACATGTTGGCTTATTTTCCTATATTTAATGACGCAGATAAGTCGCGTCTTTTCCTACCGTTGCTCGGACACCAAAAACTGTCCCAGTCAGGCAAGCGTGTATTTTCCTACATTTTCTAAATGTTACTTCATTTAAACTGCCTTATACCATGCTTATTACTCCGCAAATTAATTGCTAGAAATGCCTGCTAAATATATAAACGAACTTGGTAATCATAGATGATACATGCCGTTGGCTACCAGACGTTACATGCCGTTGGCTACCAGACGTTACATGCCGTTGGCTACTAGATCGTGCGGGTCAGATGTGACTAGTCTGGCTCGTGTTCCAGTATTATAACTTTTGATGGCCGGTTTGACCGATTCTGACTCGTGGCCCAGAAAATACACGTGGGTGGGGTTGGGTTCGCGGGCACTAGTCAAAAATAAACAGGTCACCTTCGGGGGACACTTAAATGTAGATTCACTTGCTTGCCGCCTAACGACATGAACGTTAGAGACGCACTTAAACACATCATTGAACAAATATCGAACATGTTAACTTATAGAATTGTTGTTGTTTCTTTTTAAAAGTCTGCCATGTTTTAACTGTTAAATAGAATTCCCATGTTTTCACTTTACTAGAACTGCCACGTTTTAATTTATAGTTGAACTGACATGCTAGTGTAAATCCTTGAAATTACATTTGTCATTATAAATATTCTAGCTGCCATGAAAATGATTTTTGAAAACCTTGCCAGGGACCCTTGCTGACATACATTTCTATGTTATTTGAAATGTATGTCGGTCACGAGACAGAGTACTTTGAGGACGAGCTGCTAGACCAGTCTGACCCATTAGACCAAGACCCTCGCTGATCCAGAAGTCCTCCCTACCAAGGTCTAGCTGCAGATTTTCACTGCTGCTGTTTATTTCTTTTCGTTTGCTGTTGTTTGGGGTGTGTACCCATTTATCTTTGTAAAACATTATCGTTGTAGGACATGCTTGGGGCCCTTATTATTATTGTCTACTCTATCTGGATGTTTGCCTTTATATTCATAGTATCTCTTCCACCGAGATCCCTGCTAAACCGCCCTCTCCTGATTTTGTCTTCAGACCTCGTTCTTCACATGGACGAGGCCAGGCTGAGAGGGTCGTTTCTAGTAGTTCACGTCCTCCTCCTGGTTTCTGCCATACCAATGCATGTCTTACTGCAGTGGAGACCGAGGTTGCTTACTTGAAGCATACCTTTGAAACTTTCGCCAGCTCGGTCACTACACACCAGCAGTCAATTGAGCGAGACCTCGCGACTATTCTTGGTATTCTGATGATGCAGCATGAACCAGCTGTCATTCTCGCACACATTCCTCCTGCCTGATGATCACTCCTTATTTTACACCCTTTTTCCGCATATTTGCATGCCATTTAGATCGCCCAAATCATGTTTTTCACGATATATCGACGATATTGCGATGCTTTTCACGATTTGTTGTTTTTGTCGCATTTCAGGTGATTTGGCGCGATTTGGAGTGATCTCGAGATGCGCTTACTCTAGACGGTCACCAACGACCTCCCCGAGGGGTATTTTGCTGTTGGAGAGGAGCGGAAGAAGAACGGACGTCGCAGGAGCGACGAGGAGGCCAAAATAAGCAGATTAGGCATTTTTTGTGTCCCACTCGGCCGAGTGGAGGAGCCACTCGGCCGACCAGCGAGACACTGCTCGGCCGACCAGAACAGACACAATTTACATGTGCACTCGGCCGAGCACCGAAGACCACATCGGCCGAGTGACGACATCACGTCCGCCCGAGTGGCGCCCAGACGAAGCCCCTCCAAAACATCCAAGTTACTGTTTTTCGGCTGCCTGAACTTCAGAAGACCCACTCGGCTGAGTGGTAAATCCCGTCCGCCCGAGTGCAGTGAAGCCATCGGCCGAGTGACGACAACTCACTCGGCCGAGCCGCCCCCGAAGTAGAGACCCCTGAAGGCCCCAACTTACTGGAAAATTACAGGGTTTCCACTCGGCCGAGCGACTTTTGTCACTCGGCCGAGTGCGATGCGCTGCCTGTAGCGAAAACTGCGGAAAACAGGCTATGCAGGGGTATTTTGGTCACGATTTTTGGACGATTTTGAGGGCTATTTAAACCCTATTTTTACCCTAGTTTGGAGAGCCTCCCTCTTAGATTTTTGCAGCTTTTTAGATTAGTTTTTAGCTTTATTCTTGTGATTGGAGAGGAGACAAAGATTGGAATTTTGTTGGATTCAATTGAAGAACTCCATTGGTTTGCATCTCTTTTCCTTAAAAATTCTACTTTTATTGCTTATCTCAATATTGTGATGAATTCTATTGCTTATTTCAACGATTATTTTTGTGATCTCGCTATGATTTGTGAGTAGTCTCCACGTCTTGGGGCGTGGGGATGAACCCTACAAGCCCGTTTTCATATTTGTGATGAATTGGTAGAAATTGTGCTAGAATTGTTATTAGGGATTAGATTGAGATCAATTTACTACGGATGGCTAGGTATTCATATCAATTGGGATTTGCAAGAGATTGGATCCCAATTTGATAGGAAACCCTAGAAATCCGAATTGGGTTGGAGTCGGATTTTCGAAGTATCGGTTTGCAAGAGATTGGACCGATACTAGGATTTCCGGTTGCAATTCCATGCCGATACTCGTTTGCAAGAGATTGGACGGGTAGGAACTATCCCAATCTAGGTCGTGGACCGAGTTTGCAAGAGATTGGGCTCGGTGCGCGATTGGACGATGATGTTGATCCTAATGCTAGCTTTCCTAGGCTAGGGTTTGCAAGAGATTGGACCCAAACCTAGGATAGCTATAGACCGGCAACAGCGCGAGAGCGTGAGCTTGGTTCTACATTCAGTTGCAACTAGTTCATCCAAATTCTCATTCAAACAATTTTGATACCGATAAACCGCATTTATGAAATACGGTGAGTAGCGGGGATTCCCCATTCCCTAGACGTTCTTTATTTGATTTGATATTTCCGTAAATTTGCCTTTGGCGATCCTGTCACAATCGTCAGACAAAAATGCGGAAATATCAAATCAAATAAAGAACGTCTAGGGAATGGGGAATCCCCGCTACTCACCGTATTTCATAAATGCGGTTTATCGGTATCAAAATTGCTTGAATGAGAATTTGGATGAACTAGTTGCAACTGAATGTAGAACCAAGCTCACGCTCTCGCGCTGTTGACGGTCTATAGCTATCCTAGGTTTGGGTCCAATCTCTTGCAAACCCTAGCCTAGGAAAGCTAGCATTAGGATCAACATCATCGTCCAATCGCGCACCGAGCCCAATCTCTTGCAAACTCGGTCCACGACCTAGATTGGGATAGTTCCTACCCGTCCAATCTCTTGCAAACGAGTATCGGCATGGAATTGCAACCGGAAATCCTAGTATCGGTCCAATCTCTTGCAAACCGATACTTCGAAAATCCGACTCCAACCCAATTCGGATTTCTAGGGTTTCCTATCAAATTGGGATCCAATCTCTTGCAAATCCCAATTGATATGAATACCTAGCCATCCGTAGTAAATTGATCCCAATCTAATCCCTAATAACAATTCTAGCACAATTTCTACTAATTCATCACAAATATGAAAACGGGCTTGTAGGGTTCATCCCCACGCCCCAAGACATGGAGACTACTCACAAATCATAGCGAGATCACAAAAATAATCGTTGAAATAAGCAATAGAATTCATCACAATATTGAGATAAGCAATAAAAGTAGAATTTTTAAGGAAAAGAGATGCAAACCAATGGAGTTCTTCAATTGAATCCAACAAAATTCCAATCTTTGTCTCCTCTCCAATCACAAGAATAAAGCTAAAAACTAATCTAAAAAGCTGCAAAAATCTAAGAGGGAGGCTCTCCAAACTAGGGTAAAAACAGGGTTTAAATAGCCCTCAAAATCGTACAAAAATCGTGACCAAAATACCCCTGCACAGCCTGTTTTCCGCAGTTTTCGCTACAGGCAGCGCATCACACTCGGCCGAGTGACAAAAGTCGCTCGGTCGAGTGGAAACCCTGTAATTTTCCAGTAAGTTGGGGCCTTCAGGGGTCTCTACTTCGGGGGCGGCTCGGCCGAGTGAGTTGTCGTCACTCGGCCGATGGCTTCACTGCACTCGGGCGGACGGGATTTACCACTCGGCCGAGTGGGTCTTCTGAAGTTCAGGCAGCCGAAAAACAGTAACTTGGATGTTTTGGAGGGGCTTCGTCTGGGCGCCACTCGGGCGGACGTGATGTCGTCACTCGGCCGATGTGGTCTTCGGTGCTCGGCCGAGTGCACATGTAAATTGTGTCTGTTCTGGTCGGCCGAGCAGTGTCTCGCTGGTCGGCCGAGTGGCTCCTCCACTCGGCCGAGTGGGACACAAAAAATGCCCAATCTGCTTATTTTGGCCTCCTCGTCGCTCCTGCGACGTCCGTTCTTCTTCCGCTCCTCTCCAACAGCAAAATACCCCTCGGGGAGGTCGTTGGTGACCGTCTAGAGTAAGCGCATCTCGAGATCACTCCAAATCGCGCCAAATCACCTGAAATGCGACAAAAACAACAAATCGTGAAAAGCATCGCAATATCGTCGATATATCGTGAAAAACATGATTTGGGCGATCTAAATGGCATGCAAATATGCGGAAAAAGGGTGTAAAATAAGGAGTGATCAAAATCCCCCAAGCTTGCCTCTTACTCGTCCTCGAGGAAGATAAGTAAAAGGCGAACCCGGTGGATTCGGAAAACGAAAACGGCGAAAAAAAATGAAAGATGAAAAACGGAGAAGAATGGAAAACGAAATGAAAATAAAGAAGAGAGAAAGAAGCGAAGAGGTAGGCTGCTAGATCATTTTCTCAGGACGGGGGTTTCACTTACTCATATAGCATGCACCGAATGAAAAACTCATGTCAAAGGATTTTATTTTGATATCATAGTATAATAGTGCAAATAGAAATAGAAAACCCACGAACAACGATATAATCATGAAAAACGGAATAATTCTAAAATTAACATCGTCTGAATCATTTAACGCGGTATACAAATCACAGATCACACACTTTTCAATTGAACGCTTTCTATCTGGAGTATAAGAGTATCACACTATAGAATAGAGAGAATAGAAAAGTATGGATTTCATGAAATGAACGCTAGGCTTAGATTTCTGGATTTCGTAAAGCTGGAAATAATCTCACCGAGTATAGAATATTACTTAGCCTAGGTTGTCGTGCAATGTCAAGTAGTCACTCTCTCACACATCAATGGATCCCCTCCCCAAGCTTATCTATAAGCGTGATGGCATAAAAAAATATTCACATCCCCATTTTTATATAGCTCCAAATGTAATAAGAAGAAAGAAGAAAGGAAGAAAGTGAGATGGGATCTTTTATTGAGGATTTTTCCTCTCTTTTTTTTGTTATAGCATATGTACACAATGATCCCAACTCAAAGAGAGATAATAATATACAAGAATATTCTTCTCTCTTTTATTATTATTATTATTTTTTTGAATAAGAAAATTGGAGCTAGGAATTAATAGCGGGGGAAATGCCATATAATAGAATCACTAAGGGGAGATTCACCAATGATTATAAAAGTAGAGAAATGATGTTCAAGATTTGTGGAGAAAGAAATAGGTATAACTCTCGGTTCACTCTATAAGACATGCACGACAACTTCAGCAGGGTAATCTAATCTACTCAGTTTCGATCACAAAAAAGCAAACTAATCCAGATTTATCATAGCTAACATCATTCAATCATCCTGAAGTGAAGTGTACAATTCATGCATATAGAAGTGATATAGGAAAAAGAAATCAGTACTCCAGATATAAGCATTCAATGCGTGAATCTTGGTGTGTTTTCTGTGATAGCATACATATGAATATTCAGACTCAGCTAATAATAAAATTTCATCCATTTTCATGTCGCAAAAGTGTGGGTTACTATCTCTAAATGCAAGGCAAGTCATAGCATATGATATCAGAAATAAAGTCTAAGACATGACAAATATAGCATGCATATAGAGTAAGCTAAATCCAACGTCATCATCATCACAGAAAAGTCATCTCTAGCATGAGATGAAAAAGAAAAGAAATAAAGATAAAGGGAAAATAGAACTATTTACAATGCGGCACACAGAGAAAATAAGAAAAACGTGATGCATGGTAAAATAAAAGAAAAATAATGAAAATGAGTGCAAAAGTGAAAAACGGTGTGAAAAAACTAAAAATAAAGGTGGCAAATCGAAAAAGAACGTGAGAACTCACTCCCCCAAGCTAAATGGCACAGTGTCCTCAATGTGCAAAGTGTGGCACACCGAAAGACAATAAGTGTGAGGGGCAGGTGAGGATGCATGCATGATGAAAATAAAAAGAAAAATAAAGAAATGAAAAATATGATGCGGACATGATGCATGCACAGATAGGAGTGATACAGATATATAAGTGGCACCAAAAACTCTCCCTCTCTCCCAAAAAAGATATATAAAGATATGATCAAAAAGAGAATACCAAAATAAGTGAGGGGAGGGGGGTGGACAAAAAGCGCAACAGGACCCAGCAGAAACGGGCAGCACAACGACAAGGATAATCGATGGCATCAAGGGTGCCTAGGAAGGTGGTGCTGCACCGTCTCCGTCCTGAGGCGGAGGTCGTGTGGGTGGTGCTGGCTGGACAGGCTGCTGAGCGGGGTGGGTGTGGGAGTGGTAGCAGGACGGGTGTGTGTGGAAGTGTGGGCGGGAACCTGCTGGGTGGGTGGGGGTACGCGCGGGAGACGCTCCAGAAACTGGGTGAGGCAGTAATGGATCTGGGGGATCAGCTCGAAGCGGCCAGCCATCGCAGAGACGGTGGAGGACAGAGTCCTAAGGTCGCCTCGGAGGCCACTCACCGCCCCCTCTAGAGCACGAATGCTCTGAAGTACAGTGTCAGGGGAGGTGGTGCCGAGGGACGCACCGGTCAGGGCTGTGCAGGGCGTGGCTGGCGAACTCGGGTCGCGTAGGTGACTGGCTCAGCGGGGAAAGGAACAAAAGGTGCTGCGCCTGCGAATGTGGGCCTGGCCTCAGTGTGAGGCCGGGGCACCGGCTGGTGGGAAGTGGAGGCAGCGGCAGCGAAAGAAGAGTGCAAAAATGGCAGCGAGGTGGTCGGAGAGGTCGGTGGCACAGAAGTGTGGACAGACGCCACGACGCTCTCAAAAAATACAGCAGGGGTGGAGACAGAGGTAACTACCGCTGGGGCAGAAGTGTGTGGACCAAAAGGCGCAACCCCAGCGGAGATCATGCTAGCCATGGTCTCCACGACCGCGGCAAACGAGGGCTCTCCACTCTCAACAAAGGTCGACGGGCGCTCGGGGAGTGCGGAGCAAAGTGGCTCGACGGACAGAGGGCCAGTGGTGGTGGTGGGAGTGGTGGTGACAGCCTCGGAAGTGGTGGTGGAAGTGGGCTCAGCTGAGGTGCTCGTGACACTGACAGAAGTGGGGACAGAAGTGTCAGGAGCAGCGGAAGCATCAGGTATGGGCTGAGGGGCCACAGGGTCAACAGGCTCGGCAGCAGGCTCGACAGGGTGTGCAACAGGGTCTACAGGGGCAGCGTGGGCCTGCTCGGCCTCCTCGGCCTCGAGCATGTAAGCAGCAGGGATGAGAACATCCATCGCAGGGAGCCAGTCAACGTGGGCCGGTGCAATCAGAGTCCGAGCAGGGCTCGGGAGAATCATGTAATCGGCCCCGGAAGGGCCGTGCAACCAGACCCAGTGACGCTCACCGTGCGGACGAAGCATCTTCATCCGGACCATAACATCTATCGACAGAGAAGTGGGGCCCGGGACGCGTCGCAAGTCATCGGGGAAGTCCTCGCCGGTCATAAGAGCAAGCAAAGTGATCAGGCCGCCGCAGCATATCGGTGAGCGAGCGCCCACCGATACGATGATGCGGTCCAAAAACCAAGCCGCGATATCGATCACGACGGCGGGGACCAGCTCATCGCCATCCCTAGATAGAGCTCTGGGACGTGTCATCGCATAGAGCATGTAGAGCTTTGGCGTAGACATCGTGCCCGGCTCATATCTGGCCAAAAAGGTCGTCGCCATAAGGCGCTGAGCAATGCAGAGGCAGGGATGGACAATGGCCGAGGCCTTGGCCCTACTAGGGTCAAAGGCAGCGTGGAGACCCGTAATCCGGGCCCAGAAGGCACCGGCGTCGAAGGAAGGTGGGGGGATATGGGTGGGGCCGTAACCGCGATCGGCACCGGGGACAGCGGGCCACGAGAAAAATGCTCTCATCATATCGAGAGTGACCTGGCACTCTCGATCCATGAACCGGAATGAGCATCCCTCGTCGGTCCGGGCGATCGAACTCAGAACCTCAAGTGTCGGGCGGGTAAACGTATCCGCCGACACCTGCAGAAAATCTCGCCAGCCCACGTTGTCGTACAATGTGAGCATCCCCTCTAGTACCCCCAGGCGTCCTAGGTCAGCGAGGTGTGCAAACCTGGAGGGTAAGATCGAGCGCTGGGAGATACGGTCGAAGACGGCATGGTGTGCGTCGTCTCGGAACGTAATCCCGAGCGGCCCGACCAGTGGAGCCGGAGGTGGTGGCTGTGCAGCGGCAGGGAGAGGCTGTGCGGGCTGTGGGTGCACTGCAGGCTGTGCGGGGTGTGCGGGGCCTGCAGGCTGTGCTGGGTGTGCGGGGTGTGTGGGGGAAGGTGGAGGAGAGTCCTCCAACTCGTGGGAGGGGCCGGCATCATCCGACCGCTTCCGCTTGGCGGAAGCTCTCTTCGACCGAGGCCGTGTCCGGGGCGGCATATCGGCCCCGAGCGCGCGCCGAAAAACGTGAAAAGTGTGGCGTGTGCAAAAATAATGGAAAGAGTGTACCCCGACACGCCGCGAGTTCTAAGCAGTGGAAGCGTGCGAAGTCAGCGCCTCCGCGAAGTCCAGATCAGCCCGTAGAAGCTCCCCTGGGCTCCCCTAAGCTCCAAAAAGCAACCTGCGCATGAAACGGCGATATCAGCGGGTAATATTCAAAATGTATGGAGTATTAGGGGTATAATAGATAGATATAGGAATTGATTTGGGTTAGGGGGGCGTTTAACACATGGATCCTCGTAAAACACACAAAAAGAGGAGAAAAAGGCGATACGAGTGATACCGGAGGTGACCGGAGAGGCTGCCGCCGGCGGCGACTCGGGCGAGTCGCGGCGGTGGTCAGCCGGCGGTGGCGGGCCGAGCGGCGGCGCGGCGATGGTCGACCGGGCGAGTGAGGGCGAGAGCGAGCGGGGATCGGGTGAGGGAGCTGAAGGGGCGCGGGTGTTTGGGGGTTTTGCGATTTCGAAAAATGCGCCCCCCCCTCGGCCCTTATATAATAAAAGTTACGACTCGGCCGAGTGACTAGGTCACTCGGCCGAGTGGGATTAATGAAAATTTCCTCCCCGCTATCGCTTCGGCCGAGTGGCTTTGCCAGACTCGGCCGAGTGGAGTAAGTCCATTCGGCCGAGTGACTCAAGCTACTCGGCAAGACTCGCCCTAGGAGGGTATCCGTTTTACTCGGCCGAGTGAAAATATATACTCGGCCGAGTAGCAGTTATATTGAAATCAGGAAAATAAACAGAGAGTTGGGTACATCAGACTTCCCTCGTTTGTGAGCGGCTCGGCCGGACGAACTTGTGTACTCGGCCGAGTGACTAGTATACTCGGCCGAGTGAGCCTTGTGTTCTGCTGTTTGTCTTCGTTTGGGCTCTAAACTCCATCTTTCTTCCTCCAATCGATTTCATCTTCCTCCTAAGCGTCGAAACGCCTTCTTGGGGCGCTCCTCGTCGTCTCGTTCATCCTCCACATGATGGATCTACCTATCTCCTCTCCTGTCAAGAAAAATAGGACCCGTTATCACAAAATTTTTGTGCGAACGACTCAAAACACTAAAAATTTCTAAAACGAAAATAAAGAAAAAGTGAAAATAAAGCAAAAACTGTCGGGTTGCCTCCCGACAAGCGCTCGTTTAAGGTCGTGAGCTCGACCCCCTATAATTTTCAATCAATGCGGGATGTTTGGTGCATATGAGATGCACCCATCCAACTTTCCGGGGAGCGCGCTTGGATTTGGACGTGGCGGCGTGTTCTCCCTCGGTGGTCTCCCATCTCGAATAGTGTTGGGGGGAGGCTCCCCCAAGCTAGCATTTGCTCCGGTCAACGGCTTTACCGGTGACGCCGATCTCCGTGGCGGAGGAGCTTTCTTTGGAGACTCCAATTTCGAGAGCTTGCAGAGCTCTCGAATCCTTGCGACATCAGCGTCGCCTTCATCATCTTCAGCGGAGAAGTTAGGGGAATCGTCTATCTTATCATCTTTGCCTAAATCCGGGCCTTCCTCTAAATCTTCATCAAAAAGAGCGCCAATTGAGTGGGGGATCGCCTCCTCTATCACCTCATCAAGGAGGTCCATGTAGTCAAGTTCCTCGTGGTAAGGCATGTGCTTCATAGCCTTAGGAATGTGGAGCTCCACCTCGATGTTGCCGACGTTTAAAGTTAGGGTACCTTCGCGTACGTCAACAATTACTCCGGCGGTGGCGAGGAACGGGAGTCCAAGTATCAATGAAGTATCTCCCTCCTCCTTAACGTCCATGATCACGAAGTCACATGGTAAGCATATTCCACCCGGGACTTGTAGCGGTATGTCTTCGGCGATCCCCACCGGCCTTGTTATCCGTCCATCGGCTAATTGAATGCGCATGTCGGTGGGTTTCAACTTTGTCCCGGTGTTTAGCCTTAAGAACATGGAGAGAGGCATGAGGCTCACACTAGCCCCTAGATCAACCAACGCCTTTTGAAGAGGGACGCCGCCCAAGGTGCAAGGAATCCGAAAACTCCCCGGATCTTTAAATTTGGCCGACTCCTTTTCTCTCTTGGTAAACCAAGAGCCCTCCTCGGCTAGCATGATCTTCTCCTTCCTCTTTCTCCCCGAAATCAAGTCCTTCAAGAATTTAGCATATGTGGGGATCTCCACGATGGCGTCGAGGAAGGGAATATTGAGGCTAACTCCTCTTAGATACTCGAGGAACTTCGCTAGCCTTTTCTCCATTTTCGCTCTCGCTAGTCTTTGGGGGAATGGGATCGGTGGCATGAAGCGCCTCTCCTCAATCAATTGTTCCGCTCTAGATTTCTCCTTGTCTTGTGGCTCCTTCTCCTTATCAACTTCAACTACCGGCTCAATCGACTCCGAACTTTCCTCCACGGGCTCCTCGGTAGGGATCATGGCGGGGGTGGTGTCCTTCCCGCCTCTAGTAGTAACGGCAACTACGGCATTGATGTGGCCGGTGTTGCTCCGAGGGTTTTGCTCGGGTTGCGCCGGCAATCGTTGAGTGTTCCGATTGAGCAACGCCAATTGCTCCGATATTTGAGCCACAACGGTATTAAGAGAGTCTTGCCCCGCCTTCAAAGTAGCATTTACCTTATTTTGCTCGACCATGAACGCCTCCACTCTAGCTTCGAAGTCGGATCGTTGTTGAGCTTGTGGAGGGTTTTGATTTTGATTCCTCCACCCTTGGTTGTAACCGGGCGGCCTATATGGTGGAAACTTGTTGCTTCGGTTGAAAGTTTTGTTGAGTAGGCCCCCTCGGTGGATAGTTTTGTTGTTGGGGTGGTGGTGGTCGAGCTTGTTGAGGCGGTGGTTGTGGCGGGTTCAAAGCTCCTTCATTGTTGGCGTAGGAGAATCCAGGATGATTTCTTGTGGCCGGATTGGCCCAATATCCTTGGTTCCCCGCAACATATTGTACTTGCTCCAAGGATCCTTCTCCTTGCTCTCCTCCCACGTACATGGCTTGAGATTGGTCTTGCCAATCACACATTTGGTTTGTTGGAGCGGAGGTAGAAGGGGCTCCTTGGGGCTCCGTGATAAACTTCTCCAATCTCTCCACCACCTTGTGGAGAGAATCAAACTTGCTCGTAAGCTCCGCTACGGCCTTCGCCTCGCAGATGCTAGTTGGCTTTAAGGAGGACGTAGAGTGTCCTCGCTCACCGCCCCATTGTTGGTTATTTGAGGCCATCTCCTCAATTAGGGCCGTAGCTTCCTCGGGAGTCTTTGACAAGATAGCACCATTCGCCGCGGCATCAATAATTTGTTTGGTCCCCGGTTGGAGACCGTTGTAGAAGCTATGAACTAGCTCCCAATCTTCTATGCTGTGGTGCGGGTATTGATGCTGCAAATCCTTAAAACGCTCCCAAGCTTCATAGAGCGTCTCCTGTGGTCCTTGCTTGAAGGACATGAGAGCGCTCCGGATCTTCACCGTCTTGGATGGCGGATAGAACTTATCAATAAATGCACTCGCCAACTCGTCCCAAGTGGTGAAGACACCCTCAGCTTGCGTCCTCAACCAGTATAGTGCTTTGTCCTTTAGCGTGAAAGGGAAGAGGCGCAGTCTGATGGCATCGATGGAGACCCCCGGCATCTGGAATGTGGCGCACTTTGACAAGAACGATTGGATGTGGTAGTGGGGATTTTCATGGGCATTCCCATGAAATGGATCCTGCTGCATCAGAACCACTAGTCCAGTCTTTAGCTCGAAGCTCTTGTCAGCCGCCAACCCCGGCATGGCAATGGATGAGGTAGTAGAAGAGGTCTTAGGCCGAAGCCTATCTCGAATAGAAATTAGCATCGCCATCCTTGCCGCCAATTGTTCAGGAGTTTCCGGGTTGGTCATAAACCGCCCTTCCGGATTTTGTCTCCTTTTCGCTCTAAGTCTCCGCGCGGTACGTTCGATCTCGGGATCAAATAATATAGCTTCAGGGTCCGTCGTAGATCTCGTGTACATGCACAGGGGAAACAGAGTTTCAAAGAATTGATTAGTACCGTGGAAGGGTTAGGTAAGAAATAAGAAATAAAAATAATGATAATAATAATAATAAAATAAAAAAAAGAAATAGCTAGGGTGAGAAAGAATCAAACGCAATCGCCTCCCCGGCAACGGCGCCAAAAACATGATTAGCCCGCCCTCGTTGATCACTCCATATTTTACACCTTTTTCCGCATGTTTTCACGCCATTTTGATTGCTCATATTGCGGTTTTCAAGATTATTCGACAATATTGCGATGCTTTTCACTATTTCTTGTTTTTGTCGGATTTCAGGAAATATGGAGCGATCGGGAGCAAAAATGAGCTTAAAGGATTTGCACCCACTCCGGAGTGGCAACCATGGCCTTTTTGAGGGTTATTCTGCAATGGAAGACGAGTGGAAGAAGAAAGAACGTTGTAGGAGCGACGAGGAAGCGAAAAGATGGAGATTGGGCATTTTCAGCATGCCACTCGGCCGAGTGAAGGAGTCACTCGGCCGAGCATTGAGACCCCGCTCAGCCGGCCAGATCGGACACGCAACAGAGATGTATCAGCGTGCACTCGGCCGAGCATCGCACGCCCACTCGGCCGAGTGCGGAGACTCCGTCCGCCCGAGTGGCACCCAGACGACGGCAAGCCAAAATGTCCAACTCTCTGTAATCCGTCAGTCGACTACGAGCTCCGACTCGGTCGAGTTCCAAAAGCCCCTCGGCCGAGTGACATTTTCCACTCGGCCGAGTGATGCCGAGGACACGCAGCGCCCAGATTTTCAGACAGCCTCTCACTCTTTTGAAATATGCTGTCATTCCAGCAATCAAAGTATTTTTCTCATATTTTTTATGGATAGTAGACTTCATGACGGTTCCAACGCCGCCAAGAACGTGCAAATCGGAGGTCGGATGAAATCTGGAGAATTTCTGCAAGTTGATGCTGCGGTGCTGGAATTTCCACTCGGCCGGGTCACATATTCCACTCGGCCGAGTGCGGCCTGGGCCCAGATTTTAAGTTGCGGTTTGGGCTGTTTTTGGGCACGAATTTGAGGGGTTTTCTAGGGTTATTTGCTAGGGTTTTGGGAGAGTATTTAAGGGTTTTGTATCCACCATTAGAGAGGACCCCCAATATATTTTCTAGGTTCCAATATGTTTTAGGAGTGATTGTTTTAGAGGTTAGGCCATGCCCTAGGCCCCCTCTTGGATCTAAAAGCTTGTATTTTGGATTGAAGATCTTCATCAAGCTAAGTATTTTCTTCTTTTTATTTGAATCTTTGTTTTTTATCTTTTTGTATGCAAGCAATGATTTCTATTGATTCTCATATCCTTATTGCTATGCTAGAGTAGATTTGTTGTTCTAGGGTTTGGGGATGAACCCTATGGATCTAATTTCATATTTGTGATGAATGAATTTCTAAATTGCTAGAATTGCTAGGAGGTTAGGTTGTGATTGATTTACTACGGATAGCTAGGGATTTCCATCGATTTGGGATTTGCAAGAGATTGGATTCTAATCGATGGGAAGGCCTAGATATTCGATGTAGATTTACAATTGGGTTTCTCTAGATTTGGTTTGCAAGAGATTGGTTCAAAGCTAGGATTTTTAATTGTAAATCTATACACATATTCGTTTGCAAGAGATTGGACGAATACGAACTATCACAACCTAGATCGTAACTCGAGTTTGCACGAGAGTGGGCTCGAGGAGCGATTGAACGATGATGTCGATCCTAATGCTAGTGGCTTAGGCTAGGGTTTGCAAGAGATTGGGCCCTATCCTAGGTTTGCTATAGACCGGCAATAGCGCGAGAGCGTGAGCTTGGTTCTCTATTCAGTTACGACTAGTTCACCTCAACTCAAGTCTAGTAATATTGAGATTCACTATTTACAATGATGTATGACGATCCGTAGTGGGAATTCCCTAGCCCTAGACACTTTTATTATATTGTATTTGAATCGATATTTGACCGAATTCTTTATCACCGACACCGACATCCACCACCATTGCCATTACATCATACCATAGCCATCTCCACCAATAATACATTCGTAGTCAAACCAACCTAGGATAGATTGGAACCAACACCACCTCCTCGTGTTCGATACCCGCTCGCCACTTTGCCGTGCGCTTGCGGTAAAACTACAATCGCCGCTCCGGGACGTGTATCCGGGGTGCGATCAACACTCCACCTTTATACCATCAACACTCCACAAATAGAGACATCTGAGTTGCCAAAGGAGGACACTTACACGGACCTATTGAGAAACATTGTCGACATAGTTCGAAATTCCGGTCCATTGACAATAACGGCAGGTGATCCTTTTGAGCTTGAATTTCAAAACTTTATTACTCATTGTATCTCTTCCACAGGCACAATTGATGATGGAGTCTACGCTCTAATTGAGGGGCACAAGACCCATTTTTACACCATGGTCGAGATGCATGAGCCTATAGAGCCACCTTATGCCGTCGTCGCCTCCCCCTGCCACCCACCTGAGTCAGAGCGGCCTATACCATCAGAGGATATTTTTGAGGAGGTCATGTCTATAGTAGCGGAGAAGACCATCGAGGAGGACGTGACTTTGGACGATGACATCTGCACACAGATGGAGCCCGAATTGTGCCCCCCTCCTTTCGAGCTACCGCATCCATCCCTACTTTCTACAGAGGCTGAGCATCCCTCAGAGGACCACCCTTCCACTGACACCGAGGACAATCCCACAGAGCTTATGGCTCCCCTTTAGGGAGATCACTTTACTCCCTTGCCCTTTATATTTGATTCCCCTCCCGTGTATGATGTTTTTTATAATTCAGATTTTGGCAACTCATCGTGCCTTTTGCAGGATTCATGTACATACGATCAAGAGGTACGATGGGACGTATACGAGGAGGAGAGCGAGGAGTTAGCACCCATGGATGCTATTGAATATGATCAGGAGGTGCGATGGGATAAGTCTGAAGATGATAAGGAGCTGCCTGATGAGACCTACGCTTATATGCCCAAGCTACCTGAACAACCTGAGGCGAACAATGAGGAGTTGATCGACGTGGTATACGAGAGTGGAGATTTATTTCCAGGGAAGTGTCGTCACCCGTCTTTAATTTTAAATACTTATGTTGATGACCCTCTTTGGAATGCATTTATTTTGGGGAAGAATTATCCACATCAGATTGATGCGGCTTATCTTTTGCAGGGTACAGGTGGAGTCCTTGGAGAGGTACTGGGAGCCGCATTGCTGGAGTCTGATGGAGTCCATGGACACACGCGTCTGGCGGAGCCACGGAAGGAGCAGTTGGAGCAATTGCCTGCATCGGCAAAGATACTGGATCCGCCTTTTGCTATAGGTGATATCAATCCAGTAGTGTAGAAATTTTTATGCTTTGAATAAACACGAATCCTCTCGACAGCGAGAGGACCGTATAGATTTGCTTGAATAAATATCACCTCATATGACGGCAACAAAAATTTTTACACCCCAAACCCATTTTATATATTAATTCCTCTCTCCATATTTTGATACGCCACATCCTTTTGCTCACCACCATCGAGCATTTCTTTCAAGTGAATACTCACTTTCTTATTCATTTGACTTGAACTCGCTTTGCAAAGCCATGATATTTTTGATCAAGTCATTTGAATAGGATTGTTTGGTATAAGCTTGGGGGAAGGTGCTCTCATGCATCATTGTATGTGCATGTAGTTGCATTAGGATTTCATGTCATTCATTTCATCATTTTTCATTCACCCCCTTATCATTATCGTTGTTCCTCATATTCTTTCATTATGATCACATTGAGGACAATGTGAAGGTTAAGCTTGGGGGAGTGCATTTTCATGCCATTTAGATGCATTAGTTGCATTTTTTTACTTTATTTTAGGGTTTTTAAAATTTTTCAAAATTTTTGCATCATCTTTTTGATTTTTCCATCTTATTTTCCTTTTATGTGTGTTCATGCATCATATTGTGTGCTTGATTTTCTTTTCTTTCCTCTCTTCTTTTTATCTCTTTATTTTCCTTTCCCTCCTTTTGCTACATTTGTTCCTTATGATGATATCTCTTATTGCTTTAGTAGCCATCACGATACTTATTATTCCTTGCCATGCTATTTAGAGTATTCCATAGTCTTGCTATTCACATGTGCTTGCAAATCTATTTCTTTTGATGATTCCTCTACATCAATGCATGATATTAATTAAAGCTGAATGTATGGATTAGTGTTTAGTATGCTTTTGTTGGAAATGCACCAAGATTCACGCATCATTAGTATATCTGAAGCATCAGTTTTATTGGCTTATTCACCTTCTGTTGCATGCCTGATATGGTTGTAAACTTTCCTGCTTGACTTCACTATTTATTGAAATGATTGAGAATATCCATGCTTACATATGAGTTTTAGTTGAAGTATTATTTTATTGAACCGTTCGTGCACATCTTATAGTGAACCGAGTGTTACATTATTTCTTTCTCCACATATATCTTTTTATTCTATACATGTCACTTGAGTTCACCTCCTAAAGCTAATTATATCGCATCTATTTCCCAAAAACCCCCACAAAAGAAAAAGTTAGCTCCAAAAAGACCAAAAAGCCAAAAAGGAGCCAAAATCCAAAAATACAAATCATATAGCTCCTACAAAAATCCAAAAAGAAAAATGAGAAACAAAGTCCAAAAGAAAAAAAATATTTCTCTATCTCATTATTGGAGCCCCAAAATACTTGGGAAACCCAAGGCAAAAATCCCATTTTCCACTATCATATTCCTTTAGATGCAATGCCTCAAGCTAAGCTTGGGGGGGTGAACTCATTTGACCATATGAGTGAGTGCGACATTAGAGTGGAGAGGTGCACGAATGGGGAAGTTTGATAATGCTGAAACTTAGCACAATACCTTAGTTATGGAGATTTCTTATGAATCGATATAAATATGTGAATGCCATGATTTATTCTATTCTCTATTGCATGCTTGGTGTGTATCTTATATGCTTCATTTATAACTTTTGATTGAAAAGTGCATCGCCAACATTTGTATATTAAACTCTATGAAATGCGTGATGTGGATATGAATTGATTGTATGAATTTAGAGAGTCCCTCTTATTGTTCTTAAAAGCTTGCAAGTACCATGTTTAAGTAAGATATGAAATCTTTATAGCATGTGATTCGTATTTCCCAAGTTATCGTGATGTGTAGCTTATGGCTTGAGATCTGAGAGAATAATCTAGCGACCCCTTCCACTTCGTATTCTTTTCATTTTTTCCTTATTTTTACCCTTCGGGTTCGCCTTCTACTTGTCTTCCTCGAGGACGAGTAAGAGGTAAGCTTGGGGGATTTTGATCACTCCATATTTTACACCTTTTTTCCGCATGTTTTCACGCCATTTCGATTGCTCATATTGCGGTTTTCAAGATTATTCGACAATATTGCGATGCTTTTCACTATTTCTTGTTTTTGTCGGATTTCAGGAAATATGGAGCGATCGGGAGCAAAAATGAGCTTAAAGGATTTGCACCCACTCCGGAGTGTCAACCATGGCCCTTTTGAGGGTTATTCTGCAATGGAAGACGAGTGGAAGAAGTAAGAACGTCGTAGGAGCGACGAGGAAGCGAAAAGATGGAGATTGGGCATTTTCAGCATGCCACTCGGCCGAGTGAAGGAGTCACTCGGCCGAGCATTGAGACCCCGCTCGGCCGGCCAGATCGGACACGCAACAGAGATGTATCAGCGTGCACTCGGCCGAGCATCGCACGCCCACTCGGCCGAGTGCGGAGACTCCGTCCGCCCGAGTGGCACCCAGACGACGGCAAGCCAAAATGTCCAACTCTCTGTAATCCGTCAGTCGACTACGAGCTCCGACTCGGCCGAGTTCCAAAAGCCCCTCGGCCGAGTGACATTTTCCACTCGGCCGAGTGATGCCGAGGACACGCAGCGCCCAGATTTTCAGACAGCCTCTCACTCTTTTGAAATCTGCTATCATTCCAGCAATCAAAGTATTTTTCTCATATTTTTTATGGATAGTAGACTTCATGAAGGTTCCAACGCCACCAAGAACGTGCAACTCGGAGGTCGGATGAAATCTGGAGAATTTCTGCAAGTTGATGCTACGGTGCTGGAATTTCCACTCGGCCGGGTCACATATTCCACTCGGCCGAGTGCGGCCTGGGCCCAGATTTTAAGTTGCGGTTTGGGCTGTTTTTGGGCACGAATTTGAGGGGTTTTCTAGGGTTATTTGCTAGGGTTTTGGGAGAGTATTTAAGGGTTTTGTAGCCACCATTAGAGAGAACCCCCAATATATTTTCTAGGTTCCAATATGTTTTAGGAGTGATTGTTTTAAAGGTTAGGCCATGCCCTAGGCCCCCTCTTGGATCTAAAAGCTTGTATTTTGGATTGAAGATCTTCATCAAGCTAAGTATTTTCTTCTTTTTATTTGAATCTTTGTTTTTTATCTTTTTGTATGCAAGCAATGATTTCTATTGATTCTCATATCCTTATTGCTATGCTAGAGTAGATTTGTTGTTCTAGGGTTTGGGGATGAACCCTATGGATCTAATTTCATATTTGTGATGAATGAATTTCTAAATTGCTAGAATTGCTAGGAGGTTAGGTTGTGATTGATTTACTACGGATAGCTAGGGATTTCCATCGATTTGGGATTTGCAAGAGATTGGATTCTAATCGATGGGAAGGCCTAGATATTCGATGTAGATTTACAATTGGGTTTCCCTAGATTTGGTTTGCAAGAGATTGGACCAAAGCTAGGATTTTTAATTGTAAATCTATACACATATTCGTTTGCAAGAGATTGGACGAATACGAACTATCACAACCTAGATCGTAACTCGAGTTTGCACGAGAGTGGGCTCGAGGAGCGATTGAACGATGATGTCGATCCTAATGCTAGTGGCTTAGGCTAGGGTTTGCAAGAGATTGGGCCCTATCCTAGGTTTGCTATAGACCGGCAATAGCGTGAGAGCGTGAGCTTGGTTCTCTATTCAGTTACGACTAGTTCACCTCAACTCAAGCTAGTAATATTGAGATTCACTATTTACAATGATGTATGACGATCCGTAGTGGGAATTCCCTAGCCCTAGACACTTTTATTATATTGTATTTGAATCGATATTTGACCGAATTCTTTATCACCGACACCGACATCCACCACCATTGCCATTACATCATACCATAGCCATCTCCACCAATAATACATTCGTAGTCAAACCAACCTAGGATAGATTGGAACCAACACCACCTCCTCGTGTTCGATACCCGCTCGCCACTTTGCCGTGCGCTTGCGGTAAAACTACAATCGCCGCTCCGGGATGTGTATCCGGGGTGCGATCACCTGACCAGACCCTCCCCCTCCTATCACACCCGCACCGCTCACTGTGCCTCATTCTTAGGCTTCTACAGTGCCTGTCACTCTTTCCCCTGAGCCAGTTGCACCCCTAGTGGATGCACCTACTGCTTCACTTCCTACACCATCCATGGGCCCACCTGTCGTCGACACATTTATCAAGCATACACCTGTTGCACCTCCTAATGTCTCACTTTCTGATCCCCAGTAGCGGGATCCATCACCACCTCCAGAGGGTGGTGCCCCAGCTTGATACTCTGATTACATTATTTTTTTCTCATGTCCCTACATACTTGTGCACATCTGTCTCTTTGGGCCCTATTCTTGCCTAGCTTGGGGGAGGACCCCATTTTGCACCATCTGTATATATCTATCATATAACATTTGCATTTTTCCCTTCTTGCATCATACCATTATTTGCATCATCTGCATGCTTGTCCATGTTTTTGCATTTAGACATTAGGTCATGCATCCGTATTTGAATTTTCGCTTTTTTTATTATTTATACGGTTCATTTTTTAGTTAACCTTTTTATTTCTCCACCCACCCCACCCTAGCATCATTTCCTGCCCTGCACGCGTGTTCACATCAGTGAGGACACTACTGTGTTTAGCTTGGGGGATGAGCGCTATCACTTTTTATTTTCATTTCTTACATATTATCTTCCATTTTACACCCTTTTATTTTTATTTTCCACCATTTTCTACCATTTTATTTTTTTTCATTTAGCATCACGTTTTTCATGTTTTGTTATACTTGCATGCTTGTTTTTACTTCTTTCTGCCTTACTTTTTCCCTTTCTGCTAGATTTATTCCGAATGATGATATCTCTTTTAGCTTTAGTAGATATCACGATGCTTATATCTCGTGACATGCCAGTGACTATTTCAGTGTCTTACTATCCATATGATTTCCTATATATTTCTTTTGATGATCTCTCTATATGAATGCAAGAAATTAATTGAAGCTAAATGTATGCAATAGTATTTAGTATGCTTTTTTGGAAATGCACCAAGATTCACGCATCATTAGTATATCTGAAACATTTGCCTTATTGTCTTATTCACCTTCTGCTACATGCCTGATATAATTGTATGCTTTACCGCTTGACTTCGCCATTTATCGAAATGATTGAAAATATCCATGCTTACTTATGAGTTTATTTGAAGTATTATCTTATTGAACCGTTCATGCACATCTTAGATTGAACCGAGTGTTATTATATTTCTTTCTCCACATATCTATTTATTTCTTTACATGTCATTTGGGTTCACTTCCGTGCAGCTACTTATATCGCATCCTTTCCCAAAAATACCCGCAAAAAGAAAAGCTAGCTTCAAAAAGTCCAAAAAGCCAAAAAGGAGACAAAAAACAAAAATGCAAAGCAAATAGCTCCTACAAAAGAAAAAAAGAGAGAAACAAAAAGTACAAAAAGTACAAAAAACCCAAAAAGAAAAGAAAAATATCTCTCTATTCCATTAATTGGAGCTACAAAAAATACTTGGGAAAACCAAGGCAAAAATTCCATTTTCTCTCATTCTTTCCTTTAGATGCGATGCCTCAAGCTAAGCTTGGGGGGTGAATTCATTTGACTATATGAGTAAGCATGACATTAGAGTGGAGATTGTGCATGAATGGGAATATTCGTTAATGTTTAGACTTTGCAAAATATATTAGATATTGAGATTTTTCAGGATTTGAAATAAATATGCGAATGCCATGACTTTTATTCTATTCTCTATTACATGCTTGGTGTGATTCTTTTATGCTTCATTTATAACTCTTGATTGAAAAGTACATCGCCAACATTTGTATATTAAACTCTATGAATTACATGATGTGAATATGAGTTGATTACAGGAATTTAGAGAATCCCTTCCTTTGCTCTTTATGGCTTGCAAGTATTATGTTCAGTCAAGATATGAAATTCCTATGGCATGTATTCCGATTCTTTCTGTGTATCGTGATATGTAGCTATGTCTTGAGATCTAACCGAATAATCTAGCACCTTCCTCTATCTTTCATTCTTTTTTCTACTTCTTATTTTTATCGCCCGGTGAGCCCAATATTCGTCTTCCTCGAGGACAAGTAAGAGGTAAGCTTGGAGGATTTTGATGTGTCCATATTTTACATATATTTTCTGCATCATTTCATATCATATTCACCTCCAAAGTCCACATTTTCATATATTATCGCGCTTCTAATGCCATATTTGAGTTTTGTATAGCTTTGTGAATTTTCAGGAGTTTTGGAGTGAATTGGAGCTATTTAGGGATATGGACACATCCAGTACATCCGGAGCATCATTAGCGAGATTCAATAGGTGTTCGGCATGGCAAGGAAGAAGATTGGAGGAGATGAGGAGAAGAGAGCGAGAGATGAGAACTCTAGGTGATATGTTCAGTTTCCCAAGGTACTCGATCTAGTGCATCAGCACTCGACCGAGCTGACACACAGACGTTGCAGAAAAAACGGACATGCCCTACTCGACCGAGTAGCAAAATCACTTGACCGAGCTAATCATCTACTTGACCCGAGCCGCAACCAAACAGAGCAGCGTTCTGGAGGGAGTTCAGACCTACAGTAGCTTGATCGAGTGGAGGGCCTACTCGACCGAGTGGAGGGCCTACTCGACCGAGTAGGCTGTATCAGCCAGAGCCAAAGAAGCAGCAAAGCGGCAGCCGCATCAGTACTCGACCGAGCTGACACACAGACGTTGCAGCAAAAACGGACATGCCCCACTCGACCGAGTAGCAAAATCACTTGACCAAGCTAATCATCTACTTGACCCGAGCCGCAACCAAACAGAGCAGCGTTCTGGAGGGAGTTCAGACCTACAGTAGCTTGACCGAGTGGAGGGCCTACTCGACCGAGTAGGCCGTATCAGCCAGAGCCAAAGAAGCAGCAAAGCGGCAGCCACATCCAGCTCGACCGAGCGACACCCTACTCGACCGAATAGGGCGACGCGGCCAGTCAAGTTGGTGGGCCCAAGTGTCCAGAATTTCTGAGATTTTGTGGAGTCCATACCCCTTGTATATAAGCACAATTTTTACCCTTTCTTAGAGAGCTTGCTTATTTTCCTTAGTTGAATTTTAGTTTAAGTTTTTAGAGAGAAGTTCTAGCCGTTGCTATTTTGTAGAGATCAAAGTTGAGATTTTTATTGATCTTTATTGCGTGGAATCTTGTTCTTCTTAATTATCTGCGATTGGCTATCATCCTTACTTGATGTTTTCTATTGCTATGATGAATTCTCTTGCCTTTATTGAATCTTTCATGTCTCTTGCTATGATCCATGAGTAGCTCTATCTAGGACTAATGGATTCCCTAGAATCTTAGTATTTAGATACAAATTTAGGATTTTGAGGTTGCGTTGGTATAAAACGGACGTGTTTTGGTTGATCCAGCCAAGTTGGTATGATATCTCAAAATGGGATCGTGTCCACGGTCGGTGGCACACGCGTGCTTAAGGAGCATCCTATGAACTTAATTAAGAGGTTAGTGGATTCAATTAGGATTTGCGACCATGCACGGCGTGCTCCTTGATTGGATCCACCGACATCCTATATTACTCATTGATGACTATCGCCCGTGCGTCAATGAGAGCCACCAAAATACACATCGAAGTTCTATCCACGAGAGTGGCATGAATGGAGATCATTCTATCCACGAGAGTGGCATGAATAGTTGTCGATCCTAATGCACGGATCGTATGTGAGGCCACCCATGAGAGTGGAGGTAAGCGTGTGATACGTTAGATAAATGGTGCTAATGTTAGATGACCATTTTTCTACATCTTAGATGCGACAATCCCTAATAAAGCCAATGCAACGTAAGAGTTCTAACCTAGCATCAACATCCAATGATCCTAGTGGTAAGTCCTAATGCCCTAGTCTTTTATTATTGATTAAAATCTTGCTTGAAAGATAACTCTACAACAAACAATCTTCTGAAACTAATTGCTAGCATTATTCTAGATATTTAGAGACTACCCAAGACAATAATAGCATTCCCTCCCTATGGGATCTGATGGGAAATCGAATCTCACCCTTAAGTGGTTTTGATGATGAGCACACCAAATGATGTTAGTACTAACTACACTACAACTCAAGTGTGCAGGTTATGCGACAAATGGTGACTTAACACATACTATAAGAAGCTCAACCACACTCGAGACGAAGACGAATTTGCTAGTTCTACATCAAGCACAAGATGAAGCCCGTGCTCAAGCGTAATGAAGAAGGAACTCAAATTTAGGAGAAGCAAGCATCTACCAGATCAGCTTCGCGATAGTCTTGTCTTAGTGTAGTGTGAGTTGTGTTTCTTAGGATAATGTTAAAGCCAAAGTAGATATAGCACATACACATAAATGATTTCGAAAATAAATGTTTTAAATGTTTTAAATGTTTTAAAATCATTTAAACTCTTGAGAGAAATTGCTAGCTTTTTTCATATTCTAGTAGTCAATCTCCATTACACCTAGGAGTTGACTGCACTCTTTGCTAGCTAAGTTTCAGAAGAAATTGCTCTGGGAGTCGACTACCAAAGGAGGGAGTTGAATACCAACTGGAAGCAAATTTTCCAATGAAACACTCCTAGAGAGTCGACTACCACTCCTAGAGAGTCGACTACCAGCTGTCGAATTTCAACGATTTGACTTCATGTTTTCTCTCATCCATCCTTAATTTTTGGGACGAAAGTCAAACATCATTTGAAATTTGAATCCTCTCTTATCACTATAAATAGAGGACTCAATGAGATCTTTTGAACAACAATATTATCATCAATTCAAAAATCTCTCTTGTGCTAAAATTCTCAGATTTCTTATTCATTCTGCTCTCGTTATTTTTTAGCCAAATCTGTTTTTAATTTCTGATCTCCTAATCGTTTTCAAAGTTATTATTTTTGAGATCAAATTTTATTTGACTATTAAAAATCTTTTTTCAAAATCCGTGTTCTTCATTTTTATTTATTGAAAGGACTTTTGAAAACAAACGATCTAGATCACAAAGAATCATTCTATATCTTTGTGTGATCTAAAGATCGATTTGAATTCTTTTTAGCCACGTAATACACTTGTTATATTTTACTTTGGCTATAGAATTTCGGGTGTAAATCGAAACTCCACTAATTTTTGTTATGAGTTGGAAATCGTTTTTATTTGTGATTTCCCCTTTGTTGAAAGGGAGTTGAAAATCCTAGACAAGTCTAGCTAGTCGAAAATTCTGGTCAAGGCTAGGTGTTTGGGAAATCCTAACGAGTGAAGTTAGGTATTTGTATTGTTAAAGCAATAGTGGAAATCTCGTATCGGAATGATCGAGAACTGGACGTACCCAAGTTGCTGGGAACCAGGATAAAAATCTCTGTGTTTGCGGTTGCATTCTTCTGCGATTGTTTATACTTGATCTTGCATTCTTTATTTGCTAACAAAATGTAACTTGTTCATATTATTGTAAGTTAATTCTTTTGTTTATATTCGATGTGTGAAGATCAATACTTATCTTCTTGTAATCTTATTATCTTTCAGCAGTGTTTTGCCTGAAAACTCTCTGAGAGTCGACTACCATTCATAGGGAGTCGACTACATGTTGTGTTATC
Organism: Scilla litardierei; assembly: GCA_030789695.1. Classification (NCBI taxonomy): domain Eukaryota; kingdom Viridiplantae; phylum Streptophyta; class Magnoliopsida; order Asparagales; family Asparagaceae; genus Scilla; species Scilla litardierei. Next base: position 19,007,819 of record CM061132.1, on the reverse strand, counting down.
TCTCTGATTAACATTGCTTATAAGATTAACGTGTTGATTAAGAACCAAGCGTAGATCACTCTACTTGGTTTCTTAGGCAACATTAGAATGATTATAATTGTGCTAATCAACGAACAAAAAAGATTTATTATTTGCACAACACTATTCAACCCCCCTCCCCTTCTAGTGTTGTTTGCCATTCACAGGATCCAACAAGATCGATATCTTTTATATTATAACTTGACACTGTGTACTTGCGGTACTCTTCGGAGTTATATTTGGGATACATTTAGCCTTGGCATTCGTGACATTGCTAGGTGGGTTGTTAGTTTCGGGTGTATCAGTCGTCCTATCGATGCAGTCTGTTATAATGTGTAAGGAGACAGAGGTCTCTCACAGTTCCAGCATGCTGATTCGGGTTGAATATTGTATATTAAACACCCCAATTAGCCCTATTTTGTGCGTATATGACATGTATTTGGTTTCTAATACAATCATTTTTTGAATATCATCATTTATTAGAGAAATCACTTGATTTAAGCACAAAACAGCAATAAACTGAGTATTTCTGCACATTTTATATTTTTCATGGCTAGATCTCGATCTCACGATTTCAACGACTATTTATTTGTATTTTTCTGAGATCTATGCTAATTACTGTGAATTTTTGAATGCAGAGTACCATTTAAATGGAGAAATACGCGCGAAAATACGCAAATACGCGCATAATACATTTTCGTATACGCCCGCTCTGCCAGCACTTGTCCACGTGGCAGCCATCCGTTAACATCCCGCTCAAACGAACGGATTAGATCAAGGGCGACGCGGCGCAACGTTGACCGTTCAGTCGAGTTCGAACGGTCGTGCTTCAGCCTGAAGCGAACGAAGAGCAGCGAAAGTGTTGAGGCGACGTGGCTCATTTTTGAGCGTCGATTCATCATCCGGTGGACCGCAGCAGCGCTCTGATCAACTCGTTTCGGACTCAAAGGGCAGGGCGACGTGGCTGTTTGAAAACCATCTGATTACGATCCAACGCTGTAGACAGAAGCCGTAGTGTATTCGGACTCGATCAAGTGGATGCGGATACGGGAACAAAGGACCGCTAAGGCCTGCCATGCGTCAGCTCTTGGAAAGATCCCGCTCAGATGAGCGGCTCTAATTTGATGCGGCTGTGGATTTCGGGTTATGAATACGAAATGAAGCGGGGTTTGAACCCGTTAAGCAACTTAAACCCGCAATGCTTGTATTTAAGGTATTTCTAGGTTTTTTTTTGGTCGGTATTCTGGCGTATTGAGGGTTCTAGGAGCCGTATTTCGCCATGAAATTTGGAGGCCCTGGGGAAAGAGGCTAGTTCTATCATCTGAAGGAGATTTGGGGCTATTTGGAGAGAATTGGTGACATTTTTCCTATCTTTAGCCTTGTATTTTGCATATTTGGCCTGTAATTGAAGTATTATTCATGTATTTTAAGGTTTTGATGATGTATTTGTCTATGAATACTGAATATATTCTCTCCATGCATGATTAATCTTCATATGTGTTGGTGTTGATGTACTTAGAGTGTCGTAATCATTGATTTCAATATCTTTTCACCCTATTTGCATTGTATAATCACGTATTTCGTCGATTTCTACATATATCTTGTTTGGGTATGTTATACAGAGACGTGGGCATGCTTGAATTGTGATCTTTGCAGACTTATTCGTGATGCGACCCGAGAGTGCATTTATGTTTATTTTCCTTATGAAATTGACGATATACGTGTTAACTCTTTGGCACATTTTTATGCGCTTTATCGCCATATTTTCCGACGTTCTCGTGCCCTAACCGGACGAAACGTTGAGTTATAGAAAAGGTATTAATAATCATTGATTGCACACACCCTAACGAAATCACTACCAACACATACTCTCCATTTTAGTACCCCATATTGAATTCACCATAATTATTGTAGGATTTTCTTTTGTTATCTTAAACTCTTGATACCATATCTTTAGGTGGTTAGTTATTATCGTTTTAGTACTCTTTACAAACTGAAGTACGTGATTTTGCAGGTCAGTTGTCTCGTGGATACGATACCTGGACTCACCAGGATTATTACTTGTTCGATCTCCTGCACTTGGGAGTAGCGCTCACACATTTTGAGACGAGTCAAGTTTTTGGCACCGTTACCGGGGATAACGGTACTTGTAAGCTACAATTTCAGTTCGTTTGGATGAATATTCGGTGAGATCCTTCCATCTTATAGTTTAGGATTTTTGTTAGTTTTTTGTTTTATTTTCTTTTATAAAAAATTCAAAAAATGGAATACATGAATTTCTATTGCACAAACAATTGGCATGATGCAGAGTATCTCTATTGAGCCCGAACCACTCTTTCCCCCAGTTTTTTTCCAAAATCATTCATCTCTCTGCCCAATGACTGAGCATCATACCGAGCGTAGTGCATATCTTTCAGGAAGAAGTCATCAACATGCCTTACTTTATTGTACGTACTTTGATGACTATATCTGGAATATATTTGTGGCGAAGAATTTTAGACTAATTTGGACTGACATAACTCATCTCTTGCAGGACATTGGTAAACAAGTTAGAGAGATGATTGGAGTTGTGTTGCTGGGGTCCAATTTAGCTTTTGGAGGAAGATTACTCGCCGAGGAGCGCAAGGAGCAAATAGAACAACTTCCTCCACCATTGAAGATTCGGGATCCGCCATTTGACAACGGTGTGTTCTTTCCATTAGCGTAGTTTTATATGCTTTCTAGGATGCTTGCTTTTGAATAAACTCGTACCCTTTTCGACATTGAGGACAATGTCCATCTTTAGTTGGGGGGAGTGTATGAGACCTTAGATTTTTTAAAAAAACAAGGCGAAAGAAAAGAATAACCACCATTCTCATCACTTAAAACTCCTTCACATACCACAAATGCGGATGATTATGCATTGATTGAGTTCTAAATATTGTTTATGGCTTGAGTTAATTATTTTTCCTTCATGAAATTACTCGTTAATATGCTATCCATGAAAACTTTCAATTGTCATGATTAATATCTTGAAATAGTTTGAATTTATTTCATGCATGCTACGGTGATGAAAAAGCTTAAGTATACACGATTTATTAGAATAGTCTTCAAGTTGAAGAAGAATTTGGCCGTTGTTATTAATGTTTATGTTCGAAGAATGAGTGTTGAGTTGCTTACGAAGAAAGAAAAAAGAAAAAAGTGAAAAAGAAAAAGTGCATCGTTCCCTTTAGCCGGGTCTTTGTGCCTCAGGAAGCATTGGAGATTCACGTCGAAAGATGGATGAATGGGGAGTGCAACCAAAAAAAGAGAATAAAACTTAGATGATTCGAGTATTATGTTCGAGGGTCTCTTCTAAGCCTAATATCCGAAGGTCGTCTGGCCTAGTAATCATTAACTGAAAGCTCGTTACATGGATCATTCTAAGTCGTCAAAAGAAAATAAAGAAGAAAAAAAGAAAGGGTGAATAAACTAAGCAACTTCAACACCCATGATTTGAACGGCCTTTTTGAGATGCCAATTCCTTGGAAATAAGAAAACTCGAATATTACGACGTGTTATTGCGCAAAACAATGCGTGCATGTTATTTATTCAAATTAAATTAGAGAAAATATCATGTGATTGAGCTTATTCATGGATTGTATATATTGATGGACAAAATCAAGTTGAAAAGCGCATTATTGAGCCACGTCATAAACGATTGATCGAATTTATTGTTTTATTAATCATTCGACTTCATCACTCTTTTTGCTAGGGACTAGGAAATCGCTAGTTGGGGGTGTGATTCGGATTGAATATTGCATATTAAACACCCCAATTAGCCACATTTTGTGCGTAAATGACATGTATTTGGTTTCTAATACAATCGTTTTTGAATATCATCATTTATTAGAGAAATCACTTGATTTGAGCACAAAACAGTAATAAACTGAGTATTTCTACACTTTTTATATTTTTCATGGCTAGATCTCGATCTCACGATTCCAACGACTATTTGTTTGTATTTTTCTGAGATCTTTGCTAATTACTGTGAATTTTTGAATGCAGAGTACCATTTAAATGGAGAAATACGCACGAAAATACGAAAATATGTACGAAAAATGTTTTCGTATACGCCCGATCCGCTAGCGCTTATCCACGTGGCAGCCATCCGTTCCATCCCGATCGAACGAATGGATTCGATCAAGGGCGACGCGGCGCAACATTGACCATTCAATCGAGATTGAACGATCGTGCTTCTGCCCGAAGCGAACGGAGAGCAGCGAAAGTGTTGAGGTGACATGGCTCGTTTTTGAGCGTCGATTCATCATCCGACGGACCGCAACAGTGCTCTGATCAACTCGTTGTGGACTCAAAGGGCGGGGCGACGTGGCTGTTTGAAAACCATCTGATTACGATCCAACGCTGGAGACAGAAGCTGCAGTGTATTCGGATTCGATCAAGTGTATCGGATGCGAGAACAAAGGATACGCTAAGGCCTACCGCGCGTCAGCTCTTGGGAAGATCCCGCTCAGATGAGCGGCTCTAATTTGATGCGGCTGTGGATTTTGGGTTTGAATACGAAATGAAGCTGGTCTTGAACCTGCTAAGCAACTTAAACCTGCAATGCTCGTATTTAAGGTATTTCTAAGATTTTTGCTCGGTATTCTGGCGTATTGGGGGCTCTAGGAGCCGTATTTCGCCATGAAATTTGGAGGCCCTGGGGACAGAGGCTACTTCTATCATTTGAAGGAGATTTAGGGCTATTTGGAGAGAATTGGTAACATTTTTCCTATCTACGTATTTTGAGGGTTTGATGATGTATTTGTCTATGAATACTGAATATATTTTCTCCATGCGTGGTTAATCTTCATATGTGTTGGTGTTGATGTAGTTAGGGTGTCGTAATTATTGATTTCAATATCTTTTCGCCCTATTTGCATTGTATAATCACGTATTTCGTCGATTTCTACATATATCTTGTTTGGGTATGTTATACGGAGACGTGGGCATGCTTGAATTGAATATGATCTTTGCAGACTTATTCGTAGTGCGACCCGAGACGGCATTTGTGTTAATTTTCCTTATCAAATTGACGATATACGTGATTAACTCTTTGGCACATTTTATGCGCTTTATCGCCATATTTTCTGACGTTTTCGTGGCCCAACTGGACGAAACGTTGAGTTGTAGAAAATGTATTAATAATCATTGATTGCACACACCCTAACGAAATCACGACCAAACACATACTCTCCATTTTAGTACCCCATATCGAATTCACCGTAATTATCGTAGGATTTTCTTTTATTGTCTTAAACTCTTGATACAATATCTTTAGGTGGTTGGTTATTATCGTTTTAATACTCTTTACTAGGGGTGTACGGGCCCGGGTACCCTGTTTTTTATGTTACCCGGACCCTACCTGATAAGGGACCTGTTCCTAAAATTTGGACCCGAAACCTACCCAGTTGGACCATATACTCGGACCCTACCCGGACCATATTTGAGCCATTTTATCCAAGAATGCAATGGGCCGGCCTAACACGATCCAAGCAAAACGGAACCAACATCAGCAACCAATCATTCTTACATTTGATTGGCAACAAGGTGGAGCCTTGTATCGATCCCCGTGCTCTTACCCAAAAAGATCCTAGCATGTCATTCACTGTAAATCCAACGCTCCACCGTTGTCATCGCAACCACGCGCAGTACCTCCAAAATTTCAAAACACTGCGCCAATAAAAATTTTCCATCAGGCACGCAAGCGCTCCCCATAAATTCACATGCCCATTCTCAATCAATTCCCATTCTCAATCTATTCCTCTCTCCTTTCTTCTCTGCAACAAAAAAAAGCAAAGCCAATGGCCCGCACGAAGCAAACAGCACGCAAGTGCACAGGCGGCAAGGCCCCTCGCTAGCAGCTTGCCACCAAGGGCACGCAAATCGGCGACGGCGACGGGGGGAATGAAGAAGCCTCACATGTTCAGGCCCGGTACCGTTGCTCTCCGAGAGATCAGAAAGTATTAGAAGAGCACTGAGCTCCTAATCAGGAAGCTACACTTTCAAAGGCGTTTCTGAGAAATCGTCCAAGATTTCAAAACCGACCAGAGATTCCAGAGCTCTGCGGTGTCGGCGCTTCAAGAGGCGGCGGAGGCATACTTGGTGGGCATGTTCGAAGATACAAATTTGTGTGCTATCCAGGCAAATAAGGTTACCATCATGTCCAAGACATTCATCTCGCAAGGAGGATCCGATGAGAGAGAGCTTAAAATTTTAGACCTTCAATCGTTTCAGAGTTTTCTGGCCTTTGTTTGTGACTCTGCTTGAGAATTGTACCTCGTTTTCAGTCTTATTATTTGAAAACAGTGCTTGTTATTGTCTACTAAATCCAATTGAAATTTATCTAATTGCCTATCACCTATTTTCTGAAATTCCTAAATTAGTTTCTCATCTATTCATATGGAATTACACAAAAAACTACGTTGTTGTTGCATGTGTGGATGCTTAACTCCTTGATTTCTAAGTTTATGAAACACAATAGTAATATTTTATTAAAATACATTTGTATTTAATTTCTATTATAGGCGTTTTTTAACGTTTCAAGAAAATGCCAGAGAATGTTTGCGACATATCTCAATGTTATAAAAAAATGCCGAGAAATATTTTGGGCATTTTCCAATGTTTTAAGAAAATGTTAGGGAATATCTTGGATATTTCTCAACGTTTCACGAAAACGTTGGGGAATGTCTAAGGCATTTCCCAACGTTTTACGAAAATGCCTGGGAATGTCTTGGGTATTTCTCAACGTTTCATGAAAACGCCGGCAAAAGTGGTCATTTTGCGACGTTTCATCAAAACGCCGAGAAAACATTTTGCAACACCCTCTTTTCCCAACGCCTTTGCGGCGTTTTGTAAAACGTCGGGAAAACATTTGCCAGCGCTTCAAAAACATTGGGAAATGTTAAAAAACGCTGGCAAAAGTCCTTTTTAGTAGTGACGTATCAAGTGCGTTCTTGCTCGATATAAGGAGGAGGCAGAGCCGAGTGGATCTTCTTCAGTGTGCGCTCATATCTCACCTTTGGCGAGTTCATCATTGAACATGGTATGTGAGGACGATCTTCAAAGGCTGGATGTTGGTGCGGCAGACAGTTTGACGCATGTGTGTGTGCATTCGTGTCTTGAGTTGTCGGCACAGGCATGGAGCCGGTGGACGACGAGTCTTGTTGACAGGCATCAGTAGACAGAGTGGATACGGACGACATATCGATGTGACTCAGATATGGTCAGTCTGCAGAGCAGCTGGGAAGACGGCGTGTTTCTCATTGGGAATGGCCATGGTGAGCATGGGTGCTCGTGGACCTGTGGGGTGATGATAGGAATGTTCATGGATCGACAGAGGGCTCATTGGACCTTGGCACTGCGTCACTTGGTTCTTGAATGGAGTCCGAGCTCACATGGTTATCCAGACAGATGACTTCATCACAGATATGGAGATGGACGAGGCGGAGATGCATGAGGCTAGGCTCAGATGACTTCTGAGCTTGGCATGTCTCTCAGATGAATGACACAAGATGTCGCAATTTCTGATGCATATGATGGAGGTTCACATAGCCGATGGTTAAGGCTAGGTGAGTTCACACATGATGGAGTGCTGTAGATTTTGTAGCAAGGTATAGGGATATTTTTGTGTGTGCTGCAAAATCTCTGCACAGCCTTTGGTAGGCCAGTGCTCCTTCATTATTGTTGGGGACTTAAAGGCAAATGGCCTTTTATTTTGTGACCGACATTGAGAGATTGTAGAGCTGAAAAACAAAAGGAAAACAGAGGGCTGTAGTTGCGTGTGGTGCTTCCATTTTTTAGAATGTGGCTGCGATTTTGGTCCAGAGAAAAAGGAAGAAGTGAGTGCTTGGATCTCAAATTAAAGGAGGAAGAAAGCTAAGGCTTGTTGGAGAGGCAAGAGAGCTTCTTTGTGAGAGATCCATGACGAGTGTCATCTTTTCTTCTTCCTTGTTTGAGAACTAGAGTCCATTGGGGAGTGTCCTACCTTTTGGAAACTCTATTACCAAGAAGTGATTTCCAATTGTGTCAGATTGTCACTTGAGGAGCTTTACATATTGTAAGGGCTTTATTATTAAGGAGCTTTACATATTATAAGCAACTTAAACCCGCAATGCTCGTATTTAAGGTATTTCTAAGGTTTTGCTCGGTATTCTGGCGTATTGGGGGCTCTAGGAGCCGTATTTCGCCATGAAATTTGGAGGCCGTGGGGACAGAGGCTAGTTCTATCATCTGAAGGAGATTTAGGGCTATTTGGAGAGAATTGGTGACATTTTTCCTATCTGCGTATTTTGATATTTTGATGATGTATTTGTCTATGAATACTGAATATATTCTCTCCATGCATGGTTAATCTTCATTTGTGTTGGTGTTGATGTAGTTAGGGTGTCGTAATCATTGATTTCAATATCTTTTCGTCCTATTTGCATTGTATAATCACGTATTTCGTCGATTTCTACATATATCTTGTTTGGGTATGTTATACGGAGACGAGACGTGGGCGTGCTTGAATTGAATATGATCTTTGCAGTTATGGTGTCGTAATCATTGATTTCAATATCTTTTCGCCCTATTTGCATTGTATAATCAAGTATTTCACCGATTTCTACATATATCTTGTTTGGGTATGTAATACGGAGACGTGGGCGTGCTTGAATTGAATATCATCTTTGCAGACTTATTCGTAACATGACCCGAGAGGGTATTTGTGTTTATTCTCCTTATGAAATTGACGATATACGTGATTAAATCTTTGGCACATTTTATGCGCTTTATCGCCATATTTTCTGACGTTCTCGTGGCCTAACCGGACGAAACATTGAGTTATAGAAAATGTATTAATAATCATTGATTGCACACACCCTAACGAAATCACGACCAACGCATACTCTCCATTTTTAGTACCCCATATCGAATTCACCGTAATTATCGTAGGATTTTCTTTTATTGTCTTAAACTCTTGATACCATATCTTTAGGTGGTTGGTTATTATCGTTTTAGTACTCTTTACTAGGGGTGTGCGGGTCCGGGTACCCTGTTTTTTATGTTACCCGGACCCTACCCGATAAGGGACCTGTTCCTAAAATTTGGATCCGGAGCCTATCCAGTTGGACCCTATACTCGGACCCTACCCGGACCCTATTTAAGCCATTTTATCCAAGAATGCAATGGGCCTGCCTAACACGATCCAAGCAAAACGGAACCGACATTGATCACTCCATATTTTAGACCTTTTTTCCGCATATTTTCACGCCATTTCGATTGCTCATATTGAGCTTGGTTCTATATTCAGTTACGACTAGTTCACCTCAATGCAAGTCTAGTAATATTGAGATTCACTATTTACGATGATGTATGACGATCCGTAGTGGGAATTCCCTAGCCCTAGGCGTCTTTATTTGATTTTATATCCCCATACTTTGCCCGACGATTGTGACAGGATCGCCGCAAGGCAAATTCCCACTTTTATTGTATTGTATCTGAATCGATATTTTATCCGACTTCTTTATCTCCGACACCGACATCCACCACCATTTCCATTATATCACACCATCGCCATCTCCACCAATAAAACATTCGTAGTCGAGTCAACCTAGGATAGATTGGAGCCAACACCACCTCCTCGTGTTCGATACCCGCTCGCCACTTTGTCGTGCGCTTGCGGTAAAACTACAACCGTCGCTCCGGGACGTGTATCCGGGGCGCGATCAAGTTTTTGGCGCCGTTGCCGGGGAGGTGTTTCCGTTGGTGCCAATTTGTCACAATTAGGTTGATTAGACTACGAAAAAAAATAAATAAATAAAAAGGAAATTTTCACCCCTGCCACCATTATTATCATTTCTATATTCTTTTGTGCCACTGATATCTTTTCTCCAGGTATTTATCTTTGTTGATCAGGTGCTATGGATTATACTACGTGGACCACAGATTTTGATCAGAATGCTCAGACGGGAGATTACTATTTTGATCAGAGTGCTCAGATGGGAGAATACTATTATGATCAGAGTGCTCAGATGGGCGAATACCTTTTTGAGGAGATGCACTGGCCCGAGCTTGATGAGAGACAAAGGATCTTCTTTGATGAGATGCATGCACACCAGGTTGAAGTGCAAGCCGGGCTTGAAAAGGGTAACCTTCTATTGGAACGGGTGAAGAGGCAACTTGAAATGAATATGCTCATGCTTAAGGTTAAAGGGATTTCCAAAGATATCAGTTCTGCTTCTTCATTTTATGGGCAAGAAGCATCACCAGACTTACTACCAGAGCCAGAATGTGCCGTCGTCGATCCCACTTCCTACGATACATCTATTGCATATGAAGAGTGGATGGACGAAGAGGCAGTGAAGGAAGCAGAAACTGAGTCATATGCGCAGCCAGAGGAGGACGCATTTCAGAGATTATTGGAGGGTCTCTTGGAGTCAGTGAGGTTCACCGGTTCAGAGAGCATTACGGCAGGTGATGCATTTGAGCTACGATTTGCAGATTTTGTTATGAACCGTGTTTCAGCTGCAGGAACAATTGAGGAGGACATCCATGTCAGACTTGAGGGGGATAGACTATATTTTCGGATTTCTTGCGGGCATTCCCCTCCACATGATACATCCCCACAAGCTGACACACTTGAGCAGCCAACATCACCATTCCAGAGAGAGCCCAAATTGATAGTTGATGAGAAAGTAAAGGAGCACACTGTCGAGCCAGAGAATATTGAAGAGGAGGCCTCACATGCGGAGCCCGAGCATGCTTTTGAGGAGGCCTTACATACAGAGCCAGAGCTTATCATCGAGGAGGTCATGCATTGGGACGAGGACATAGCCATTCATGAGGATCCCGAGCACTATTCTCCTTCATTAGAGCTTCCGCAGCCACCTCATCCTCCCACTGACGCATAGGACTACCCCACAGAGCTTATGGCTCCCCTTCAGGGAGATCTCTTTACTCCCTCGCCCTTTATCTTTGATTTCCCTCCAGTGTATGATGTTTTTTATGATTCATCGTGCCTTTTGCAGGATTCATGTACATACGATCAAGAGGTACGATGGGACGTATATGTGGAGGAGAGCGAGGAGTTAGCACCCATGGACACATATGAATATGATCAAGGGGTGCACTGGGATGAGTCCGACGATGATGAGGAGCATCTTGATGGGGTCCACACCTATGATCTAGATTTACCTGAGCAGCATAGAGTAGACACCGTGGAGACAGCTATCACGGCACGTGAGGATATTGGATTATTTCCAGGGAAGTATCGTCCACCACTATTTATTTCATATATTTCTATTGACGATCCTCTTTGGAATACTTTTATTATGAGGGTGAAATTTTTGCAGCGAACTGATGCATCCTATTCTCTGCAGGGTACAGGTGGAGTCCTTGTGGGAATGCTGGAGGATGCATTGCTAGAGTTCGTTGGTGTCCGTGGACATGTGCGCCTGGCAGAGCCACGGAAGGAGCAGTTGGAGCAGTTGCCTGCACCGGAAAAGATACTGGATCCGCCTTTTGCTATAGGTGATATCAATCCAGTAGTGTAGAAATTTTTATGCTTTCAATAAACCCGAATCCTCTCGACAGCGAGAGGACCGTATAGATTTGCTTGAATTATCACCTCTTATGACGGCAACAAAAATTTTTACACCCCAAACCCATTATATATATTAATTGCCCTCTCCATATTTTGATGTGTCACATCCTTTTGCTCACCACATTCGAGCATTTCTTTCAAGTGAAACTTTGCTTTCTTATTCGTTTGACTTGATCACGCTTTGCAAAGCCATGACATTTTTGGTCAAGTCACTTGAATAGGATTGTTTGGCATAAGCTTGGGGGAAAGCGCTCTCATGCATCATTGTATGTGCATGTAGTTGCATTAGGATTTCATGTCATTCATTTCATCATTTTTCATTCACCCCCTTATTATTATCGTTGTTCCTCATATTCTTTCATTATGATCACATTGAGGACAATGTGAAGTTTAAGCTTGGGGGAGTGCATTTCCATGCCATTTAGATGCATTAGTTGCATTTTTACCTTATTTTTAGGTTTTTGCCTTATTTTTAGGTTTTTTGTTGGAATTTTTTAAAATTTTGCATCATCTTTTTGAATTTTCCATCTTATTTTCCTTTTATGTGTGTTCATGCATCATATTATGTGCTTGATTTTTCTCTTCTTTCCTCTCTTTTATTTTATTTTCTTCATTTTCTTTTCCTTCTTTTCCTTCTTTTGCTAGATTTGTTCCTTATGATGATATCTCTTATTGCTTTAGCAACCATCACGATGCTTATTATTCATTGCCATGCTACTTCGAGTATTTCATTATCCTGCTATCCATGTGCTTGCTTATATATTCTTTTGATGATTTCTCTATATGAATGCATGATATTAGTTGAAACTGAATGTATGAATTAGCGTTTAGTATGCTTTTGTTGGAAGTGCACCAAGATTCACGCATCAATTGTATAACGGGAGCATCTGCCTTATCATCTTAGTCACCTTCTGTTGCATGCTTGATATGAAAGTACTCTTTACCGCTTGACTTCACTTTTTATTGAAATGATTGAGAATATCCATGCTTACATATGAGTTTTAGTTGAAGTATTATTTTATTGAACCGTTCGTGCACATCTTAGAATGAACCGAGTGTTACATTATTTCCTTCTCCACATATATCTTTTTATTCTCTACATGTCACTTAAGTTCACCTCCTAAAGCTACTTATATCGCATCTATTTCCCAAAAATCCCCACAAAAGAAAAGTTAGCTCCAAAAAGTCCAAAAAGCCAAAAAGGAGCCAAAATCCAAAAATTCAAATCAAATTGCTCATACAAAAATCCAAGAAGAAAAATGAGAAACAAAGTCCAAAAGAAAAGAAAAATATATATTTCTCTATCGCATTATTGGAGCCACAAAATACTTGGGAAAACCAAGGTAAAAATCCCATTTTCCACTATCATATTCCTTCAGATGCGATGCCTCAAGCTAAGCTTGGGGGGTGAACTCGTTTGACCATATAAGTGAGTACGACATTAGAGTGGAGACGTGCATGAATGGGAATATTCGATAATGCTTAGACTTGGCGAAATATATTAGATATGGAGATTTTTCATGATTTGAAATAAATATGTGAATGCCATGACTCTTATTCTATTCTCTATTGCATGCTTGGTGTGTATCTTATATGCTTCATTTATAACTTTTGATTGAAAAGTGCATCGCCAACATTTGTATATTAAACTCTATGAAATGCGTGATGTGGATATGAATTGATTGTATGAATTTAGAGAGTCCCTCTTATTGTTCTTAAAAGCTTGCAAGTACCATGTTTAAGTAAGATATGAAATCTTTATAGCATGTGATTCGTATTTCCCAAGTTATCGTGATGTGTAGCTTATGGCTTGAGATCTGAGAGAATAATCTAGCGACCCCTTCCACTTCGTATTCTTTTTCATTTTTTCCTTATTTTTACCCTTCGGGTTCACCTTCTACTTGTCTTCCTCGAGGACGAGTAAGAGGTAAGCTTGGGGAATTTTGATCACTCCATATTTTACACCTTTTTTCGCATATTTTCACGCCATTTCGATTGCTCATATTGCGGTTTTCAAGATTATTCAACAATATTGCGATGCTTTTCACTATTTCTTGTTTTTGTCGGATTTCAGGAAATATGGAGCGATCGGGAGCAAAAATGAGCTTAAAGGATTTGCACCCACTCCGGAGTGTCAACCATGGCTCTTTTGAGGGTTATTCTGCAATGGAAGACGAGTGGAAGAAGAAAGAACGTCGTAGGAGCGACGAGGAAGCGAAAAGATGGAGATTGGGCATTTTCAGCATGCCACTCGGCCGAGTGAAGGAGTCACTCGGCCGAGCATTGAGACCCCGCTCGGCCGGCCAGATCGGACACGCAACAGAGATGTATCAGCGTGCACTCGGCCGAGCATCGCACGCCCACTCGGCCGAGTGCGGAGACTCCGTCCGTCCGAGTGGCACCCAGACGACGGCAAGCCAAAATGTCCAACTCTCTGTAATCCGTCAGTCGACTACGAGATCCGACTCGGCCGAGTTCCAAAAGCCCCTCGGCCGAGTGACATTTGCCACTCGACCGAGTGATGCCGAGGACATGCAGCGCCCAGATTTTCAGATAGCCTCTCACTCTTTTGAAATCTGCTATCATTCCAACAATCAAAGTAGTTTTCTCATATTTTTTATGGATAGTAGACTTCATGACGGTTCCAACGCCGCCAAGAACGTGCAAATCGGAGGTCGGATGAAATCTGGGGAATTTCTGCAAGTTGATGCTGCAGTGCTGGAATTTGCATGTCAGTGTTACTCGGCCGGGTCACATATTCCACTCGGCCGAGTGCGGCATGGGCCCAGATTTTAAGTTGCGGTTTGGGCTGTTTTTGGGCACGAATTTGAGGGGTTTTCTAGGGTTTCTTGCTAGGGTTTTGGGGGAGTATTTAAGGGGTTTGTAGCCACCATTAGAGGGGATCCCCATTATGTTTTATTAGAGTTATTTTTAGAGGTTAGGCCATGCCCTAGGCCCCCTCTTGGATCAAAAAGCTTGTATTTGGATTGGAATTCTTCATCAAAGCTAAGTATTTCTATTCTTATTATTTGAATCTTTGATTTGCTATCTTTTTACATGCAAGCAATTGTTTTTATTGATTCCTATATCGTTGTTGCTATGCTTGAGTAGATTTGATGTTCTAGGGCATGTGGATGAACCCTATGGATCTAATTTCATATTTGTGATGAATGAATTTCTAAATTGCTAGAATTGCTAGGAGGTTAGGTTGTGATTGATTTATTACGGATAGCTAGGGATTTCCATCGATCTAGGGTTTGCAAGAGATTGGATTATAATCGATGGGAAGGCCTAGATATTCGATTTAGGTTTACAATTGGGTTTCTCTAGATTTGGTTTGCAAGAGATTGGACCAAAGCTAGGATTTTTAATTGTAAATCTATACCCATATTCGTTTGCAAGAGATTGGACGAATACGAACTATCACAACCTAGATCGTAACTCGAGTTTGCACGAGAGTGGGCTCGAGGAGCGATTGAACGATGACGTCGATCTTCATGCTAGTGGCTTAGGTTAGGGTTTGCAAGAGATTGGGCTCTAATCTAGGTTGCTATAGACCGGCAATAGCGCGAGAGCGTGAGCTTGGTTCTATATTCAGTTACGACTAGTTCACCTCAATGCAAGTCTAGTAATATTGAGATTCACTATTTACGATGATGTATGACGATCCGTAGTGGGAATTCCCTAGCCCTAGACGTCTTTATTTGATTTTATATCCCCATACTTTGCCCGACGATTGTGACAGGATCGCCGCAAGGCAAATTCCCACTTTTATTGTATTGTATCTGAATCGATATTTTATCCGACTTCTTTATCTCCGACACCGACATCCACCACCATTTCCATTATATCACACCATCGCCATCTCCACCAATAAAACATTCGTAGTCGAGTCAACCTAGGATAGATTGGAGCCAACACCACCTCCTCGTGTTCGATACCCGCTCGCCACTTTGCCGTGCGCTTGCGGTAAAACTACAACCGTCGCTCCGGGACGTGTATCCGGGGCGCGATCAGACATCAGCCACCAATCATTCTTACATTTGATTGGCAACAAGCTGGAGCCTTGTATCGATCGCCGTGCTCTTACCCAAAAAGATCCTAGCATGTCATTCACTGTAAATCCAACGGTCCACCGTTGTTATCGCAACCAGTACCTCCAAAATTTCAAAACACTGCGCCAATAAAATTTTTCCATCGGGCACGCAAGCGCTCCCCATAAATTCATATGCCCATTCTCAATCAATTCCCATTCTCAATCTATTCCTCTCTCCTTTCTTCTCTGCAACAAAAAAAAGCAAAGCCAATGGCCCGCACGAAGCAAACAGCACGCAAGTGCACAGGCGGCAAGGCCCCTCGCTAGCAGCTTGCCACCAAGGGCACGCAAATCGGTGACGGTGACGGGGGGAGTGAAGAAGCCTCACAGGTTCAGGCCCGGTACCGTTGCTCTCCGAGAGATCAGAAAGTATTAGAAGAGCACTGAGCTCCTAATCAGGAAGCTCCACTTTCAAAGGCCTTTCCGAGAAATCGCCCAAGATTTCAAGACCGACCAGAGATTCCAGAGCTCTGCGGTGTCGGCGCTTCAAGAGGCGGCGGAGGCATACTTGGTGGGCATGTTCAAAGATACAAATTTGTGTGCTATCCATGCAAAGAAGGTTACCATCATGTCCAAGACATTCATCTCGCAAGGAGGATCCAAGGAGAAAGAGCTTAAAATTTTAGACCTTCAATCGTTTCAAAGTTTTCTGGCCTTTGTTCATAACTCTGCTTGAGAATTGTACCTCGTTTTCAGTCCTGTTACGAGGTGGAACTCGCGTACAATGAATTTGTATTGAGGGGAACCAAGGGCACGGTGGTTATATTGATAAGAGGATTTAGGTGGGTTATTTAACAGGTGATTAGTAGGGTGAAGAGGCTAAACTTGCCGCCGGGAGAGGCCACGGAGTCAAATCTCGCCAGACACGGCGGAGGAGGATCGGGTGGCGGGAGCCAAAGGCTGATGTCGACCAAGGGGCGAGCTTTCCTGCACCACGAGCAACTCGTCAGAAGGGCAGGGTTGGGGTCCAACCCTTAGCCCCTCTGATGCCTAAGTCAGTAACAGGACTTAAAACGGGGGCTAGGCACGCAGGTCGGACTGAAGGTGTGTCGACCGTACGTGACGATCTATATGTGGGAGAACAAAGATATGGACGATCTTTGCTCTTGTGTGTGAATAATGGATTGAGAGAGAATTTGCCAACCCCCTCACCGTAAGAAGTGAGGGGGTATTTATACATGATGGGAGATGATTAGGTGGGGCTGAGCTGGCATGCTGACTCGACGTGCTGACCTGGCTTGGCTGTCAGCGGAAGCTTCGGATGAGTATGTCAGGAACAGGAGTGTCTGTCCCGCTTTTGTCAGACAGCACAACGGCCAGGGGCACTTTTGTCAGGGTGTCAGGGCTGAAAGCATTAAGTGTCAGGGGGCTAAGTAGCCAGGGGGTGCTTTGTCAGATGGTCAGGCGGCGTTAGTGTCAGTTGTGTCCTTACACTAGGCTGTTTGTCGTGCATGATGAACTAAAGGTCCGACAATGCTATCCCCGGTGACGGGGTTCGTGGGGACCGGCCGGGTCGACCTGCTCGAGGGTTGTCCGGCCCGCCACGCACCTTTTCGGTCGCGGGTCGTGGACCATTGGCAAGGATGGATATACACATGCCTCTGTCAGCATCACAGGCGGCACTGTCAGGACGCTCCCCAGGCGCACTGCCCCTGGCGGGCCGAGCAACGGAGATTGTACGCCTCGGTCGGGAGGGGGGAGTGCTGCGAGGTGCGCCCATTCTCATGTAGCCTCGGACCTCCGGGATGGCGGCCCTTTCGCAAAGAGGTGATTCAAAGAGGTATGTCAGCGGATCTGGGCGGGAGTCGGACTCCCGCGATCTTTAGGTCGTAACAATTGCCCCCGGGCTTCGAGCCTAAGGCAGGAGCCTGGCTCGGCTCGGAGGGCAAACTATCTCCTACGTTCTGGACCATCGGCAAGGATCCCGGCCCACGCCCGGGGGTGGCGGCGTTAGCTTCGGAACTCTCGCCCTACTGGTCATTATTACGATTCGAAATGATGGTAGAAAAACGAAGCGTCTCCACGATTGGGTTTGCGACGCATGGATGAGGTGACACTCACGCCAGTCGAGGCGTCAAGGACATCCCGATGGGCGCCGCGTGGCGGAGGACCGACGGCCGTGATGACCCGGTGGCCCACTTTATAAATAAAAAGGTTTGGAAGGCGGTCGGCGGGAGTTTTCTTCCATCTTCGATTCTTCTCCAGTGTTCAATACGTCTGTCTATCGCTTGCTGGCTAGGTTGCGACTTCCGCCGCCGGTCATCTTCTTCCGAAAGTCTTCCCGATTTGACGGATCAGCTAGGTAATAATAATAATTTCTTTTCTTTTCGACCGATGGATTCTCGTTTCGAGGTCGGAGGCGGTAGCCAAGTGGGGGAGGAGGAGTTGGTGGGCGAGGGGGCGTCGCCGCGGGGGGTGCGGCGGTCTAGGGAGAGGGGGTCATGGCGCACCGTTGTCCCGAGAGCGATTGGATCCCTCCGATGTAGGTTGGACATGGTACACCTTAATTAAGTTGTTCCAAAGGAACAACTTACCCTAAAATAACTACCTTGGGGGCTATAAATAAGACCCAAGGGTAGCCATTTTCCTTACACATTTTGCATGAAATTCATGCATGCATCTTCTTCATAGCGAAGCTCTGCAGAAATATTTCTTCTCCCTCCATCCAAGTTCTTAATCTAAAATAGAGATTTAGATTGTGGGATTAGTAGCCTTACTCCGTTCGTGAGTAGACTCGATCCGTCGTGGCGAATCCGAAGGCGAAGTTCGTAGACTACCGTGCCGCGTACGCAAGCGTAAGTCTAAACTTCATGTTATCGATCCTAACTTTGTTTTGGACAGGATCCTACATTGGTATCAGAGCCATATGGGTTCGCCCCCGGTCAAACCACCGCCCCCGTCGAAACTACGAACGAGTCGTTGTCTTTTTCACGAATGGGTCTCCTACTATTACGGATATAGTAGGAACGCTTCGTGACGGAGAGAACGCAGCGGTTGTTCTTTTCACGTTAGGGTCTCCTATCATTATGGATATGGTAGGAACTCTCCGTGATGGGAAGAACCGACCGTTCACGTAGTAAGTTATTCATTTTTGGCACACGGCCATTAGAAAATAACTAAATTCTCGACGAACGGGTGCTTCATCGACGAACGGGTGCTTCATCGAGGAAGATGATGGAAGTTATTTCCATCGGGTAAGAGGAAAATTTGGTGCATGTGCACCATGGCCAAATGGGCCATGAAGGCCATGCATCCCCTCTCCTCATGCGGAGGGGGTTGGCTACGGCCAATAACCACCGGCGACCACCCCATCAAGGGGGAGGAGAAAGTACGGCAACCCCATTCAAAGGGGGTGGCCGGCCATGGCCAAAGGGGCCATGGCCGGCCAACGCCGAAAGGCCTTGACCATGGCCGGCCATGGCCAAGCCATGACCGGCCATGGCCAGGCCGGCAGTGGCCGGCCTTGGCCAAGGGCCTGCCGGCCAGGCCGGCCCTGGCAGTGGCCAGGGCCGGCCCTGGCCGGCCTGCCGGCCCTGGCAGAGGCCAGGGCCGGCGCCCTGGCCTCAGGCCAGGGCCTGGCCGAGGCCAGGGCAGGAGCCCTGGCCCCGGCCAGCGGCCAGGCCGCCCTGGCAAGAGGCCAGGGCAGCGCCCTGGCCTCAGGCCAGGGCCTGGCCGAGGCCAGGGCAGGAGCCCTGGCCCCGGCCAGTGGCCTGGCCGGCCGGCCCTGGCCGAGGCCAGGGCCTGGCCGGCCCTGGCCGAGGGGGGCAGGCCCCCTGGCCGGCCAAGGCAGAGGCCCTGGCCGGCCATTGGCCAAGCCCCAGCCAGGGCAGAGGCCCTGGCCGGGAGAAGTTGCAGTTCGAATATTGGTCGACCAATTTTGTGTTTTTGGTCGACCAATCTGGCAGAAGGTCTGGGTCGACTGCAAATTTGTCAACTAACCCATACGGGGTGACAAAGGGCATTGGTCAAACTCGAATGTGTCGATTAGCCCATACGGGGCTAACCACAGTGCCGACTAGTTCATACGGGACTAATGTTTTAATGAAGTTTTTCATTGGGCTCTACTCCTTGAAGATTAGCCATAGTGCTCTACTTCATGCGAGATTAGCTAAGTCATTGTGCTCTACTCTTCGGAGATTAGCCAATATACTTATGAAATTGTGCTCTACTCCTTGAAGATTAGCCGTACATGCGAGATTAGCCATGTCATTGTGCTCTACTCTACGGAGATTAGCCAATGAACTTATGACGTTGTGCTCTACTCTACGGAGATTAGCCAATGTGTTTTTTTTGAAAAATACGTTTTCAAAAACGCTTTTCCGCTGCTAAGTACTATAAGAGTACTAACATTTGATAAAGTGAGGGAGAAATATTGAAAGTTACTCTAGATGGTGATTGGAAACATAGTGACCTTTCCAATTCTAGAGTAACATCTTCAATATTTTTCGAAAGTAACTTATCAAATACTCATTTTCCGCTGCTTGTACTATAAGAGTACTATTGTTTGATAAGTGATGGGGGGAATATTGAAAGTTGTTCTAGATGGTGATTGGAATCATAGAGACCTTTTCGATTCTAGAACAACACCTTCAATATTTTTCGAAAGTAACTTATCAAATATAATATAATTCCAAGTGGGATTTGAATTTTTAGAACTATCCAAATGGGATACTCTATAAATTCAAATCAAGTGGGAGTTATATTTTAAGAATTTTTTATGCAATGTTTTTGATCGAACCTTCGGTTTTGTGTCTTTTGCAGCATTTTAAAAGTAAAATGTCTTCCGCTTCAAAGAATATCGTCGCTGAGTTAAACAAAGGTGAAAAACTCAACGGCGATAATTACAAACTTTGGTCCATTAAGATACAATACGTTTTAGAGGAGCAAGAAGTGCTCGAAACTCTAAAGAACGTAATGATTGAACCCGAGTTGGGCACTACGGCCCAACACCGAAGAGACAAGGAAGCTTTTGATGCTTGGTCTCGGAAGAATAAGATAGCGCGCATTACGTTATTAAGCAGTATGGCTGATGACATAATGCGCATCTTCCGAGAACATGACCTAGCCATGGACATATGGTCCAAGCTAGAGGAGAAGTTCGGTGGCACATCGGTGTCCAAACTTCGCGCCTTAACTATAAAGTTCGATACATATAAGAAACGTCCAGATCATTCCATGGGGAAACATCTGCGACATATGGCGAACCTTATCTCGGAGTTAAAGGACGCAGGTCATGTGCTCACTGATGAGCAACAAATCCAAGCAGTCATACGTTCCCTACCAAATGGGTGGGATCAAATGAAGATGCATCTCACTCACAATGAGAGCATCAAGACCTTCAACGACGTTTCCAAGCACCTCGAATTAGAGGAAGAGCGGCTTGCGGCTGCCAAGCCAAGTGCAGAAGTGCACATGGTTGCTAGTTCCTCACATGGGGGAAAGAAACGTAAAGATCGTTCGAAGTCTTCTAATGAACGTAATAAGCAACCTGAGTCTACCAAGGAACCCAAACATAAGGGTGGGCACAAGAAATGGCACAAGAAGAAAGACTTGAAAAGGATCAAGTGCTTCAAGTGCAACAAGCTCGGTCACTATGCTCGTTCGTGTACGAGTGGAAGTGACGAGGTAACTTGTAATACTAGTTACATATGTGTTTCTAGTCCACTATTTCTTGTGGAATCTAATCCATTTTTGGATAATTGATTCAGGTGCCACCGACCACATAGCAAAGGACAGACGGTCCTTCGTGGAGTATCACCGGATACTCAAGGAATGAAGTGGATCAATGTAGGAAACAACACACGTGTTGAAGTGAAAGGCGTTGGGACTCACAAGCTTGTCTTGGACAACGGCCGCACTATCCTACTTCATGATGTTCTCTTCATTCCATATATTCAAAGGAATATTAAAATTGTGGTCAATTTATTGGGTCTTGGTTAATGGTTGGTTCCTTCATGTTTGTAATATGGACCTATTTTTGTAATAATTCCTTTATTGGTTCTGGGTTATGTATTTAAAGGATTCATTGTAATAAGTACAATGTATGATTTCTCATTTCCTTATGACAAATTCTTTGACTAATGAGTCTAATATAATTTGTTGGGACTCAGGGCTTGGTCATATTGGACCAACGCGTATGGATAGACTTGCCAAACGTGGCCTTCTATCCAATGTTTCAAAGGTTGAAATGTCGACCTGCGAACATTGCCTTGAAAGGAAATCTTGTCGCAAGCCGTTTTGGAACCGGCACAAGGGCCAAGGTTCCATTACCGCTTATCCATTCGGACATATGTGGTCCGATGAATGTCAAGGACAAGACGCGGGAAGTCCTATTTCATCACTTTTTATTTGATGATTTCACCCAATTCGGTCATATCTATTTGATATCCCACAAAAGTGAAAGCACTAAACCTGCTTTGAAAACTATATGAGTTTAGTGGAGAATCAATTAGATCGCAAGATTAAGGTCATGCGAACCGATAGGGGCAGTGAATATCAATCAACAAGTTTAAAGGAACTTTGTGATGAAAAAGGCATAGTACATCGGGTAACTATGCCTTATACTCCTCAACAAATTGGTGTTGCAGAAAGGAGGTATAGGACTTTAATGAAAAATGGTCCGTTCAATGATGGCGCAAGCTAACTTGCCAATCACCTTCTGGGGTGATGCATTATTGACAACCGTTTTCATTTTAAACCGCGTACCCTCGAAATCAGTTAGCTCCACTCCTTATGAGTTGTGGAACCAAAGGTCTCCTGACTTAAACATTTTACCTTGAGTTTGTGCATTCAACGCACATATTTCCTCCCATAAGTATGGCAAACTTGGGCCATGGGGAAGGAAATGTATCTTTAAACAATACGCATTAAACTCCAAAGGTTATGTTTTTGTTAGTCAGGAAGACAATGGTGTGCTAATTGAGTTTGAGTCGAGGGATGTCACTTTCTTGGAAAACGAGTTTCCAAGAAAGGGCGAGATAAGTCAGGACTTATCTCTATTTGAGATTTGTGATCAAGAAGGATTACCTCATTCGAGTGGGAGAATTCTTGGTGAAAACGAAAATACTTTTCAACCTTCACCAATGGATTGTTACGAATGACGATTATCCTATTCCATACGGGAATGATGATCCAAGTGGGAGCAATTCTAACAACATTTCAAGTGGGAGTGATATTAGAATTGATCTAAATTCGAGTCAACAAGGACTTAAAGAATCTCAAATATGCCACATCATGCCCTGCAAAAGACAAATGGATGGAAGCGATGAAGGAGGAATTGAAATCCATGAAAGTTAACCAAGTCTGGGACTTAGTTAACTCACCCAGAGGACATAGAGCAATTGGGAACAAATGGGTTCTCAAGATCAAGCATAAGGCTGATTGCTCTATAGATAGATATAAAGCTCGCCTTGTCGCGAAAGGTTTTACGCAACAGGAAGGGATAGACTACGAAGAGACCTTCTCACCTGTTGTGCGTTTTACCTCGATTCGCCTGATTCTGGCAAATGGTAGCTTGCTTATACCTCGAATTACATCAGATGGATGTGAAGACTGCCTTTCTCAATGGAGAATTGGACGAGGAGATCTATATGGAACAACCAACAGGGTTTGTAAAAGAAGGAAACAAACATAAGGTTTGTAAACTTCGTAAGTCCATATATAGTCTTAAATAATCCTCGAGGCAATGGTATATACGATTTCAAGAAATTGTCTTATCAAATGGATTTTCCATACTTAATGAAGATAACTACGTATATATCAAGAGGATTAAAAGCAAGCATGTTATTATGTCTCTATATGTAGATGACATTTTAATAGCCAGAAATGACAAGGGCTTTGTGATGAGTATCAAGGCTTGGCTTTTCATCAGTATTTGAGATGAAAGGCATAGGAAAAGCCGCATATATCCTTGGAGTTAAGATTTCAAGGAATCGTTCGAAGAAACTTTTTTCTCTTTCACAGGAGATTTATATAAAGAAGGTTCTAGAACGATTTAATATGCAGGACTGCAAGTCCATTGATATTCATATAAGCATATGCGATAATTTATATCTGGAATCGTGTCCAAAGAACCAAAAAGGAAAAGGAAATTATGGAAAAAGTTCCATATTCCAGTGCAGTTGATAGTCTTATGTACGCTATGGTGTGTACGAGACCGGACATCTGTTTTGCCGTTGGAAACGGTAAGCTGTTACCAATCCAACCCAGGGCAAGAAACACTGGAAAGCGGTTAAGAGGATAATGCAGTATCTTAAAGGAACTGCAGATTTGCAAAAGACTATGATAAAACCAAGAAGGTAGACATAAGGTACATATCTACGCATGAGATGATAGAGGATCAGCTTACGAAAGCAATCCCCAGAAATGTGTTTTATAAACACTTATCATCCCAAGAATTGCGTATGAGCTGAGTTGTACCAATATATATTCCCATGTCTAAGAAAGATCAAATTTAATAAAAGAATAAGTTCTTTTTCAAGCATTGCATATGAATTTCTTAAAGAAATGTTTGTGTACAATTTTTTGAAATCTCAGCTGAATTGTGTGTATGTCGGACAGATTAAGGTTGGCTCTCTCACATGAGCAACCGCCTTATCTTATCAGATGGATAAGATAGAGATGAGACTAGTTTAAAGTCAAAATCATTAGACGAATGATTTAGAGTCATGACTTTAACAAAGTTAGTCGAATGAAAGATCTGCATCATATGGATGTTTACAAAAGATCTGAGATCTGTATCACAAGGATAAAAAGATCTCATTGGATTTTTATAATCCTATCTGTCTTATGCAGGATGAGAGTCCGGGAATATTTCCTGAGTAGTAAGGGGACTCAAAAGATAGGCACTGTGGTATCTGATCTTTCATCCGTACAACATCATTAAGACATACTCTCCCTGGGAAATGAGTGATGTTGTAATACGTGTTCATACCACGTATGCATTTCGACCACTGAGTTAGTAGCAATAGTGTTTGCTATTATGTGAGACTCAAAGGCCATATGGGTCTTAACTCTTACCCTCAAGGACTCCAATTGGTTCCTTTAGATTTGACGAGATGATCGCTATCTTAGCGTGTTACTAATGGGCTATGGTAATTCGGCTCGGCGGGGCACGTTAGAAAAGCGAATCAAGTCAAGATCAAAAGGTTCGCAATAAGAGGAAGATTGATTTCATATTCGCATTTGGACTTTAATGATTCAAAGCTGGCCAGCCAATTGTAATCCAGATGGGATTCAATTGTTGAATATAAAGTACAAGAAAATGTGAAGAAATAATCTAGGGTAAAGCATGCGTTGAACTACTCAACTTTGCACCTTCGAGGTCGTTGTGTATCTCTAACAAGTGCACAACAACAGACTCTACGTGCATGACGGTCGCACGGTCCTATTTCTCGGTATGATAGATGAAAGAACTAAGGGAAAGACGTTCTCTTACAATCCCCTCAAGTGTGAGTGGGAGATGTTGGATATGGAAGACGTTTGTACACCCTTGTGGGGGATGTACGAGGGAATACGGACCTCGAACGTCGCGCACATGAAGTCATGTGCAAAGGGAATCTGTTCCCTTGTGGAGAGGATCTCTGTATGAGCGGGAAAGTCGCATTATATATGCATAAGTGCATGCGACATATGGCTAATAAAGGGGGAATATCTTAAGCTTATGTTGTACCATGCATATGGTACAACTTAAGCTTATAATGTGCCATGTATCATGGTACACCTTAATTAAGTTGTTCCAAAGGAACAACTTACCCTAAAATAACTACCTTGGGGGCTATAAATAAGACCCAAGGGTAGCCCATTTTCCTTACACATTTTGCATGAAATTCATGCATGCATCTTCTTCATAGCGAAGCTCTGCAGAAATATTTCTTCTCCCTCCATCCAAGTTCTTAATCTAAAATAGAGATTTAGATTGTGGGATTAGTAGCCTTACTCCGTTCGTGAGTAGACTCGATCCGTCGTGGCGAATCCGAAGGCGAAGTTCGTAGACTACCGTGCCGCGTACGCAAGCGTAAGTCTAAACTTCATGTTATCGATCCTAACTTTGTTTTGGACAGGATCCTACACATGGCGCACCGTTGTCCCGAGAGCGATTGGATCCCTCCGATGTAGGTTGGACAGGATTAACATCAGGGAGATATGCGTGCGGTTCGTGCGACAACCCTATGAGGTTCAGGTCCCCGGGTCAGAGGAAACGGTGTGTTCGCCTGGAGATAATGAGGTCGGGGTCTATGTCCGGTCATTCGAGTTGGGGCTCCGTTTCCCGATCCATCCGTATTTGCTTTATCTATTGAATTTCCTGGAGTTGCCAATATTTGCCCTAGCGCCCCGTTCCTGGGGCTTGTTGCTGGGGTTTGTCGTCTTGTGCCTTGCCTGCTCCTTGAGTCCCTCGCTGGCGCTGTTCCAGCATTTCTTCGTAGTCCGGAAGAGGGGAATGTATCACTGTGTTTGCGCTAGGAGAGGACGAGAACTTATCCGCGGGGTGCCCGACGATGTCGGTGAATGGATGAGGTAGTTCGCCTTCGTGATGATGCCAAGCGACGTGGTGTTGATGTCGAACTGGGGGGCGCGGAATCCACTAGTGAATGAAAGGGTGGAGCTGACTGGGGAAGATCTTGCAAAAGCTCAGATTCTGATGGAACTGCCCGAGGCGTACCGTCAGCTAGCGAGTTTGACGCGGAGCAGTCGGCTCGCCCAGGACTTTTGGCCCCTAGGTATCTTTGATATTTGGTAAGAGCTAGGCTTACCCTGATCTCTTTTTCCTTCGTATGTGGAGACGTGAAGCGAGGGCCGGAGGAGGTGTCGGGATTGGCCGGAGCCCCGTCTTAGAGGACACTGATCCTCGCGAGAAAGGCAAGGGGGTGACGCGCGAGCTAGGATCCCGGGAACGGGGAGGCGGGGTCTCCCATGGGGAAGGGGCGCATCCGGGACGGAGGGCGGCCGAATCAGGTATCTCTGCCGATGGGCCCGGCGAAGGTCTTCCTGCGGGCTCGTCTGCGCAGGAGGCCGGTCCCTCCGTCCCGCCGAGGGTATCGGAGGTGGTCGAGCCTCGCAAGGCGCGTTTGGTTCAGAAATGGCCATACGGGATCCCTCCGTGGGATATGGGGTGGTCGTCGAGCCCGAGTTGTGAGGGCGCCCTCATTCGTTTCAAGAGGACTCGAGAGGAGGTCGAGGCGTATCCAGATGACCGTCTCCATAAGTTTCCTTTTCAAGTAGGCTGTGATGAGTCGGTAATCGAGGACGCCGGGGGTGGCGACGCGCCTCGCCGAGTATTGCGTGTTACCGCGCGATCGCGAATCCTTGACTCGTGTGGGGGCGGAACGGTTGTGCGGCTCTGCTGTATGGCACGTCGTGCAGGTAAGCCGGTTCTCTCGCCTCGCCCTTAGGCTTTCTTTATTCTTGCCCCGCTAATTTGGGTCTTTTGTAGATGGTTACGGACCTGGTATCCCTGCGGGGTCGCACTCCTGTGGCCGCCACCAGAGCGTCTCTTGAGGTAGCGAGGGCGAACCTCGGCGAGGTCAAGGTGAAGCTGAGGGATACGGAAGCGGAGCTGGAGAAGGTTAGGAGGGCCTGTGAGGTTGAAAAGGGGCGGGCCGCGTACTTTGACTTGTCAAAAGCAACGGTCGAGCGCCAACTCCTAGAAGTGACGCGGGAGAGGGATGACATCCGGTCGAAGCACGCCGCCGAGTTGGCTATCAAGGAGGCGGTGATCGCAGTACAGAGGCGGCAAATAGCAGGCCTAAAGGAGGCCCTTGAGGCGGAGAAGAGGGAGAAGGGTATCGTGATGCAGCGGCTGGAGGAAAAGCGGGAAGTTGAAGGCGAAGTGATCGAGGCCGCTATCCGTCGCTACCATGACGAGCATGTTGTGCCGATGTTGCAAGAGGCAAGGGATGCGGGAGTTTGCCAGGTGGCGAGAGATGTGAGGGCTCGGTTGGCTGAGAGGCGACGCCGCTAAGAAAGTGGGTTCGGGGAATCCTGTACCTTCTTGTGTGAGGGTTATAACCAATGTTTTGTTGTAGTGTGCGGACGGGTATTGGGCCGTCGCCTACCCTGCATATGGCGCTCCGGTTTGGGTGGCTAAGCTTCGTAAGCTTGCCCCGGAGGTCTTCTTTGGTGGGGGGAGCGAGCGCGTAGCTCGGCCCGTGCCCCTCTCCGGTTTGGGTGGCGAGGATTGGTCCTACCCCGGAGTCTTTGAGAGGACGGGTATTGGGCCCTCGCCTCCCCGCAGCCTCTATAGTCGGACGGGTATTGGGCCGTCGCCTACCCCGCATATGGCGCTCCGGTTTGGGTGGCTAAGCTCCGTAAGCTTGCCCCGGAGGTCTTCTTTGGTGGGGGGAGCGAGCGCGTAGCTCGGCCCGTGCCCCTCTCCGGTTTGGGTGGCGAGGATTGGTCCTGCCCCGGAATCTTGCGTTTTTTGGGCTGAAATTTTCAGGTGGAAATGGAGAAATTCAAAGATGCAAAAGGGAAAAGGATATTTCATTCGAGACTTACAGTTTTTGACTACATCACGACTGGCGTTCCGCGCTCTTCGGAGGGATTAGCCCGCCCTCGTCAAGGGGGGCCGAGACGGGCGCGGTAGGTGTGGTCCTCTTCTGCGGTGCCGTCAGCAGGAGCCGGCTTTTGATGGCAGAAGTCGTCCCTTCCCCCGGGTAGGTCGACCACCAGGTTTTGCTCTGGACCTTAGTGTTTGGTCGATCCCATGTAACAGCTCCTGGACAGCTTCTGGATTCCCCGCACTGACCCAACCCCTCGGATGGTTTGGAACTTGACCATATGGTGTAGCAGGCTAGGGATCGCTCCGATGGCCGCCATGTAGGGTAGCCCTATGATCCCGTTGTACGCCGACATAATGTTGACCACAACAAACAGAGTCATTCGAGTGACGACCTGCGGCTCTTCTCCGAGAGTTATTGGCAAGGTGATCACTCCTACAATAGGGGTCGAGTGACTGGTGAAGCCGACGAGGGGCCCGGTGCAGGTCTCAGGTCCGTCGGCCTTAACCCCATCTTTTCGATTGTGGACATAAACAGAATGTCGCAAGAGCTCCATGTGTCGATCAGGAGGCGGCTGACGATGGTCGTCCCTATTTGGGCCTCGATGACGATGGCGTCGTCGTGGGGCAGCTCGACTCCCTCCAGATCCTCGTCGCTGAAAGTAATGGAAGGGTAGGTTATCCTTCTCCCCCTCGGATCCCCTTCGAAACCTGCCGTCATCACTTACCTCGCGTACGCCTTTTTGCTTGACGATGACGCTCCTCCGGAGGATGGCCTGCCACATATCGTGCTTATGCGCATGACCGGTTTCGGGGGAGAGGTTCTTCCCGCTCACCATGCATTGGAGGGTCTGCTCTTCGTGCCCTCCGGTGGTTCCCCTCCTCTCGGTCTGGTCTCCTGCCCCCGACGAAGCCCACTAGGTGGCCCGCCTGGATCAGCCGCTCGATTTCCCTTTTGAGGGTGAAGCAGTCATCGGTGTCATGGCCGTGGTCCCGGTGGTATCGGCAATATTTTCTGAAACCTCTCCTGGCCGGATCCGACTTCATTTCCCGAGGCGGCTCCGGCAGCAGTCCGGCTCTCGTCGCCGCGGCCATCACCTCTATCAGGGGGGCATTGAGCTGCGTGTAATGCACCCGTAGGGGGCCTTCTTGTCTCGGGATGACTCGAGCGGGCCCTCGGGCCGGGGCGAACTCTCGGGCCGGGCCGGGGCGATCTTGTGGGCGTCGCCCCGTCGGTTCGCGCCTTGGTTGGGCCAACTGATCACGCCCTCGATGCCCCTCTTCTTGCCTTGGCCGAGGGTGTGACCGGGGCTCGTCTTGGAGCAGCTTCGTCGGGGGAAATAGGGCCTTTGTGCCGAGAGTCTCTTCGGCCAATGCATGCCTCTCCGCCATAGCAACCAGTGCCTCATAGTCGGCCGGCGGATCTCGGAGCAGGGATTTGTGGAGGCTCCGAGTCTGCAATCCCGTCTTGAAGGCCAGCATGAGTACCTCGTCGCCGCAGGTCACCACCGCCCGTCTCTCATCCTGGAAGCGGCGCATGTATCTAACTGTCGTCTCCCCTTCTCCTTGGACTATCGTGCTGAGATAGTCCAAGGGCTTCTTCTTCGTCTGCCCGGCCCGAAACTCTTGGCAGAACTTGTGGGACAGCTCGTCAAAGCTCCCAATGGATCTTACGGGTAGGTCGAAGTATCAATCCAACGCTGTGTCCCTCAGACTTCGCGAGAAATGCCGGCACAGGAATGCCTCGTCCACATCCTGCGCCTCCATCGCCCCCCGGTATTGTTGCACGTGCGTGAGGGGGTCACCTCTTCCGTTGTAGGTGGCGAGGTGGGGGGTTTGAACCTCACTGGCCTCGGGGCGGACGTGATCCATCGTGCCAGCGGTGTGGCCTCCTCCGGGTAGGTAGGGCGCTCGGGCGCACCCCCCCTTCGCCATTCAGGGGTCTGGCTCCGGTCGCGCCTCGGCTGCCGACGGTCCTCCCGCCCCGGGGAGTAGCGTGACGGTCGCCTGGGGGGACTCCTTCCCCTGGTCAAGGATTCGACGGGTTGCGGGCTATGGTTCTCCCAGTACCATCACCCTTCGACCGCCTCCCCCCGGATCTCCATCTGCTCCTGATTCTCCCGCAGAAGCCGTTCGCGCTCGGCGGTGAGGAAGCATAGTTGTCGACAAATGGCTTCCTCACGCTGGCGATGGGGGGAGTGGTGCTGGCGAGGTGGACTCCCTCCCCCCAGTGGGGATCTGGGCAACAGCGGACCATGCCCGTCCCTGGGCCGCCGGCCCATCGCCGTCACCTCTGGGATTTCCCGGTTGCCTTCGTTCTCCCTTCGTAGCCTTTCGCGTTCCGCGATGCTGAAGCGGAGCTGGTGGCGCGCGATTTCTTCGTCCTGGCCGGCCTGCCGGGCGGTCTCGGCCGCTTCGTCCAAATGCCTTTGCGTAGCGGCCGCCTCTTCCCGGCGCCTCCACAGCCGCGCGACCTCCATCTCCTCCTCCAGGAGCTTCTGCTGGGCCGCAATCTCCTTGGCGAGCCCCCTGTCTCCCCCTCCTCCTCGAACTGAGGGTGAAGATTCCGTCTCACGTTTGGGGGCTCCGAGGGGCCGGGCGGTGGCTCCGCTCCTGCCGCCACGTAACCTCCCGCCTCCTGGGTAACGGCCTCGAAGCTCTTCTGGATTGCGTGGGCCGAGATTTGGACCGTCCCGGCGTCTATCCCCGGAGGGGGGGTCGGTCGCCAGGGTGATCAGTAGAGAGAGTGGCTCTTGACCCACTGGATCCTTGCCGTGGTCAGGGTTCTGAGTGATCGGCATGGAGTCTAACATGGGTGTGACCCTACATTCCCACAGACTGCGCCAATTGTTACGAGGTGGAACTCGCGTACAATGAATTTGTATTGAGGGGAACCAAGGGCACAGTGGTTATATTGATAAGAGGATTTAGGTGGGCTATTTAACAGGTGATTAGTGGGGTGAAGAGGCTAAACTTGCCGCCGGGGGAGGCCACGGAGTCAAATCTCGCCGGACACGGCGGAGGAGGATCGGGTGGCGGGAGCCAAAGGCTGATGTCGACCAAGGGGCGAGCTTTCCTGCACCACGAGCAACTCGTCAGAAGGGCAGGGTTGGGGTCCAACCCTTAGCCCCTCCGATGCCTAAGTCAGTAACAGACTTAAAACGGGGGCTAGGCACGCAGGTCGGACTGAAGGTGTGTCGACCGTACGTGATGAGCTATATGTGGGAGAACAAAGATATGGACGACCTTTGCTCTCGTGTGTGAATAATGGATTGAGAGAGAATTTGCCAACCCCCTCACCGTAAGAAGTGAGGGGTATTTATACCTGATGGGAGATGATTAGGTGGGGCTGACCTGGCATGCTGACTCGACGTGCTGAGCTGGCTTGGCTGTCAGCGGAAGCTTTGGACGAGGATGTCAGAAACAGGAGTGTCTGTCCCGCTTTTGTCAGACGGTGCAACGGCCAGGGGCACTTTTGTCAGGGTGTCAGGGCCGAAAGCATTAAGTGTCAGGGGGCTCAGCGGCCAGGGGGTGCTTTGTCAGATGGTCGGGCGGCGTTAGTGTCAGTTGTGTCCTTACACTAGGTTGTTTGTCGTGCGTGATGAACTAAAGGTCCGGCAATGCTATCCCCAGCGGCGGGGTTCGTGGGGACCGGCCGGGTTGACCTGCTCAAGGGTTGTCCGGCCCGGCCACGCACCTTTTTCGGTCGCGGGTCGTGGACCGCTGGCAAGGAGGGATATGCACATGCCTCTGTCAGCATCCCAGGCGGCACTGTCAGGACGCTCCCCAGGCGCACTGCCCCTGGCGGGCCGAGCAACGGCGGTCGTACGCCTCGGCCGGGAAGGGGGGAGTGTTGCGAGGTGCGCCCATTCTCATGTAGCCTCGGACCTCCGGGACGGCGGCCCTTTCGCAAAGAGGTGATTCAATGAGGTATGTCAGCGGATCTGGGCGGGAGTCGGACTCCCGCGATCTTTAGGTCATTACAAGTCCTATTATTTGAAAACAGTGCTTGTTATTGTCTACTAAATCCAATGGAAATTTATCTAATTGTCTATCACCTGTTTTCTGAAATTCCTAAATTAGTTTCTCATCTATTCATATGGAATTACACAAAAAAAAACTACGTTGTTGTTTGCATGTGTGGATGCTTAACTCCTTGGTTTCTAAGTTTATGCAACCCAATAGTAATATTTTATTAAAATACATTTGTATTTAATTTATATTACAGTCGTTTTTTAACGTTTCAAGAAAATGCCAGATAATGTTTGCGACATAGCTCAATGTTATAAGAAAATGCCGCGAAATATTTTGGGCATTTCCAACGTTTCAAGAAAAGTTTAGGGAATATCTTGGGTATTTCTCAACGTTTCACGAAAACATTGGGAAATGTCTAAGGCATTTCCCAACGTTTTACAAAAATGCCTGGGAATGTCTTGGGTATTTCTCAACGTTTCATGAAAACGCCGGCAAAAGTGGTCATTTTGCGGCGTTTCATCAAAACGCCGAGAATACATTTGCAACACCCACTTTTCCCAACATCTTTGCGACGTTTTGTAAATCGTCGGGAAAACATTTGCCAGCGCTTCAAAAGGTTGGGAAATGTTTAAAAAACGCAGGCAAAAGTCCTTTTTTAGTAGTGACGTATCAAATGCGTTTTCGCTCGATATAAGGAGGAGGCAGAGCGGAGTGGATCTTTTTCAGTGTGCGCTCATCTCTCACCTTTGGCGAGTTCATCATTGGACATGGTAGGTGAGGACGATCTTCAGAGGCTGGATGTTGGTGCAGTAGACAGTTTGACGCATGTGTGTGCATTCGTGTCTTGATTTGTCGGCACAGGCATGGAGCCGGTGGACGACGAGTCTTGTTGACAGGCTTCAGTAGACAGAGTGGATATGGACGGCATACCTTGCTGTCGTATCAAAGCGATCGGGGAGAGGGGCTTACCCAGACCGAGAAAGTGCTTTCACGGTCTGCTATTCCTACTGAAAAGCATTTGCGCAGATGTGACTCAGCTATGGTCAGTCTGTAGAGCAGCTGGGAAGACGGCGTGTTTCTCATAGGAAATGGCCATGGTGAGCATGGGTGGCTCGTGGACCTGTGGGGTGATGATAGGAATGTTTATGGATCAAGAGAGGGCTCATTGGGCCTTAGCACTGCGTCACTTCGTTCGTTCATGGAGTCCGAGCTCGCATGGTTATCCTCAGACAGATGACTTCATCACAGACATGGAGATAGATGATGTCACGCCCCGCTTCCCTAATATGGAAGGCGAGACGTGAGGAGGTCCGCTCAGACGTGGAGCTGTGAAGCTGCGGTCTGATAAGCGTCTGTAAAAATTTCAAAAGTAGCAGGTCCTTGCATTGCGACGAAACAACAACAATAATAAAGCAGATAAGAAAATATCCACCAATAACATCCAACAAATATTACAACATCACAGAATAGTCAGAAAAGTACAAGTCTGAACAATAGGCCTAAATCATGGCCAAACAAAACAAAGAGAGATAGGTGCTACGCACCGAAACCTAATAACAACTCAGGAAAGGTAACAACTAAGGGGAGACTCCAAACGAGTCTAGGACTGGTCACCAGTGTCCTCGAACTCGGTCTCAGCAGGGACCTCGAACTCAGCGTCAATGAACTGCTCGTCCTCAGCAACCTGCTCTGTCTCAAAGCCTGACATGTGACACCCAAAGAGAAAAGGGCACATGTCAGCAAAAGTCTCCCAAGGGAAGCGGAGAACTTTTGTGCAAGGATATAATAAATTGAAACAACTAACAGTTCTAATATAATGAGGTGATATGACATTTTAAGGATGCAGCAATTTTAATATGACATGAAACATGCAATACAAGAAACAAAACACGAAACATTGTCCATTCACTTTGTGCACAGGGTTTACGCCTTTTGGCTGAAGCGGCTGTACGGGCACACTTCTACGCTCAAGTGATTGCTTAACCCTACCCCTCCACGTGTATCGAGCGTTGGTTTCCCAACAACACTGTGCTCGCTTCTGGATCACGAGCCAGGAAGTGTTTTTCAATATGGCATAGGGTTGTGCCCGCAAAAGCAGGTGCCTAGCCTCAATAGCAATAACATTTGTAGCGTGTGCTACTCAATCACGATGAACATTAGATGCATGCAGTGACATGGCAATGAGCAGATAAATTGCGTACCTTTAATTGAAATTAAACATAGCATGGCAGCATGAATGAAAGCAGGTAAAGTGTCGGATCTAGTTTCGTTGTCAAACTAGATCAAATAGGGCGTCTAGGCGACTATCATTTCACCGCTTAGTCTCTTTTACATAATTTTACAGATTGGCCTAAAACATGGCCTAAATAATTACTGGCAAGTATCACTTGCATGTTTTCGATGATATCGGTTGTCGTGGGTTCGCCTCGACGAGCGTTACGCTATAGAACGACTGGTTCTCTGTTTCAGTTAATCAATTCACTGAATTAGATTTATCGCGAGAAAATCAAAATATCGAATTAATCCCTAAACTGGGTTCGTCTAATTTTGTTGGGTTCTCTGGTTAGGGTAACGTTTATATTGTGTTAAATCAGTCTTATATTAACATGGTAAGCCATATTTTAATCTCTAATGTTATCCTAACATCATTTAACAGTTAAAAATCATTTTAACACTAACAGGTTAATTCTAACAAGTTTAACTTTTAATACTAACAACCTTAAAATTAGACTCTTTAACATTTATTATCTTTCCATGCCAGATGTTAGACAGAATATGTATGGGGAAAGCTATAACTTAGGTATAAAATTCATTATGCTCAGATGCCATATAACCAGATGCCATATAACATCACGACAATACTTTAGTAGTAAATAAACTAACAACCATTCACTGTCTAAGAGGATAGCTTCTCCATATCATTTTCTGAAACAGTTTCTCAGAATTAATACATAAATAGAAGATGATGTGTGCTCTTGTTGATTTTCAAATATAAAAACTACCCTACCTACTCTCTTCTATTATTAACTATTGTTGTCTCCTCCTACTAATAGCATCTGCCACACTATTTTTTTTTCATTCATTCTTTAATAGGCTGACATTTAATTCCTTTATTCATTCAATAATACCCAGGTCATCACTGCCCTTTCTCTATTCTTCTATGTTGTCTGTTCTTTCATTCCTTTCTTTTTTTTTTGATTTCAACGTTGCAGGCCATGGGAACTCTTGCGAAAATGATATGGGAGGGCTTCTCACCTTCGCGCGACGACGGAAGGAAGGAGGGGCGGCTTCAGGCGGTTTCCGGCGACCGAGACGACGGCCCAGTCGACGCACGGCGGAGCAAGGGCTGGAGGAGGAGGGGGCACCGGCGGCTGGCGGTTCACGGCGCTGGGGCGGCGGCGCACAGGGCGGGCGGCGGCGGTTCACGGCGACGGCGGCTCCGGTTGAGGGCCGGCCAAGGGGAGGAGAAGAAGAAGTAGAAGAGAGGGTTTTGGGGTTTGATTTTGGTAAGAATCTAAAATGTTTTCAGATCTGAATGTTGATCTCTAGGTTGAGTTTGTTTGATCTGAAAATGGGTCTGTTTATCTCCTCTCTTGATTTCTATCAGTTGGGTTTTGATTTCTGGTTGGATTGGGTTTCTGGTTTGATTTTAGGTTGTATGAGGATGGTGGAGGATGGTTATTTGCTGTTTGTATGGTGGAGGAGATGGTGGTAATGGTGGAGTTGCAAATTTGTCTGCAGGGATTCGCTTGCATGAGGAAGGAGGAGATGTCCCTGCTGTTGAAATACAACAGTGCAGGTGAACACGTTGACGGATGGAAGAGCTGGAGGTGGGGGAGAAACTTCAATGTAGTGTTGGATCTGAACTACCCCAAACGGTGGGTATGAATGTAGGGTTAATTAGCAATTTAATTAAGGTTAAAGCTAATCAATATTTGATTAGAAATATTTTAATTAGGGTAATCAATTAGTGTTAAAAAATTTGTTAATCGTGCCATGGAAAAATATTAAGAGATGGACGCGCTCGGGGCGACGCACAAAAGAATTCGCGCACAACACATCCGGACGATCGAATAAAGATACTGGTACACACAAAAATTACACACGTAGGAAAAATACTGGCCGTTACATTCTACCCACCTTAGGAAAAATTATGTCCTCGGAATTCTCATCCACTAAGGAGTAGGAAACAAGTATGGATAACGCTCTCGTATCTCATCTTCCCGCTCCCAGGTAGACTCTCCTGGCGAGTCACGACGCCACATCACCCTGACTAGATCAACAGTCTTGGTCCTGAAAACTTTCTGACATCGATCTAAGATCTCCACCGGTTGCTATTCGTACGTCAGATCTGGTCGAACTGTGATCTCTGAGTAATCCACAGCATGAGAAGGGTCGCTGATATAACGACGGAGCTGGGACACATGAAAGACGTCATGAACTCCCTCTAAGGACGGTGGCAAAGCTAAGCGATATGCTACCTCTCCAACTCGCTCCAGCACATCGAAGGGTCCAATAAATCTCGGACTAAGCTTGCCTCGCTTTCCAAATCGAATCACTCCTCGATTCGGTGAGATCTTCAGGAACACATGATCTCCTGGCTGAAACTCCAGTGGACGCCGTTTAGCATCTGCCCAATGCTTATAACGGTCCTGGGCGATCCGAAGCTTGTCCCTGATATCTCGCACAACATCAACCGCTTCCACTATCATCTTTGGCCCCAAGAGTTCTCTATCACATATGTCATCCCAACTCAGTGGCGATCGACATTTTCTCCCATAGAGAGCAGCAAAAGGCGCCATGCCAATGCTCGCCTGATAGCTATTGTTGTAGGAGAACTCCACCAGGTGCAGATGATCCTCCCACGAACCCTTGAGGTCCAACATGCAAGCTCTCAACATATCCTCCAATATCTGAATAGTGCGCTCCGACTGTCCATCCGTTTGCGGGTGATACGCAGTACTGAACTTCAGACTGGTACCCAGATTGGTTTGCAGACTCTTCCAGAACTGAGATGTGAATCTCGTATCACGATCTGATACAATGCTCACAGGGACTCCATGCAAGCGCACGATCTCCTACATGACATAATTTACATCACGACTTGTACCAGAAGAAAATTATAAAGGCATGAGTTAGGTCATTACCTCCATATACTTTCTTGCTAATATCTCCGTGGATTGCCCAACTCGGAAAGGTATAAAGTGCGCGGACTTGGTCAATCGATCAACGATGACCCAGATCGCGTCGTTCTGCCTCGTGCTCCGAGGTAAGCCAGTCACGAAGTCCATCGTGATGTGCTGCCACTT
Organism: Scilla litardierei; assembly: GCA_030789695.1. Lineage (NCBI taxonomy): Eukaryota > Viridiplantae > Streptophyta > Magnoliopsida > Asparagales > Asparagaceae > Scilla > Scilla litardierei. The sequence goes on along the minus strand of CM061132.1, from coordinate 18,970,323 downwards.
CCACTCCGGAATCGGCAGAGGTTGTAGTAATCCAGCAATGCGATGGTGTTCATCCTTCACTTGCTGACACACGAGGCACTTGGCAACGCTACGTGCCACACTTCTCTTCATCCCATGCCACCAGAAATTCTGTCGAAGATCCTTGTACATCTTAGTACCCCCAGGATGAATAGAATAAGGCGAACTGTGAGCCTCATTCATCAACTCCTCTCTGATATTTCCTGCAGGTACGTAGATCCTGCTACCATATCTTAAAGATCCATCCGCATGAATCAGAAAATCTGTTCAAAGCCCTGCTTCGACTTGCTCTCTGATCTTCTGCAATTTAGCATCTCCATCTTGAGCAGTCTTGATTCGATCCACAATCGTCGATTGAATCTGCATGTTCATCAACGACGATGTGACTCCCGGTAGAACAGCTTCAACATCCATCCTTCGTAGATCCTGCTGTAATCTCCACTGAGCTGTGAGAATCATCACTTCGGGCAGTCGACTCAAGGCATCCGGTATGACATTCACCTTCCCTGGATGATACTGAAGATCGATGTCGTAGTCTGCCATCAATTTCAACCATCTTCGCTGTCTCATATTCAACTCATTCTGGGTGAATATATATTTCAAACTTTTGTGATCAGTGAAGATTTTCACTTTCTCACTCAGTAAGAAATGTCGCCAAATTTTCAGTGCAAAGATGACGGCAGCTAACTCCAAGTCGTGAGTCGGATAATTCTTCTCGTGGATCTTCAACTGTCGTGAAGCATATGCGACCACATGATTGTGTTGGTGCAGAACGCATCCAAGTCCCTTGCCCGATGCGTCACAGAAAATCTCGAAGCCTCCGCTTCTGTCCGGAATAGCTAAAACTGGTGCAGATGTCAGCCTCTCCTTCAAGGTAGAAAAAGCTTGCTCACAAGAGTCTGACCAACTGAACTTAACATCCTTCCTTGTCAATCTCGTCATCGGCTCAGCTATCCTCGAGAAATCCTTGATAAATCTACGGTAGTAACCTGCCAATCCAATGAAACTCCTGATGTCCGATGCCGATCGAGGTGTAGGCCATTCACTGACTGCTTTGACCTTCTCCGGATCCACTGAGATACCAGCTCCCGATACTACATGCCCAAGAAATACAATTCTATCTAGCCAGAATTCGCATTTGTTGTACTTGTCATACAGTCTATGGTGACGGAGCGTCTCCAACACTATCTTCAGATGCTCTGCATGCTCTTCCTCGCTCTTCGAGTACACCAGGATGTCGTCTATGAAAATCACCACGAACTTGTCGAGAAAGTCGTAAAAGATAAGGTTCATGAGATTCATGAACACAGCAGGAGCATTGGTCACACCGAACGGCATGACAACGAACTCGTAATGCCCGTACTTAGTCCGAAAAGCGGTCTTGAGTACATCTTCCTTCTTGACTCTGACTTGATGGTATCCGCTCCGGAGATCTAACTTCGAAAATACCCTCGATCCACCAAGCTGATCGAAGATATCATCAATGCGAGGCAGCAGGTACTTGTTCTTCACTGTGATCTGATTCAACTCCCGATAATCAATACACATTCTGCTCGATCCATCCTTCTTCTTTACCAGCAAGACAGGTGCACCCCAGGGAGATACGCTGGGATGGATGAAACCCTTCTGTAGTAGCTCATCCAACTGCTTCCTCAACTCTTCTAATTCTACAGGAGCCATACGGTACGGTGCCTTCGAAATCGGTTGAGCTCCTGGCATAAGATCGATGCCGAACTCCAATGCTCGATCGGGCGGCAGTCCAGAAATGTCTTCAGGGAAGACGTCTTCGAAATCTCTCACTACTGCAGGCTTCTCCGGTTCAGCAATCATAGATGCAACGGTCAATCTGTACGGCTGGACTCGGAACTTGACTGGTACAAGCGAACGTCCTCCGCTGACAAACTCGAACACTGGGTGGTCAGGAATTTCGAACACCACTTTCTTCCGGTGACAGTCGATCGTGGCATAAAAAGCTCCTAACCAGTCAATGCCGAGAATAGCATCAAAGTTGGGCAGGTCGTGGACAATGAAATTAGCATATAATTTGTATCCACTAATCACCAACGGGCATGGTTTACATCCCAGTGCAACCTTCACTACACCATTCCCAGTTGTAATGTTCCAACACTTGGGAAGTGTATATGTGGGTATTGAGTGTTCGACTACGAACTTCCGAGATAAAATGCACATGAAGCTCCAGAATCGAACAGGGTCAAGGCAGGGTGAGATGAAACTAATATGACACCTAAGGGTAACATGCAACTATATTAACATGGATCTAACTAATCAAATATAATGCATAAATAAGGAAGACTAGTATAGAAGTTACCTGCAATAACTCCGTCCTCAGTCTCTGCCTCCACTGCAGTCATCGTGAAGGCTTGCCTCTTAGGCTGAACGGCCTGCTGGAAAGCCTGCTTCTGGGAAATGAGAGGCGCTCCACGTCCAGCAGTTACTGGAGCTCTCTGCTGCTGAACTCCATCTGGTGTCTTCCACAGTTGCTTAGTTCTCGGACAGTCCTTCAATGCATGCGTAGCGTCACCACAAACTAAGCACTGGCCCAAGAATCTCCTACACTGCTCCTTCACATGACCAGCCTTGCCACAAAAATGGCACAACTTCGTAGTAGGCCCACCTGGCCTCTTAAACTGCACGGACTGATTAGGCTTGAACCCAGACCTAACCATAGCTCTGGCCTGCTCCATAGGCCTCTTCCCAGCACCTAAATACTGCCCTCTCTTCTGATTGGCAATCAGCTCCTGCCTCTTGGCAGCTATCAACAACTTCTGGTAAGAATCCAAGTCCGAAGAGGAAATCAGACTCTGCAGCTCCAAAGATAAACCTTGTAAGAATTTCTGAGCTCGATCCTCAGTAGTCTCCACCATCTTCGGCGCAAAGCGACTCAGTCTCATGAACTCTTGGTGGTACTGGTCCACCGTCAGATTCCCTTGCTTCAGATTGATAAACTGCTGCATCAGATCCCTCTTGGCAGCTCAAGGGAAATACTCATCATTAAATCTCGCCTTGAAAGTGGCCCAGGGGATAGGCTTCACCAACATCTGCTCTTCTGACTCCCACCAACTGCGGGCATTGTCCTTCAGTTGCTTCTTCACTAAGTCAACCCATCCAGCCGGGTTAACCTTCGAGAGAAGCAGATTATCCTCTGTGTTCTTCATCCATTCATCCGCAGCTAATGCTCCTTCTGACCCAGTGAAATATGACGGGCCCAGCTCCCGAAACTGCTTCGCTCCCGGCTCGAAGCGAGGGGCATTCTGAAGCATGCCCTGCTGAACGTGCATCATCTTCTGCATCATCCTCATCATCTCCCTCGTGGTGGGTTCTCTATCAGCATCCGCACCATGTCCTGCTCCACCACCTGCTCCAGATCCACTACCAGCTCCTCGGGTGATACGTCTACCGGCCATCTAAGACAAGAAAATGCTCAGATTAGACTTAATCATGACTCGAATGTTATGAATATTTAAATGGATGTTTTTATCATCATTGTTGTTCAGATATTTCGCAGATGCAAAGAGGAGACCTGCATGGGCCACCACTAAAACCTGTCACGCCCCGCTTCCCTAATATGGAAGGCGAGACGTGAGGAGGTCCGCTCAGACGTGGAGCTGTGAAGCTGCAGTCTGATAAGCGTCTGTAAAAATTTCAAAAGTAGCAGGTCCTTGCATTGCGACGAAACAACAACAATAATAAAGCAGATAAGAAAATATCCACCAATAACATCCAACAAATATTACAACATCACAGAATAGTCAGAAAAGTACAAGTCTGAACAATAGGCCTAAATCATGGCCAAACAAAACAAAGAGAGATAGGTGCTACGCACCGAAACCTAATAACAACTCAGGAAAGGTAACAACTAAGGGGAGACTCCAAACGAGTCTAGGACTGGTCACCAGTGTCCTCGAACTCGGTCTCAGCAGGGACCTCGAACTCAGCGTCAATGAACTGCTCGTCCTCAGCAACCTGCTCTGTCTCAAAGCCTGACATGTGACACCCAAAGAGAAAAGGGCACATGTCAGCAAAAGTCTCCCAAGGGAAGCGGAGAACTTTTGTGCAAGGATATAATAAATTGAAACAACTAACAGTTCTAATATAATGAGGTGATATGACATTTTAAGGATGCAGCAATTTTAATATGACATGAAACATGCAATACAAGAAACAAAACACGAAACATTGTCCATTCACTTTGTGCACAGGGTTTACGCCTTTTGGCTGAAGCGGCTGTACGGGCACACTTCTACGCTCAAGTGATCGCTTAACCCTACCCCTCCACGTGTATCGAGCGTTGGTTTCCCAACAACACTGTGCTCGCTTCTGGATCACGAGCCAGGAAGTGTTTTTCAATATGGCATAGGGTTGTGCCCGCAAAAGCAGGTGCCTAGCCTCAATAGCAATAACATTTGTAGCGTGTGCTACTCAATCACGATGAACATTAGATGCATGCAGTGACATGGCAATGAGCAGATAAATTGTGTACCGTTAATTGAAATTAAACATAGCATGGCAGCATGAATGAAAGCAGGTAAAGTGTCGGATCTAGTTTCGTTGTCAAACTAGATCAAATAGGGCGTCTAGGCGACTATCATTTCACCGCCTAGTCTCTTTTACACAATTTTACAGATTGGCCTAAAACATGGCCTAAATAATTACTGGCAAGTATCACTTGCCTGTTTTCGATGATATCGGTTGTCGTGGGTTCGCCTCGACGAGCGTTACGCTATAGAACGACTGGTTCTCTGTTTCAGTTAATCAATTCACTGAATTAGATTTATCGCGAGAAAATCAAAATATCGAATTAATCCCTAAACTGGGTTCGTCTAATTTTGTTGGGTTCTCTGGCTAGGGTAACATTTATATTGTGTTAAATCAGTCTTATATTAACATGGTAAGCCATATTTTAATCTCTAATGTTATCCTAACATCATTTAACAGTTAAAATCATTTTAACACTAACAGGTTAATTCTAACAAGTTTAACTTTTAATACTAACAACCTTAAAATTAGACTCTTTAACATTTATTATCTTTCCATGCCAGATGTTAGACAGAATATGTATGGGGAAAGCTATAACTTAGGTATAAAATTCATTATGCTCAGATGCCATATAACCAGATGCCATATAACATCAAGACAATACTTTAGTAGTAAATAAACTAACAACCATTCACTGTCTAAGAGGATAGCTTCTCCATATCATTTTCTGAAACAGTTTCTCAGAATTAATACATGAATACAAGATGATGTGTGCTCTTGTTGGTTTTCAAATATGAAAACTACCCTACCTACTCTCTTCTATTATAAACTATTGTTGTCTCCTCCTACTAATAGCATCTGCCACACTATTTTTTTCATTCATTCTTTAATAGGCTGACATTTAATTCCTTTATTCATTCAATAATACCCAGGTCATCACTGCCCTTTCTCTATTCTTCTATGTTGTCTGTTCTTTCATTCCTTTCTTTTTTTTTTGATTTGAACATTGCAGGCCATGGGAACTCTTGCGAAAATGATATGGGAGGGCTTATCACCTTCGCGCGACGACGGAAGGAAGGAGGGGCGGCTTCAAGCGGTTTCCGGCGACCCAGACGACAGCCCAGTCGACGCACGGCGGAGCAAGGGCTGGAGGAGGAGGGGGCGCCGGCGGCTGGTGGTTCACGGCGCTGGGGCGGCGGCGCATAGGGCGGGCGGCGGCGGTTCACAGCGACGGCGGCTCCGGTTAAGGGCCGGCCAAGGGGAGGAGAAGAAGAAGTAGAAGAGAGGGTTTTGGGGTTTGATTTTGGTAAGAATCTAAAATGTTTTCAGATCTGAATGTTGATCTCTAGGTTGAATTTGTTTGATCTGAAAATGGGTTTGTTTATCTCCTCTCTTGATTTCTATCAGTTGGGTTTTGATTTCTGGTTGGATTGGGTTTTTGTTTGATTTTGGGTTGTATGAGGATGGTGGAGGATGGTTATTTGCTGTTTGTATGGTGGAGGAGATGGTGGTAATGGTGGAGTTGCAAATTTGTCTGCAGGGATTCGCTTGCATGAGGAAGGAGGAGATGTCCCTGCTGTTGAAATACAACAGTGCAGGTGAACACGTTGACGGATGGAAGAGCTGGAGGTGGGGGAGAAACTTCAATGTAGTGTTGGATCTGAACTACCCCAAACGGTGGGTATGAATGTAGGGTTAATTAGCAATTTAATTAAGGTTAAAGCTAATCAATATTTGATTAGAAATATTTTAATTAGGGTAATCAATTAGTGTTAAAAAATTTGTTAATCGTGCCATGGAAAAATATTAAGAGATGGACGCGCTCGGGGCGACGCACAAAAGAATTCGCGCACAACACATCCGGACGATCGAACAAAGATAAGGGCACACACAAAAATTACACGCGTAGGAAAAATACTGGCCGTTACAGACGAGGCGGAGATGCATGAGGCTAGGCTCAGATGACTTCTGAGCTTGGCATGTCTCTCGGATGAATGACACAAAAGGGCGTAATTTCTGATGCATATGATGGAGGTTCACATGGCCGATGGTTAAGGCTAAGTGAGTTCACACACGATGGAGTGCTGAAGATTTTGTAGCAAGGTAGAGGGTTATTTTTGTGTGTGCTGCAAAATCTCTGCACAGCCTTTGGTAGGCCAGTGCTCCTTCATTATTGTTGGGGACTTAAAGGCAAATGACCATTTATTTTGTGACTGACATTGAGAGAGTGCAGAGCTGAAAAACAAAAGGAAAACAGAGGGCTGCATTTGCATGTGGTGCTTCCATTTTTTTAGAATGTGGCTGCGATTCTGGTCCAGTGAAAAAGGAAGAAGTGAGTGCTTGGATCTCAAATTAAAGGAGGAAGAAAGCTAAGGCTTGTTGGAGATGCAAGAGAGCTTCTTTGTGAGAGATCCATGGCGAATCTTTTCTTCTTCCTTGTTTGAGAACTAGAGTCCATTGGGGAGTGCCCTTCCTTTTGGAAACTCTATTACCAAGGAGTGATCTCCATTGGAGTGAGATTGGTCACTTGAGGAGCTTTACATATTATAAGGACTTTATTATCAAGGATTCTCATTTGGTTGAGAGTGTGTGTATGCTTGGTGAGAGATCTAAAGTTAGGTCTTGTTGCTTAGAGCTTTTCTCTCATTGTAGTGATGAAAGAAGATGATGATGGGGTCGTTGTATGCCTTACTTGATCATTGTGGAACCGGGTGCATTGGATGATGAATGTAGGTTGTTCACAACCGAACTAGTGTAAATCTCCACGTCTCTTTTGTGTTGCTTTCTTTATTTCGTATTATGTTCGCGTGTATGAATTGTCTATTACAAGATCGTTGAGGGAGTTGATAGTTGGTGACGACTCTCTCTTGTGCCCGTGAGGTATTTGGTTTTATGTCTAGGTGACATCTCGGTGGTTGGGCTTTGTGATTATTTGTGCGCCATTGTGTACCTAGCCTTAGTGTTAGGGACGTGCACGAGGAACCAACAACTAACTAATTCTGGAACATTGTGGTTGGCCTTCCAGGTCAACACGTTTGCCTAGAGAATCCCTTTTGCTTTTGCTATACTTTATATTTGACGATGGGATGTTAGAATAGAATTTGAAACGTTTGTACGTGCGAAACCATAACCACTATTTATAGATAACTTACATGTTATCCTTTTGGTATTTCTATTTAAGCCCATCATAACAATAGAATTTAACCTTTAGATTAATACACATTAAAGGCAGACATATAAACAAACCCATAACAAGGACAGACCACAATATATTCTTGTTATCTTGCGTTGATAAGAAATCCAATCCTGCCTATTCAATATTATATTTTCAAAGGGGTGAGGACCAATGGTACCATTGACGAGGGTGCTCGAGTAACTACAAAGAGAAGGCTAGGGTTTAGCAGGGAATATATTCCCCCTAGCATTCAGAGCAGAAATATAAACAAAAAGGACAGCTTTTGGCAGCAAGACAATAGCTCTAATTGAAGCGATAATGTATTCACTAGCATTGAGCGAATATCTTTGCTCGACTCCAAGAAATTCTCACATATCTATATTACAATTGAGAGCATTCTCAGACGGGAGAATGTTGACTAGAACAAAGGTGACAGTAGAGTGTCATGCCACACTACCATCTCAGCAGGTGAGGCCCATCATCACATATGAAGAAATTTTTGGTAGAAACCCCTCAAGGCCTCAACTAACCCAAAAAAAATACAATCCAATTTCATTGCGGTATAATGGCGTTGTTGGGTCCACGTATGTGCATGGTTCTTTAAAGATAGAACGTTATCATGCCGTACGTCGGGATATAATAATTAAAGGTGATATTCTTTGAGTCAATGTCAGCTACGTGCGAGTCTACACCAATTGAGACCCATTTAAACAATCTTTAGGAGCTAATTGGGGCCAGCAAATCACAACGATGGATCCCCCAATCTAAGCTCACTGTTTCTTCACATGCTTATATCATTGCACCGATTCCTTCCATTATTAATGTCAAATCCAGTTCCCCCTTTTTCTTGGTATATAACCCAGAGGAATTCTAGGTCTTCTCCATTCAGAGAGAAAGGGATGAGGAAGACGACATGGCGTGGTGTTGGGTCGGCTACGTTATGAGTTAGCAGGTTTCAGAACGGAACTGAGCCGAACCAATATCACTCATGTATTCTTCCTTCGAACGCGCTTGGCCTCCAGGATTGGTTCATGTTGCCTAATGCTAATGGCAGTACTTGTAAGTGATGGTTAATTTGCACTTTCTGAAACTCTCTCTTTTTTGTTGAGCTCGTTGTGAGTTTTGTTGTGTGGATAACTTTTAGTACTTGTAAGTGATGCTAATGACAGTACTTGTAAGTGATGGTTAATCTACTAGAATTTTACTGATCATGGCACATGCATTTCTTTCTCAAGCTTGTTTGAGTAAAGAGATAAGAGCAAATGCAACTTCTGTAGTTTTGACATAGAGATTTGAGCATAAAGTCAAGTCATTCGCTTCACTGTCGAAATCTTGGATGGTTATTGTTCTCAATAATTTCCGCAAGAATTTAATATTCATATGTGAGTATTGTCTCACTTCAAAAAGAGGAGGAAACAAACAAGTGGTGAAATTAAACAACAAAAAATATTGGTTAAAACCTTACAAGTTAAGATTTTGGGTCAAATCGGTGATGAGCCTCGGATAAGGAAGTCATGTTTTTACTCACGTGATGCCGGATGTCCCAACAATTTTGATATTACACCTAAACCTTCTCACTATCCAATGTTAGAATGGGTTAACTAGGAGTAGGCTCCTAATCATCTCAGTGGAACGATCACTTAACTCCTTAAGTTGCACAACAGTAACTGAATAAAACAACTCAACACGAAAACGATGCAAATTCGTCTCTTCTTGAACTTTTCGCATTAACCTCCCCCGAGCTATAAACATATCATCCATGTTAGGAACATCAATGTTTTTTTCACAAAAAGAAGAAACTTCGCCATAAAATGTCTCGCATCCTTCATCTCGCATCATCTGTAACCATTGCTTACATATTTTCCCCAAAGTCATATCATTCACAATATCTTGATCCCTCCTTTATAACGATTTTCACAAATCGTTTGTGATTCCTAATATATTTTTCATCAAATGGAGAGTAAAAACATACCCATCAAATTATTTGCTTCAAATTTTTGCTCAGAACTCAACCTTTCTTTGCAATTATCTCGAGAAGATCAACTGTAGATGAGAATATAGTTATCAAACTAAGTAGAGAATCATTAACGTGTATCTGAAGAATGCTTAAGCATGATTTCCTGATTAAAGCCTTTTCCAGTAAAAATCTCGCCATTGTCAAAGGCTTCAAGAATCTTCGCTGCTTGTAATTGATGAAATATATCACAACGTTTAGATGAACCTCCAACAACATTGATGACACTAGCAATTGTAAGGAATAGACTTGCAACTTGAGTATGTTTTTTGGCTACCACTACAAGAGAAAGTTGAAGTTGATGAACGAAACAGTAAATATAAAAAACTTTGGGGTTCTCATTTAAAATAAGCTTTTTTAATCCATTGAACTCTCCTTGCATATTACTAGCTTATCATAACCTTGACCCTGCAATATAGAAATTCCCAAACAGGTTTAAAAAAAGAAGCGATAAATTGCATCTTTAAGTGAGAGAGCCATATTGTACATGTAACATGTTCTAGACCCACAAAACACTTTACTACACACCCATTTTTATTTAGATAATGCAATACAATAGCCATCTATTACTTCAACTAGATATCACGCGATTCATCAACCAAAATAAAAATAAATGTATCTCCTATATCTTTTAAGATGATATTTATGGTTTCAACAGCAAAATCATTTACAGTATCCTTTTAAATACTAGGTGATGTTAATGTGATATTTTCAGGAGCATTCTTCAATGTCACAGAATTTATATCATCATTATATGTTGATAGAAACTTCAAAAGCTCAAGAAAGTAACCTTGATTTTTTGAGTTATCCGATTCATTGTCACCACAGAATGTGAGCCCTTGTCGTAAATGAAACCTGACACAATCAATTGATGCATTCAATCGCCTTAGATATTTCCATAAAATTTGATCTATTTGCTTCATGAAAGCATATTCAATGTGTTATTTCTGATTCCTTAGAGCTTCAAACTTGTTCCAAGCTTGGTATGAGCATTATTATGACCTCCAACATGGGAATCAAATTTATATTTCTTTTTCCAATTACTGAATCCATGACCAACAAAATGATCACCACCTCCTTGATCTCCAGTATTTGGTTTAAGTAGATAAGAACAAAGACAAAAAACTGCATCTGTTGTCTCGTTATACTCGAACCAATTAACATATTGAGAATACCAAGCACAATTGAAATGCCTTTCTTTTACCTCAAATTTTGTGGATGGAAAATTTATAAAGTTTGATTGACAATGACCTTTTGCTATAAATGATCTGCGTACATCATCTCAAATATTTGGATGATAATATGAAATTATAACTCTTTTTCAGGATCCACCTCAAGCTTCATAGGGTCGAATTCTTCTCTACTTGAATTCGCATTGTCATTATCTTTTTCTGGTCGCCTCAGGATTCATAAGGTCAAATTATTCTCTGCTTGATTTCGTGTTGTCATTATTTCTTCAGGTTGAAGTTGGTGACTCCAAAGTCCTTTTAAAGTCCTATGCATAACTATTTCACAAAATAAATTTATTGGCGTTTATTTATCAACATGCCAAATAATGGGGAAAAAATTAACAAAGCCAAGTGTCAATAAATCTTAAACATGAAAAACAAATTAACAAAGCAAACAAAACAAAACCACAACCACAAATCAAAACAAAGCTTAGTAGGATCTAAAAATATATGGAGAAAACACTATAGGGTGGGTGAATAGAGCTTTATAACAATAATATGGAAATTAGGCCAAATTAAAGTTTCCTTATGCAACCTTAGTGCGAAATAAATAAAGAGAGCAACAAATATAAGAATGCAAATGCTAACAAGGGATTTAACATGATTCAGATTCACCGATTCTCCCTGACTCTGAGTCTCCACTACTCCTTTAAATCCTACTCCAACAACCCACTAGTAAACCTGCTAGTGATTAGTGATCCACTAATACACACTTGCCAAAACCTGACAAATGTAAAACCAATACACCTTTTTTCCACTTTCCTCAACCCGAAAATGGACTACTCTCACAACCGAGAGGAACTTCTCAAATATCAAAGAGAAAGATAGAAAGAAATATGAAACAATTTCCACAACATATGCCTTGAATAATAATCTTAAGAATGAGGCAATAAGGTGTGTGTGTGTGTGTGCGCGCGCGCGCGCACGTGATGTGCTCTAAATGATGAGAGTATGAGCACTTACTAACTTGTCTCAAGATGTGTAGCAAAGAATGCTAGAAGTTGATCTTGAAAGATTTGGAGACAAGTTGAACTCTAGAGCTTGAGCTTGAATGGCTTTGAATGCTCTTGAATGCTCTAGTGAAGAAGTTAATGACTTGAGATCACTTGAGAGTGTATTAAATGAAGTCTTAGATACTTATCTAACCTCTCAAATCAAGACATTAAATCCATATCTATAAGCCACCGAAATCTGCTCAAAACGGATTAAAACCCCAAGCATTATATGCTGGAAACGACTATTACCAGGCAAAAATCCTAGACACCAGACGTCTGAAGAAGATCAACCAGACGTCTGATGTATTGTTCTGACTGGATTATAAATGCAGTCAACAAACACTTTAACAGACGTCTGAAGAAGACTTCCCAGACGTTTGGTCCACTGTATAGACGACTGACACAGAGGCATCAGGGTCTGAACATATAGACACCAAGCAAGTTAGTTATTGGAATATAGTTGGTCTGAATACCCAGGCGTCTGATGTTCATCATCCAAATGTCTAGTCAACTGTTCAGACGTCTAGTAATACAACTTCAAATGCCTAATTATAACTGACTGCAAAAATGACCAACTTGAAATATATGCCCTAATTTACCAGCCGTCTGATGTATATCATCCAAACATCTGATTTTCGTTAGTCAGCAGAGGCCGAGTTACTGGACTTTCGGCTTGAATTATTCAGACTTCTGGAGTTCATTATCCAGGCATCTGACGAATTGTTCAGACGTCTGGAATTAGAACTTCAGGCCTCTATTCATGATAAGGTTTTGGATAACAGAATGCACATGAGTACCAGTCGTCTGGAGACCAAACACCCGACGTCTGTTGAAGGCTGAAAAACTCTTCTTTGAGTTTATGCACGTTCTAACCATATGACACTCAATGATATATGATCTAGAGTGTTTTGTGAGTATTATGAGTGATATTCTAATGAGTCTATTCAAGGCTTGACATGCTAATTCAACTAAAAAGTAAAGAAAGAAAGGTTTACATATTTATCCCCTTCACTTCCTATTGAATGCCTTGAAGACTTCCATTAAGCTAATGACGTTTGATTTCCTTCGATCATCTCTCGACTTTCATGCTTCATGGATTGATGTCCATGCATCAATGCTTTGAGCCGTCGCCTTCATTTGATATGACTTTGCCCATATTGATGATCCTCTTCTTTACTACAAAACATGGGGATTGGTCATAATAGATTATGTTTGTTTATCATCAAAACCACATTGGAGGATCCAATATTCAACAAACTACTGGCCTTACTTAGACGACGAGGGACGACAAGCGACGGGCGACGGCTATGGGCCCTAGCTCAAATCAGATAAACAAACAAACCAAATCTTCAGGCCTTGGCAACTCGTCTCGATAATTCGAAGAGGAAGATTCATAAATTTGCATGAGAACTTTAATCCTAGAAATTCGAAGGACCTACACGTTAAAGGAGCAAAGAGACGTCATTTCATCAAATTTGTCCAAAATCTTAAACGAACTAGACGCGGATGAAAAAATTTCCAGATAGGATTCCATTGCCCCTACATGCAAATAACAGAAGACCCCAGAAATGAAAAAAAAATCAATTTTTTGGACAGAGATTCGCATCAATTTTGTAAAACAATTAGCATTCTATACCTACCTTGAGAACGCTGACATGTTCGCCTGCAATTGTTCCTTTCCAAAATCTGGAAAAAGAATACAGTAACAAACCCAAGTATTTGTATTTGGGGTCATGTTCGCCTGCTGCTGTTCAAAACCCATGTATTTGCAATTGGGGCAAAAAAAATTGGTGGGGGGGCAACACAAAAACAGTCTCTGCTGGGAACCTAGAATTTGAACCCTAGTTTCCAACCTCAATTCATGCAATCTATTTCGGGGTGTTTTCTCACCGCTGATTGATAGGTTGGAGGTCCGGGGTCGTCACGGTCATGTGGGACGCGTGCGGCCTTCGGGGTCGATTTTTCGAGCGTTCGTTGGGGTGGAAATGTGCAGATCAAGCGTCGGTTTGCCGAAGAGCAGCTTGGGCAGAATGATGGCTTTCTGGGGCGATCGTTCGGTCGAGCCTGGGGCTTGAGAGCGTTCAGACCCGAGAAATGTAGCGCCGAAGGATAGCTTCAGTTGGTTGGTGGCTCCTTGGATCTGCACAGACGAAAGAGCTCATCAGGCGGTCAGACCTTGGTTCCGACCAAGTCCCCTTCGATGCTTAAGTCAGATAGTGACTAAGAAATACTCGGTGAAATCGAGCTTGGTTCACAGGGAGACCAAGCACAAATTCTCGTGCCGAGCTGTGGAGGAGAAATATAGGGTGGAAGGATAAGGTCTTGAGAGGTGGAGTACCTGAGATTTGAGTATTCAGGATTCGGTCCGTTGGCGTTTTGTCTTTTCGACCTCTTATAGGAGTTTGCATGTCAACGACTTTATGGCACCACATCATCTCGTCCCTCCTGCCCACCTGCTTTGATGGTCTCTTCAAGGGGATTGAATCGCGATGGTGCATTGACTGGTGTTCAAGGCGAGCACGATCTAGGGAGCGATTTCCTCAATCGTGGAGGGTCAGTGGTTTCCCTGACGCGGGCTTTGGGTCGCCGTGATTCTATACGCTTGTGGGGTTTTATGGTTTGGTCCCAACCCCCACCTTGGTCGTGGGCTTGGCCTACTCCGTTCCAGGGGGTTGTATCAATTTTCCCCATCGCTCAGGTCGTTCGGCCATTGACGGTTCGGTCCAAGGGATGTGATCTGTGTTGATTTGACAGACGCATCAGTCGAGGCGACACATTAAATAAAGGCCATCATGGCACTGAGAGCCAAGAATTCTCCTGCCCTTTGGAAGTGGGATTCGGAGGGCCTCCTTCCGAAAGATGTTGACGCATGTTCTTCTTTGGACGGTCTGGATTTGGGGTTGTCGCCCATATAAAAAGTCAGGGTTTTGGGGTTCCATCCGCGCTTCTTGATTTCGCGATTCCTCTCATTGCTGCTAAGTTCTCTCTGCCTCTTCTTCGACGTCCACTTCTTCAGTTCTCGCAAGGTACCCCCCCCCCTTCTTACTTCCGTCTTTCGTCTTGATTAATGGCGAGGTTGTTGAGAATAAGAGCTTCGCCCCCTGATGTCGATGATCTCGGTGTGGCCGTGGGGGCGTCCTCGTCCCGTGATAAGGGCAAGGATTTGCTATTCGAGGATCTGATCTAGCGGGAGAACCCTTCTAGAGCTGAGGGATCTCAGGTTCCACCCGTGATTCTCGAAGCGACCTCCACCGTCTCGTATTCCACTGTCGAGAGAATCAGGGCGGAATATCTCCCTTATCCATACAGGGTTCTGGTCCCATTTCAAGATGAGAGGATTTGTTTTCCCGGGGCCCGTGAGGTAGGGGTATATGTCGAGATGTTCCAGATGGGGCTTCGCTTCCACCTTCACTCCTTCATCATCCAGGTGTTGGAGTTTCTGCAAGTGTCTCTGTGCCAGCTGACCCCATATTCGGTTCCGGTCTTGGTCATCTTCATCGTGATCTGTCATCTGCATGGGTTGGAGCCGTCCTTGCTGTTCTTCTTTTATTTCTATAAGATCAGGCATGTTTCCTCGGCAGTATGGCTTCATATTGACGTCGAAAGGGGAAGAGAGTGTCTGTTGGGCTTGCCTCACTAGGTCGATCACTGGAAGAACGATTTTGTCTTTGTCACTTTTCCAAGGGATGCCACAATTTTAATGGGTTGGGGAAGCTCGGGCATCTATGAGTTGGCGCTGGACCTAACGGAGGTCGACCGGGCCGCGGTTACGTTCCTATCGGCCCTGCCCTGGGAGGAGAGATTGGTCTGGCCCTTGCTGGACGGTCTCCTCCTCAAGAGCATCTTGTGGTCCCCGGTAAAGGCACTTTTTAGACTCCCTCTTTCTACTTGGATTACCCTGATTCTCCTTTCTTTTACAGAAATGGCGGGCCAGGAGTTCAACCACCCTTATGATGTGCATCAACTCATCCATCGGGGTGCTCGGGTCCCTCAGGAAAGCTCCTCTGACCATGTGTCGTGCTGCACAGAGGAGGAGGCAGCTCGTGCAGCCGAGCTACCGGTCGAGATGATGAAGATGGTGGATGCGCCCTTGAAGACAGGCTCTTACCCCGTGATGATGGGTCCGGTCGACGTTCCCCTGAGTTAGGCTCTGATCCCGGTCGCCATGGGTTCTTCTCCTGCCATGGCGGGCCTGGTTGACGCTCCCGCTAACCCGGTCCTCGTTGAAGGGGCCTCGACTGGCCTTGGGCAAGACCCCGTTGTGCCGACCAGAGGTCAGGGGTTGCGAAAGAAGCGTTCTTGCCCGGGTTCTGAGAGGCCCAAGAAGAAGAAAAAAAGGGAACGGATCCGCTCTTGTGGAGTGTCCCACATCGTTCGCCTCTCAGGGAAGCCCCCCAGTCTTTGGGGAGGCTTCTCCTACCCTCCAGGTCGAGCATACTTTGGTCGGGGCAGGGCATGCGATGTCTGTGTTCGGACCTGGGCTTAAGGCCCCGTTTGGGGGTTGGTTTTTACCGACCTTGACGTAGCTGTCCAATTGGTGTAGTGCTCTGCCATGCCCGGGGATCGCTCTCTCCTTGAGAGGGGCCATTCTAAAAGCCTGGTGGACTGTATGGTATGGCAGATTCAGCAGGTAAGTCTCTCCCTTCACTCGCTCCCATCTTGTTTAGCCTGATCCTCATCTGTTTCGTCTCGTAGACGTCCTCGATGGCCGTGGAGGTGCAGCGACGCGCAGAGCAAGTCGTCGAGCTTGAGGCGGCCCTCGAGCGAGAGCGTCTGAGGGCAAAGGTGTCCAAGCAAGCGATCGAAGAGGTTCACAAGGAGCTATAGCCCTCACTCCACAAGGTCTCCGAGCTCACATTGGAGGTGGAGAAGTTGAAGAGGCGTTAGCAGCCACCAACGTCTCTCAGATCGCTACCGAGGGGTCTGCCAAGGAGGCCAAGGGAGCATTGTCCCTTGCCCAGGAGGGGCACCGGAAGAAAAGGGACGGGCTTTGATCCGAGAACAGTTCCCTACGGTGGGCGGATCCCTAGCGGCTTGTTAGTGAAGTCGTGAGGGGTTGCGACGACATCCTGGCCCCGTGGATCGCTCAGTCCTTCTTGGAGGGATTCTTGGCATACGAGGAGCGGGTTTGGTAGTCGCTTCTTTGCCCCTCTACTGCCCCTGACCAGCTTGTCGGGTTGAGGGTTGTCGCTGAAGCAACAGGGGAGAGTTCTTCCCGGGCTCCCGCGCCGTAGGCGGTCATAGTGGTCTTCTCTTTGTTTTTCCTTCTTATTTGTAACAAACCGGATAGATAATGAAAGTTTTCACCTCTTTGGTATGTTCGCCCTTTTTTGTATGTTCGATGTGTTGTCTTTGTCTTTGGCCTTGCCCCCCTCTTCCCGATGTTTGTGTCGAGGTCGGTTGGTGACTTGAGCTGTGGGAAGGGTTTCTTGGGGACGTTCTTCGATTGGTTTGGACTGAGGGTACGATCCGCTTACCGGAGGAGTCATCCATCGGCCCACATTCGATTACGCGGTCGCCCCGTCGGGGGAAATGCCTCCCCCCATGATCGATTCGTGTTCAGCTTACTAGGGGGCTGCCCTAAGGCTCACAGTAGATCGAGTGATCAGTCCGCTGGGAGAGTTATCCCCAGCCTTATAGTCGATCAAATGATCGGCCTGCTGGGGGAGTTGCCCCAGCTTTATGGACGATCGAGGGGTCGGCCTGCTGGGGGAGTTGCCCCCAGCCATACGGTCGACGGGTCAGTCGACCAGCTAGGGGTGCTATCCCCAGTCTTATGGTCGATCAAATGGTCGATCTGCTGGAGGAGTTGCCCCTAGCCTTACGGTCGAAATGTGGTCGGCCTGCTGGAGGAGTTGCCCCAGCCTTATGGTTGACTGGTCGGTCGGCCAACTGGGGGAGCTACCCCTAGTCTTAATTTCGATCTAATGGTCTGCATGCTGGGGGAGTTGCCCCAGCCTTACGGTCGAAATGTGGTCGGCCTGTTGAGGGGAGTTGCTATTCACGAAACGTGAGAAGCAGATGAATAATCATCTGCTTCCGAAAGAAATCGAAGAATTTCTTGGGAATCCTACAAGAATAATTCGTTCTTTTTTCTCTGACAGATGGTCAAAACTTCATCTGGGTTCGAATCCTACTGAGAGGTCCACTAGAGATCAGAAATTTTTGAAGACAAAACAAGGTGTTCTTTTGTCCCTTCCAGGCGATCGGAAAATAGAGAAATGGTTGATATATTCAAGATAATTACGTATTTACAAAATACCGTCTAAATTCATCCTATTTCATCAGATCCGGGATGTGATATGGTTCCAAAGGTCAGTCGGCCAGCTAGGGGAGCTACCCCAGGCTTATGGTCGATCGAATGATCGGCCTGCTGGGGAAGTTGTCCCCAGCCTGACGACCAACATGCTGCCGGCCTACTGCGGGAGTTGCCCCCTGTCACGCCCCGCTTCCCTAAAATGGAGGCGAGACGTGAAAAGGTCCGCACGAGAGTGGAGCTGTGAAGCCCCAAACCCGATAAGCGTCAATAAAACATAAGCAAGTCCATGTAACCACAAACGAAACGACAATAATAACACAAGGAGGGACAGAAATAAAAATCTCATATCTCATAATTTGTCCAACATGAAAATTAAGTTCAACATCCAGAAAAGCCACCATGCTAAAAGAAAGAGTCTAAAGGCCCAGAACAAGGCCAACAAAAGAACAACGTAACAAAGTATAGGTGCTATGCACCGACAACAAAACAGCAGTCTAAACAAAAAGGGAAAGCTCAACGAAGACACTAGGACTGGTCCCCAGTGTCCACGTACTCCTCGCCAAACACAGGCTCGGGCTCGGTGTCAGCAAACACCTCGTCCTCTACAATGTACTCAGGCTCAGGATCTAACATGTGTCACCCAGAAGAGTAAAGGGGCACATGTCAGCAAGTCTAAAAGACTTGGGCAAGGAAACTGAAAGTAAGGCAACAAGCAACCTAGCAGTTATAGTATGCATGACATGGCAGTTATAACATGAGTGCATAAGCAAGACATGGTGAAACAGTATGTACAAGGGAACAATTATCGGGACAAGTCAAGAGTAGCCAAGCTACTGACAATCTCAATCATTTCACTAGTCACGTTTCAAGTTGTTTGTAGATGTTTACGCCTTACAGCTGAAAAGTTTGACATTCACGCTGATTGGCCGCTTAACACTACCCCAGAACCCAGAGTTTACGCCTTACAACTGCAGTTGCTGATCAGGCAGACTCCCAGTTGATTGGCCGCTTAACTCTTACCCCCAATACCCACATGTAAACGAGCCAGGGTCCCTGCACACGAGCTCAGTAAATGAGCCAGGGTTGCCCTGCACAGGAGCTCGCATTCTAGTTCACGACTCATAAGCATTTGGCGTAGGGGTGCACCTAGCCGGAAACAAGTAGTTCGGGCATTGGCTATCAACCAACACATGGCCCGCTTCTGAAACACGAGCCAGGAAATACAAGTATTGTAGCGAAGCTACGCAATCACGGAAACACTTAAAGAATGCAATGACATGACAATTAATTTGCGTACCGTTAATGGAAATTAAACATGACATGGTAATTGTGGAACATGATAAATGTCGGATCTAGCTTCGTTGTCAAGCTAGTTCCTAGATTTGCGCCTAGGCGAGTTTCATTTCGTCGCCTAGTCTCTTTTACGCCTACAACAAGCAAATGGCCTAAAACATGGCCTAAACCCTAAGTGGCAAGTTTCACTTGCCTAGCACCGAGGATGACGATCAACAAGGGTTCGTCCCACGGACGCTAATCTACGGGGAAGTCGCTGATATGGAGAAACAATCATCAACACAACATTTATTTCATTAGGGTTTCACAAAAACACAACGGGTTATGAAAACATTAAGAGATCGACTATTACCGTATAGGAAGCGGAAGAACGACGCCGAGCAAGCACGGCAACGGAAGAAACACTTCGGGGAACCTAGGGTTCAGATCTGGAAATGGATGGAGAAGTTTGGAGAAATGGGGTTTTGGGGGATTTGATGAAAGTTTGAGGAAGATGAGAGGTAGAATGTGTTAAGTGAGGGTTTGGATGATGGAGTTTGGGCTTGGGATGAAGGAATAAGGGTTTTAGGTAGTAGGGGGCTCAATGGGGGAGAAATTAGGTTTAGAGTTGAAGAAGATGAAGAAGAAAACGTTTGGGAGGGGTTTAAATAGGAAGGGCTTGATCACTCCTTATTTTACACTTTTTTCCCGCATGTTTGCATGCCATTTAGATCGCCCAAATCATGTTTTTCACGATATATCGACGATATTGCGATGCTTTTCACGATTTGTTGTTTTTGTCGCATTTCAGGTGATTTGGAGCGATTTGGAGTGATCTAGAGATGCGCCTACTCCAGAGGGTCACCGACGACCCCCCCAAGGGGTATTTTGCTGTTGGAGAGGAGCGGAAGAAGAACGGACGTCGCAGGAGCGACGAGGAGGCCAAAACAAGCTGTTTGGGCATTTTTAGTGTCCCACTCGGCCGAGTGAATGAGTCACTCGGCCGACCAGCGAGACACCGCTCGGCCGACCAGATCGGATACGTTTCATACGTGCACTCGGCCGAGCGACGGAGACCACATCGGCCGAGTGACGAAATCCCATCCGTCCGAGTGGCGCCCAGACGAAGCTATTCAAAAATCGCCAACTTACTGTTTTTCGTCTGCCTGAGCTTCAGAAGACCCACTCGGCCGAGTGGATAATCCCGACCGCCCGAGTACCAAGAAGCCATCGGCCGAGTGACGACAACTCACTCGGCCGAGCCGCCCCCGAAGTGAAGACCCCTGAAGATCAAGACTTACTGGAATTTACAGGGTTTCTCACTCGGCCGAGCGACTTTTGTCACTCGGTCGAGTGCGACGCGCTGCCTGTAGCGAAAATTGCGGATTTCAGGCTGCACAGGGGTATTTTGGTCACAGTTTTTGGACGATTTTGGGGGGTATTTAACCCCTGTTTTTACCCTAGTTTTAGGGAGCTTTTCTCTTAGATTTTTGCAGCTTTTTAGATTAACTTTTTAGCTTTATTCTTGTGATTGGAGAGGAGAAAATAGTTGATTTTTGTTGGATTATTTGAAGAACTCCATTGGTTTGCCTCTCTTTTCTTTAAAAATTCTATTTTTATTGCATATCTCAATATTGTGATGAATTCTCTTGCTTATTTCATTGATTATTCTTGTGTTTGTGCTATGAATTGTGAGTAGTCTCCACTTCTTGGGGCGTGGGGATGAACCCTACAAGCCCAATTTCATATTTGTGATGAATTGGTAGAAATTTTGCTAGAATCGTTGTTAGGGATTAGTTTGGGATCGATTTACTACGGATAGCTAGGAGTTCATACCGATTGGGATTTGCAAGAGATTGCATCCCAATTCGATAGGAAACCCTAGAAATCCGAATTGGGTTGGAATCGAATTTCCGTAGTATCGGTTTGCAAGAGATTGGACCGATACTAGGGTTCCCGATTGCAATTCCATGCCGATACCCGTTTGCAAGAGATTGGACGGGTAGGAACTATCCCAACCTAGGTCGCGGGCCGAGTTTGCAAGAGATTGGGCTCGGTGCGCGATTGAACGATGATGTTGATCCTAATGCTAGCTTCCCTAGGCTAGGGTTTGCAAGAGATTGGACCCAAACCTAGGATAGCTATAGACCGGCAACAGCGCGAGAGCGTGAGCTAGGTTCTACATTCAGTTGCAACTAGTTCATCCAAAATCTCATTCTAGCAATTTTGATACCGATGAACCACATTTACGAAATACGGTGAGTAGAGGGAATTCCCCATTCCCTAGACGTTCTTTATTTGATTTGATATTTCCGTACTTTGTCTGACGATTGTGACAGGATCGCCAAAGGCAAATTTCTCTCTTCTTAAATAGCCAGGTTGATTGGAACAAGCACGGTCATTCGTCCTCCCTGTGTTCGATAACCCGCTCGCTGCTATACCATGCGCTTGCGGTAAAACTACAACCGTTCTTTGGGTCACATCCCGGAGCGATCAAGTTTTTGGCGCCGTTGCCAGGGAGGCGATTGCGGTTGATCTTACCACCCTAGCTATTTTTTTTATTATTTCTTTATTTTTCTTTTACCTAACCCTTCCACGGTACTAATCATTTCTTTGAAACTATGTTTTCCCTGTGCATGTACACGAGATCTACGGCGGACCCTGAAGCTATATTATTTGATCCCGAGATCGAACGTACCGCGCGGAGACTCAGAGCGGAAAGGAGACAAAATCCGGAAGGGCAGTTTATGACCAACCCGGAAACTGCGGACCAATTAGCGGCAAGGATGGTGAGGATAATTTCTATTCGAGATAGGCTTCGGCCTAAGACCTCTTCTACGACTTCATCCATTGCCGTGCCGGAGTTGGCGGCCGACAAGAACTTCGAGCTAAAGACTGGACTAGTGGTTCTGATGCAGCAGGATCCATTTCATGGAAATGCTCATGAGAATCCTCACTACCACATCCAATTATTCTTGTCGAAGTGCGCCACATTTCAGATGCCGGGGGTCTCCATCGATGCCATCAGACTGCGTCTCTTCCCCTTCACGCTAAAGGACAAGGCACTCTATTGGTTGAGGACGCAGGCTGACGGAGTCTTCACCTCTTGGGACGAGTTGGCAAGTGCATTCATTGACAAGTTCTATCCGCCATCCAAGGCGGTGAAGATCCGGAGCGCTCTCATGTCCTTCAAGCAAGGCCCCCAGAGACGCTCTATGAGGCTTGGGAGTGTTTTAAGGATCTACAGCATCAATGCCCGCACCATAGCATAGAAGATTGGAAGCTAGTTCATAGCTTCTACAACGGTCTCCAACCGGGGACCAAACAAATTATTGATGCCGCGGCGAATGGTGCTATCTTGTCAAAGACTCCCGAGGAAGCTACGGCCCTAATTGAGGAGATGGCCTCAAACAACCAACAATGGGGCGATGAGCGAGGACACTCCACGTCCTCCTTGAAGCCAACTAGTATCTATGAGGCGAAGGCCGTAGCAGAGCTTACAAGCAAGTTTGATTCTCTCCACAAGGTAGTGTAGAGACTGGAGAAGTTTATCACGGAGCCCCAAGGAACCCCTTCCACCTCCGCTCCAACGAACCAAATGTGTGATTGGCAAGACCAATCTCAAGCCATGTATGCGGGAGGAGAGCAAGGAGAAGGATCCTTGGAGCAAGTACAATATGTCGCGGGGAACCAAGGGTATTGGGCCAATCCGGCCACAAGAAATCATCCCGGTTTCTCTTACGCCAACAATGAAGGAGCTTTGAACCCGCCACAACAACCACCTCAACAAGCCCGACCACCACCCCCACCCCAACAACAACACTATCCACCGAGGGGGCCTCCACAACAAACTTTTCAACCGAAGCAACAAGTTCCACCATATAGGCCGCCCGGATACAATCAAGGGTGGAGAAATCAAAATCAAAACCCTCCACAAGCTCAACAACAATCCGACTTCGAAGCTAGAGTGGAGGCGTTTATGGTCGAGCAAAAGAAGGTCAATGCTACCTTGAAGGCGGGGCAAGACTCCCTTACAACCGTTGTGGCTCAAATCTCGGAGCAATTGGCGTTGCTCAATCGGAATACGCAACAATTGCCGGTGCAACCCGAGCAAAACCCACGGGGTAACACCGGCCACATCAATGCCGTAGTTGCCGTTACTACTAGAGGCGGGAAGGATACCACCCCCACCATGATTCCTATCGAGGAGCCCGTGGAGGAAAGTTTGGAGCCAATTAAGCCGGTAGTTGAAGTTGAGAAGGAGAAAGAGCCACAAGAAAAGGAGAAATCTAGAACGGAGAAATTGATTGAGGAAAGGCGCTTCATGCCATCGGTCCCATTCCCCCAAAGGCTTGCTAGAGCGAAAATGGAGAAAAGGCTAGCAAAGTTTCTCGAGTATCTGAGAGGGCTTAGCCTCAACATTCCCTTCCTCGACGCCATCGTGGAGATCCCCACATATGCTAAATTCTTAAAGGATTTGATTTCGGGGAGAAAGAGGAAGGAGAAGATTATGCTAGCCGAGGAGGGCTCTTGGTTCACCAAGAGAGAGAAGGAGCCGGCCAAATTCAAAGATCCGGGGAGCTTTCGAATTCCTTGCACCTTGGGCGGCGTCCCTCTTCAAAAGGCGTTGGTAGATTTAGGGGCTAGTGTGAGCCTCATGCCTCTCTCCATGTTCTTAAGGCTAAACACCGGGACGAAGTTGAAACCTACCGACATGCGGATACAATTGGCCGATGGGCGGATAACGAGGCCGGTAGGGATCGCCGAAGACATCCCGCTACAAGTCCCGGGGGGCATATGCTTGCCATGTGACTTCGTAATCATGGACGTTAAGGAGGAGGGAGTTACGTCATTGATACTTGGACGTCCGTTCCTCGCCACCGCCGGTGTCATCGTCGACGTACGGGAAGGTACACTAACTTTGAACGTCGGCAACATCGAGATGGAGCTTCACATTCCTAAGGCTATGAAACACATGCCTTACCACGAGGAGCTTGACTACATGGACCTCCTTGATGAGGTAATTGAGGAGGCGATCCCCCACTCGATTGGCGCTCTTTTCGATGAGGATTTCGAGGAAGGCCCGGATTTAGGCCGAGATGAGAAGATAGATGATTCCCCCGACCTCTCCGCTGAAAATGATGAAGGCGACGCTGATGTCGCAAGGATTCGAGAGCTCTGCAAGCTCTCGAAATTGAAGTCTCCGAAGAAAGCTCCGCCGATACGAAAATCGGTGTCACCGGTGAAGCCGTTGACTGGAGCAAACGCTAGCATGGGGGAGCCTCCCCCCAACACTATTCGAGACGGGAGACCACCGAGGGAGAACACGCCGCCGCAACTTCCGAATCCAAGCGTTCTCCCCGGAAAGTTTGATGGGTGCATCTCGTATGCACCAAACATCCCGCATTAATTGAAAATCATAGGGGGTCGAGCTCACGACCTTAAACGAGCGCTTGTCGGGAGGCAACCCGACGGTCATTGCTTTATTTTCATCTTTCTTTTATTTTTGTTTTAGAAATTTTTAGTGTTTTGAGTCGTTCGCCCCAAAAATTTTGTGATAACGGGTCCTATTTTTCCTGACCGGAGAGGAGAATGAGGTACCCATCATTAGGAGGATGCACGAGATGATGAGGAGCGCCCCAGGAAGGCGCTCGATGCTTAGGAGGAAGATGAAATCGACTGGAGGAAGAAAGACGGAGTTTAGAGCCCAAACGAAGACAAACAGCAGAAGACAAGGCTCACTCGGCCGAGTATACTAGTCACTCGGCCGAGTACACAAGTTCGTCCGGCCGAGCCGCTCACGAACGAGGGAAGTCTGCTATACCCAACTCTCTATTTATTTTCCTGATTTCAGTATAACTGCTACTCGGCCGAGTATATATATTCACTCGGCCGAGTAAAACGGATACGCTCCTAGGGCGAGTCTTGCCGAGTAGCTTGAGCCACTCGGCCGAATGGACTTACTCCACTCGGCCGAGGCCGGTAAGGCCACTCGGCCGAAGCGATAGCGGGTAGGGATTTTTCATTGATCTCGCTCGGCCGAGTGACCCTGTCACTCGGCCGAGTCGTAACTTTTCCTATAAAAGGGGGCGGGCTCGGGCTCGTTTTTCGAAACGACGCAAACGGAAATCGCCCGACCCTTCAGCTCCCTCGCCCGACCTCGCCCCCTACTCGCCCGACCGACGTCGCCGCACCGCCGCTCGGCCTGCCACGGCCGGCCGAGCCCCCGCCACGCCTCGCCCGAGTCGCCGCCGGCGGCCACCACTCCGGCCACCTCCGGTAACCCCAATTTTCGCCTTTTTCTCCTCTTTTGTGTGTTTTTCGAGGATCCATGCGTTAAACGAACCCCAAACCTAAATTAATTTCTATATCTATCTATTATACCCCTAATGCTCCATACGTTTTGAATATTACCCGCTGATATCTCCATTTCATGCGCGGGTTGTTTCTGGGAGCTTAGGGGAGCCCAGGGGAGCTTCTAGGGCCTGATTCAGGCTTCGCGGAGGCGTTGTCTTCGCACGCTTCCATCGCTTTGCACTCGCGGCGTGTCGGGGTATACTCTTTCCTTTATTTTGCACACGCCGCACTTTTCACGCTTTTCGGCGCGCGCTCGGGGCCCATATGCCGCCCCGGACACGGCCGCGGTCGAAGAGAGCTTCCGCCAAGCGGAAGCGGTCGGATGATGTCGGCCCCTCCCACGAGTTGGAGGACTCTCCTCTGCCTTCTCCCACACACCCCGTCCACCCAGCACAGCCTGCAGGCCCCCCACACCCCGCACAGCCTGCAGAGCCCGCACACCCCGCACAGCCGCTCCCTGCCGCTCCGCAGCCACCACCTCCGGCTCCACTTATCGGGCCGCTGGGGATCACGTTCCGGAACGACGCACACCGCGTCGCTTTCGCCAGCCCCGCCCTGAACAGCCCAGACCGGTGCGTCCCTCTACACCACCTCCCCCTGACACTGTACTTCAGAGCATTCGTGCTCTAGAGGGGGCGGTGAGTGGCCTCAGAGGCGACCTTAGGACCCTGTCCGCCACCGTCACCGATATGGCTCACCGCTTCGACCTGCTCCCACAGATTCACTACTGTCTTACCCAGGTCCTGGAGCGTCTCCCCCGCGTACCCCCGCCCACCCAGCAGGTTCCCACCCCCACTTCCACACACACTCAGCCTGCTACCACTTCCACACCCACACCCGCTCAGCAGCCTGCCCCACTCCCACCACCACTTCCGCCTCAGGACGGAGACGGCGCAGCACCACCTTCTTAGGCACCCTTGATGCCATCGATTATTTTTGCCGTTGTGCTGCCCGTTTCTGCTGGGTCATGTTGCATTTTTTTCCACCCCCCCTCCCCTCACTTATTTTGGGATTCTCATTCTGATCGTATCTTTATATATCTTTTTTGGGAGAGAGGGAGAGTTTTTGGTGCCACACCTTTATATCTGTATCACTCCTATATCTGCATGCATCCTGTCCGCATCATATTTTTCGTTTCATTATTTTTCCTTTTTTCTTTTTTCTTCCCTTCCATCATGCATGCACCCTCACTTACCCCTCTCATTACTTGTCTCTCGGTGTGCCCCACTTTGCACATTGAGGACACTGTGCCATTTAGCTTGGGGGAGTGAGTTCTCATGTTCTTTTTTGATTTGCCACCTTTATTTTTAGTTTTTCACACCATTTTCCGCTTTTGCACTTATTTTCATCAATTTTTCTTTTATTTTACCATGCATCACGTTTTTCTTATTTTTCTGTGTGCCGCATTGTAATTAGTTCTATTTTCCCTTTATCTTTATTTCTTTCTTTTTCATCTCATGCTAGAGATGACTTTTCTATGATGATGATAACGTGGAGTTAGCTTACTCTATATGCATGCTATATTTGTCATGTCTTAGACTTTATTTCTGATATCATATGCTATGACTTGCCTTGCATCTAGAGATAGTAACCCACACTTTTTCCACATGAAAATGGATGAAATTTTATTATTAGCTGAGTCTGAATATTCATATGTATGCTATCACAGAAAACACACCAAGATTCACACATTGAATGCCTATATCTGGAGTACCGATTTCTTTGCCTATATCACTTCTATATGCATGAATTGTACATTTCACTTCAGGATGATTGAATGATGTTAGCTATGATAAATCTGGATTAGTTAGCTTTTTTGTGATCGAAACTGAGTAGATTAGATTACCCTGCTGAAGTTGTCGTGCATGTCTTATAGAGTGAACCGAGAGATATATTTATTTCTTTCTCCACAAATCCTGAACATCATTTCTCTACTTTTAAAATCATTGGTGAATCTCCCCTTAGCGATTCTATTATATGGCATTTCCCCCCGCTATTAATTCCTAGCTCGAAATTTCTTATTCAAAAAAAAGAGAAAATATTCTTGTATATCATTATCTCTCTTTGAGTTGGGATCGTTGTGTATATATGCTATATCAAAAAAAAAACAAACAAACACAACAAAAGAAAAAAAAGAGTAAAAATCCTCAATAAAAGATCCCATCTCACTTTCTTTCTTTCTTCTCTCTTTTCGTGTTCATTTTCATTGCTTTTGGAGCTTTATAAAAATGGGGATGTGAATATTTTTTATGCCACCATGCTTATAGATAAGCTTGGGGGAGGGAATCCATTGATGTGTGAGAGAGTGACTACTTGACGTTGCACGACAACCTAGGCTAAGTAATATTCTATACTCGGTGAGATTATTTCTAGCTTTACGAAATCCAGAAATCTAAGCCTAGCATTCATATCATGAAATCCACACTTTTCTATTCTCTCTACTCTATTGTGTGATACTCTTATACTCCTCATAGAAAGCATTCAATTGAAAAGTGTGTGATCTGCGATTTGTATACCGCTTTAGATGATTCAGACGATGTTAATTCTAAAATTATTCCGTTTTTCATGATTATATCGTTGTTCGTGGGTTTTCTATTTCTATTTGCACTATTATACTATGATATCAAAATAAAACTCTTTGACATGTATTTTTCATTCAGTGCATGCTATATGAGTAAGCGGAACCCACGTCCTGAGAAAATGATCTAGCAGCTTACCTCTTCGCTTCTTTCTTTCTTTTTTATTTTTATTTCGTTTTTCATTCTTCTCCGTTTTTCTTTTTTTCATTTTTTCGCCGTTTTCGTTTTCCGAATCCACCGGGTTCGTCTTTTACTTATCTTCCTCGAGGACGAGTAAGAGGTAAGCTTGGGGGATTTTGATCACTCCTTATTTTACACTTTTTTTCCGCATGTTTGCATGCCATTTAGATCGCCCAAATCATGTTTTTCACGATATATCGACGATATTGCGATGCTTTTCACGATTTGTTGTTTTTGTCGCATTTCAGGTGATTTGGAGCGATTTGGAGTGATCTCGAGATGCGCCTACTCCGGAGGGTCACCGACGACCCCCCCCCCAGGGGTATTTTGCTGTTGGAGAGGAGCGGAAGAAGAACGGACGTCGCAGGAGCGACGAGGAGGCCAAAACAAGCTGTTTGGGCATTTTTAGTGTCCCACTCGGCCGAGTGAATGAGTCACTCGGCCGACCAGCGAGACACCGCTCGGCCGACCAGATCGGATACGTTTCATACGTGCACTCGGCCGAGCGACGGAGACCACATCGGCCGAGTGACGAAATCCCGTCCGCCCGAGTGGCGCCCAGACGAAGCTATTCAAAAATCGCCAACTTACTGTTTTTCGTCTGCCTGAGCTTCAGAAGACCCACTCGGCCGAGTGGATAATCCCGACCGCCCGAGTACCAAGAAGCCATCGGCCGAGTGACGACAACTCACTCGGCCGAGCCGCCCCCGAAGTGAAGACCCCTGAAGATCAAGACTTACTGGAATTTACAGGGTTTCTCACTCGGCCGAGCGACTTTTGTCACTCGGCCGAGTGCGACGCGCTGCCTGTAGCGAAAATTGCGGATTTCAGGCTGCGCAGGGGTATTTTGGTCACAGTTTTTGGACGATTTTGGGGTGTATTTAACCCCTGTTTTTACCCTAGTTTTAGGGAGCTTTTCTCTTAGATTTTTGCAGCTTTTTAGATTAACTTTTTAGCTTTATTCTTGTGATTGGAGAGGAGAAAATAGTTGATTTTTGTTGGATTATTTGAAGAACTCCATTGGTTTGCCTCTCTTTTCTTTAAAAATTCTATTTTTATTGCATATCTCAATATTGTGATGAATTCTCTTGCTTATTTCATTGATTATTCTTGTGTTTGTGCTATGAATTGTGAGTAGTCTCCACTTCTTGGGGCGTGGGGATGAACCCTACAAGCCCAATTTCATATTTGTGATGAATTGGTAGAAATTTTGCTAGAATCGTTGTTAGGGATTAGTTTGGGATCGATTTACTACGGATAGCTAGGAGTTCATACCGATTGGGATTTGCAAGAGATTGCATCCCAATTCGATAGGAAACCCTAGAAATCCGAATTGGGTTGGAATCGAATTTCCGTAGTATCGGTTTGCAAGAGATTGGACCGATACTAGGGTTCCCGGTTGCAATTCCGTGCCGATACCCGTTTGCAAGAGATTGGACGGGTAGGAACTATCACAACCTAGGTCGCGGGCCGAGTTTGCAAGAGATTGGGCTCGGTGCGTGATTGAACGATGATGTTGATCCTAATGCTAGCTTCCCTAGGCTAGGGTTTGCAAGAGATTGGACCCAAACCTAGGATAGCTATAGACCGGCAACAGCGCGAGAGCGTGAGCTAGGTTCTACATTCAGTTGCAACTAGTTCATCCAAAATCTCATTCTAGCAATTTTGATACCGATGAACCACATTTACGAAATACGATGAGTAGCGGGAATTCCCCATTCCCTAAACGTTCTTTATTTGATTTGTTATTTCCGTACTTTGCCTGACAATTGTAACAGGATCGCCAAAGGCAAATTTCTCTCTTCTTAAATAGCCAGGTTGATTGGAACAAGCACGGTCATTCGTCCTCCCTGTGTTCGATAACCCGCTCGCTGCTATACCGTGCGCTTGCGGTAAAACTACAACCGTTCTTTGGGTCACATCCCGGAGCAATCAGGGCTGGCGGCTGCCCAGAAATTAGGGTTTCGACACTGATTAGTCGGTCAGAGAACAACCACTGACCGACTAGTTTGGGAACTAGTCGGTCGGTTGACCAACGCAGACCGACTAAGTCCAAACAGTAACTCCTGTACAAAAATAGGATTTAGATTTAGTCGGTCAAAGAACAACTACTGACCGACTAGTTTTGAATCTAGTCGGTCGATGAACGTTCTTAGACCGACTAAAAGTGAACAGTACTCGACTGTACAGAAGAACCAAGAATTAGTCGGTCTGAGTACTAAACTTAACCGACTAGTTTAAAAACTAGTCAATCGAAAGATGAACTTAGACCGACTAAGAAGGAACAGTAACTGGTACCAAAAATAGTTAATGAGTTAGTCGGTTAAAGAAGCATTGCCGACCGACTAGTTTGCAACCTAGTCGGTCAACCAACGTTCTTAGACCGACTAACGACAAACAGTAACTCCTGAGAAATTAACAAAGCCAACTAGTCGGTTCAAGAAGGTTTTCCGACCGACTGGATCGTCATCTAGTCGGTCGGTGCCCCTTCTTACACCGGCTAATGAGCAACAAAAGTTCCGAAATGGAGCGCGAAGCTCCGGGATCGATTCCTAAGACTCCTAGGCTTGATCTAACAATAAGATATGACCGATATGAAGCCCGTCACGAATGACTCGCTCCAAAATCGACGATTCTAAGGAAGAAGCTAAGAAAACACGACGAAACGATCGAAAATGAAAGTTACGGAGACGAAAACCACATATAAGGAGAAAATCCACCAAAACATATAATATAATATAATAAATCCAGATACATGAAAACCAGTCGTTACATCCCCCAACCTTACGGCCGACAGGTTGGTCGGCCAACTGGGGGAGTCACCCACAATCCTACGATCGATCGAATGATCGGTCTGTCGGGGGAGTTGCCCGCGGCCTTACGGTCGATCAGAAATTCGATCAGACCTGCTGGGGGAGTTGCCCCAGCCTTATGGCAGATCGGGGATTTGATCAGGCCTACTAGGGGAGTTGTCCCCAGCCTTACGGTGGATTAGGGATTCGATCGGGCCTGCTTGGGAAGTTGCCCCAGCCTTACGGTGGATCAAGAACTTGATCGGGCCTGCTGGGGGATTTTCTCCCAGCCTTACGGTAGATCGAAAATTCGATCGGGCCTGCTGGGGGAGTTGCCCCGAGCCTTTCGACTGATCGAGAGTTCCACCAGTCTGTCCGAGTGAGTTGCCCCTAGCGGTCTCGACGTTGGATCCGACAAACAATTTACTAAATCTTGAAGGACGCGTAGTCGTAAGCAAGGACTCAAGTTCATGTCTTTATTTCAGCAGAAAGAAAACTGGGGGTAAATTTAAAACTGAGATGCGCACCGCAGGGAAGATATGGGTGGTCGAGTCGCTCTGCCGGAGCCATGAGATGTGATCTATCGGCTGACTCCTTATACAATTATGTGCACGGGGGTGTGAATGATATTAACCTTCTTCCCCTTATCTGCCTGTCTCGAAATGCCCTCCCCAGAGCCTACCTTCGAGGCGTCGACAAAGTTCTTCAAATATCCTCGGCTAATCAGTTGGTCGATGTCCTTCTTTAGGTGCCAGTAGTGGTCGGTGTCGTGACCGTTATCCTTGTGATATTCACAGTACTTTTCTTCGTCTCTTTGTCCCCCTTCATCCTTGGGGCAGGCTTGTTGATGTAGCCCTCTTTTTGGGCCTGTGTCAGGAAGACGTCCTGGGTTGCGTTCAGCCTGACGTGTGCTGCTTTCCCTCTGTGTGGCTTCCCCTGGGCCCCTCTCCTGCTTGCAGTCTTCCGGCTCACGACGTTCATCTTCGTCGCGTTTCGAACTCCTCGTGGCACCCATGGAGAAGCTCCTTCCTCCACGACCAAAGCTTCCTCTATCAGCATGAATCGCTCTACCCGAGCCAGGACCTGGACGAGGCCCTTAGGGGGGTCTTGATGGAGCGATTTCTTCAGGCATCTGTGCCGGAGCTATTTTTTCAGGGCTGTCATGGTAACCAGTTCAGGGCAGCTTTCGACGTTTAGTCTCTAAGTGTTGAAGCGCTTCATGTAACCCTTCCGAGTCTTGCACGGCCTCTGAATTATGTTGAACAGGATGTCTGAGCCTAGCTTCCTCTGTCGCCCGGCCATGAATTGTTGGCAGAACTTCTGGGACAAGTCCCAGAAATTGCCGATGGATTGGTCAGGGAGGCTGTTATACCACTCCCTGGCAGATATCTTGCGGGTGGTATAGAAGCCTCGGCAGTGCAGGGTGTCATCGGTTCCTTGGAATCATGACTCCTTGGTAGTCTTGCAAGTGCTTTTGGGGGTCTCCCGTGCCATCGTATTTCTCAAAGGTTGGTACCATGAACCTGGAGGGTACTCGTGCGTCGATGATGCTACTCATCAGCGGGCACCGGTCGTCCCCTGGGGCTTCCAGGTCGATCTGACCCAGCTGTGCTTTCCCTCGGTGCTCGGACGATTTTGGCGGGTCAGTGAGAGCGTGCGAGGGGCCTCCTCTACGGTCCTCTCGGATGGGGATTGGCGTTGTTCGATGGGCTCATTCCTTACGGTGGTGATCTTCACGGCTCCTGGGCCTCTTTCGTCGTGGACTTCCGCTCCGCCCCCGGTGCTTCTCGGTAGTTGCACGGCTGGACGATTGTCATTCGTCCGAACGGGGCCGTTTGGACAAGGCTGCAGTTGATTCATCCCCGGTCCATTCGGTCCTCCCTCCTCCCTCATCTTGCAGAGAGATGGGGGTAAACGATCGCTCCCAGTTCAGGCCCTCACCATCACGGTTTGTGACTATGGTCGAGTGTAACAGGGGGCGTGCCCCCAAGCGGTCGGGAAATCCAGTCTGGTTTTCCCCCAATGGGTTTTGTAGGCCCTCGAGGTGTTGAATGGCTTCCGCCAGTGCTCGAAAGTTGGCGTTCATCTCCTGGGTGAGATGATTGAGTTGTTCGCGGGTCACCGAGCGTGAGTCGTAGGTTTCCCCGACAGAAGCGGCTGTGCTCGGTTTCGTGATGGACGAAGCTGCCATCCTCCGGGATGGTCGGCATTTGGGCCACTCCATCGTTGTGATGTTCCATATTAGTTGCTGTGGATAACGTGGGAAACAATTTCATTTCCACAGATGGCGCCAGATGTTTCGGGGTGTTTTCTCACCTCTAATTGATAGGTTAGAGGTCCGGTGGTCATCGTGGTCATGTGGGATGCGTGCGGCCTCCGAGGTCGATTTTCCGACCGTTCGCTAGGGCAAAAACGCGCGGATCCATGTGTCGGTTTACCGAAGGGCAGCTTCGACAGAACGACGGCTTTCTGGGGCGGTCGATCGGTCGGGCCTGGGGCTTGAGAGCGTTCGGACCCAAGCGATGGAGCGCCGAAGGATGGCTTCGGTTGGTTGGCGGCTCCTTGGATTTGCACAGATGAGAGAGCTCATCAAGGAGGTCGGACCTTTATTCCGACCAAGTCCCCTCCGATGCTTAAGTCAGATAGTGACTAAGAGATACTCGGCGGAATCGAGCTTGGTTCACAGGGAGACCAAGCACGAATTCTCGGTCCGAGCTGTGGAGGAGAAATATCAGGTGGAAGGAGAAGGTCTCGAGGGGTAGAGTACCTGAGATTTGAGTGTTCAGGATTCGGTCCTTTGGCGTTTCGTCTTTTCGGCCTCTTATATGAGTTTGCATATCAACGCCTTTATGGCGCCCCGTCATCTCGCTCCTCCTGCCTGTCCGCTTTGATAGCCTCTTCAAGGGGCTTGAAGGCGGTCATGAGGGTGCATTGACTGGTGTTTAAGGCGAGCGCGATCTGGGGAGCGGTATTCTCAATCGTGGAGGGTCAGCGGTTCCCCTGACGCGGGCTTTGGGCCGCTGCGATTCTATACGCTTGTGGGGTCTTAGTGTTTGGGCCCAACCTCCACCTGGGCCGTGGGCTTAGCCCGCTCCGTTCTGGGGAGTTGTATCACAATCTTACTACTAAACCAACGTAACATGTATTCTTCTTCTTAATAAATTACATATAAATATTTATTTTGGCATGATAATTTTTTAACAAATGGTATAAAAGTAATTTTATTGTCAATTTCCATTCTCCCGGCCCCAATATAGATCAGTCACTGTTAGGAGGGTGAATCTGACGGGTGGGTGATGACTTTTGGCTTGGGAGTAAGAGTTGAAGAGATGGTGGGAGCGGCTCAATTGGGAAATATAAAGAGAAAGAGTGGCGATTGAGTCAGCAATCCCCAAGTTCCATCAAAAAGATTAGGGTTGGCAACCTCGGCCAATTTTCAAAATGGCCTTGTTACCAACCTCGATCATTTCCGCCTCGATCAAGTCTCTAAGAAATTCTCAGCTCTGTTTTACATGGTAAAAGTTGATCAGTTTTTTGATAAATATTTTTAAGATTGATTGATTTTTGTAATTATTTTTAATAATTTGCTTTCTTTTGAAAATTGATTCATTGATGTATCGTTTGATGTGTAATTATTTGTATTTTTTTATCCCTGCAACTGCCATTTTTTTATTTCATCCAACATGATATTTTGTAAGGGTCTTCCTATATTTTCGCATGTTTTCTCATTTTCCTATATAATTTCTTTCCACGCATAGGGAGCAAGCCCAACTGTACCACGTGCTTCGCACGAGAAAATAATTGAAACCCCTCTCCGTTCCCCGCTGGCCCCGACACTCATCACTGTCTTCTATCCCTCTTGCATTTTGTCTCTCCCCCTTCTCCCAATTCAGATCACAACCTTCGCCCTTAATCTCACCCCCTTTATTCCTCCCCTTAAATATATATATACTTACGTTAACTCCCTCTCTCTTCTTGAATCCCGGCAGAGATCTAAAAATGTCCCTTTTTTGGGCACTTTTCGTTATAGCCCTTCACATTCCCCATTGCCGAAGTTTGCAGTACAAGGTCGGCGATTTAGACTCGTGGGGAGTCCCTCCGCCGACAAAATCCAACCTCTACGCCGCCTGGTCCCAAAACCACCACTTCAACATCGGCGACTCCCTCCGTAAGTTAACCTCCCCTCTCTATCTCTCTAGATCCGCTCTCCGCCCGGTGATCTTACCTCTCGCCCGATCTGCATTTTCTTTGCAGTATTCCTCTACCCCCCGAGTCAGGACTCGGTGATCCAGGTGACGGAGCGGGCGTACAAGAACTGCATCACATCCGACCCGATAGCGAAGCTGGGCGACGGCAACTCGGTGTTTAATATCACGGCGCCGGGGAATTTTTACTTCATTAGCGGACAAAAAGGGCACTGCGAGAAGAAGCAGAAGATCGAGATCCAGGTCGCGTCTGCTGACGGAAAGTTCTTCCCGCCGTCGGATTCGGATACGCCCTCTGCTGCGCCTTCGTACCCGACCGTTTTCGGACCCATGCCCATGGGTTTGGGATCCGGATCTGGATCCGGAGCTGCGTGGTCTCTGGTCGGGGGTGGGTTTATGGGAGCCGTTGGATCTGCAATTAGCTGTGGGATTTTGTGGGTTTTCATGTAAAAGTTATTCCGAGGGAATTGGATTTGCTTATGGTACCCACATCACATGTAATTTGAGAAGTTATTCAGAATTTTGAGGTTATTATTTATTATTTAATTAATACACTACCATTATTCTGTGCTACTTTGTTAATTATTTTGAAAATGTTGTTGATTTAAGATAAGAGAAAGAAATGATCATAATGTTAGAGAATTTTAGAGAAGAGAGTAAACAATCTCTCATAAGGAGTAGTCATGGCACAAGCCATGGCTTTCTATATATTCAATTTAGAGAAAATAGGAGTTCAAGGGACTCCCCACTAACTTAGTGAGGAGTAATGGTGAGATGTTGGGGGGGGGGGGGGCCAAAGGCCTCCCTCAACTCACAACACTCCCCCTCATCTCTCCATTACCTTGGGTTAAGCATATGAATACTTCAGAATTCAGTATGCTAATGTGGTGGATACTTCTGGATCCAGAGCCACTGTGGTTGCCTCATTAAAACATTAGCTATGGAAAACCCAGTGGGAAAAACCAGCAGCTTAAGGGAAAAGAGTACAACTATCGAGGGACTCCCCCTGATCTGTACAAGCTTCAGGCTTACAGATCTCCTATGTATCTATACAATCATCTCCTATTCATCTATACATCCATCATGTTCTGAAAAAAAAATACAATCATCACTCATCTATACAAGTTTCACTCATCTAGCGGCTATAGTAAAGCAGTGGTGTTCTGGAGTGGAAAGCTCTTCGAAGTTTGGTAGATGACGCCACTAAAGTATTCATTGAATCAGTCTTCAGTGTGTCTGCGAGGTACTGCTGGACCTGGCTGAGCGTTTCTAATACTTGCTTCTTGGATGATGAGCTTCTCAGAAGATGTAGACATTGGAGGATGATGTGTAGATATTTAGGAGGTGGCCGGCCTATTGTGTTTTAGTCATTGCAATGATCTTTAAACCTGCATATGCGATATATATTCCTTGACCCTTGGAAGTTGCGCAGAAGCAGCTTATCCTTGGTCTAGTGGTGCTCTCCAGGGCAACACTTTATCTGGTTAACAACTTTACTACAGACGTTCTATCAAAGACACGTGCAGTTGGCCAGATAAAGAAGTGTAACAAGTACACTAAAGCTAGGCTCTTCGGGACCTAGGATGTCCTCCCCCTCTTCCATCTACCGGAAGGTGTCATAAATAAGCATACATTTTTAATAGGATGTAAGTGGACATCATTCTTCATATACTCCAGGTGTATGAATGATATTAAAGGATTCCACCACGAAGGAGTTAAATATATAAGCCGAGCTAATACCTTCTTATACCAAGGTTTTCATTTACAAGATATGCTTAAAGCTATCAGATTTCTAAATGGTCTCTACAGGAGATCCTATTAGCTTTAAGTCGACCACCTATACGGCGAATATCACAAATCATGTCAACGATCTTTCGAAAAAGATACTCATGCAGAATATTGTTTAAGATCAACTAATGATCTTTGTAGCCTTTATGGAGAAGACGTTTCTACGTCTCTCTTTCATCTCTGGGTGTAGAGTATACCCTTCTGGAAGTTTTATATAGATCTCTATATCTATATTGCCGTATATATGCAGTCACAACGTCCATGAGCTGCATGTATTGGCTTTTTCAGAGAAGTTTAGGCTTAGTAGGAAAATGATCACATTTCCTTCATTTCAATTTCTTATGAAATCCAACTTATATTCCACAGGTTTTACACATTCAGGTGTATGGACTACTGGTCCAAAGACTTTGCTTTTCAAGAGTGAGTCCAGCTCTACTCGTATTGCCTCGTCCCACTTTGGCCAATCTATGCGTTTACGCTATAGAAAAGTGGGTAGACGTCATCGTCGTATTCAGCGACGTGAACGGCAATAGCGAAAGCAAAACCGTCGTCGATAACTGTGCTATATCTGTCCGGTACCTCTCCAGTACGTACGTAATATAATGATGTTTCTCCTGTTGTTTCTGATGGAAATTGAATTCCACCCCTAAGTAATTTTGATGATGAGCACACCAAATGAATGCTTGGTATACTAACTACACTACACTTTAAGTATACAGGTTTCGTGAAGCTCTACTAAATACTCCAAGAAGCACGTATCTACGCTCCACGACAAAGACGAACATGGCTAAACTCAAGAGATGCAGCTCAAGCTCAAACAAAGCAAGTAGCTCAAAGAAGAAGCTCATCTTCAGTTCATCAAGTTGACTAAAACTGCCAAAGACATGTTCAGAGTCTAGTGTGAGTGTGTCGTGTCTTTTAGGATATTTGTCAAAGCCATATCAAGTAGACAACACACACACACAAAAGGATTTCGAAATATTGTTTTTACTACAAAAATAATTTTAAAGAGCTTTCTCTAGTCACTTCAATAATTATAGTGAAACTCCACGCACCCTGGAGTTAACTAACCCTTTTTGACTGGAACAACAGGAAAAACTCCTCTGGGAGTCGACTACCAAAAGTAGGGAGTCGACTACCAGTCAGGGATGAAAATTTCCTAGACTCCTCTGGGAGTCGACTACCTATAGAGGGAGTCGACTACCTGCTGGAAATTTTCAAACGTTTTGAATTTGAATTTTAAATTTCTTTGAGTGATTTACTCCGAAATTTTTGGGACAAAAGTCAAACGAAATTCAAATTTCAAATCCCAGTTTTTCCCTATAAATAGAGCTTAATTCTTTTGTGAAAAACACAAGATTATTGAAAATCAAATTTGCAAAAGCTCTCGTGAATCAAAGCTCTCTCATTTCTTCTCTAGCCAATTTTAATTTCAGTTTTTGATCTTGCAATACTTTTTAATTCTCTTGAAGATCATATTTTTTATTGGCTAAGTTGTTTTTCAAAATCCTCTACTTTACTTCTCTTTAAATTCTATTTGAAGGATTTTTGAAAAAGCTCTAGATCACAAAGAATTTATCTCATATCTTTGTGTGATCTAGACTATTATTCTATTAAGCCACTACACAATTGTCTATCTTTTGATTGGCTATAGAATCGGGTGTATTTCCAATCTCTATCACTTGTTGTAGAGTATTGGACAAATTTCTCATTGTGCTATTTGTTGGAACACTAGACAAGTCTAGTTGTTGCCATTTGGGAAGTCCTCGGTTTGTGAGGCAAGGGTATAACCCTAGACAAGTCTAGGCGTTGTGTTCGGAAATCCTGGTCAAGGCTAGGTCGTTGGAAATCCTAACGAGTGAAGTTAGGTGCTTGTATTTGCCAAGGCAGATAGTGGAAATCTCGTACCGGATTGGTCGGGGACTGGACGTACCCGGGTTGCGGGGAACCAGGATAAAAATCCTTGTCTTTGCGCTTGCATTTTCTGTGTTTGTTTATCTTTGCTTTTATTTTTATATTCAGTAAATATCAATCCTATACGCTGAGATTTGCATCTGTTCGCTCTAACTTATACTCTGGGAGTCGACTACTGCTCATAAGGAGTCGACTACCTGCTGTGAATTTTCGCTGTGCATTTTTAATTATATTGTTGATTAAGAACCAAGCGTAGATCGCTCTACTTGGTTTCTTAGGCAACATTAGAAGGAATTATTTTTGTTGATTGATTAAAGAACGAAAAAGTTTTATCTTTATACAACACTATTCAACCCCCCCCCCCCTTCTAGTGTTGTTTGCCATCCACAGGATCCAACACTTGGTATCAGAGCAAGGTTAAAACGATGGCATCAACAAACGTCTACAACACCCATACTCCTCCAATCTTTGACGGCAACTTCTATTCCCAATGGAGAAGGAGAATGGAGATCTTCTTGGAAGCACAAGATCTAAGCTACTCAAGATCTATCGGTGAACGATATGAGATTCCAACCACTCCTCAAAATCAATGGAATCCGGACCAAGAAGAAGCCTACTTCAGAAACATAAAGGTAATGCACTTACTCTATACTGGTTTAACTAATGAAATGTTAGATCTTGTAGAAAGGGCTGAAACCGCACATCAAATCCTCAACTTATTGGATGAGAGATTCGGATCAAGGTCAAAAGAAATTCAAACACCCATAGAGACCATCAACACCAACGAAAAGGAGGAAGAGCAATCCAAAATTCATATATGCATGATGGCTTGTCAAGACAATCAGGAAAAGGTATGTGAATCTAGTTCTGACGATGAAGATGATTTTGACATTGCTAGTGCATATGAAAATTTGTATAGAGAATTTGAGAGACTAAATAAGAAATACAAAAGTGTAAATAACAGGTACAAAGCTTTGAATAATGATCATGATGACCTATACAAGAAATATGATAGTTTGCTGGACGATTATAATGCTTTGAAAAATGATTGCAGTAAAATTTCATTGAATGATCATAATTCCTTAAAGGCAAAATATGATGCATTATTGATTGATAATAACTTATTGAAAAATGAACATGCTCTGTATGTTTCCTGTCTAAATGATAAGATAGATTCACTCGAAAGTATTATTGCTTCTAGTCGTATAAAGCATGAAGAACTAATTGCAAAATTTGATTGTATCAGGAATAATTCTACTTCTTCTTGTTCTTATACTCCTAGAAATGCTGTCAATAAATCTACTCATGCTCAAGCCTTTACTTCTAAAGATGTGGGTAGAAAAGTAAATGTTGTGCAAACCAATGTTAAAAAGTATGCTTTCATGTATGGGAAAAATGTTAGATACAATAACGCATCTCACGTCTCACATGATCTACATGCTACACACAAGGTACACAAAATTAGTGTACACAATACACATCAAAAACCACATTTTGTACACAAACCTCAAAACATACACAATGTTAGAAATAACATGATATGGGTGCCTAAACACTTAGGCTTGAATGATAAAAATACTTATATTCATAATTTGACTAGCAGTATGCATGGATCTCATAAAGATTCATTTGTTCATAGGAAATCAAATTCGTATCGAATTTGGGTTCCAAACAAGTAACCGTTTTTTTTAAAGGGGTATCCACATGTTTCATGTATATTATTCTGATACCCAAACCTTTAAAAGGATATGTAAATAAATTTTATTTCTAACATTTCGGACCCAATCAGAAATGGGTACCAAACGTGTAGAGATTATTTTATTTCAGGACATATGGATAATGGATAGTGGATGCTCTGCACACATGACGTGGAACGCAAAATTACTTAGTAATCTAAAAATGTATGATGGCGGAACCGTGACGTTTGGTGACAATAAGAAAGGTAAAATTGTCGGAATTGGCAATATCAGCAGCCACTCAAAATTGCTCATCAAAGATGTAAGCTTGGTGAAAGGATTAAAGCATAATCTTTTAAGCATAAGCCAACTATGCGACAAAGGTATGAAAGTTATATTTACTCTCGACTCATGCTTGGTCTATGACAAAGATATGAAGAATATCCTTGTTAAAGGTAAGCGAGTAGAAAATATCTATGTACTTAGATTAAATGAGTATGAATCAAATGTATGTTTAATTGTTTCAACAAACGATCCACTACTTTGGCATAGACGCTTTGGCCATGTGAACATCAAAAACATGGATAAGATTTCTAGGAAAGAGTTGGTGCAAGGACTTCCTAAGATAAGTTTTAAATTAGATAAAATATGTGACTCATGTCAATTTGGCAAAATGCACAAGATTTCATTTAAAAATATTGGAGCTCTCAGTTCTAATGGACCACTTGAACTACTCCATATGGACTTGTTTGGCCCAACCAGAACTCCATCATTATGCAACTCTAGATACGTATTTGTCATAATTGATGATTTTACTCGATATACGTGGGTATTATTCTTAACTCATAAGAATGATGCCTTCCGTGAATTCGAAATATTTTTTAAAAGGATTGAACGTTTATATTCCATGAAAATCATTTCCTTAAGAAGTGATCACGGTGGAGAATTTGAAAATGAACATTTTAAATCATTTTGTGAAGAACACGGTATTTCTCACACTTTTGCTTTTCCCAGAGCTGCTCCTCAAAATGGGGTAGTTGAAAGGAAAAACAGAACACTCCAAGAGTGTGCACGAACAATGTTATGTGAAAGCAACCTTCCAAAGAAATTTTGGGCGGAAGCTGTAGCAACCGCGTGCTATATTCAAAATAAAGTTTTAATTAGAAAACCTTTTGAAAAGACCCCGTATGAATTATTGCTCCAACGAATTCCAAAAGTATCCTACTTCAGAGTTTTTGGTTGTAAATGCTATATTCTGAATACTAAAGATAACCTAGATAAGTTTGACTCCAAAGCGGATGAAGGCATATTTATTGGTTACTCTTTACGTAGTAAGGCATATAGAATTTACAATAAAAGTTCCGAGACTATTGTTGAAACTCTACATGTAACATTTGATGAATCTCTACCTCATAACATTGCTCATGATGATGATGATAGCATGCTCATTGAACGCGCTCCTAATAATGAATTTCTCAATGATATCCCTAGTTCTTTGCCTAAATCATTTCCTGAAGTTACACATCACCCACACACACAAGTCTTAGGTGACATTGATGCAGGAATTAGAACTAGATCTCAAATAGAACACTTAACACATGTTGCATTTGTTTCTAACATTGAGCCGAAAAAGGTAGAAGAAGCTTTTGCAGATGAAGCATGGATCGAGGCCATGCAAGAAGAACTTCTACAATTTGAACGCAATCAAGTATGGGAGCTAGTGCCTAGACCGGAAGATCGTCCCGTTATCGGTACTAAATGGGTATACCGCAACAAACTAGATGAAGATGGAAATGTGATAAGGAATAAGGCAAGGTTAGTAGCACAGGGTTACTCTCAAGAGGAAGGTATAGACTTCGATGAAACCTTTGCTCCTGTTGCTAGACTAGAATCTATTAGGATGTTACTCGCATTTGCATCATATAAGAATTTTAAACTTTATCAAATGGATGTAAAAAGCGCTTTCCTAAAC
This sequence comes from Scilla litardierei, assembly GCA_030789695.1. Lineage (NCBI taxonomy): Eukaryota > Viridiplantae > Streptophyta > Magnoliopsida > Asparagales > Asparagaceae > Scilla > Scilla litardierei. The sequence goes on along the minus strand of CM061132.1, from coordinate 18,927,401 downwards.
GGGTTCATAAAGGAGGAAGTCTACGTTGAACAACCTCCAGGATTTGAACATGATAAGAAAACTGGATTTGTTTACAAGTTAAACAAAGCTTTATATGGGCTAAAACAAGCTCCAAGAGCTTGGTATGAAAGACTAAGAAAATTCTTAAGCGACTCAAGTTATACTGTTGGAAAAATAGATACAACCTTATTTGTTAAGAAAGATCATAATGATATCATTCTTATCCAAATCTATGTAGATGACATCATTTTTGGATCTACTAATGATGATCTTTGCCAAGAGTTTGCCAAGTTAATGCAGGAAGAATTTGAAATGAGCCACATGGGAGAACTTACATACTTTCTCGGATTGCAAATCAAACAAGGAAAAGAAGGAACCTTCATTCATCAAACAAAGTACGCAAGAGACTTGATCAAAAGGTTCGGAATGGAAACTGCATCAGGGAAGAACATACCAATGGCAACGTCCACTTCCTTAGACAAAGACGAAGCAGGTAAGAAGGTTGATCAGAAAACATATAGAGGTATGGTCGGTTCATTACTCTACCTAACCGCCAGCAGACCAGACATCATGTTTAGTGTTTGTGCATGTGCTAGATTTCAATGTGATCCTAGAGAATCACACCTTAAAACAGTAAAATACATATTTAGATATCTTAAAACCACATCTGACTTTGGACTCTTCTATCCCAAAGGAAGCACATTCGATTTAACTTCATTTAGTGACGCAGACTATGCTGGTTGTAAAGCCACAAGAAAAAGCACAAGTGGAACATGTCATTTCCTTGGACATTCCCTTGTTTCGTGGTTTAGCAAAAAGCAAAGTTCCGTTTCACTATCTACCACTGAGGCAGAGTATATAGCTGCCGGACTTGCCTGTGCTCAAATACTTTGGATGAAACAAGTCCTCGTCGATTATGGTGTTAATACATCTACATGTGTAATTTATTGTGATAATAAAAGCACCATAAATCTCACTAAAAACTTTGTTCTTCACCCTAGAACAAAACACATTGATATAAGACACAGATTTATTGATGATCATTGTGCCAAAAAGGATGTTGAACTTAAATTTGTCTCCTCTGAGTTTCAAGTTGCTGATATTCTAACAAAACCCTTACACAAGGATACTTTCTCGAGACTTCGTCGAGAATTGGGTATTGTTGGAGAAAAAGAATTGAATAATACTCAGCTATAATATATTTTTGTTGATGACAAGGGGGAGAAAAATGTTATAATGCAGAAATGTGAATATGTGAAATAGCTTTGATGCAGGGGGAGAACCGTATCAAAGCAGGGGGAGTAAGTATACTTGCAATATTATTCATATATGTCTTGCTTCCAATTTTGCATTTGGGTGTCATCATCAAAAAGGGGGAGAGTGATGGAAATTGAATTCCACCCCTAAGTAATTTTGATGATGAGCACACCAAATGAATGCTTGGTATACTAACTACACTACACTTTAAGTATACAGGTTTCGTGAAGCTCTACTAAATACTCCAAGAAGCACGTATCTACGCTCCACGACAAAGACGAACATGGCTAAACTCAAGAGATGCAGCTCAAGCTCAAACAAAGCAAGTAGCTCAAAGAAGAAGCTCATCTTCAGTTCATCAAGTTGACTAAAACTGCCAAAGACATGTTCAGAGTCTAGTGTGAGTGTGTCGTGTCTTTTAGGATATTTGTCAAAGCCATATCAAGTAGACAACACACACACAAAAGGATTTCGAAATATTGTTTTTACTACAAAAATAATTTTAAAGAGCTTTCTCTAGTCACTTCAATAATTATAGTGAAACTCCACGCACCCTGGAGTTAACTAACCCTTTTTGACTGGAACAACAGGAAAAACTCCTCTGGGAGTCGACTACCAAAAGTAGGGAGTCGACTACCAGTCAGGGATGAAAATTTCCTAGACTCCTCTGGGAGTCGACTACCTATAGAGGGAGTCGACTACCTGCTGGAAATTTTCAAACGTTTTGAATTTGAATTTTAAATTTCTTTGAGTGATTTACTCCGAAATTTTTGGGACAAAAGTCAAACGAAATTCAAATTTCAAATCCCAGTTTTTCCCTATAAATAGAGCTTAATTCTTTTGTGAAAAACACAAGATTATTGAAAATCAAATTTGCAAAAGCTCTCGTGAATCAAAGCTCTCTCATTTCTTCTCTAGCCAATTTTAATTTCAGTTTTTGATCTTGCAATACTTTTTAATTCTCTTGAAGATCATATTTTTTATTGGCTAAGTTGTTTTTCAAAATCCTCTACTTTACTTCTCTTTAAATTCTATTTGAAGGATTTTTGAAAAAGCTCTAGATCACAAAGAATTTATCTCATATCTTTATGTGATCTAGACTATTATTCTATTAAGCCACTACACAATTGTCTATCTTTTGATTGGCTATAGAATCGGGTGTATTTCCAATCTCTATCACTTGTTGTAGAGTATTGGACAAATTTCTCATTGTGCTATTTGTTGGAACACTAGACAAGTCTAGTTGTTGCCATTTGGGAAGTCCTCGGTTTGTGAGGCAAGGGTATAACCCTAGACAAGTCTAGGCGTTGTGTTCGGAAATCCTGGTCAAGGCTAGGTCGTTGGAAATCCTAACGAGTGAAGTTAGGTGCTTGTATTTGCCAAGGCAGATAGTGGAAATCTCATACCGGATTGGTCGGGGACTGGACGTACCCGGGTTGCGGGGAACCAGGATAAAAATCCTTGTCTTTGCGCTTGCATTTTCTGTGTTTGTTTATCTTTGCTTTTATTTTTATATTCAGTAAATATCAATCCTATACGCTGAGATTTGCATCTGTTCGCTCTAACTTATACTCTGGGAGTCGACTACTGCTCATAAGGAGTCGACTACCTGCTGTGAATTTTCGCTGTGCATTTTTAATTATATTGTTGATTAAGAACCAAGCGTAGATCGCTCTACTTGGTTTCTTAGGCAACATTAGAAGGAATTGTTTTTGTTGATTGATTAAAGAACGAAAAAGTTTTATCTTTATACAACACTATTCAACCCCCCCCCCTTCTAGTGTTGTTTGCCATCCACAGGATCCAACAGTTTCCTCTGCAGGGGAAATTAGGAGGGGAGAGGTTGCTGGTCTGAGCTCAGCATCCTGTGGTTGGATCATTTTGATATATCCAGGAATCTTCCTATTTTGAGGAATTTTATATTTTGAACCTGGCAAGCGTCCTCTTTTCAATTGAGGTACGGCCAATTCTGCTGCCGGTGGATTGTATCCATCTTTGGGAATGTCAATCCTAGCTGGCGTATTGGCAGCGGGGACGTGTGAACGAACAATCTTTTGGTTGTCCGCAATTTTATCCGGCAATTGATGTACTTTAGTCTTAATGTGAAGGATCTTCTGGATCCCAACTTCACACAGAAAAAGTATGCGGATCATAACGAGATGAGGACTTTTGTGTCCCATGATATGGTCTCAGAAGCTTCAGGCTTCTTTAGACTGCGTGCCTATTTCAATGAGATTATGCTCATCAAATTCACATTTATCAAGACTTGGTGGTAAACCATAAGCAAACAGCATCAACAATAAGATATGGCAACAAACGGGCCGTATCGTGATAAGCGATGCGGAATGAAGTGTGATGGTCCCTAAACATCAACGGCAACTGCGATTTTACAATGGACGTGAAATCCATTGGAGTCTCTTTACCAGAGAATCTGCTAACCCGTTATGAGTTTGAACATGCTGCAGGATGTTAAATTTTAATGCCAGTTGCTTGGCAGAAGTCTTGAATGATATGTGTAGTAAATTCACCCACATTATAAGCTTTTGAGAAAGCTAGGTTGCGAGTGAATATAAAGGCACACATAAGACCATCTAGTAGATGCATATATCAGTACAGTAATGAAGTACCGAAAATGGGCCATTTGCGGGGTGAATAGGCACGAAAAAGGTCACCATGTATTCTCTCAATGAAGCCAGGAGACTCTAAACCCACTTTCAGGAGGGAAGGTCTCTCTATTAGTTTTCCCTTATGACAAAGGGGGACAAGGAAACTCAACCTTTTGAAGAATCTTCAGGTTCTCCAATGGATTCATTTGATGATGCGTCCATCATTGCTGATCCAGGATGACCAAGCCCATTTTGCCAGAGTTAAAAATTATGGCAAAGAAAGGCACTTCTGGTGCTCATTCGAGTTGGCTTTCTATAGGATGAATATCTGTAATTATAGGGGCCCGACGGGGGTCCAATGAAATCGTAAGTAGATGGTCTTCTGGCCATTCTCTTGATGAGTTACATATTGATATTCAATATATATTATCCACAATTTTCAAGTTATTTTCTTTAAAAGAATATCCTTGAAAATTGGAGATTTCCTATACGTTTAAGAGGAGAATTTGCATCTTATAGTCTCGTTGTATGTGGGAACAATATCAATGCTACACCGGTGCAACGAGGCACTGTCCACAATATTCCATACTTCATCTATAAGCAAAACGAAATTTTATTTAAGTAAATGTAAAATGACATTCAAATAAAAGTTCGTACGAAAGCAAACTAAAGATGAAGCTACATGTAATTTTAAATGCATAGACATAAAGATAGGGCTCAATCGAGCAGGTCTTCATTCTCGAAGTCTTTTGCAGTGAAATTCGTTGGCAGCTCAACAGTCACCAAGTTTGTTTCAGGCAGAGACTTCTGGCTCGCCTGATATAGTTCCTGGAGGTGGCGAGGAGTGCGGCAGATTCTGGACCAATGGCCAGTCATGCCGCATATATGGCATTTATCCTCTCAATTCTTCTTAGGAATTGACACTTGGTCAGTGTTCTTACGATTCCTTGTGAGGTTTCACATTTCTCTGTTTTTGTTGGTCTGGGTTCTTCTCCTCGTGTTGGCTGCATTACAGCCTTCCCTTTGTTCTTTCTAGCCTTCTTATTGTTTTTCCACTTTTGGAGAGAAACATGGTGGGCTTCAGGGATAGTGGCAATACCAGCCGGACGCAAATTATGAGTAGCAAGCAGTAAATCTCTATTCTGCTCTGCCCTAAGGAGGCAAGAGATCAAATCAGAGAATTTCGTGAAGTTGCGTTCACGATACTGCTGCATGAGAATTGTATCTTTCTCGTGAAACGAGGTAAATGTCTTTTCCAACATGCGGTGCTCTGTCACTTCTTCACCGCACAACTTCAGGCGTGAGGTGATATTATGAAGTGCAGAGTTATACTCGGTGACGGACTTATAGTCCTGAAGTCTGAGGTTTTCCCACTCATAACTGGCACGTGGTAATATTATATCAATTTGATGTTTATACCGTGCCTCCAGCGCTGTCCACAGCTCCATTGGGTCCTCTACCGTTAGGTATTCGGCCTTTAAGGTCCGATCTATATGTTTCCTAATGTAGATAATGGCTTTCGCCTTATCCACGTCGGAGACAGTGGTAGGGGTGCTGCTAGATGTAGCAGAAGCATCGGCCGCTGCTGGGGCCGATGAAGAAGCCAAAATTGAGCCAAGGAGGGCCATCGAATGCAAATGGAACTTCAGGTCCACTCGCCAACTCAGGTAATTCTTTCCTGCAGCATCAAGAACTTCGAAATCGACGCTTGCTAATTTTGCCATTTATCTATGCAATTAAAATAAGCATGAATTAATTAAAATGTAAATTCATGCATAAAGAATAAAATAAGTAAAATGTGGGGATCGGCCAGATACCCTAAAACATACAAAGTCCAAAGTCCAATATACAGTTCATAAAGAAAAGAAAAATACAAGTTGGAAACCCAGAATGGGTCCCTATATTTTCCAAATTTCGCTTCCGTCTTCATTTGTCGGTACACCGGTCTTTGGCATAAATACATTTTAATCCTCACTAACAAATTCTCTCAAAAGAAAATAAAAGTGCAAGGAATATAAAAGGTATCAAACTGGCCGACCCCAAAATCACATTTTAACTTATATTAACATCCACGCAGTGTATAATATGCTTCAGGCACAAAAGAAACAACCATGCATATAACTCAGGCATATATAATATGGAAAAAGAGACAATAAAATATAATAATCTCTCGGAACACGGGGAGACGTCATACACCGTTAGGTTAGTTGACTAACGGTAGAGCGGTCACTGGATCCTTAAGATAATTATATTTTGAAAAATCCTAATAATCCATAAATAATTAACAATGCAAGAGAGATGTTTTACATAATATCCAATGTTTAAGGGATTTAACAATTGAAAAATACCGGATAAAATAACATAATCCGCAATACTTGTGAGCTAGAGGCAGGCAGCAGGCCCGATTGCAAAAATAATAATCATATTAATTTGCAATATGATTAACAGGGCTTCTGGCCCAAATAAAAAGACAAAATTAATTATTAATCTTATTGGGGCTGCGGGCCCATAAGAAAAATAATACTCATTTTCATTGTTATGAACTGGGCTTCAGGCCCAATAAATAGCCCAACTAATTTATTTATTAAGATTTGGGCTGCAGGCCCATGGGCTGTAATATTCAAAAAATTCAATTGAACATAAGCCCTAAAACAAATTTTTAGGATATTTGTAAGGGAATGTTAAAAGTCCCCAAACCCAGCATTTTATAATGATTCCTTTTCGTGTTGATAGTACATGAACTTATGTGAGTTTGGTTATTTGTTCAACTTGTACGGGAAACATCATTTAGTTGATATTTAGATCCAACTAGGTTTTTACTGGCGATGTAATATAGTCTATGAAATAAAAACCTTGAATGCTCCTTAGTGGTGGTTATATTTTGTGCTTAGGGTGATGAACTTTTGGTGAAACACTGAAAGTGAACAAACTTTCATTAACAAAGACACAACTTCCTTATGATTACTATTTCTTGGACTTCGGTAAGTGGTTGACTCAGAAAACGCGCAAGTGCACGCCTTCCGCTCCCAAGCGTAGGAGCGTCAATGCAATATAAAAATAACCGGTGAGTACCGGGTCGGATCACAGGGACAATTCGTTCTATTTTCACAAATTTGATTGATAAAGAAAAATAGAGCGTGAAACAACCACCGTGCTAACGGTGGATGGGTGTGTAAAGTGTGGTGAAAAACGTGGAGAAACTAAAAATTCTAACCTAAATGGGTAGGGGTGGAGGGCCGAATCGGCAAGTAACGAGGAGGACTCGTGTGGTGTGCATGCGAATGAGGCCGTGGGCGCAAGAAATCATCCTTATATATAACTCAATTGATCTCCCGGCTAAGGGAGCTCAATCGGAAAATACGGCATTTCATCGAACAAGTGAGGTGCAATAAGTAGTGAATGAAACCCATGCGAGTAATTGACAATAAGCGCATTAGAGAGGGTCCGCTAGGATTATCCTTTTCTTGGATTTCCCCTTAGGGTTCCAATAAACAAAATAACACAAGTTTCATACACAAATTTTTGAAGATAAAATTGTGCTAGAGATGAAATTCTCAAACCAACAACAACAATCCCCAAACACAACCACACAAGCAAAATTTAGAGGATCATGGAGAAAAAGGAGTAATCTTTACTCAAAATTAACATCCAATTACAATACAAAACCCTAAATTAAAATACACAAGAGTTTGGAAAAATTTCACCAATGTGTCACTCATGGATGAAGTTCTCCTCTCACAAGTGCTCCTCCAAGCTCCAAGCTCCAAGCTCGATCCATGGCCTCCTCCCCCATCCAAAGCCCTAGAAAAACTCAAAAACCCCCCAAAAACAGCTTCTGGCCGAGAGCTGCTGAAGAAAAAACGAGATAAAACCCCCCAAATTCGCAATCAACCCCTTTTACAGCCGTTGCGGGTCGGGTTTTTGCACCCGACCCGCGCAAAAAAACTCACAAGCGCGCGCGGGGTGCTGGGTCTGGCGGGGCGGGTCGGGCGCTGGGGCGCCCGACCCGCGGCTCGGGCACGCGCGGGCCGCGTGCCCGCGCCTGCCGCTTAGGCGGTGTGGGCCGGCCAGGCGGGCAGGCCCACATCAAAACGTTTTTTAAAATTTTTTTTTTAATAAAACAACTGTGGCCTTGCGGGCCGGCCAGCGGGCCGGCCAGCGGGCCGGCCCGCAATATTTTATTTTTTATTTTTTTTAATAGCAACGGCGGCCCGCTCAGCGAGCGGGCCGCCCGCTGGGCTTTTTTTGTTATTATTATTATTATTATTTTGTTTTTTTATATTCTAAAATTCCAGAAATAGCCTTTAATGCCTCTTTTGCTCCAAATAAATCCCCAAAAATACCTAAAAATCCCAGAAAAATCCCAGAAAATTCTGGAAAATCTCAAAGACTCCTAGGAGTACCTGAAAAATAGGAGAAGCAAAAATTAGTCCATTTGATGTGAAAATAAATATAATGACTATTAAAAGAAAACAATATTAACCTCCAATAATCCATATAAAATGTTCCAATGCTCAAATAATTCCCAAAAAATGGAGATATGATCAAAATAATGGCAGGAGCATAGGAAAAATAATAGGAAGCCAATAAAGGCGATAAAAACCGTATTTTGTGTCAAGAATGAGAATAAGCTCCTAAAATGATATGAAATGAAAATATCCCCAAAAAGAGCAATTTTAAGCCTAATCTTTAGCACAAAATGGGGGTAGTTATGGGGGAAAATATACAATTTATATCCCGAATCACACCCCCCAACTAGCTTTTTGCTAGTCCCTAGCAAAATATGCGAAAAATTCGGATTAAATTGAAAAACATGCACCAAATCCACAATATCTTCATGGCACACCCAAAATGATATTTCCAAATGATTTCAAAGCCAATATACCAAATATATGAAAGTAAATAACAAATGACATTCTCCTCAATCCAATTCAAAGAAAAGTGAAGAAATAAGCCCCGTATCACACGTATCGGGATATCACGATGTCAAAATTTCCAATTTTCATGAAAGTGGCCAAAACAAAAGAAATTTCCTCTAAGTTGTGGGAGATGAGATTGCATCACTCATGTTGCTTATTCTTTCATTTTTTTCATTAATTTTTCTTTTATTTTCTTTTTTTTTTTACTTTTTGGATTATTTTTTTGGATGTTTATGTTTTGCATTCACGCGATAACGCCATAAATGCAAACACCGATCACATTTACATACACGCGATGACGCTATATATGCAAATGGATGGAATGATCTCCTAAATCTCATCTTTGGCGTCCTCCCCAATGTTTCGTGGGGCACCGGCTACTCGATTCGATTAGAAAGAAACATTCACTTATACTAACTTTCTTTTTCATTCCAACACAAATTAGCAACTCATCCACCCACTCCTAAGAGGAAAACAAAGCATGCACAACTGGCCAAATCCAATCCAATTAAAAACTACATCGTTCATCCAAATCATGCGACCACTTACACCAAACTTTTCCCAAATTATTTCGAAGAAAGCATCACGGCATATGAAATAGCTTCATACATGGTATATTAACATATGAATCCAATTTGGAAAAGAAATGAAACATGCCAATCCAACATCGAGAAGTTGATACCAAAATGATAATCCGAAAAAATTGCATGGCATTAAGCATATAGGGACTAAGCAAAGCTAATGGCGTAGGAACGAAAAGGCCAAATATGATATGCAATAACATTCATGGAATGAGGCGAAACATGGAGGAATCTCAAAAAAAAAAATTTAGGCCAAAATCCTAACAAACATAAAGATTCTAACACTCTCCCCCAACTTAAAATAAGCATTGTCCTCAATGTTGGGAGAGTACTAGATCTCACAAAAGATCCTAGAAAAGAAAAAGAAAAGCATACGAAAGCAAAATGCAAAAGCAAACTAACTTTTAATTTTATTTATTTACACTACATGGAAAGAACACACCGTGGCAAATGGCGGATCTCGAATGTATAACGGTGGTGGTAGCTGCTCGATCATATCCTTTTGCTCCTCCGCCAGCTGCTTTGGAGCTAGGCCGCCACCGGCCTCCTTGGATTCCAGTAATGCAACTCCAAGCATCTCCTTTGGATAATATGGATCATGTGGGAGACGAGCTGCATCAATCCAAGCCATGTCCTCATGCCCTGCAAAAGCATTCCAAAACGGGTCGTCAAAACAAATAAAAGAATTTAGATGAAATGGACGACAATCTGAAACAAATGTATAAGGCAGTGAAAATTTGGTTTCAGAAATGCAAGGCATTAGATGGTGGAAACTTCCCTGAAATGTGGTGCTAGATGTGGCATGATGCACGGCCTCATGAGGAGGTGGAAGTGGCTGCAGAGAGAAATCTGGAGTAAGAGGAAGCTCGGGCTCAATATATACCATCTCGCAATCCCCATCGCTATCCTCTTCCTCGACATCAATATCAACATCAGCAGTCTCTGCGACACTCCCCACAACTGGTAACTGCTCCTGACAAACCTCCTCGATGACTGGCAAGTGCGCATCATGAGGCGAGGGAAGTGACATCAGTGACGGGATTGGAGGTAGACTCGTCTCGGGCAAATCCAAGCACGCATCATCCTCGCCATCCCAGAAATATTCAATCTCGGTCGTCCTCCCAAAGTACTCAACCGCCTCGACCTGTGAAGCTAATTCTGAAGTGGAATGTGGCTCAGGCTCCATGGTGTCCTCAATCTGCTCTCGGCCATCATGCACATACACTTCATCCTCAACCTCAAAGTGAAAATGCATCGTGTCACCGTCGTGGTCGACACGCACTCCATCATCTGTCTCCTCCGACTCCTCAAAATGTATATGCTCAATGTCCTCTACCTGGCTCTCATGCAACCCATCCTCCTGCTCTGCTATGTATCCCATGAGGTCGCAAGGAAAAGAGCCCAAAAGTGGCTCCTCAAGCTGACACTGGGCCTGCAGCTCTGCATCCTGAAGTGGAAACTGGGACTGGCCATCATCCTCATATCCAAGTGACTGCTCTCCAGATGGCACAGTCTGCTCCCACTCTGCAAGGTCCCTCAGGTAACACCATGAATCCTCGGTCGAATAATCAAAGAATTCTCCCCCGCAGCTCATCTGCACAAAATCCCGCCCAGATGGCGATAATACAGTATAAAATATCTGCAGGACGTGATCCTCGTGGAAACTCTGGTGTGGGCACGCAAGCACCAAATCAGTGAACCTCTGCCAAGCCTGATGGTAGGCCTCTCCATCAGACTGGGTAAAGCTCGCTATGTACTGCTCCATGGCCTGCCGCCCATGTACCTGCTCCAAAAAGATAGGCAAAAATACCCGGAGAAATTCAGCCTGAAATGACAACCAGGTAAAATGTGAGTCCAGAGACAATGAATCAAACCAAAGTCTAGCATCATCTTGCAACGAGGAGGGAAAGAATCTAAAATATATGCAATCATCATCAATATTCCCACCAAGACATGCAAACATCCATTCTTCAAAATTTTTAATATGTAAATGAGGGTTCTCCCACTCCGTGCCATGAAAGAATGGCGGGAGTGGGATATCCTCCAAATCAGTGTCCGAAAAATCAGAAGAAGATGCCATGTTGTTGTTAATAAAAAAAATTTCAAAAAAATTGAGAATAAACAAGCAAAAGACTCAAAAAGTGGAAAATAAACAAATAGAAAGACACACACTAAGAGATAGAAGTATCACACTAAAAGTTTCAAAATCAATCAACAAATGCTAATAACAGAAACCGTTGTCCCCGGCAACGGCGCCAATTGGTTGACTCAGAAAACGCGCAAGTGCACGCCTTCCGCTCCCAAGCGTAGGAGCGTCAATGCAATATAAAAATAACCGGTGAGTACCGGGTCGGATCACAGGGACAATTCGTTCTATTTTCACAAATTTGATTGATAAAGAAAAATAGAGCGTGAAACAACCACCGTGCTAACGGTGGATGGGTGTGTAAAGTGTGGTGAAAAACGTGGAGAAACTAAAAATTCTAACCTAAATGGGTAGGGGTGGAGGGCCGAATCGGCAAGTAACGAGGAGGACTCGTGTGGTGTGCATGCGAATGAGGCCGTGGGCGCAAGAAATCATCCCTATATATAACTCAATTGATCTCCCGGCTAAGGGAGCTCAATCGGAAAATACGGCATTTCATCGAACAAGTGGGGTGCAATAAGTAGTGAATGAAACCCATGCGAGTAATTGACAATAAGCGCATTAGAGAGGGTCCGCTAGGATTATCCTCTTCTTGGATTTCCCCTTAGGGTTCCAATAAACAAAATAACACAAGTTTCATACACAAATTTTTGAAGATAAAATTGTGCTAGAGATGAAATTCTCAAACCAACAACAACAATCCCCAAACACAACCACACAAGCAAAATTTAGAGGATCATGGAGAAAAAGGAGTAATCTTTACTCAAAATTAACATCCAATTACAATACAAAACCCTAAATTAAAATACACAAGAGTTTGGAAAAATTTCACCAATGTGTCACTCATGGATGAAGTTCTCCTCTCCCAAGTGCTCCTCCAAGCTCCAAGCTCAATCCATGGCCTCCTCCCCCATCCAAAGCCCTAGAAAAACTCAAAAACCCCCCAAAACAGCTTCTGGCCGAGAGCTGCTGAAGAAAAAATGAGATAAAACCCCCCAAATTCGCAATCAGCCCCTTTTACAGCCGTTGCGGGTCGGGTTTTTGCACCCGACCCGCGCAAAAAAACTCACAAGCGCGCGCGGGGTGCTGGGTCAGGCGGGGCGGGTCGGGCGCTGGGGCGCCCGACCCGCGGCTCGGGCACGCGCGGGCCGCGTGCCCGCGCCTGCCGCTTAGGCGGTGTGGGCCGGCCAGGCGGGCCGGCCCACATCAAAACGTTTTTTAAAATTTTTTTTTATATAAAACAACTGCGGCCTTGCGGGCCGGCCCGCAATATTTTATTTTTTATTTTTTTTAATAGCAGCGGCGGCCCGCTGGGCTTTTTTTGTTATTATTATTATTATTATTATTATTTTGTTTTTTTTATATTCTAAAATTCCAGAAATAGCCTTTAATGCCTCTTTTGCTCCAAATAAATCCCCAAAAATACCTAAAAATCCCAGAAAAATCCCATAAAATTCTGGAAAATCTCAAAGACTCCTAGGAGTACCTGAAAAATAGGAGAAGCAAAAATTAGTCCATTTGATGTGAAAATAAATATAATGACTATTAAAAGAAAACAATATTAACCTCCAATAATCCATATAAAATGTTCCAATGCTCAAATAATTCCCAAAAAATGGAGATATGATCAAAATAATGGCAGGAGCATAGGAAAAATAATAGGAAGCCAATAAAGACGATAAAAACACGTATTTTGTGCCAAGAATGAGAATAAGCTCCTAAAATGATATGAAATGAAAATATCCCCAAAAAGAGCAATTTTAAGCCTAATCTTTAGCACAAAATGGGGGTAGTTATGGGGGAAAATATGCAATTTATATCCCGAATCAGTAAGCCCTCAATGATCATGAACATTGCTGAGAATTTAGGAGAAGTTCTCCGTGGTGATCATATTGAAAACTCTCGGTATACAGTAAGTACTCACATCTGCTGATGACTAAGTAATATTTATTTCACTAGCACAATTGGCGTCAATTCATGTTCTTTTTCTAAGATGTCATAAAGAGATTACCGTAGAAGCATGCCTTGGTTGCGCTATTTCCATAGTCAACATCTTCCAAAAGTTTACATCTGTTTGTTGTTATTTTCATGTATGATGTACAACACAGTTCAAAATGAGAATTGATGAAACTTGGAAAGTAGCTTGCCCCAAAAATTAAGGGGAAGTTGCTGTTTTTAATTCTATTTTTTTTTTTGATATGTTGATTTGAGTAAAACTATCAACATACACATGTAATAGAAGGTGGTCCATACTATATTTCTACGGGAAATAGAATTTTACCTCTAGATCAAAAATCTAGGGAAGAACAAATCCGTAGATAAAAATCCCCGCTCCTTTAATCCGTGAAAGAAATCAGTCGATCGTTGTCGCAAAAGCTTTGCCACAACTACAAGATTCCTTCGCAAGAGGGAAATTTTGTGGGGAAATTTTGTTGGCTCAAAAAAAATAAAAATTTTAGAGCGAATTCGTGCTGATAACGTGTTAGAGAATTTTAGAGAAGAGAGTAAACAATCTCTCGTAAGGAGTAGTCATGGCACAAGCCATGGCTCTCTATATATTCAATTTAGAGAAAATAGGAGTCCAAGGGACTCCCCACTAACTTAGTGGGGAGTAATGGTGAGATGTTGAGGGTGGAGGCCAAAGGCCTCCCTCAACTCACAACACATAAGATATAATTGGTTCCTACAATTTTAGTTTCGAACACACGATCATTCATTAGCACATGATGAGTTTCCCCGTTAGAGCTAAAACTCCATTGACTGGCTTTGTCTTGAGCCAACAGATTTTAATGGCCAAACTGCAACACTAGTTTGTCTGTTAATCTACTGTATATGGACTTTTTTTTGAATCTTTGTCATACATGGACTTTTTTTGAATCTTTGTCATACGTGGTTAGGTTGTCCCAGTTATATTTTAGCTTGATGACTAGGATGTTGACTAAGATAAGATAATGTGTTAGAAAAGGTTTTGGGAGGAAAAATCAAATTTGTGTTATGAATGAGGGAGGCCAAAGAGAAAAGGTTTTGGGAGGAAAAATCAAATTTGTGTTATGAATGAGGGAGGCCTTTGGCCTCCCCTCATCATTATCCCTCCATTAGTCCATCATTAGTGAGTTTAATTATAGGAACTTTGGTATACCACGTCTTTTGGTATCCCTTGACCCTTTGTATTCCACTCACATGAATAAATAGAGTACCATAGCTTTAAGCCATGGTTATTCATTCGATCTATTTTCTAACACGTTATCAGCATCGAAGCTCTCATCTCTTTGAGATTTTCTCCCTTATCCCCTCAAATTAACCTCCTAAGCGCGAAGGAATCTACTGTTGCGGCAATTCGTTCCGGCTTGCGACGAACTGTTGCGGCTATTTTCTAGGCGCATCGGGAGCGAGGATTTCGATCTACGGATTTTTATTACGATCGTCCCTAGATCTTTGATCTAGAGTTAAAAATTTTCGATCCTGTAGATAATTAAAAGAAATATGTATATTTTTTTGCTATGATTTTACACAGCTTTTCTTTAGGCATGTAAAAATCTGCAATATACAAATTTAGATTCATTAAAAAAATTAAGAACTCTTCAACTTCCACCCGAAGGGTGCCTGCCCCCCAGTACCCCCTCCCCCGACATGGGGCTCCTCTTGCCGCCGCCCCCTGACGGGGGGAAAAAAGTTAGAGCGATTAAACCTGGGTGCCATTTCTGCTCTTCCTTGCTTGGTCTGGACAAACTTTCTGAAATTTCTGACCATTAGCGCTATGTCATCATCATCATCTTCACTTTCGTCAGCTTTCAGAGCAACTGGCTTGGTAGCTTTCTCCTTTTCCTCAGGTTTCTCCCTTTCATCAATATTTTGCAATTCAAGCTCGTGGGACATTAAATTACTGATTCGGGATATAAATTGCATACTTTCCCCCCTAACTTCCGGTGATGTGGGCTTCTCCGACAGCAGCAGCGGCTGTCTTCGTCTTCTTCGCTCAACGGAGATGGTGGCGGCTTGAATCAGCTTCGACAGCCCTTCGATGATTCGTTCAGCGGCGATGACGGCTTCTCGATGATGGTGTGGCTAGCGGCGAGAGGCTTCTCGATGACGGTGTGGCTAGCGGTGAGAGGCTTCGACAGCGGATCTCTTAACCGACGGCGAACAGCGGTTCCGGCGTCGTGCAGCGGTGATCTCTCCAACTTCGGTGGAGGCCTGCTTCTCTCATGATCTCGACGACGATGACAGGCGGTCTCCTCCGAGATGGCGACTACGTTGAAGAACTCAAGGGCGAAGACTTTGTCTTCTTCACGACGAACAGCAGTTGCAGCAGCTCTCGAACGGCTCCTCAGCGATGGCGATGATGGTGACGTCGTCGTCTTCGTGGCAGCGGCTCCTTCAGATCTCCACGGCGAAACTTCCTCGTGCAGCAGCTCTCCTCTGCTTCGAAGTCTCCGGAATTGTTTAGCTTTGATACGAGGAAGAGAGGTGATGATGGCGCTTGGTTTTGTTTTGCGAAGAGGGTTTTTATACAGGCTTGAAAAGATTGGCTTTGTGCTTTTTGGATGGTGACGGCCTGCAAAGAGAAATGGCTTTGGTTGATTTGTTTAGTATTATGCCGCACACAAAATATTGTAGCTCCCGTAAAAGATGTAGCCCCTCTCAATATTTTTGTTTGCTGCCGCAACCTAGGCAATTGATAGGGTGTGTGCTTATATAGGATAGCCTAGGGTTTTTGGAGAGAATCCCTAATAGATAGGGATTTTGTATTTTGATTGGGAATAGAAGTGTGAATAGGGTATGGGTAGCAACAAATCCATCTAATTGATTTGATCAAATATCAAATTGATTTGAGTCAACCCAATCTCCTAAGTAAGTTTGACTTGGTCCACTTTGCTCTTCATTGACCAAGTCAAGATTCTTTGTGCACACACACTCCATCTCTCCCAATGTGCTATACGAATAGCAATTCCGTCAAATAGTGAAGATATATTGTTTCGCCAAGCCTGGGGGATCCTCCATGACCGCCAACCGCACTGGCCGTTTCACGAAGATAGGGGAGAGCGAGGGAAAAGATCTGTAAGATGAAGGGTTTGGGGCTTTTACACTCCTTAACAAGAACCCTAATGTTTGTTTTAGGGCTTGTGTATTTTTAAGGACATTTTACTCCTTTTTGGACATTTTAAATTTAATTTTAAAAATTACAGCCCAAAACTAAATAATAAATTAATAATTTTGGCTGTTTTTGGAAAAATTCCTATACATTAATTTTGACAACTTTTTAATTAACCATTTGCTACATATTATGTCAAACATGCAAACTTTACAAAAATTTGGATTTATTTCTAAATCCTTCACGATATAAAAATTACATAGATCCTGAGACCGCGCTGTCTTTACTTACCTAACCTAAAGATGAATGACGTTTCCCAGTGGTCAAAGTAATTATTAAACCGTAATTTTTATTTCCATATATGTTGTGAATGCATAATTTGTCTGTGATATTGCGCTATTATAATTTGCATGTAGCATATAAAACTGCGTGGATGTTTAAATAAGTCAAAATGCGGTTTTTGGGGTCGGCCAGTTTTTTATACTCTATTATTATATTCCTTCTCTTTGTAATTTCTTTTTCTTTTCTGAGAGAAATTTGTAGTGAGGAATTTATGTATTATGCCAAAGACCGATGTTACTACCTATGAAGATGGAGAAGAAGATTGCATTAAGCTGGGACCCAATATGGTTTCCAAATTGTATTTACTTTAACTACTTTATGGACTGTAATATGGACTTTGGACATTTTATGTTTTGGGTATTTGGTCGATCCCCGCTTTTTTTCTTATTTATTTCTTTTAAGCATGATTTTAAAGATTTAATTATTATTCAATGGCACTTCTCCACTCGATTCTGGCCCCTGCAGTAGTCGGGACAGCTGCTAGCAGTGCCCCTGAAGCGGCACAGCCATCTAGCAGTTCTCCTATCGTTGTCTCCAACATAGATAAGGCGAAAGCCATTATAGATATCAGGAGACACATAAATCGGACCTTAAAGGCCGAATATTTAACGGTAGAAGACCCTTTGGAGTTGTGGACAGCGCTGGAGGCACGTTATAGACATCAAATTGATGTCATATTACCATGTGCCAGTTATGATTGGGAAAACCTCAGACTTCAGGACTATAAGTCCGTTGCTGAGTATAACTCAACACTTCATAATATCACCTCACGCCTGAAGTTGTGCGGTGAAGAAGTGTCTGAGTATCGCATGTTGGAAAAGACATTTACCTCGTTACACGAGAAAGATGCAATCCTCATGCAACAGTATCGTGAACGCAACTTCACGAAGTTCTCTGATTTGCTCTCTTGCCTTCTTAGGGCAGAACAGAATAGAGATTTACTGCTTGCCACTCATAATTTTCGCCCTGCTGGTACCGCCCCTCTTCCTGAAGCCCACCATGTTTCTCCCCAGAAGTAGAAAAACAAGAAGAAGTCTAGAAGAACAAAGGGAAAGCTGTAATGAAGCCAGCAAGAGCACCACCCCAGACAAATAACAACAAAGGGAAGAGAAACTTCACATGGAAGCGTAAGAACACTGATCCAGTGTCAATTCCTAAGAAGAACTATGAGGATAAACGCCATAAATGTGGCATGATTGGACACTGGTCCAGAAACTGCCGCACTCCTCGGCACCTCCAGGATCTGTATCAGGCAAGCCAGAAGTCTCCGCCTGAAACAAACTTGGCGGCTGTTCAACCGCTCACCAAGTTCACTGCAAAAGATTTCGAAAATGACGACCTGCTCGATTGACCCCTACCTTATATCTATGCATTTAAATTTATGTAGCTTCATCTGTAGTTTGATTTGAAAGCGCTATTATTTGAATGTTAGTCTTTCATTTACTTAAATAAACTTTCATTTTATTTATATATAGATGAAGTATGAGTGCCTAGTGGACAGTTCCTCAACGCACACTATTCTTCACGATCCATGCTATTTTTATAGCTTAAACAAATATGACGGTCCTGTTATTACGATTTCAGGACTGTCCAACATAATCGAAGGATCTGGAGAAGCAATCATATTGCTCCCAAATAACACAAGACTTAAAATACAAAATGCATTATTCTCTCCAAAATTCAATAGAAATCTCTTAAGATTCAAAGATATTCGTTTTAATGGATATCACTTAGAAACTAGAGATGAAGAAAACATTGAATATATGTATATGACTCGTCAAGAAGATGGCCAGAAGTCTATCTATGAACAATTTAAGGGACTCCCGTCGGGTCTCTACCACACGTATATTCAACCAATAGATGCCAATATGACTGAGCACCGGAAGTGCCTTACATTGTCAGAGTTTCAACTCTGGCACAATAGACTTGGTCACCGTGGATCAGCTATGATGTGTCACATTATCTCTGAATCTCGTGGACATAATTTGAAGAACCTGAGGATTCTTCAAAAGGGTGAATTTCCTTGTCCCCCTTGTTTTCAGGGAAAACTAATAACGAGACCCTCCCTCCTGAAAGTGAGATTAGAGTCTCATGTCTTCCTAGAGAGAATTCATGGCAACATTTGCGACCTAGTCACCCCGCAAGTGGCCCATTTCGGTATTTCATGGTACTGATTGATGCATCTACAAAATGGTCTTATGTGTGCCTATTGTCCACTCGCAACCTAGCTTTTACAAAGCTATTGGCACAAATAATTAGGTTGCGGGCTCATTTTCCCGATAATCATATCAAGAAATTACGTCTTGATAATGGGGGGAATTCACATCACAATTCTTCGAAGACTATTGCTGGGCAACAGGTATTGAAGTTGAACATCATGTAGCACATGTTCATACCCAGAATGGATTAGCAGAGTCTCTTATAAAGAGACTACAATGGATTACACGTCTATTGCTCATGCAATCCCAGTTGCATGTGGATGCTTGGGGGCATGCTATATTGCATGTCGCATCGCTGATTAGGATAAGGCCCTCAGGTGGCCATATATTCCCTGATGCAACTAGTATATGGTGCACCCCCAGATATCTCTCATTTGAGAGTGTTTGGTTGTGCGGTATATGTCCCAATAACACCACCTTAGAGGACCAAATGGGTCCTCAGCGTTGTCTTGGTATCTATATTGGGCTTAATTCGCCCTCTATTATTAGATACCTGGAACCTCTCACGGGGGACGCATTTAAGGCACGTCTTGATGACGATGAATTCGATGAGAAAACTTTTCCAAAACTGGGCACACAATCTAAGAAGCCTGACGCTTCCGATACCATTTCTTGGGACAATAAGTATTTGTCTCTTTATGATCCGCGTACTAATCTGTGTGAAGATGAGATCATGAAGATCCTTCACATTCAGAACACAGTACACGTTCTAACGGATAAATTTACAGACAACCAGAAGATTGTTCGTTCACACGTCCCTGCTGCCAACACGCCAGCTAGGCTTGACATCCCCAAAGATGGATGCAATCCACCGGCAGCAGAATTGGCTGTACCTCAATTGAAAAGAGGACGTCCGCCAGGTTCAAAAGATAAAGTTCCTCGAAAGAGGAAGATTCCTGGTGATAATAAGATGATCCCTCCACAGAATGCTGAGCTCAGGCCAGCGACCTCTCCTCTCCTTATTTCCCCTGCAGAGGAAACAATAGGAGAAACATCATTAAATTACGTACGTACTGAAGATGTACTGGACAGAAATAGCACAGTCGTCAACGACGATTTTACGTTCGCTATTACCGTTCACGTCGCTGAATACGACGATGACGTCGAACCACGATCTCTAGCGGAATATAAACGCAGAGATGATTGGCCAAAGTGGGACGAGGCAATAAGAGTAGAGCTGGACTCACTCTTGAAACGCAAAGTCTTTGGACCAGTAGTCTAAACACATGTAGGTGTTAAACCTGTGGGATATAAGTGGGTCTTCATCAGAAAAAGAAATGAAGAAAATGTGATCGTACGCTACAAGGCACGTCTTGTAGCACAGGGATTTTCCCAAAGACCGGGAATTGATTATGACGATACATATTCTCCTGTCATGGATGCGATCACTTTTCGATTCTTGCTTAGCCTATCATCTCTGGAAAGCCTAGAAATGCAGCTAATGGACGTTGTGACTGCATATCTATATGGCGATATAGATAAAGAAATCTATATGAGACTTCCAGATGGGTTTAATTTACGCCCAGAGATGAAAGAGAGACCTCGGGACGTCTTCTCGATAAGGCTTCAAAGATCATTATATGGTCTAAAGCATTCAGGAAAGATGTGGTATAACAGACTAATCGTTTTCCTTGCACAGCAAGGATTCATAAACAATGAAGTTTTCCGTGTATCTTTATCAAAAGAATGGGAACGGGATTTGTGATCGTCGCAGTATATGTTAACGACTTAAATCTCATAGGATCTCCAGCAGAGATCAATGAGATATCTGAAAGCCTAAAGCTTACCTTCGAAATGAAAGACCTAGGCAAAACGAGGTACTGTCTTAGCTTACAGATTGAACACCTACGTGGTGGAATCCTGTTACACCAATCAAACTATACAAGAAAACTTCTAAACAAGTTTCAAATGGAAAAATGTCATCCTTTATGTACTCATATGGTCGTGAGATCACTGGATATTCATAAGGACCCCTTCCGGCCGCTGGAAAAGGGGGGAGGAGTTACTGGGTCCTGAAGTATCATACCTCAGTGCCATTGGAACACTTCTATATCTGGCAAACTGCACGCGTCCCAATATATCGTTCGTAGTTAATCTACTTGCCAGATATAGTGTTGCGCCTACAAAGCGCCACTGGAACGGAGTAAAGCATCTTCTACGCTGCCTCCTGGGTTCTATAGATCTGGGACTATACTACCAGAGAGGTTTCTCCTCCCAGTTGCTTGGTTATGCTGATGCATGTTACCAATCTGATCCTCACACAGCAAAATCACAAACTGGTTTTGTGTTTACCTATGGAAAGACTGTTATCTCATAGAGATCGGTAAAGAAAACCACCACAGCACCATCATCCAACCACGTTGAACTCATTGCGATTCATGAAGCAAGTAAAGAGTGTTTTTGGCTTCGCTCCGTCGTCCAACATATCCTAGATGCCACTGGCCTCAAGACTGGTGATCTTGCGCCCACTGTCTTGTTTGAAGACAACACTGCATGCATAGCACAACTTAAAAAGGGCTACATCAAAGGCGACAGAACGAAACACATTTCTCCCAAATTCTTCTGGACGCACGCTCTACAGAAGAACGAGGAGGTCAAGATTCAACAGATCCAGTCCTGCAACAACTTAGCTGATCTTTTTACTAAATCTTTACCAAGATGTATTTTTGTAAAACTTGTAAAAGGAATCGGTATGAGACAGCTGAAAGACCTACAAGCCTGAAGCTTGTACGGATAAGGGGGAGTAACTTGTGTGTTGCACTCTTTTTCCTTAAGCTGTTGGTTTTTCCCACTGTGTTTTCCACAGCTAAGGTTTTAACGAGGCAAACACGATTACTCTGGATCCAGAAGTATCCACCCTCTTAGCAAATTATGTTAAGACCAAAGTAATGGATGGATAAGGGTGAGTGTTATGAATGAGGGAGGCCTTTAGCCTCCCCTCATCATTATCCCTCCATTAGTCCATTATTAGTGAGTTTAATTATAGGACCTTTGGTATACCTTGTCTTTTGGTATCCCTTGAGCCTTTGTATTCCACTCATATGAATAAATAGAGTAATCATAGCTTTAAGCCATGGTTACTCATTCGATCTATTTTCTAACAATTTGAATTTTTTTGCTACATCTTAAATTTGAAACTTGAAACTTTGAAAACTATTTGTTGAAATTTGGCTCCTCTCATTACTCATTTTGGAAGGAAATAAGATTTTTGGGATGAACTAAATTTCTTAATATGAGCTAAATTTTGGATATCTAAGATTTTGGTGAAAGAATTAGAGATGACAATAATGACCTGACCCGACCGGCCCAACCCGGTCCGACCCGGTTTTGACCTGGTCCGACCCGGCCCGCAGACGGGTTAGAGCAAGCTTGGGCTTGGTATACAACTCGTCCTCCCCCCCCCCCCCCCCCCCCCCCCCCCCAACCCCCCCCACACACACACACACGGTAAACTATAGATGTTCTAAAAAAACCCTTACTATTTTGATGTGGACCATGCGGTCAGCTCATAACCCATAACTCATACTCTGTTCCAGTATTCTCCCAATTGGGTCAATTCTCAATTCCAAATTACCAAATAAATCACAATTCTTCCAATTCCCAAATAAAACTTTTATTTGGGAAACATAGTGATGGCAGTAATGACCTGACCCGACCGGCCTAACCCGTCCCGACCCGATTTTGGTAAGAAATTACCGGTCCCGCCCCGGCCTGTAGACAGGTCGGGGCAAGCTTTGGTAGTTAAATACTTGCACCGCCCCGCAATATTGCCATTCCTAGAAAGAATATAGTAAATGAACCATACCCTACTGGCATGGGTTATGACTAATATATCCCTATTTTTACGCAACATAACGCAAACATATATAACTTATGAGAATAACGGTTAACATACAGCATATAAAAGATCTCTTACATATATGACCTATCATATTCTTTTCTATTAATAGATATTTGTTTTGTCACCTATGCTATCTGTAAACTGCAATACCACTTATTCTCGTAACCAAATGGACAATTATGATGTTTCCAAGAGTAACTAAAACATATCATAAATGTTTATAAATTAGCAAACAATTACGAAACTAAGTAGAACTAATACTCTGATCCTTTATTTACATTATTTCATATTTTTCTGTTTATTTATAGAAAACCATATCACCGACTGCCATATGAAAGAGAGCAGATAAAAATTGTGAGTAATCCACTCAAAAAGCAGAAGATTAAGTTAAAACCCCCAAACATTATCGCCTAATTCACTTGCTCCAAAATTTCAACACACGCAAGCAATAGATTACATGTTAGAAGGGTTGATGTCAAGCATCGGATTAAATAGGCGAAAAGCTACACTTTTTGCTCTTACTACATTTATGATCCTCGATCTTTGCTTTGCAAAGCAACACCTCACCTATCACATCTCTCGTGTTAATGCCAACAAAAATCAATCCAGAGACACTCGTGTACGCTGAAACTAACCGGCAGCTTCAACTTCAGCCGGCATAGCCTTTCCGTCGGAGGATGCAAAGCCACCTGGAGTTGATTCCCCGTATTGGGTTGCTGGCTGCTTTGTGTCTGTGCTGGTGAAAGGACTCTTGATTTGGGCAACGTTGGCATCCACATCAACCGGTGGAGTTGCCCTTGGGGGTGAAGCCGGCTGTACCTCCACATCTGGGTATGCAGCCCTGAATCTTGCCCTCAGACCTTCATCAACTAACCTCACGCCGTGCAACTGGTTGCCCAGCGACAGCCATCTGATCATCAAAGACACAAAAACATCATTCCTCACCGAGGAAAAAAAACAGCCGACTTGAATTGACATACTTTAACATGGCAGCAATGACAAACGCATCCAATACAAATGACCTAGGTCTTATTTAACCATACCACATACATAGTAGGTGATAAAATGACTATCCTTGTTATTATGGTGACCAGTCATGAACAGCTAAAGAGGGTGTAAGTACACAGATTTCAGATTCGATGGCACTGAAGACTACAGAAGAACCATAATAATCGGTTATGTGCACATAGTGTTACCTTGAATGCCATGGGAGTATAGTGTTTTGAGTGTACAACACCTTGATTGTTAACATTTAAGCATACACTAATTACAATATGGCATATTAAAGTAAAAAAAAGCATGACATGTGATGAGAATAGAGTTTAAACGACATGATTCCGTTCAAACATTTTCTTATTGGACCCTTTCCAATATCGTTTTCAATCCTCCAGGGTTTTTCTTTCCTTTCTAAATACAAAATAAATCATATTTCTTTTTTAACGTCTAAGTAATAAGTCAGCAAACATGGGTGTCCAAATTTGTGCAATGTCTCCATGCTCAACCTGGTGAAGTGCTGTAAAAGGAAGTATCCGGGTAAGAGGAAGTGCAAAAGATTGCTATGTTTATTGGTCAGTAAGATCACCGGAGAGTTGGTCTGCTATATAATAATTATGAATTACCAAAGTTATAAACATATGTATCATTCTTAGTAACAATTGAAAGAGTACAAAGTTGAGAGTGCTGGTGAAATAGTGACATCCACATTAGTCCTTGCTGGGAACACTGAAGGTTACGGTTTATTCGCAAAATAAAAAGAGAACTGCAAGAACTGACATCGTTAAGGACAGCAACGCATATCAGAGACAGGTAATCAAGCAAAAAGACAATTCCCCGAAACAGCATAATTTTACTGGAAAAAAGGCAACCAATTACGAAAATGAAGGTTGTTCAAGGAGTATCTAGTACTCCTTTCAGAGAAAATCTTGAGAAGAACCATTTCATTTTCCTGCAGAGAATTGAAATGAATTGCATTATTAAGTCCTTAAATAACAAGTTCTTAGAAGAAATCAAAAAAGCTATAACTGCACGATATGGCTCAAATGGTAGCTATTATATTAATATTATTCCTATTATGGTCATTACTACGACTAGTAATATAAACATTTTGGACGGGAAGTACTACAACCATTTGGCCAGGGATAACATCAAGAGTTGTAAGGAAATAGTACAATGCATGCCAAAAAGGTTCGGTATAGATTATAAGTTCTTACACAACGTTTACCGGGGGGCTGCACAATGTCCTGTTATGCTAATTTGAAACAATTACCTAACTAGTAGCACAATTCAAGTACTCAAAAACATTTAGTTTCTATTTGCATCTCCATGTAGTTTGTCTGGAATTACAAGTATTTGTTAGGATGTTATAATGAGGTAACATGCTTTGATATCAAAGTAAACGGATTAAATACTACTAATTTTATGTTGCATATAATCATACAGCACAGCGCACACACTAGTACAGTTTGCCCGAGAAGAGGGGGTTTAACAAATGGTGGGCCCCAATTGTCGTCCTTCTAGCATATAATCATATAAAAAAGGTATTAGGTACAATTCCATACCCTGCTTGTGTATTGTGCATCCGAGCAAATAACTCCAATTTCCTTGTCCTTGGGCTTATTCTTTCCAACATTGGATACATCTGCAGGAAAAGTATGTATTGACATAAGCACAGGGATGGATTCAAGATATAGATGACACACCATGGAAAAATCTTGTCCAGAAAGCAAGTCAGAATTGTGATAATATCGTAAATATTCTACCTTATAACCAAGTTCACTGAGCTCTTACGGTGCCAAGAATCTAGTAACAAGTGTTATGCACTTCTCCTGGAACTAGCAAAAACTCCCGGCGCTATGGCATGGGGTTCCGCATATATTACACTAAACCCTTAATATAGTTAACGAAATTTAGTAATGTTTCTAGACCGCTTAATTATCCACAATATTTTTATTTCGCAAAAGTAAGTGCTGCATGTGGTCATAAATAATAATATGTTCAGCTCAAAATCACAATAGTTTAATATGTAGTTGACATGGTAATAATAATATAAGTACAATAAATAGTATTACGCTACATAAGTAATTTACAAACTTTGACTTCTCTGAAAAAGCTGCACAACTCTAAAACTTAGTTTAACAGCTTGCTCAAATACTACTCTGTGTATAGTTTTGCTGATAAAACTGACTTGTTCTCCAAGACATACTTAATCAAAGAGCTTCACGTGGAATGAAAACATCAACATATGATTGCCCATGAAAAAACACAGAAGAATGTAGGTATAACCCAATTTGTTTCATGTTTGACCCTGGCTGTATTTATAGTCATTTTCTATGCCACCCATACAAGAATTTGCCTCCAGCAGCAGTAGAAAGGGAAATCACCCTTTTCTGCATTTCTAAGAATGGTTAAAATCATACCAGCATGTAAGCCAGTCATAATTTCCCTTTAAATCGCTTTAGTTTTTAGCTTTGTAACGATGAAACTAGTTCCATTGCATTGACAAATACTTGATTAATATTATGAAGTACCATAACATGTCCCTATTTTAAGTTGCAAACGATGATTAGCTATTCTTGAACAAGTCGATGTATTTGAAAATTCTGAATTATATAATATATCATCCTCCACAGTATCATCATTTGTAATTATTTTTTAATCAACATGTATATGTTCGCATGATTCTATTTTGTTTTTAATCATTAACTGATTAACAAAAATATATTTCATCATTTTTGCATGAAAGGGTTGCTCTATATTTTAAGTGAATAACATCCGCAAACATCAACTGCAAATCTCCATAAATTTCGGTTATCAATCCGTCTAGCCCAATTCTTGAATCAATTAGCATATATATAAGAATTTGAATTCACTCACCTCCAGATGATCGCTTAATTTAATTCCATTAACGTCAACATCTGCAATATCTAGAACCTCTTTTGAGAGTTGTGTAGTATTTTCTTTTATTTGATTCTTATCATTAGAATCATGGATACGCAAGTTTTTTGTTACTGAGTATAGCTTGCAGGGATGCCACAAGGGGGACTCGTGTATGGAGGAGCAACTATCTTAGATGGTTCCCCTTTGGGGACCACATGGTTTTCTTGAAGTATGATGAGTTATTCATGGGTAGATGAAACTGTAATCTCTCTAAGCCAGGGGAATAGTTATGCAATTTATATTAAAATATCCTTCAACATGCTTCAAGTGATACTTAATATCTCGTATCCAAATAATAATTTATCTTCTGTACAATCAGGATCTTCATGTTACTAGAATAAATATTTTATTGTTTTTCATATGTTCTTAATCTCAACATTTATATGACTTTTGTGGATAGTTTGTGACATTTAATATAAGATTAGTTGTCACTCTATTTTTCTGTCTCCTTTGCACTTGTGTCCTGACTGGAATCCTCGTCATCCAAGCAGTTATCGAGTCTTTTAAGATTTTTATGCATAACAAAGGCATCCACTGAAGCCCACGCACCCCTTATGAATCTTCACATCATGTGCATATATTTTTGTTTTTTAGTGATTGTATTTTTTTTTCCTTTTTACTGTAGATTATTGACAGTATGTTCCTCTTATTCTCCTCCTCATTTTTCGACATGCACAAAATTGTAGCAAAGATGTGATATGCCTTCTATTTTTCCCATCAATCTAGAATACATATTCTAAGCAAGATTTGAACTTCCAACTCCCTCAACTTCGTTTCTATAATATATTTTTTGTTCCATCCTGTTTGTAGTTATTTTGCTTTCTATTTTTTTTTAAAAAAGAATCTTTTAGATGTTATGAAAAGGCTCCTTGAGACCTTTCGTATATACATCCCTACGTATACTACCCTAATATATTAATATATGTGTGAGGCTAGGAAACCTCTAGCCATCACTCTTTATTGGAGACTCTTCATCTCTCAACACGTTATCAGCACGATTATGCTCGTAAAGAAGGAAAAGATGCGGCGAATCTCTGACAAAAATTTTTTTGCACCGGCTCGAGAGAAGAATCGATACGCGGAAAAGGATTCATAGGGCGACAAGGTATTTCTAAATTTGTGCAAAAATCCTATTTTTAATTCATGATCATGATTTTTTTGTTCCTGGATCTAATTTTTAGATTAAAATAGCATGTATATGCCTATAGATCTAAAATATTGGGATTTTTATGATCTAGAGACCTAATTATAATTTGATTTGTGCAAAAACCTAGTTCTTGATGCCTGAAAATCTTTTATAAAAAAATTAAATTAAATCACACGTAACCGCGACCAGCAGCCGCAGCCGCCATGATTGGCCTGAAGCCATGAATACCGGTGGCCTTTGCTTTTGGCCAGAAGCCATGATCGGCCTCCCCGCCATGATGCGACCACGATCCGGTTCCGAATTATAAGTCCATCTATTTCTCTGACAAAAGGGAATTACAACTGGAACCTAGTTGGCAGCACGATGAACCTGACATTTGCCTATATCATCACTGCCATTCTGTATTATTTCAAAGATAAGTGGGGATTGGGGACTATCGAGCTTCTCTTTTATATGGGATTTTTGTTTGAGCCTTTTTTTTCATTGGCAGTAAGGTGTTGTGAATAGCCCATTTGATTCAGAAATTAAAAAAAGGTTTTCTTTTGTTTTAATTGGGCCTGAAGCCCACATCAATTATGGTGGGCCTCAGGCCCACTCAATTAAAACAAAAAATAAATAAATAAAACTTATTTTTTAAGGCGTGGGCATAGAGCCCACAGTCCTAAATTTATAAATATTTATATATAATATATATTTATATATATATTTATATATAATTTTCTGAATATTCTGAAAAATGCAGAAAATGACCATAAAACCCTGAAAAATTTCAGAAAAATCCAAAAAATTCTGGAAAACTCCAGAAAAATCAGGGTATAAAATGGGAGGGGATTGACATCATATAAATGTTTTTTTTTGGGGGGGGCACATGTTGTTTGGAGATATTGATAAAATATGTTTTCAGGCGCGTTCAGTTTTTAAATTTTTCTGAACATGACCCGATTGACTCGGTGCGTATCGCGGACGGCCAAAAGCCTCCGCTTCCACCATATACCTCAAGAACATTTTTTTTGGGTTAAAGCCCCATTGAATTTTCGAGGACTGGTCATATATTTCAAGGCATCTTCATCTTCTGAACAAAAGATTAATGCACAATTCATTATAATATCTTGTTTGGTGTACATCACTTAGGTTCTTTTCATGTATATAATTGGTTTATATGTATCATGAACTGCCTATGAAGAATACTATATGTTGTTTGCATGATTTGTTTTTACATTTTATTCATGCATAGGTACTCGCATTGTGATTATGGCACATGATTATAATCCATCAAAACTTTAAAATCATATCTACATTGATAATTGAACTTGAAGATCAAATTCAAATTTCAACACCATTTTGCTGAAATAAAATGAAAAATACGAGGGATTATGCGAAAACAATTGATGCAATCTTCTTAACGATACGCATTTCGCGGTATATAGATCTCACAGATCTATGGTCTATATAGACCAATATGTACACCAAAAGTATGCCATGACACCGCTAACTCTTTTTAGAGTAATCTTTGGTTACAAGGAAAGATTCTTGAATCTAAACTTGCGTATAAGCTCACTCCCGAAATCGTGGACTTAAGAAAGTCTCGTATAAATTTGTAAAGTGGAAGTATAGAAACAAGCTCTTTCCATTGTATATGTCTCCTTAGATAAATTACTATTCATTCTTCCTTATAAATAAAAATACGGAAGACTGAAAACAGTGGAAGTCCAGGACAAAGTTCGTCCTGATATTATAATAAGATATGATATCCTCGACGTGGAATAAGCTATGGCAAACCAAGATCAGACCCAGAAGTTCTGATAAGGCCCATAATGCTCTTGCATTATAAATGGTCATTGTCATAGAAAATTATATACAAAGTTAGTCTATATGACGAAAGTCGATCTAGCTATTGTATACTTAGCTACTCCCTGAGGACAAATAGACTTTTAAAAACAAATTTAAATCTATTGCCATAACATAGTTATTAGTGAGTTCCAACATAGTTATAGACGTATGCTTTCAAAAGCATTTCTCCCTAATAATAGTATAATAGAAAACTATTTTTCTCACATGAGATTCAGACTTTGCAAACCTAAATACCCTACATGAGGATGCCCAGTACTCTTTGGAAAAGAAACTTACCAAGTTTTCTTAGATATTCGTCAAAACGAAATCCCTAATGAATGACTCAAAAATATAATGGCCTTGAAGACCATCTTTAAGCATTCCAATGGACTTTCAAAGGTCCGACGTAAATTCGAAAAGAGAAATTAATTGGAACACCTGAAGTGCCCAGAATCGTCCAATTTAACTTTGGAACGATACCATAAACCACACAGGACTGACGATGCAAGACATCATTAACCAATCCTATAAAGCTGAAGACCACGAATTTCTTCATAATGGTGTATTTTCATTATCCTATTTAACGGGAAAAATCATTAAGAGATCATCTCCACTACACGTGGACATTGACTCTCAAAACTTCCTCTAATAGAATTTAAAATGATATATTTACTATCATCGTTAAAATAATAAGACCTTTTATTCTCTTGAGAGTACTTGAGGGATAAAAGTGGACTTATCCACTCCCTACATAGGGCTGATGATGTACCTTAGTGTACTCATCCATATATCCTCTAAAAATAGTCATAATCAAACCTATTATCCAACTGCAGTCTAGCTTTTTCAAAGCATATAGGATACATTACTAAATGGCGGGAACATTGGATAATACTGGAAAATCAGCCATAATTTGCAACTGGAATAAAGTTGAACACCATGTAGTCTGTGTTCACACCCAAATATGAATTAACCATTAAAATGATTACAACGGATTACTCATCAGTTAAAAATCTAGGTGTTGGTGACTACATGTAGACAAGCAATTACACTGCGTACCATCAAAACGCCTCCTTAGAACCTATTTATATGGGCCTGATCACCCTTATAAACAGTTTCCGAGAACCCCTAATGGGGGAAGCGTTTAAAGCACAATTTATAGATTGTGCCATGATGTGCCCACATCACATAGCACCACTTAAACCATCAGAATGCCGTCTTAGACCTATCTATCGGAAGTAATTACCCCAGATAAATAGATTCCGAGCACTCCAAATGGAGAAAGCATTTAGAGCACATCTCATATATTGTGCCTTGATGGGCCATCATATAAATATTCGATAGTGAAGATTAGATCCTGAAGCTCCTTCACATTTAAAACTCTTTAAATTCACAGTATTATGTCCAACATGGACATTACCATCAACCGTGAGCTTGAAGCTCAATTGACCATTTCAAATATTATGAATAGTGATGAGATCTTGAAGATCCACACTAATTAAACTGTTAAACAGTTTTCGAACATATTAACTGACAAACCGAATATTGTCAAAATCACACATCTATGCTGCTAAAAATCCAGCTAGAATTGACATACCAAAAATAATGGATGTAATCCACCAATAGCAGAAGTGGATGTCCTCAATGTATGAGAGAACATACCACGAGGCTCCAAAGAGATGAAAACTCTAGAGACCTGTAAACAACCACCACAGGAAAGTGAGCGTATCTCCATATCCTCTCCCTTTCCAGAACCTCTAGAAGAAATGAATCTGGAATAAACTGAAACATTATTGAATAATGTACGTACATGGGGAGGTGTTTGGATAAAAACACACTTGTCGACAATTACTCACATTTCATGTTTTGTCGTTTAAATGATAATTATAAATTTCGTTCCACACTCTGTTTCCTGAAGCAAACATAGAGATTGGTCAAAAATGTGGAACGATGCAATAATAAATTGAGCTGGACTTACTTATGAAATGTGAAGTGTTTGAACCTGAAGTCCTGATATCAAAAGATATCAAACCTGTGGGGTATAATGAGTATTGAATATAAATAAATATAAATAAATAAAATCGTATGTTATAAGCAATATGCTATATCTTAGAGGTTCATTTCGTTGAAACCAGGAAGCAAACAAGTAAGATGAGATTGACTCACTTACGAAATAAAACTGATGCATCAGGCTCCATGTTTATGTTTGCAAAATTCCTGCGATTGGCAAAGGAAAATTTGGTTTTTGCTACTATGGATGTTGTGACAGCATAACCTTATGGATTTATTCTTAATTTCCTTAATTGTCTGAATAGACTCTGAGATGTCTATTCTATGAAATATATAAAATTCAACCAATAAAGTTCCTTATCAAAATAAGGACTCATACTAAAGGTTGTCTTTGCATCTTTAAAATAGCAAAGAAAAATCTCATCGGATCTCCTGAAGAGAAAACTGAAATATTTGTTTACGTCTAACTATCAAATCTGATATGAAAGACCTAGTCAAAAATTTTGGCTTACAGACCCATCATCCAGAAGATGAACACATCATCCAGAAGATGATATTATCATTCAGCAGATGAGAATATCATCCAGCAGATGAAAATCACATTATATTTAACTTCATACACCCGAAGTTGATGAAGATATATGGACAATTGTAATCCTCTAAATACACATATTGGTTGTCAGGATGTATATAAAGACACTTTCCATTTGCTGGAAAAGGGGAAGGATATCCTAGGCCCTAAAGTGCCTTACTTGAGTATCTTTGGTACACTCCTTTATATGGCATATTGCACGCATCCCTATATTGCGTTGGTAGTAAATCTGTTAGCCAGATACAGTGCAGCGCCTGCAACGCACTACTGGACCAGAGCTACGTAACTTTGTGCTACCTCCAAGGGTCAATACAATAAAGGATCATCCTCCATGTTAAATGTATTTGCATATGCAGGTACTAAATCATCGCAATGACCACCACATAGGACAAGCCACATCCTGGAAATCTGCAAAGCATGCAACTAAGGCAACATCATCCTACCATTTCGAGAAGCTTATCATCCAAGAAGCAAATCGAGAGTATGCATAACTACGCTCTGAAGTACCTCGCAGACACAGTGACGACTGAGTCAGAGACTAGAGACAGAGCTATCTACCCAGTCTGCAGACCATGCCATTTTCCTAGTTCATCCTTGAGAATGCTATATCAAAGGCGATGAGACTTAGCACATCTCTTCAAAGGAGCTCACTTAGATTCAGTAACTACCATATATGAGTGACACTTGTATAGATGAGCGATACTTGTATTTTGTATTTTTTCTCGAAATATTGTAGATGAGATTGATGTATAAATGTCTAGGAGATTACAAGCCTGAAGCTTGTACAGATCAAGGGGGAGTTAAATGTTGTGTTGTACTCTTTTCCCTTTACTATGGTTTTTCCCACTGGGTTTTTCATAGCCAAAGGTTTTAACGAGACAACCTCATTAACTCTGTATCCAGAAGTATCCACCCCTAGTGATATCCACAGAACAGGGGAAGTTAAAGAGACTCGTACTCTCTAACTTAGGATTCAGAAGTATCCACCCCTTGTGATACTCATAAGCACTATGAATCCTGAAGTAATCATATGTCGGGTTTACAAAAATGGATGGATTAGGGGAAGTGTCATGAATAGGCTCCTTGAGACCTTTCGTATATCCATCCCTTCGTACTCTACCCTAATATATTAATATATATGTGGGGCTAGGAAACATCTAGCCTTCACTCTTTCTTGGAGACTCTTCATCTCTCAACATTAGATAAGATTTCCTCCCTTCTCTTTGTTTTTTATTTTTTTAAATAAAAAAGATTTGAAATCTTTTAAATAATATTTGGGGTTTAAATTACCATTATAAGATATAAATGACAGCTTGCTATGCCCAGCTTATAGAACCTAAAAAACAAGGTTAGTTGCTAATCCAAATCAAGGACAAAATCAAGTAGTATAATTCTGTTAGATATTTAAATGTACTTGTGTGTCTTGCGATGATGGAAAATCTCAAGAAAAATTTGAAGTGCACCTCCAAAGTGTGTGTGTGTGTCTATATATATATATATATATATATATATATATATATATATATATATATATATATATATATATATATATATATATATATATATATATATATATATGAGAAAAAGGGATATGAGCATTCCGTTTAGGAAATTTCCTACACCGTCCTCATAAAACTTCAATTTCCAATCTTTTTTCCAATAATCACCACCGTTCATTTTGATGTACTTATCATGGATGATGAACATACCAAAAATCAAGTTAATCCAACGCTATTTTACCCTCGATCCGATTGTTACAAATTCAACGTTTTTAGAACAATAGAACTTTTTGTCACTAGCCGATCGAGGGTCAAATCCCCCTAGGGTTCACCCATATTTGGGGTTTTGGGGTTTTAGAATGTGTACAATAATCCTAAGCAAAAAAAATTTCAAAAACATAAGTGGAATGTGGTGTTTTTGAAGGACGGAGTAGGAAATTTCCTACACCGAATGCTCATCTCCCTCAAGCCCTATATATATATATATATATATATATATATATATATATATATATATATATATATATATATATATATATATATATATATATATATATAGTTTGCAAATATTTGTTTATTTATTTATTTTATGTTTTGAGAGTCATGTTTTTCTTTTCTTTTATTTTCTTTTCCTTCCCATTTTTTGGGGAAAGAACAATTGTTTGCTAATCTTGATCATAAATGTTGAAAGATATTTAAAATCTACTAATCAAATTTGAGACACATGAACGAGTAGATAGGCTTTTCAAAATACATGTATATATAAAATTTAGTGTCCAATTAGGCTATCATATTCATACAAGGAGTCTTTAATTAAAAAATAAAATTTGAAGACAGACAAAAGAATGGAGTCATAGGGATGATACTTTCTCTAAAACTTCAAATAAATGAGCTATTAAGTGTTTTTTTTAAAACATATAATCTCACTTCGAAAATAGTTACTTAAAGAGTATTTATTTTTTATATGAAAATATAAGAACAAAAAAATAAGAGCACATATGTTTTGGAAAAAAAATCAATAAATGAAAATAGAAATAAGGGAGAACAGATGTGGCAGCACTTTTCTCTCTTTGCCAATGACATTATTCTAGTGGTTAGGGGGCTCCGATTGTAAGATTTTTGTACAACCGGAGTTGTAGAGGAACAAAACCCCTTATTTACTCGTCCAAGCTGGAAATCACAAAATTTATAATCCACATCAGGAGTACCATTGACATGTTCCATAGGTTGGGTCTATTGTGCTCATTTACTCCCAAGAGTGATATACCAAGAAATTAGAATGTGGACATGAGTTTAAAAGGGAAAAAGATTTCTAGTGTGATTGATTCTGATGATGATTTTGAAGAGAGTGAGAGAGGAGAAGATGTTCCACGTTTATCCTCGTTTTTTACTCTCTTGCTTTCTTTTGTCCTCAAGTTATATGGATGCAATTGGCATGGCTACTCTCCAGTATCCACTGATATTCGTCATATCTTAATCTTTATTATAATTATGCTTGTTATTGTTGTTGTTGTTGTTGTTATAAACATATAATTATATGGCATCTTTGATTGAGGTCTAGGATAGCTTGGTCCATACATACATATGCCCGTAATTGGTAAATATTTTTTACGAATTGATATATAAGGATTATGCAATAATATAGAATTGATATATAAGGATTATGCAATAATATAATTACTCGAAATTTCCCTTAACTACCCAAAATGTAAACTTCCAGGCCTATCAATTATCCAAATTAAATCAACATTTGGTAAATATCTTTTTAAATAGCTAATATAAGGACTATGTGATACGATTATCACATATCGGAGGAGGCGCGCGAGATCAACTACAGGGACAAATTCGTAATTTCAGACTTTTGGCGGGTGTTTTACGCAAATGTGAAAATTAGGGGGGCTTGGCCGGCCCTATTGATGTTTTTTCATGCTTGATTTGAGATTGTAAACCCTAGGCCAAGGTGCCGCCTATGGAGATTTAGATTTTCGTCTGGAAGAGAAAGTTAAGAGAACGCCTCATCTCGAATCGGGGCTTATCTTTTGTTTTTCCAGATCTGAAAATCAATATAAAAAATCCCACTTTTATTTGTTTTCCTCACCCAAATCCCTATTTCTTTCCACAAACAAATCCTAGGTTCTATCAAAGTGGTATCAGAGCAGTCAATCCATGGCGAACACGAGAGCGAAGGATAAGATGGAAGCGTTGGAAGAGACGATTGATGGTGTGATCCATGATTTCTCGAAGAAGTTGGAAGATCAAGCGGCTCGAGCGGCCGAGACGGATAGGAAGCTTGAGCTATTCATGGATGCCATAAACCAAAAGTTTGATGGGTTGTCGAAGAAGACGGATCAGCTACAAGCCGAAACCCTAGATCCGGAGAAAAAGGCAATGGCGTTAACGAAGGAGAAGAAGAAAGTAGGATCCCTTTCGCGAAGGGATTCTTTCGGATGCAGATCTAGTGACGGATGATGAAGACTTCGACTTCCAAGAAGGCGAGTGAGCACAACCAGAGATCCATGTAGGCCGGGGAAGCAAAAGGGAAGCCGAAGGAGCGCGACGAGGCCAACCAGGGGACCGCATGGCCCCGGCAAATCGACAGGCCTCCCGCGGCCCCCTAGCAGCTCGCCAGGGCATCGTCGAGTCCTGGCGAGTCCGCCAGGCCCCGCATGTGCTCTGGCAGCTCGCTAGATGCCCACGGGGGGCCGTGGCGGCCTGCCAGGGGCATTCTGGGCCCCTGGTGGCCCGCCAGGGCCCCCGACAGCTTGAGACGGGCCGCTGACATCTGGAGCCACCGATGGCCATTTGGGGAAGATGAGGACAGCAAGGGGATGACGGCGAAAGATTTGATGGTCCTCAAGAAGATTGGAGTGCTTATTTCTACGACGGAGGACCTCATGAGCGTAAAGCAAAGCTTGAGGGCTATAAAAGGTATCCAGATGTTGACCGTAGGTTCTACGATGATAGAGGAGGAGCTGATTGGAAAGGAGCGTGGAACGGGAGAGATGGAGGCCCTAGAAATGGGGGTACCATGCCACATCCATATCGACGACATGATTACCATCAAGAAATAGGAGCTCCATGAGGAATTTTTGCAAAAAACCGAATCAGGAAGCTGAAGACGCCCGTTTTCGAGGAAGAGGACCAGATTCGTGGCTTTACAGGGTCGAGAAATATTTTGAGATATATATAATACCAGAGAAGTGACTTAGGGCGGTTGGGATCTGCCTGGAAGAGAAAGCATTGTCGTGGTATCGATGGACGCAGCAGGACCAACCATTTCGCACGTGGGAAGAGTTTACTGCGCTATTGCTGGAGCAATTTGGGGAGGAACATGCTAGCAATGCTATTGAGAGGCTGTACGCTCTGAGGCATGACGGGCCCATGGGGGAGTTTATTAAGAAGTATGAGACGCTGGTGAGTCGGATCAGTCGAGTGTCGAGAGAGTCACTAGAGGTGTGCTTCATAAAGGGGTTGAAGCCGACTATCAAATCAGATGTGAGGGCCCATATGACGACGAGTCTGCAAGATTGCATGAGTTTGACGAGGATAGCGGAGGACAGACTGGACCAGAAGAGGAAGGCACACAGGGCTTGGAGAGGATCCTCTTTTCGGGGACATTGCACCAGTACGGGAGGCCGAAGGCGACCGTGGGAGGAGGAAGATCAGCTGTGGGGGCAGGAGCCAACAAGGAGAAAGTGACTGAGACACGACCAGAGGGACAGATACGTCGAATGACTGAGACTGAGATTCGAAATAAGAGAGTAAAGGGTTTGTGTTTTAAGCGCGACGAGAAGTTTTCTCTTGAGCACCGGTGTGGCAACCACAGATTGCAGATACTGATAGTGGCTGACGATGACGGAGAGGACGTGGTAGAGTTGGAGGCTGACGAGGAGGATTAGGATCACTTGCATTTGGACATGGCGGATGTGTCCATCAACTCTGTCGTGAGGTTCACTCCGAACCACACCATGAAGTTGGTGGGGCATATTGCAGAGTTGGAGGTGACGGTGTTGGTTGATAGTGGGGCGACCCACAATTTCATTTCATACCAACTGGTGGAGAGGTTGAGGTTGGAGCTCAGTGACATGCAGACTTGGGGTGATGTTGGAGACATGACATGTGACGCAGAGCAACAGTGTGTGAAGAGGTCTGTTATTGACGATCCAAGGGATTCAGATCGTCGCCGGCTTCCTTCCTGTGGAGTTAGGGGAATACAGATATCATTTTGGGGATGAAGTGGCTCTGCAGACCCTTGGTGACACAAAGACCAACTGGAAGCTTCTCAGATTGGAGAATCAAGTGGAGACGGAGAAATATTTTGCAGTGAGACCCCAGTCTCTGTCGTTCCTTGGTCTCTTATAAGACCATGACTAAAGCTCTTCAGTCGATGGGAGGGGTTTGCTTAGTGGAGTTTCGGGGATTGTCCTTAGAGGAGAAAGGGAGCGAAGGGAGCAGGAGTTGGCTCCGAAGTTGGATGAGCTGCTTAGCCAGTACGAGGGTGTTTTTCAGAGCCCGCATGGTCTTCCACCGTTGCGAGACCATGAGCACGCCATTGTCTTGAGAGAGTGGGTGTCCCCTATCAATGTACGGCTGTACCGGTATCCCCGGGTGCAGAAGGCCGACATCAAGAGAATGGTGGGGGATGTCGCAGGCAGGAGTGATCCAACCAAGTGTGAGTCCATTTTCTAACCCAGTCCTGCTCGAGAAGAAGAAAGATGGCAGCTGACGTTTCTGAGTAGATTACCGGGCGTTGAATAAGGAGACAGTGCAAGATAAATTCCCAATCCCTGTGATTGATGAGCTGCTGGATAAGCTGCATAGTTCTGCTGTATTTTCAAAGATAGATCTTAAGTCTGTGTACCACCAGATTCGAATGAGGTCGATGAATGTTTCCAAGACGGCGTTCAGGATGCATAAGGGACACTACGAATTTTTGGTCATGCTATTTGGACTAACGAACGCCCCGGCGACTTTTCAGACCTTGATGAACAAGGTTTTTCGACCCTACTTGCGGAAGTTTGTGCTAGTCTTCTTTGATGATGTACTCACTTACATCCGTACTTTGGAGTAACATGTAGGACACTTGCAGGTGGTGTTGCAGGAGCATCAACTCTACGCCAATAGGAAGAAGTGTCTTTTCGGACAGCCTCAGATGGAGTATTTGGGCCACATAGTTTCAGCAGAGGGGTCGCAGCAGATAGGTCGAAGATTGCTGCTACGTTGGAGTGGCCACGCCCCCACGACACTACGAGGCCTACGGGGATTCCTAGGATGGACATGGGACTATCGGAAGGTTGTCCATGTATAAAAGATGATTGCATGGCCACTGATGGAGCAGCTGAAGGACAGCTTCCATCGGAGAAAGGAGGCGACCAAGGTGTTCGAGGCCCTGAAGCAGGCGATGACGACCGTGACCGTGCTAGCCTTGCATGATTTCAGCATGCCATTTGTGGTGGAGACAGACGCGTCAGGATATGGGTTGAGGGCGGTTCTTATGCAAGATCAACGGCCGGTGGCTTACTTTAGCCCGGTGTTGTCAGACCAAGCACGGCTCAAATTAGTTTACGAGAGGGAGCTGATGGCGATAGTACTATCTATATAGAAGTGGTGGCCTTACCTCTATCTATATAAAAGTGGCGGCATTACCTACTGGGGAGGAAGTTTATAGTGCGGACCGATCAGCGGAGTCTGAAGTACCTTTTGGAGCAGCGCATGGTTACAGAGGAGAATCAGAAGTGGCTCTCCAAGTTGGTGCACTACCGGTTCGAGATTCAGTACAGGCCAAATTGGAGAACAAGGTAATAGATGCCTTGTCTCGCAGGGAGGAGGTAGCAGATGTGGCTGTGATTTCGGTGCCAGTACTACTAAACTGGGAGCCTCGGGCACGTGAGATAGAGGCTAATGAGGGTCTAACAGTGATACGAGAGACGTTGCAGCAGGGATCTACAGAGTACCTGGGATACACACTGAGTGAGCAGAGGCTGTTGTATCAGGGGCGATTGGTGCTACCACGGGGTCTTCCCATACATCAACGATTTTTCAGGAGTTCCATGGCAGCTCGATGGGGGGTCATTCAGGGGTGCAGCAGACCTACAAGAGGATGGCCAGGGAGCTTTATTGTCCAGGGATGAAGAGGGACATCGCGCGTCTAGTAGCAGAGTGTGACGTCTATCAGTGTCACGAATATTTGGTGATGGCTCCCGCCGGACTTCTTCAGCCACTAGCCTTGCCTGAGAGGGTCTGAAAGGACATCAGCATGGACTTTATTGAGGGGCTACCGAGGTCGAAGGGCTTCACTGCCATACTTGTCGTAGTGGACCGTCTCAGCAAGTATGCACATTTCATTTCCTTACAGCACACATACATAGTGGTGATGGTAGCTGTAGCCTTCATGAAGGAGGTAGTTTGTCTGCGCGGATTACCTGCTTCTATTGTATCAGACCGCGATAAGGTCTCTTGAGCAGCTTTTGGAGGGAACTATTCAATGTGTAGGGGACCACTTTGAGGAGGAACACGGCCTACCACACACAAACAGATGGCCAGACGAAGGTGGTAAATAGAAGCGTATAGACATATTTGATGTGTTTTGCATCTGAGTTGCCGAAGTAGTAGGCAAAGTGGTTGGCGTGGGTGGAATACTGGTACAATACATCCCACCACTCGGTGGCACGGAACATCCCTTTTCGTATACTTTACAAGCGAGACCCTTCCCATGATACACTACAGTCGAGGTGTGACCCATGTGTCTCAGGTGGAGGAGCACTTGCAGGAGAGACATTATATGGGAGGAGCTGAAGCGCCACTTGTTGAGAGCACAGCAGATTATGAAGGCCAGGGCAGACGTGCATAGGAGGAATGTCCATTTCGAGGTGGGGGACAAGGTGTATTTGAAGCTACGGCCATATAGACAGAAGACAATGGTGCATAGGAGTAATGAAAAACGGACGGCTCGCTATTATGGTCCTTTTGAGGTTGTGGCCAGAATTGGTAAGGTATCGTATCTTCTACAACTACCTACTACGTTCACTATCCACACTATGTTCCACGTCTCAGTTACGACGTGCGATTGGAGACCACACTTTGTCACCTACACTTCACACACTTTGACCAGGACATGGAGGTATTGCTGGAGCCACAGGAGGTCAGAGGTGTTCGTCAGAGCGCAGCAGGAGCCCAGGAGGTGCTTATCAGGTGGCGGGGTCTGTCGGACTATGATGCTACATGGGGTCCCGAGAGGTGATCAGACAATAATTCCCAAACTTCCACCTTGAGGACAAGGTGGCTCTTTTAGGAAGAGTAATGATACGATTATCACATATCGGAGGAGGCGCGTGAGATCAACTACAGGGGCAAATTCATAATTTCGGGTTTTTGGTGGGGGTGTTTTATGCAAATCTGAAAATTCGGGGGGCTTTTGTACAAAAATTGCATTTTTGTGTATTATTAGGATTGGCCGGCCCTAATGATATTTTTTCATGATTTGAGATTGTAAACCCTATGACAAGATGCCGCCTTTGGAGATTTAGACTTTCGTCTCAAAGAGAAAGTTAGGAGATCGCCTCATCTCGAATCGGGCCTTATCTTTTGTTTTTCCAGATCTGAACATCATTAAAAATCTCACTTTAATTTGTTTTCCTCACCCAAATCCCTACTTTCCACAAACAAGCCATAGGTTCTATCACTATGCATTAAAAAATCCTTAAAATGAACTTCCAACCCTCAACTTCATTTGTATAATTTTCCCCCATAGCTAATCGCAAAAAGAAAACATGAAGGATTAATATTGGTCATCTAGACTGATGGGGAGATAGAAGGCCTATCACATCTTTGCTACAATTTAGCGCATGGAGAAAAAGCAGAATAAAGAGGAGAATAAGGGGGACATACCGCAAATAAGCAATAGTAAAAAAGGAAAAAATACAATCGCTAAAAAATAACGATATAAGTGTATGATGGGAAGATTCATAAGTCGTGTGTAGGCTTCAACAGATGCCTTTGTTATCCACAAAGTTTAAACAATGATTCAAGGGAGTGACGTTCCTTGCTCAGATACGAAATCCAATGACTGATGAGATCAATATTATCTAGCAATATTATCTGGGACTGATGAGATCTGACTTGCTTTAGTTCTGAACACGCAGGTTGTCAATTGATATTTCTCTTACCCAAGGATTATGTTTCCAATATTAACAATCTATTTACTTTTTTGTTGCTTATTCTTCAAGGACTTTGCATTCAATGCAGACTAGAGTGCAATATGAGATTAAAGGGTAAACTGCCAGTCAGGGAATCAATGAAACATTCCGGACTACGGAAATTAATCAACCATACTACTCATAATATGTGATCTCCCTCATTAAAAAGGACTTGTATCATAACTCTCTTTTTTTCTTTTCTTTCTTATTTGGTTTTTCCTTTTTGTTGGGGATGATGGAGCGCGGGGGATATTGATCCAACTGACATCTTAAATAAAATGGCCCGCTTTAAGTCTGACCATTTGACAGACATAGCTCAAATTTAATGGATTAGTTATCTTTTGTTATACTTCATATACAAAGGACTTGTCTGAAGGGTTAGCATGCATAAAATGGCTAATTTATCTCATAAAACAGTATTTTATATTATGTTAAACAAATAGGTCAATTTCATTCTTTATACAGAAAACATGTGCACTGACTCCATACTTGACCCCAGTATTCCCATTTAATTTTTTGTAAAGAATATAGTTCCCTAACTTGTAGCCCAGGCAGGCCTACTTGACCCATTTCATGAATAGGTCAGCATCTGCCCAGACCACATAGGAACCAAGTGAGAAATAGATACAACCTGAACACACCCAATCCAACACAATGTCATTTCTAACAAAAAATCAATGTATGGGGACAAGTGCCCAGTAAGGATACTTGTTAGATACATTCATCCAATCATATCATGTCTACATAAAAGAAAATATTCAAGTGCAATATCCCCACAGAGCCTGCACCTATCTACTTTAAGATTTTGATTTTAAATTGCAAAGGTTGAAGTGAGATCAGGGTATAAAACAATATGAAAATCAACACGGAACCCTCTAATATGCTTATTCAATTTGACAATTAAAATTTTATCCAATTGTTTATGCTAATTATCCAAGATTGAATTTGTACATGGTTTAAATGAATAATTTTTTGGTATCTCAAAAAAAAATCCTGTGAAACTTTTGAATACCAATTTCTCAAACCTTTTTTCCCTTCTCCTCCTGTTGTAATTGATGAGAAATCATTAATTGATTTTCATAGTAAATGAGAAGCATGGAAAGTAGTGTCCATTTCCTATGTAGTACTTAACAGAGTATCATAGGTATTTATTAATGCTTGAGACTGTATCCTATATCCGACCGTTTATGGTAGATGTAAGGAAAATTCAGACACTTCAACAATAGAGCTGTGTCGTCTCGTCTTGTTTCATCCGCATGTCGGCGTTTCTGTATCTATGCAGCAGCGCAGCATAGA
Source organism: Scilla litardierei (assembly GCA_030789695.1). Lineage (NCBI taxonomy): Eukaryota > Viridiplantae > Streptophyta > Magnoliopsida > Asparagales > Asparagaceae > Scilla > Scilla litardierei. The sequence goes on along the minus strand of CM061132.1, from coordinate 18,883,896 downwards.
AAATGGATAACCTTATATCCAGTCAAATCAGAACTTGAACTGATACCACCGTTATGAAAATGTGTGATACAATCTCAATGCTAACAACATCAATAAGATCCCAGTCAACAAGATAGCAACAGCTACTAGTAGGGGACGCAATCTAAACACAACAGTACCATGCCAGCTATAAATGGGTTTGGGTCATGCATACACGAGTACGACATGTGTGTAACCCAATTGGCTTACATGTTTAAGAAATGGGTCGGATACCGAGTTAGAGTAATTGACCCAATTGACCCATATGTAACCCGCAAAAGGTTGTAGATAGCAAAAGCAGACTGGAGTAACAAAGAGTCACTTGGCCTTTTAGGGCCTGTTTGGTTGGGGAGAAAAGGAAAGAAAGAGAAAGAAAACAAAATGGAAAATCGTTTTCCTTTGTTTGGTTGGAAAGAAAAGTAGAAAACAAATGCGGGGGAAAGTGAAGGGAAAAAACCATAGAAAATTCTCTCCTATTTTCCCTCTAGTGACCTAAGGAAAATGGCAGAAAACATTAATAATGATGAGAGCAGTTTATTAACAATAAAATTGTTGTGGTGTAGTGGTGGGAACTCTTGCCTATCATGCAGGCGACCTGGGTTCAATCCTTGGCATAAGGGATTTTTTCTCATCCAATATTTTTTCAATTTTAATTTGTTATTCCTTTACGTCCTTCGAAATCTTTCATCGTTTCATTTGATTGATTAATTCGGAAAAAGATTTAGAAAAGAACAGCTTTTGAGAAGTCACCGTTTTGTGAAAAACATTTTTCAGGTATTACTTATGACTAAAATCGTAAAATCGTCTTAATGTTTTCGGAGAAAATTATAAAATGAGACATGTTAAAATATTAATTATAACTAAAATCGTATTTTCTATCTAATTTTCATTTCTGTTTCATAAACAACTAAACATGAGAAATTATTTTCTTTACAATTTTCCTTTTGATTTTCTTTACAATTTTCCTCAATAACCAAACATGAAAAAGAATTTGATTTCTTTTTCATTTTCTTTCCATTTCTATTTCATTTTCATTTCACTTTTCTTTCTCTCAAATTCTCTCAAACCAAACATGGCCTTAGGGTTTTTTTAACAGGGGCTTAAATGCAAAGAAGCATCAACTTAAATTTTTTTTTTTAATATAGAAGTTGAAAAGTAATAGCAATATAAACTAATAGAAATAAAATAAAAAAGATAAATGCATGTCTATTATAGCAAATAAAAAGTTGTTACAAAATATATAATAGCAAGAATAAATATTAGCATAAGAAGATGATTCATACAATGTGAAAAATATTCAAAATTGTGAAGCGGGGCTAAAGAAGATGATTAGCATAAGAATAAAATAAAAAGTTGTTACAAAAAATATAATAGCAAGAATAAATATTAGCATAAGAAGATGATTCATACAATGTGAAAAATATTCAAAATTGTGAAGCGGGGCTAAAGCGTTCAAAAAAAAAAAACAGAAAGCAAAAGCGAGGGCTTAAACTGCTCTGACTATTGTACATAACAGTAACTTGAGAAAGAATACTTGTGTATTGTTAAGTTACCTCATCTGGCTTTCTACTTGTTTCACGAACTTCTGCAACAATAACATCAGTATCAATGTTTCGATTCACCTCAGGGTTGCCCTTTATTCCAACCAGGCAATGTTCTTTACTGTGATTGAGCCAATGGCCTGTTCGTCCTGTCCTTATGATTCGTTGCAGTTGATTGGTTTTAACCCAAATTATCTCCTCAACACGCTTGTATCCCCAAAGCTCCAGGCTGGTTTGCATATATTAATGTATACATGCATAAACAAAGATAAACATGTTAGGTTGCATAATTTTTAGTCTACAACCAAATTACAACTTTTCCTCAAAGAAACTATTAAAACATAATGGTGGCAAAAATCTACCAAATTTACTTTAAAAAGGATATTTGATGAGTGCCATATTTCTTCCCTTCTCTTTTGGAAAAGTTAGGTAACATAAGAACAAAACCATGTTATATAATCATCCATCTATATGATTAACACTCAAAGATGGGAATATGAAGATGCAGGAAACTGAAGAATGATCCAGGGATCAGAACAAATTCAACAAAGGGTCAAAAAAATTTAGCCAGCAAGACTATCCCAGCAAATATTAGTTAATCAGCTCCTAGTCAGTGTGAGTCAACAGCAGAGAATTTAAAACTGCAGATATAAAATATGCTGGCACAGATAATCATTGTTAATATCAATGTGTTTAATTATTGTGTATTGAGTCTATTGACATACAAATTCCCAGCTTAAAGGATCAGTTTTTCAACCCATGTTTGTTTGTATAGGCAACCTATGTTCTAGTATTTCCAGCTCTGTTTGAAATTAGATTCACAATTATATAGACAGGCACATTGTTGTTTGGTTATTGGCAGTGGCTATGGCAGATCACATCTTCTACAGTCAGTTACTACTTTATATAATGCAAAGTAACTGATAGGGAACCCAGCTTGATTCAATTTCTTTCTTTTTAGTTTGAGTCAATTTTGACTTTTTAGTCTGAGAACTTATATGGTTCTTTTCTTTGAATCCTTTTTGTATTTTTTTAGGTCTTTTGAGTTTTCTCTTGAGGAGCTCTTTTATTTTATTTATAGTGTTTTGAGTTCTTTTAGGAATCTGACTATGAATATTGATGGGATTTTATTTATTAAGCTATAAATATGGTCATGAAGTTTAACTTTTTTACTCCGAAAGATTGAATGAAAAAATTAAGCTTTTAAACTTGGTTTGCAATCCATATTTCTACGAATGCGAGGTGCAATGGTAGACACCCAAGTCGATTAGGTGAAAGGTCTGGAAGAACCTTATCCATGCTAAAAGTTGAAGTCGGTGGTCGATGTAATCTACATAATGCGATGCCTGAATTTTTATTCTCTTCTATCAAATCCCTGATTAAGGTTTTTACAAATCCTTAATGTCATCCACCGCAACCCTAATCCCCTTCCGTTCAATACCAGAGTTGGTATCATAGCTAAATTCCTATTTTTCATCATTATCACCTGCATCCTCTTCTTTTTCTTTAGTTTAGATTAGGTTTTCTTTCCTTTTGATTGGGATCATTGTTTCACAATTGGTGTCATTTTACAATTGCTTATGATGGTTTCAAACTCAACCCATTGATATTGCCAACATGTTTCATGTTATATTTCCTTTTAGCAATGTCATGTGTATCAATGTGATTGATTTTTTCGCGTGTGTGTGTGTGTGTGTATGCTCTGGTACACTTTGGCCCATGGCTCCATGTATGATTAACAATTGGTAAAGAAGATTATCTTTAAAGATATTTTATCTCTGTCTTTACAATAAATATAAAATATCGTTTCCACAACTCTGCTTTGCCTGAAGCAAACATAGAGATTTGGCCAAATTATAATAATGTGGAATGAGGCAATAATAAGGGGAGCTGGACTCACTTATTAAATATGGGGTGTATGGACCTGAAGTCCTGATATCAAAAATGATATCAAATCCTGTGGGATAACTGAGTATTGTGGGAGAATTATAATAAAATCGCTGGCTATAAGCATTTTAATTTGCTATAGCTTTAGAGATATAAATCGCTCAAACCAGGAAGGAATCAAGTAAGATTAGTTGAACTCACTTACAAGATGAAACTGATGCATCGACTGGTTTATGTAAAGGTGTAACCCAACGAATGGCAAAAGGAGGGAATTTTTGGTTGATGTTGCTATTGGATGTGACAACATTACCTATAAAAAAATTTCAACTGCATGTATAAAATTTTCCTTTACTTTCCTTTTTTCTGGGACACATTAAAAATATGATTAAAGGAGAGACAACCTAGACAGAGATCCTTAAAGGACTCAAACTAAAAGGTTGTTGTTTGCACCTCCTAAAAACAGTATTATTTTTAAGAGAGCAAATTAAAAGAATTGAGATTATTTTAATAACTCAAAATATTATCGGATCTCCTGAAGAGAAAATACCGAAATATCTGTTAAAGACTATCTATCAAATATGATATGATATGATATGAAAGTCCTAGCTAGGCATAAATTCTTGGCTTACAGAATACAACATCCTAAAGATGTACTGTCATCATAAAGATGAACGATCATCCTGGAAATGAACTAGCATCCTGCAGATGACATTAATCATCCTGAAGATGAACTATTATAAATCATCCCGAAAATGAAAAATTTATACAATGACGATTGATGAAGAAACATGAAAATCATTCTCCACTAAATACACCTATTTGGTTGTATGGATACACATTAAAGGACCTCTTTCCGTTAGCTGGAAAAGGGGAAGAATATATAAGGTCCAGAAGTACCTTAAGTGTCTTTGAAACACTCTTTTACCTGGCCAACTGCATGCGTCTCTTTTGAGCGTTAGCAGTATAGCTATTAACCAGGTACAGTGCAGCGACTGCAGCGCACCACTAGACCAGAGATATGTAGCTTCTGCACTATCTCCAAGGGTCGAGGAAAAATCCTCCATGTTAAATGTATTTGCATATGCAGTTTACAGATCATCGCGATGAATAGCATAAAAGTGATGTCCACCTCCTGAAGATCTACACAGAATCCTCCCAAGTCTACATCCTCCTACCATCCCGAGAAGCTCATCATCCAAGAAGCAGTTCAAGAATATACAAAGCCAGGTCCTGAAGTACCTCGCAGACAATGACGATTGAGACGTGGAGCTGTCTACCAAGTTCGCAGCGCTCCTTTAGTTTCAGCTACTGCCTTATATGAGTGAAACTTGTATAGATGAGTGATGTTTGTACTTTACATTTGCTTTCGGAATGTTACAGATGAGATGGATGTATAGACGCATAGGAGATTAATGTATAGATATATAGGATATCTGCAAGCATGAAGCTTGATCAGATAAGAGGGAGTCAACAGTAGAGTTGTATTCTTTTTCCTTGGCTAGTGGTTTCCATAATCAAGGTTTTAACGAGGCAACCACATTGACTCTGGATCCAGAAGTATCCACCCATCGACACATCCCCAAATCAGGGGTAATTATGGAGTGATGTACTCTTTTCCCTTCGCTATTGGTTTTTTCCCACCGAGTTTTCCATAACTAAAGGTTTTTCACGAGGCAGTCATTCCTAACTTGGATCTAGAAGTATCCACCCTTTAAGATACTCATTAGTACTAATGAATCATTCAGTATTCATAAGTCGAGTATACCATGTTGGTTGGATAAAGGAAAGTGTTATGAATAGGACCCATTGGGCATATTGAGTATTCACCCACATAAGTAACCAATATGAATACTATATAAAGGATGTAGTGCCCTGTGAAGCTACTGCACATGTACTAGGGGGGTGAATAGTACTTTAAAATAATCAAGATAGTTATTCCTAATTATTGTGCAAGAAACAAACGACAATGCGGAATAAACAACAATCAACAAGAATTAACAAACGCAAACAAAGCATGTAACGGGTTCGGATCCACCCAAGTCTCCCCGACTTGTTCCTGGTGATCCTACGTCCCAACCACCCGGATCCCCTCCGGATACTTGAGTTAGAAACCCTAACTCAAGATTTAGCACTATGAAATTCTTGTGAAAAACCTTCACACGACCAAATCATACAAATGACATGTGACTCCCACAAACCGGGATCACACCCTCTCTCACAACCGAGAGACACAATTGCAATATCAATTGAAATGAAATATGAAACACTTACCACAAAATCCTATGTCTTGAGTATAATTTACCAAATTAGGGCAAAGATGGATTTTGAGGAGAGAATGTCACCAAACCGAATCTCCACCAATAAGATCAGCGATCGAAGGCTAGGATGGAGGATGGTGACTTTGGATCAAGCTCTTGGCTTGGAAGGCTCACAATGGAGAGAATCTCTCTTGAGTAATATGGCTCAAAGAGTTGAGGGAGAGATTCTTGTAATGAAGAGAAAGCTTTATAATGGAGTTGAATAGCTTCTCTTTGATATCTCTAAACCTCTAAAATGGCAGCCTTGAATACAAGGAAAGAACCCCTCCAAGTATATAAAGGATAAAGGAAAGAGAGAGGAAAAATCGTTTCAAATAAAGCTCAACGACTATATTTCTGAAGCAGTTAGTCGGTCTAAGAAGGATCACTGACCGACTAGATTGCCAACTAGTCGGTCGGTGATTCCTCATGAACCGACTAACAAGCTTACAGCCAAACAAGAAAGTTCCAGGCAACATAAACTAGTCAGTCTAAGAAGACTTGCCAACCGACTAGTTTCACAACTAGTCGGTCGGTGAGTGTTCTTTGACCGACTAACAGATGAAATCGAATAGGCTGGATACAAGTTGATTTAGTCGGTCTAAGAACAAATGCTGACCGACTAGTTTATCAACTAGTCGGTCGACAAACGTTCTTTGACCGACTAACGATAAACAGTAACTATGGTTGTACAGTAGAAGCTCAACTAGTCGGTCCAAGAAGGATTCCTAACCGACTAGATCGTCATCTAGTCGGTCGGTGACTCTTCTTTGACCGACTAATTGATCAACATGGAATGAGCTGAAATGAGCAAGAACATCTAGTCGGTTCATGTAGAGTTGCCGACCGACTAGATCGTCATCTAGTCGGTTGGTACTTCTACTTGAACCAACTAAGATGCACTAGAAGCCGAGGGAAGAAGCGATATGCTTCGGGAAAGATTCTAAGGGCTTCTATGATAATCCTAGCTCTAAGATATGAGCGAAATGAAGATTATAAAGTAAGTCCTACTCAAGGCTTAACATTCTAATCTATGAAGCTAGAAGACAATAAATAATACATGACGAACCGTCTTCAAAGCTTCAATCTTCATTCTTCTTGACTTCAATATTGCTCCTAGAGCTTCAACGAAGCTTCAGGCACACGATCACGCGTATTGAGAAGTCTTGAGACGTCGCTTTGGATGTTCATATAAATTTGGCGACGATCTCCATAATTGCGCTCACAAACAGTTAGTACACGATATTTATGTTTGCTCATCATCCAAAACCAAATCCGGGGAATCAATACTCAACATTCTCCCCCTTTTTGGTGATGACAAACCAACATAAATAATAATCAATAATGATGATTCAAAAGAAATTTACTTACTCCCCCTGCATTGGTGACACGTTAGTCTCGTATTAAATATTAATCATACGCATCAAGCAGATGAGGAAGATATGAAATATGAACCAATTATTGACATATAGGATCTAAATCCATTTTATATCTTAACTCCCCCTGAATCTAACATATCAACTTAGATTCATGGTAAATTGCTTTGAATTATCAATTAGCACATTGTCATTATTAATTCTCTCCCCCTTTGGCATTAGCAAAAAGAGCGGGAGGAGATCAACGACAAGATTTCAATGGCTAAGAAATTAAAGCATGAGAGTCTAAGAATACGACCACGGTCCAAATGACACCAAAGTAAAATACCAAATGTAAAATACCGAAGAAAAACAAAGCGTGCCAACTTGACCATAGGCGAAAATCGAAAAACGAAACCATCATGCCATAGGCGAAAATCGAAATACGAAATCATCAAGCCATAGGCGAAAATCGAAATACGAAATCATCAAAAACTCAAATTAATTTCACTTATTGAGTTATGGAACATACTCTCCAATATCAACATTCTTGGTTAATTTAGTGCATGAAAAACAATTCTATGTTTCCATAGAAAGAATTTCTATTTAACCAAGTTAATCGTCGAGCGACGAAATCAACATCAGAGACAAAAATCCAATGTGAAAACCAAATGTAGCAAATATGATACCAAAAGTAACATGCAAAAGTGTTATGCCAAAAACAATATAATCATCATAGAACTTATGGCATACATAATTCTAGCATACACATTGAAACAAAATGATACCAATGTAAATATTCTAACAATGCATGCATTCAACCTACATGGATACCAAATGTATATCAAATGTACGAAGATACTTACAACATTAAGCTCCCCTACTTTGGTGCATCACTTAAACACCAACTCCATTTGAATGAAAAACTTTGCAAATCAATGAGTTGGTAGGGTTGGTATTCCATGATGGATTGAACCTAAAAAGTATCATTTTGGTACCCAAAAATCTTTTTGGATCCTATGGGTTAGGCAATAAATTTAGCGAACTAAATTCAAATTCAATATAACCCATAACCTAACTAAATTTAAATTCAACATGAATTTAAGTTTCAAATTAACATGCACATCCAAGATCAATATGCAAATAAAAAGAATATACCAATTCTTACCACAGTTGCTTTGGTACCCATAAAATGAAATTAAACTTATGGTACCAAGCAATGAAGGATCAAAGGAAACTAACCCTTCGGAAACCAAGTCCACGAGGACCGTGATTTCCCAACATAATCATCATTTAAAATAACATCATTAATAAACGATTGCACATACATATCCTTATTATACATGCTTGTGTTCTTCGGACCCCAAATAGTGTATGTCTTGGGAGTCATAATCCTATTGGGAACATGCATACGTTGTTGATTTCTATGTGATGCATGTCGTGAATAAGCATATGGCATATGATGCAAAGGTGCATGATGATAATTATTCATATGATGATGTGGGTGAACATATGTATGTGGAGGAACACGTGCATGAGTGTGTCTCACATGGTGTGCACGTGCTCGTGGATGCGGAGCATAAAAATTATCATATGTGCTAACATGTGGAGTAGAATGTGTTCCTACGTGGCATGGCATACATGAAAGCATGACCCCTCTTTGGAGGTCCACCCAAAGTGGGTTTCTTTCCAAATGGGGGTGTGTTCCTAGCGGAAGCACCATTGGTAGAAGAACTACCCATGAAGTGTTTACTCCCACTAGTAGAAGCTTCGGAAGATGGCCTAACAAAGGTCGTGGCCGATTTGGACAAGTCTCTCATCTTACACCCCAAGCCAATGTGGTGATTGGCCGGATGTAAGTCATTTAGGATATATCCAAATGGCCCTTACCTTTATTAAATTCATGAATTCGGCCTAATGTGCACTCATACTTCTCGGTGAGAGAACGCATCGAAGCATCCAAGGTGGACACTTGCGATGTGAGTGCGCAAACACGTGATTTGAGATTTTTATTCTCAATACTCAAAGTTGAGTTTTGAGACGTCAAATCCGCTATCACATGTTCATCTGAGTCCTCGGTATGAACATGCTCAAGTTGAGATTTGAGATTTACAATCTCATTTCTCAACTATTCAACAACGGTGTCGTTGTTGACGATGATTGGTTTAGGCGAGGTTTTAAGACTATCTAACTCATTTTTAGTCTTAATAAATCTAGTAGCTAAATTAAAAAACTTACTCCAAAGTTGTTCATTAGCTATTCTAAGTTCGTTCTTTGTTACCTCACCGCCTTCATCCTCGCTTTCATCGGAGGAAGTCTCTTGATCACGTTCCTCTTTTCCCATGAAGCACGCGTGTGCTTTCTCCACTCTTTCATCGTCCGACTCTCCACTTGAGGAGTCCTCGTCGGAGTCGGTGAAAATGCCGACAAGTCCTTTCTTGTGCCTTCTCGGCTTGTCGTGCTTGGATGCCTTCCACTTCTCCTTGAGTTTGTTTAGAGGACAATCCGGCTTGATATGTCCTGGCTTATTGCATTTATAACACACGGGAGTAGAAGCATTAGTCGAAATAAATTTTGATTTATTCTTCAACTTACCTTGCCGGAAGAATCGGTCGAACTTCTTTGCCATATCGGCCAAAGCTTCCAAGTCCAACTCTTCTTCCGATTCTTCGTCATCGGTAGATGGAGCGGCCTTGTAAGCAATCGCCTTTTTCTTTGGCTCGTCTTGCTTCAAGTACGACTTCATCTTTTCTTTCATCATGAGCTTACTGTCCTTGCGTACCTCATAAGACATCAAGGTACCCATTAGTTGTACGACAGTATATGTTTTCATGTCATTACCTTCCTCGATGGCGAAGGTACGTTTCTCCCAACAAGAAGGAAGTCCATCGATGATCTTCGAGACTTTCTCCTTTTGGGTGTAGGTCTTCCCAAGAGCCTCCAATTCGTTGGTAATGTCAACGAATCGAGCATAATACTCTTTCATCTTCTCGCCCTGTTGCATGTGAAATAATTCGAAATCTTTATTTACAACAAGTTTAGAGTCTCTTACCCTACTTGTTCCTTCATGCAAGATAAGGAGGGAGTTCCATATTTGATATGCACTCTTACATGTGCATATCTTATTGAAGTCCTCGGGCTCCAAAGCACATTGCAAGGCGTTCATTGCCTTGGCATTGCTTACCTCCGCAGGAGTCCACTTAGTGAAATCTTCTTCTTCGGGCTCGACATACTCCTTCATCGTGGCTCTCCAAAGTGAAGCGCTCCGGAGGAAAGTTTCCATCCGGCATTTCCAGTACCCGTAATTGGTACCATTGAAGGAGGGAGGCCTAGTTGAGGATTGCCCTTCCAAAACTGAAGAAGCTCCCTGACGATCCTTGAAGACGCTGTAGTCGTTGTTCGTCATAGCTTTGAACTTGTAGCTTTAACCTTAGCTCTGATACCAATTGTAGTGCCCTGTGAAGCTACTGCACATGTACTAGAGGGGGGTGAATAGTACTTTAAAATAATCAAGATAGTTATTCCTAATTATTGTGCAAGAAACAAACGACAATGCGGAATAAACAACAATCAACAAGAATTAACAAACGCAAACAAAGCATGTAACGGGTTCGGATCCACCCAAGTCTCCCCGACTTATTCCCGGTGATCCTACGTCCCAACCACACGGATCCCCTCCGGATACTTGAGTTAGAAACCCTAACTCAAGATTTAGCACTATGAAATTCTTGTGAAAAACCTTCACAAGACCAAATCATACAAATGACATGTGACTCCCACAAACCGGGATCACACCCTCTCTCACAACCGAGAGACACAATTGCAATATCAATTGAAATGAAATATGAAACACTTACCACAAAATCCTATGCCTTGAGTATAACTTACCAAATTAGGGCAAAGATGGATTTTGAGGAGAGAATGTCACCAAACCGAATCTCCACCAATAAGATCAGCGATCGAAGGCTAGGATGGAGGATGGTGACTTTGGATCAAGCTCTTGGCTTAGAAGGCTCACAATGAAGAGAATCTCTCTTGAGGAATATGGCTCAAAGAGTTGAGGGAGAGATTCTTGTGAGGAAGAGAAAGCTTTAGAATGGAGTTGAATAGCTTCTCTTTGATATCTCTAAACCTCTAAAATGGCAGCCTTGAATACAAGGAAAGAACCCCTCCAAGTATATAAAGGATAGAGGAAAGAGAGAGGAAAAATCGTTTCAATTAAAGCTTCAACGGCTATATTTCTGAAGCAGTTAGTCGGTCTAAGAAGGATCACTGACCGACTAGATTGCCAACTAGTCGGTCGGTGATTCCTCATGAACCGACTAACAAGCTTACAGCCAAACAAGAAAGTTCCAGGCAACATAAACTAGTCAGTCTAAGAAGACTTGCCAACCGACTAGTTTCACAACTAGTCGGTCGGTGAGTGTTCTTTGACCGACTAACAGATGAAATCGAATAGGCTGGATACAAGTTGATTTAGTCGGTCTAAGAACAAATGCTGACCGACTAGTTTATCAACTAGTCGGTCGACAAACGTTCTTTGACCGACTAACGATAAACAGTAACTATGGATGTACAGTAGAAGCTCAACTAGTCGGTCCAAGAAGGATTCCTAACCGACTAGATCGTCATCTAGTCGGTCGGTGACTCTTCTTTGACCGACTAATTGATCAACATGGAATGAGCTGAAATGAGCAAGAACATCTAGTCGGTTCATGTAGAGTTGCCGACCGACTAGATCGTCATCTAGTCGGTTGGTACTTCTACTTGAACCAACTAAGATGCACTAGAAGCCAAGGGAAGAAGCGATAGGCTTCGGGAAAGATTCTAAGGGCTTCTATGATAATCCTAGCTCTAAGATATGAGCGAAATGAAGATTATAAAGTAAGTCCTACTCAAGGCTTAACATTCTAATCTATGAAGCTAGAAGACAATAAATAATACATGACGAACCGTCTTCAAAGCTTCAATCTTCATTCTTCTTGACTTCAATATTGCTCCTAGAGCTTCAACGAAGCTTCAGGCACACGATCACGCGTATTGAGAAGTCTTGAGACGTCGCTTTGGATGTTCATATAAATTTGGCGACGATCTCCATAACTGCGCTCACAAACAGTTAATACACGATATTTATGTTTGCTCATCATCCAAAACCAAATCCGGGGAATCAATACTCAACAAAGGAGGCTAAGGATTTCCTAGCCTCAACCTTCTCAAAACATGTTTCTCCTTCACAACAGGTTTTAAATTAAAAGGTTAAAACTTAAACGTTTAAAACTCTAACCTCTTCCGTCGACTGCTCCTTCGAGGCGACGCTGCCCCTTCCTCTTCCATCCTTCGTCTTCGACTGCTCCTTCGAGGCGACACTGCCCCTTCCTCTTCGTTTTCGACTGCTCCTTCGAGGCGACGATGCTCGTCCCTCTTCTTCTTCGACTGCTCTTTCGAGGTGACGATGCCCTTTCGAGTCTCCGACGACGACGTTGCTCCTTCGAGTGCTCGCTGATCTTCGATCGCAACATCCCTTCAAGATCTCGCTGCTCTCTCTCCGAAAACCACCAATTTTAGGGTTCGAAAGTTCGGTGGTGCGTAGCGACTCAATTAGCTTCTACGGGGTACACTGACGACTAAGGCTCGAGGCAGATTTTCAATTGAGGGTGAAGATGGATCTCGATGCAGATTTTCAATTGTGTTGAGGTATGCTTTCTCTTCTCCCATCTCTTTTATAGACATTTTGCTCCTATTTTTTCATCGATACACAAGAACGCAAATTTTTGTTTTTATTATGACGTTACTGTGATTTCATGAGTTTAGGGATTCACGTGGCTTTTTATGTGCTTTCACGGGACTGTCTCTGTTTTCGTCTTCTTTCTTCATCGAAATTTTTTTATGAGCCAGTGTTGCCGGAACCCTAGGTTCCGGCAGACGATACTGGGCAATACTGGCCGGAACCCTATGGTTCCGCCCGAAACCGATTACAATACATCAATATCGGACCGGTATGGGACAGTACCGGCCCGATACGGCCGATACCATTTGGTATCGGCCGATACCTCAATCCATGATTTGGACCCTTAAATCATTTTATTTTCCCCGTATAACATAACAATTATAATGTGTCACAAGATTTAAATAAATAGAGAGTTTTGTACCATGAGAAAACTATCACACATGTTAATATTCTGTTGTCTCACCAAATCCAAAGCAGCTCGCATGCAAAATTGCTTAGAAATCCACATTTTGCGGATCACTTAAAACACGAGTATTCAACAGCAATATGAGTTCCTAACCAACAGTTTATAGCATGGGAAGTACACCCCCATAGAATCCTCCCTGACATGCAAATTACTAGCGCAATACAAGAGACAATCATGTAGCTTCCTCAGTAAGGCGCTTGGTGGGGCAAGGCATTGGAGCCACTGCATAAGTGGCATCTGGGCTCTAAAAGGAAAACAAATGTGTGTGTGTTGAGTAAGAAGAAAAGAAAAAACTGAAGAAGCTTCTCGAGCACACCATCGCGACATTTTGCAGCTATCGGCAGCCACCCAGAGCTCCAACAACGCCCCAAGCTACTCTTTTGCTTCCGTCGCCTCGGGTGCGAGTAAAGAGATGGATCGAAAAAGAAAAGGGTTAAGGAAAACCCTACCCTTTTTAATAGACTCGGTAAACTGTGCAGCAATAAGCACGCACGCACGCCCCCACACACCCACACCCACACATATATATTTATATGCATATAGGAATATAGGCATTAGCTAACCAAGGAAAAAATCCCTTCTTGGCTCAATCAAAAAGTCCACTCTCCACTATTTCTTCGACAATAGAAACCGTTCATTTTTATCTTCATTTTCTAAAAACACAAGACACCAAATATCTAGCAATAGACCTTTTTGCAACGGCTAGATAAACGAGTAAATCGCCTTACGTTCACTGGATATTTAGTGTTTTGGGATTCTAGAATATGAAGTCTGAAGTGAACGGTCCCGATCATCGTAAAAATAGTGGAGTGGACTTTTTGATGAGAGCCCTGGATGGGTTTCCTCCTTGGCTTGCTGATGATCATACTCCTCACAAGGGCCATCTCTGATTAGGCAGCTGCACATGCTGATAATTAAAACAGCAATAACATCTATTGTAACAGCTGAGTTTGTAGGTTGGCTACGCCATTCAGCTGGCAATTTCCACTTAAAATTTGAGGGCATGAATGAGGTCATCATCCTTGAAACTACAAATTTTAAAATTGGATGGCAAACCAGACAAACAACCCTCCAAATGACTGCCAACCTTCTGGCAAGGGAACTATGGATGAAACAGGAAGAGGATGCTATAAATCTCACAAGGTCAATTGGGGCCAATTTGCAGGTAGAGAAACCTACTATTTATTGGGGCCTAATACAACCATTGAGCACCCCACCAGAATTATCCTAATAAAAGTCTACAACAAGAGGTAAGATTGATAGCTTTGCTATCGGGAATTAGATTCAACTTTCTCACTAGACAAAGCCAAAGGGTTAGAGAGAACACATACAAGAAATGAAGAAATCAGATGTTACAGCTAACTGATTGTCCATTAGACAGACATTTAGACCATTGACCATTGGACATACATGCAGGACAACAATGAAAAATCCCAGCTATATTCGAATGCAACATCAATTAAGAATCACATGTTTTTTAAGTGCGAACTAACCCACTTTCCACCAAAATCTAATACAAGGATTCTATGAATCCAGCCAATGGTTGGAGAATGAAAACTTACCATTCACGCCCAAGTTCCATTGCACGCCCAGTGACCCAAAGAAAAATCAAGCCATCAGTCTGCAATGCAGGGACATTAAGGTTTCTCATTTCATCATCGGCCATAGTACCATATGGCAGTTCCATATGAATGTCCCACGGTGGGTCAGCCATTATAACTCCAAACTGCCCCAATATGTCCATTCTAAAGTTGCGGATGTCACAATTAATCCACTGGGGCTCACCAAGCTCCACTTCTGAACAATATTCAGCCCGCTGAGACTTCATTGGCCTTGAAGGCGGAAGATTACTGCCGCCTCCCATTATCACTGGAGGTATGTCTGGGGTTTGGTCAAGTTCATAGTGAACATATTTGCAAGTCTGTTGACAAAAATATCAAACTTTAGAACCAATGACACTGAGAGAGCAAGAACTTGTATGAATCAATATGAACAACAGTAACCTTTGTATGACGGCATGTATCTAGAAAAGAGCAGTCGCCTAAATTTGTATCAGTGTGCGGAGCAATTATGCGGCGGAAGTGAACCTGCATGAAAATATTATTGGAAGGTTAAAATCAATATCAAGCAAAGTAACTACGAAACAAGAGTCGCTAACGAAAACCAGTGTTTCTCGATGGCAGGCATCTGAATTTAAAACATTTACTTTAATAAAATGCTATATTCAACTATATAGGAACTATAATTTACGTCGTAATACATTAAATAATTAATAGCAAATTAATAACATTACTTACAATACCAGCACCTACTATCAACAACATAGTTATCTCGTATCACATGAAAATCGTGCTAGTTAATAATTTGAAATATTGGTCAGAAGTTCTTCCACACTTCTTTCATCAACATTACACACCCCGTTAATCACATTGTACTGCTTAATCTACATCTTCTTTAAGTTTTTGGTGTGGCACAAGACAAGGCTTTTTAATTGTTTTCACATTATGTTAGCCTCTTGTAGTGAAATCATAGTTTCCTCTCATATACCCAATTGGAGTTATGTATTCTTAAAACTTGACATGCATCCACAAACAATTCTCTTGCATCCCCGAGCAGATTTACTTCATCCTTGTCAAGTACTTTGCTATATACACAATTTAAAACATCAAAAAATTGAAATAATGATGTTGAAGATGTTGCAAGAAGTAATAAATATATGTGGCATATTTTTCATAAACAAACCTAGAATCTACTTGACCAGTAATACGTCAGACTGCCTCTTGAAGTCATCATTTCATGGTTGCAGCTTCCAACTTTCCTCTTCTAAATTGTTACCTAAGAGCTGGGATAATCACCACCAGAAGTAATAAATGTAGCTTGGATAAACTAAACTTCCATAATAACTAATCCTTTGTCAAATCCCCTCCTATGTAGCTATCATAGTTGTCAAATCGCAATGCATGTCGCACGTTTTGTATCTTGAAAAATATGTTAACTTTTATGCAGTAATTAAGCATACAACTATAAATATCGTAAAAATATGGACAAAATCAAACATAAAGTGATAAAACAATGAATAATCTTATGCCGTAATTAAGCATGCAACTATAAATATCATAAAAATATGGACAAAATTAAACATAACATAAGGAATAACCAAGCTGAAACACTAATAGCTTATAAGAAGTGGTCTAGTACATATAAATAAGTACTTACACAAAACTTATTTATAAATTCCAAGGCTAAGAACCTCAAGGCCATTATTCAAAATAACACCACAATATAAACGCTTAATTTGATGCTCATGATATAAATAAGCAAAGTTACTACTACTAAACAAGGAACATCGGGACATACCAATTACCGAGCCAACACCCAATCAAGCTAACAATATAAAACAACTAAACAATTTTTCTTGTTTGTACTAACAATAGATATTACATCAAGACACCCAATTAGTTAAGCTAACAATATTAGCAATTAAAACTATATATAATTTTCGAAATCGCACTAGCGTTATAAGTGATTAGAATGATTGAATCAGAACAGAGAGCATTACTAAAAAAGAAGAGGGAGTTAGGAGGAACAATCAGCTCTCGGCATCTCCAAAAGATGAGCACATAAGCTTGTTAAAGCAAGGTGCCAATCAAAGATGTTCAACAAGGCTTTGATGTGACTTGAAGATGCTTTTACAAGGCTCGACTATAAATGTACAGGATTAAAAATACTCGAAAAGACTAGGCTATGCTCAGAGATGGTCAACAAAGATCCTAGAGACTACAACTAATGGCATTGAAGACGGAATGCATAATGGAGAAATGGTCGGTTGAGAACTAAAAAGACCAAAGTTATCAAGTTTAAGCACTTACATTCTGTAAGGTAAGGAAATAAAGAACCTAAAACTCAAATCAAGCTCATAAACCCAACTAAAGTTGGAAGCTATTATATCAAACGATAAAATTTTCATGTCCTAGCAAATCGTATGATATGCATCGCATATCATGCTATAACTAAGGTACCCTGATATGGACATCTGATTCATATCATTTTTCGACAAATAGGATAGCTATCCACTGTGCAACTTGATGCTAGGACTAAAGTTTAATCGCCTGAAGGTTAAAGTTTTGTAATTGAGGGCATTTGAGGAATCTAGATAGAAAACCATTTGACAATAATTTGTGCTGCACAGTTTCCTAAGAAAAAAATCAGAAAACAGACAATTCACTTCCCCATATCATTTGGGAGCACTCACAAAATCAAAAGTCTAATAGTGCATCCCAGAAATAGAAAAGTGTATTACAAGTTTCAGAGCAACATTCTGTAAGGTTCTCTGCGAGGGAATCCATATGCACCAAAATTTCCTCTTCAGATGAACAGCCAGCAGCTCAGGTGATGCAGGTTAAGCAACCTACGCACTACATTGGAAGCTGATTTTGATCCTTAGATAATAAGAAAAATGGTGGTGACAAAACCAAAACAAAATATAACTCAAGAACCCACATTTATGCCATGCAGAGCTTGGACCCACTCATGCAAGAAATAGGCTTCAAAGTGAATTTACCATTGTCAGGTTGGAAGCGAAACTTGCCAAGAGCTGCTTATTTTGTGTGTGTGTGTGTGTGGATGCTAAAATGAGTAGGTGTGAACGGATATTTATATTGTTAGCTAGACAAACCTATTTTCCAAATCAATAATCAGAACCATTCATCTTATTCTCTCTCTCTCAAGTGATCTTGACGTATAAAAAAAATTTGTTATTTGGATATCTCTATCAAATCCATCAAGTTTTTACAAGATGGTCGGCTTACAAGCTGCCACCAAATGTAACAAAATTGGAATGGGTTGATCCATAGGATTTTAGGGTTTATAATCTCTAATTTTTTAAGGGTTTAGTTCTATCAACATGTATTTTGGGGTTTATAATCTCTAATTTTTTAAGGGTTTAGTTCTATCAGCATGTTCTTGAAGAGGAACGGTACCGATCGTTGATGGGTGTTACCAATGTGGTTTTCTCACTTTAAGGGTTTCTTCTCACATTGTCACAATAGCATTACTATATACATATATATCTATATCTATATCTATATATTAAAAGAGGGAATTACCGTTTTGCCATTGTCTCATGTGGCAATGTCACATCGTCACATGGGACAATGGCCCAACCATAAACACCTCACCACACTCAAAAAAACTGCTTGCCCCCTTCATCCCAATTATTTGCATGTTTACCCTTGGGTATTTGCACTTTAACCCTTTCAGCCTCCTTATTTACAGATTGCTCCCCTTTACCCCCCGACGATACCTACACACACACTTCTCGCTCCTTTTCGGTTGTGCGCATGCACCGCGTCCTGTTCGTAGAGGGTTACTTTTGCTCCGTGCACTAAGTGCAAGGGTAATTTGTTGTGTGTGTAAAAGAAAAATGGAAATATGCTAACACGGGAAAAAATTATGTGATGTTAATCATTTCCCATGTTTTCGTTTTTCAATATTTGTTGAGATTAATCTACACATCGTGGATGATCACCATATCAAAAATCAAGTTACTCCTCCCTATTTACCCCTCCATCATAATAATAAAACTGTTTGTAACGAGCAAATCGATGAGCAAACCCATCATGGTTCACCCATATTTGAAGTTTTGGTGTTTAAAATGGGTACAACACGGAAATATTTTAAAAATAAAAAAATTGGGTTTTGTAGTAGGAATTTCCCAAGCTAACAGGAATTCCTCCAGGTCGGCATGACATATTGATCCTCTTTGACGACCGACCAGCAGTTGCCCCTTCGTCTACCTGATCCTTTCCCTTCTGAAGATAGTCCTCCAGAGCACGATGGTGGGCTTTGACCTCTTTAGCCAAAGCATCGCAAACTACCGGAGAAGTCTAATTAACATCAATAATGTCTGGTAAGCGATGGACAACACAGTCTGAGCACCACCATGATGCCTCTCTATCGCGACAACAGGACCCCAGTCTCCCAAGGCCGGAGTCTGCCTCACGTCGCATTGGGGATGACAAGTCTTTCGATGGTAACACTGACCGCTCAGCCATTGTCCTTGAAAGGAAAACTATAACAATGCGCAAGGGAGAAGAAAGGCAAGAAGATAAGCGCATGTACAGAAACTACTGGCTTTCTTCCCTTTTTAACATAATTCATGAGTATCAGCAGGAGATAATGGTGACATTTCAATCTATGCGGTGTCAATCACCACCATTTAAAGATCTATGCGACCGGTCGGTTATCGTACAACATGAGGGGTGAACCAACTTCCGCCACGTCCGCATCCCTTCGAGAAATGGGCTTGTCCTTTCAAGTCCTACATTAAATACAGATCCTAACGAATCCGACTTTCCACGTCGCGAGGGTGTGCACTTGCGTTAGCCAACACAATGGGATCTCTTCTCTCTAGCCGCAACCCTTAGACTCCTTCCCAATGTAAGGAGCATCGTCCAATCAGATGAGAATAACAAAAGTCTCAAAACTCCTCAACCCCGGACGACAGCTCAACTTCATCTTCTCACCTCCTTGCGACAGCTCGGGTCGGTAGCACCTAACCCCAGCAACCCCGCATTGCCAAGTAGTACTCAGCCCTTGGTTATGCCGAACCGAACCTCCCAGCTCAAGCCGGGGCCTCTTTTGTCCTGACAAAACTATCTAATCTCTTTTGGGCATCATGAGTAATCCCACATCAAGCAACTGGTGTGAGACCAAGCTCCCAACTTAGGCTGGGGCCACCCGGAGACATTTATCTTCGAGTCCCTCCAACCCGACTATGAAGTTCAAGACAAGTGCAGAACTACAGACCTCTTAAGCTCAGCCGCACAGCTCTAGTCCTCTGAACCAAGCCAATACAACTTTCAGATTACCAAGCTTGGGCAGACACAGAAATGAAAAAACGAGTCAGACAATGTTAGCTATGAGCAATAATTAACCTCTTTCATTCATGGATAGGAAATTACAAAAATCACCGACCTATGACGTACAACATCAAAAGCAAAAAAGAAGAGAGACAAATCTACACATCTAGCTGGCCATAGGCCAGGCGCGCCAGCGCGGCTCCACCTCCAAGACCGCCGACAAACCCTCCAGCTATAGCCCTCCTCAGCTCTTCCTTGGCCCATTGCAATTAGGCACTTTCCTCACTTAACTCCTTTGCGATCAAGCAGACCTCGTAGGAAGGCATTCTCCACCTCCAGAAGCCTCGCCTGCTTCCTGCTGCAGCGAATGCTATGATAGAAGCCGCACAACTCCACTAAGTCATGCACACATGGGAAAGAATTAAGCTGAAGCCAAAGCATCGAAGTCAACGGCAACAGCGAAGCTTACCATCCCCATGTACTGAAGTGCCCTGGGAAACCCGACAATCCCCGGCTCAGGCTGGTGATCGGGTCTTATCCAGTCACCTCCAAGATGTGCTCCAGTGTTTCTAAACCTAGAAGCTCTGCATCCATGTCAGGGTCGCACCTCGGCGGTACCTCTTAGTTTGTCGCCATGTTTTCAGACATCAGGTCCTACCAGGCTGGCGTATCTAACCTACATATGGGTGGAGGATCTAACGCTCTCACAGGGGGCGCCACCCTAGCCCCCTCTTCGACAGCAGCACGGCAGAAGACCCATCTGTGTGCATCTTCATCTTCCGCAGATGCTCGGCTAGATCATCGCGGTTGGAATCGACCTTTTCCTCTGCAACCACCAGAGGCCTTTGTCAACAGCAATCGGAAGGAAAACAACCCACTTAGCCCGAGCACGCCTTCTCGCCTCGCCCGCGACCTTATTATTCAACAAAAACGCGATGTCTTGTTCTTCCTCATCACTCACAGAAGTCTCGATCGGAGTGGGCTCGCTCTCCGACGTTGACGGCAGAGGCACCAATTGCATGGCCTGAGAATCAGTGGCCTAAGAATCATTGTGGCTGAAGAAGATATTGTACCTAGACATGGCGTCGTCACAGAAGAAGATAATGAAGAAAAAGAGGCATGAGTGTAAGTATAAATACTCCCCCCTCCCTTTTATAAACCAAGTGACGGCGGGAAACAACAATGGCCGTCAGATTGGAACGCTTTAAGCCATTCGATCGTAGCGATGGACCAACTTTCACCAACTGCAAAGCAAATGATATCACGTCGACAACTCCTCGAAAATCAGACATGGCCAATCAAATTCTGCATTTAATGTGAATCATGTCAATAATTTCTTCTTCTCATCCTGACACTTCAATCACCGAGGGGATGGCAGCCACAACGGCATACCATCATGAGTGTGCTTCAACCCAAGCGACGCTCTCCATTCCTTATTCCCAAAGCAAGTCAAATTGACTCGATAATGCTAGTCGCAGCCTCAGTTCGATTTCATCCCCTCGTTTCTTCACTCCTAATGTTGTAATTGCAGCTTGGATCAATAGTGCCTAGCCGAGAAGACGAGGGGCCATTGTAGATACTGATTTTCACTTGGGCCCACAAGCAGTGGGGCCTAGCCTAGCCTGTCAGATGGGACCCGTCATCGAAGACATCCTGCTTAGCCTGAGAGCCTAACCAGACCTGACCTCAGCTCAGTTTAGTTCAGCTCGGTCTACAGAGACAAACCCCCTGATGTCCTCTCTCAAAACGAACTCGTTATCCGAGGTCGGCTTTCCCGAGCACTTGCTTGCTTGGTCAGATCAGCCCACTCCACGTAGCGTAATCTCAGGCAAACCATCCGCCCACTGAGCAGGTCGTTGACAACTAACAATCAATGCCTACCCAACATACAACGTGCCACTAACCACCTATCTTATCTGTTGACGTGATTCATTACCTCATATCATATATGTGCACATGCCTGATTTGCAGGAAATGGTTATGCCAGGAAATCCATAGTCCCCACGTCTGCTTGACGTGCTCTATATAAGCGGTGGGACTTCTCCTCTGCCATATACGTTCAATTTTGACATGCACGACTCTATATACAAAACCCTAACTCTAAACACTAATGGCTACGAGCATGGGTGCAAACCCATGCCCAACCCATACGCCGCCACATCATATAGGCTATCTTATACACATCACCTTCTTTCCTTCAATCATCGCCTAACTTAGTCATCGGAGAGTTGTCGAGGGGTCCACCCTCGACCCGGGGTTCTCCCACGGTCCTTTGATGCCTTTATTTCTCTATTTCAGGTATCGAAGAAATGGTTGCAGCCCAACGAATCCGTCTTGCCCGGGCTCGTCTGTTGCGAAAATGCTTGCATCAGCAGGTCGCTTCAGGCGACCAGCGGCCTGGTCCGATCTCTGTGAGATTCCATGCATCAACACATATCATATCATATACATATAAAAACCATTTACTTCAGAAAAAACATACCCGCTCATGAATTTGTTTGCTCGCACTCAGATCAAGCTATCAACATCTTATCAACATCTTCAGCATGACATCGACATATACATATGGTTGCCAATCTAGATGAGTATGTTGCAGTTTGTAAACAATGTGACCTTTATGGACAGTGGTAGTAGATAACTAGTAGTAAAAAAATTCATGAAACCAATGCATATTAAAATGATATCAGCTTTAGCTAAACGGTGAAATAATAAGTGAACAATTAGTCTGTGTGAATAAGATAAAAATATCAGTATCTCAACCATATAGACTCATGAATATTCTAAATATGGTCACTCTGTGTGCACTTTTAAGATCAAAAGACCAGTATCGCAACCATTTGACTCATGAATATTCTAAATATGATTACTTTATGCACACTTTTAGGATCAAAAGACCAGTATCGCAAGTATCGCAACCATTTGACTCGTGTATCTCAACCATACAACTTGTGAATATCCTAAAAATACACAATCATTGTAGGGAGTTGATGATACACTGGCGGCCCGTTGGGAGTTTGCTGGGCTCCGACAGGCCCAAACGGGGCTCACCAGCCCCCTGCTGGCCTTGACGGGGCTCACCAGAGCCTGACGGGTTCGCCTGGAGGCCGCAACCCCCTGACGGCTCCGCATAGGTCACCAGCCTGCGGTGAGGGCTTCCTCACTTTCACAGGACTCTGATCTTCGTCGTTGTCGACAGTCGGCCACATACCTTTCTTATTTGGCTTCGATTCTGGTTTTGTCATCTCCTTCTCGGGCGAAGGGAGCCTCCCCTTCTCCATCAATTGATCCACCATAGATTTCATCTCCTCCGAGCCCACTAACAATCATTCCTTCCAAGCTTCCAGTGTTTGCATCACTGCCATCAGGATCGACGAACTCTGATACCAATTTGATAGGAAATTCTAGGATTTGGTGGCGTAAAATAAGATTTTTTTATAGATTGAAGTGAAATAAAAGATAAATGGCCTCAATTAGAGAGGTGGACAACTCTCTTCCCCCTTGATTTGAGATAAGGGGCTAACTCTCTTAAGATCTAAACTATTCTCTACTCCTAATCTCCTCTCAGTATTCTTCTTCAATTCTCTTCATATCCCAACCCTAACCCTGCACTCATATATATCGGGCTGATTTGCCCATATTTACACAAATGTCCCTATGGCTCAAGTTTACAGAATTTTCTCTCGGGCTCAAAATTACAAAATCGCCACCGATGTGGCCACAACCCCTTATTCCAAACACCACTCCGTCCTTGAAAACCCACCTTATCCTCAAGGTGGTGCATGACACCTATGGGTGTGCTATGGATTGCTCATTCCCTCCCTGATCAAATGGATGCTTGCACATGCCGGGATCAAAGGTCCACTGACGAGCTCCGTCCTCCTTGAAACGTCGTCATAGCTGGCCACCAAGATGGATAGGAAATTCTGATACCAATTTGATAGGAAATTTTAGGATTGGTGGCGTAAAAATAAGATTTTTTTTTAGATTTGAAGTGAAATACAAGATAAATGGCCTCAATTAGAGAGGTGGACCACTCGCTTACCCCTTGATTCGAGATAAGGGGCTAACTCTCTTAAGATCTAAACTATTCTCTACTCCTAATCTCCACTCAGTATTCTTCTTCAATTCTCTTCATATCTCAACCCTAACCCTTCACTCATATATATCGGGCTGATTTGCCCATATTTACACAAATGTCCCTAGGGCTCAAGTTTACAAAATTTTCTCTCGGGCTCAAAATTACAAAATCGCCACCGATGTGGCCACAACCCCTTATTTCAAACACTACTCCGTCCTTGAAACCCCACCTTATCCTCAAGGTGGTGCATGACATCTATGGGTGTGCTATGGATTGCTCATTCCCTCCCTGGTCAAATGGATGCTTGCCCCTGTCGGATCAAAGGTCCACCGACGAGCTCCGTCCTCCTTGAAATGTCGTCATATCTGGCCACCAAAAATCCAGGGGCCGTTGGGCGCCAAAAATTGCTCATCGCCGTTGTCGGACCCACCAGACTCTCGTTGTAGCCCAAAATCAGCCGTCGTAGTTCGATGTCCACCCTGTAAAAAAGCCACACGTGAAGGGAAAAACTGTTCTCCGCAAGTGAACAGAGGCCCACGGGGGTCCTGGCAGCCTACAGGGAGTTCACCGGTCCTTTGGCTGGCCTTCGAAGGGTCACCGGCCCCCGACAGGGTCGCCTGGGGACGGGGCTTGCCAGCCTCCAGAGGGCTCGCCAGGCCCCGACAAGACAAGGCCACAAAGCCCCAGACGACCCGCTAAGATTTCACCCGTCTCAGTTGGGGCCACCAGGAGGCTGCAAGGCCTCTTGCGGCTCTGCCAAGGGTCGCCATCCCCCGATGGGTGTTCACCGACCCTCGCCTGCCATGGATCTTCACCGATCGACATCCACATCTTCAGATTTGTGCCGACGTCTGCCTTCTCCAAATCTAGTAGATCTGGGCTTGTAATCTTCAGATTTGGACATGTGGTCTTCAGATCGGGCTCTGTAGCCCTCTCAGGACGAAGGCTCTCCAATGCTTCCTTCATCTTGATTTCGATAGACAAACATATTTCTAGAGTCGATCAATGTCGTTCCGCCATCAGAACATGCTCTGATACCAATTTGATAGAAACTAGGGATTTGATGGAAGAAATTTAGGGATTTGGAAGAAGAAAAGATTTTTATAAATAATAAACAGAAAATACAAGGTAAACTGCCTCAATTAAATAGGAGGACCGATCTCCTACCCTTTGACTCGAGATAAAGGGCTAAATCTCTCCAGATCCAAACTATTCTCTACTCCTAATCTTTACTCGCTATTCTTCTTCAATTCTCTTTCTCCCCTAACCATAACCCTTCACTCCTACATATATATGGCTGATTTGTCCATATTTACAAAAATGCCCCTCAAGCCCAAAATCATCAATTCGCCACCGGTGTGGCCGCAACCCCCCATTACCAACAGCAACATACATCTATTTAATCAATTAATTTTCTCAAAATCTCTTTCATTTAGTTTTTTATTGCATCCTTCAAAGGAATATTATATATTAATGACAGTTGAAATAATAAATATATACTCAATTGATACCAGTAATCTACAATTCCTGCAAGTTCCATTCTTTCATTTGGATGTCATCGAACTTGCACATTGATTTGCATGCAATAACAGTTACATGCGGTTTCAATTATATATGCTCCGCATTGGCAAGTGTCCTCATAGTGATTTTACACTATGATGATGATGACGACGATGCAGTATCTTCAAAATATCATTCTCCTTCTACTGGTTTACATGCACATTAATGTTCATATGCACAATTACTAGCAAACATAAAATCTACTAACAAACTCAATTTAGAAAGTCCAAAGATGTTTGGGGATATACTAAAGACTGCAAAATTGACAAAGCACCAATAGAATATGATTGGTGATATTTTCGGTTATCAAGTACAAATATCTAGCTGGATCAGAACTCTAAAGCTATGAATTCTTGCATGTTAACTTCCGCAGTCCCTTGCAATACTGGTTTAATGCCAAATTGATGCAGCCATTCCCTAAGTTTGCATTCTCTTTAAAATACATTAAGCAACTCAACACCTCATACCTAAACCTGTGACTTTGAATCTTTTGATGAATCAGTGACATAGTTACAGATCTGATTACTACTCCTGGTTATTAACTACAAAGACCTAGCTTGATGAAAGGTCTTGGTCCAACCCTCCAAAATCATGCATAGATGTACATCATTATTATTATCATTTGCAACAACATTTCAACTGCCCATGACAAATCCTAAGCTAGCATCATTCATAACATTAGTGTGCATAAAAGATTCTGAACAAGAAAACACTGTGAAGAGTGTAAATAAGAATGCACAACAAAGAATATAATAGACAATGATGTTGTCCAGGTGAGATACTAGACTACTATCTTGAAAAGAAATCAGAGACACCAATCATCATAGTTACCTTCTCGCACGCAATGTACGAACCAGTTTGGCGCCGGCAATCCTCTTTAGTTAAGCTAGTACAATACTCTTTGACTTGGGAACCACCCTTGGACTTGAACTGCAAGGAGCAAAAAACTATTATGATTAGAAAATATCTGTGGCCAAAATGGGAAGAATATTAATAAAAACCATAAAAATAACATGAGTGAATTAAATCTTCAGAGGTGAAAAGAGGCACAAATCTGCATAATTATAAAACTTTGAACCAATATAATATAAGCAACAAAATAGCCTCATCCTTTTCTAGATTGTTTTAGTATGAACCAAGCTGCACACAAGTTTGTCCATCATACTTGTAGTAAACACCAACAAGACTAAGTAATGATTAAAAGTACTCACCGAGTCATTAAAAACTTAAACTATAGTTACAACAATAAAAACATATAAAAGCGAAGTATATCAAGGGCACAAAGGAGTTTATGCTAACCAGATAGAAAAGTTTTTCTACTACATCATTAACAGTCGAACCGACTCCGAGTTGAATTCGACTGCGGCGTTCCGAGTTGGCGACGTGGCCTCATCAAAGCCGCTTACCCTCGATCGGACGGCTCCCATCATTTCTGAAGCGAAGCAAGCGAGCGGCGATTCTCGGGGTGACGTGGCGCGATCCGTGCCATCCTTTCTTCATCCGAAGGCGGCTGTGAGCGAGCGACGCAGAGATTTGAAGATCGTTGGATGTGGATCCAACGGTGAGATGCGAAGTCGAGTGCGGATGCAGGCGCGGAGCAAAAGAACGGGCGGAGTGCGAATTTTGAAGAACACGTGTCAGAACATGGTCGAATCCCGCTTTGATGAACAGTCTACAGCGTTCAGCGGTATGGGTTTGGGTTTTAAACGCTTTTGTGTGCGGGTTTGGAACCCGATAAGCCTCTTATGATCTGGCCCAAATGCAACAAATTATTTCAACCGTCTATACTGAAATGTCAGAGTAGCAAGTGGTATGTGGCTGACTAGAGAGCATGAAAATATGCAACTTACTGCAATCTAGTGTGCTTGGGTCCAAAGACTCCAGATCCATTTTGTTGCAACTGTCTATGGTGCAATCTTGAACTAACAGTAACAAGTAATAGGTGGCTGACTAAAGAGCTTCAAACTATTCAATTTGAGGAGAACACTTGCTTCAATATCTGAGCAGCTAATTGATTTGAATAGGTTCTGACAATGTACAACCCGACTTTCTGGGGAGGGAACAGTCCTCTGAAAGCAAACTTTGTCCTTAAACACACTACCACGGTCTGACGCACAGCTCGCTCATGTCACTCACCGCTTGTCCAGTTATGCAGACATCATGTGTCTCCCAGTGGTCGGGATGAACAAGACTCCGAAGTTATTGGCTGTTTCTTAAATGATAGACAACTCAGGTATCGCGTAACAGGGAAGTAAGGTAGGTAGGGAAGCACTTTTCTGCTAATTGTAATTTTTAAACAGCAATCTCCTTGAGACTGAGCTACTTCAGATATAAGGTCCAAAAAGTAAAGTAGGTAGGGAACCGCTTGCGCTAATTGTAACTTTAACAGTGATCTCCTTAAAGCTGAGCTAGTTCAGAGTTTAAGGACGGGTCTTCATGTGCTATATGACATCTGGATATGACCGTCATGATCATCCATTACTGCTTAGAAGATGCATTCGAGAAAGAAAAGGTTTAACTTTGGTGACACTTGGTCCAAAGATGTAACATGGTAAGAATCAGTTGGAAAGAAACTTGAGGATACCACTTTGATAGAGGTGAAACCGGACTAAACATAACCAGTCCGCGTTTTATGGATTTCCAATATCAACCCTTCTGAAATATAGATACTGAAAAGGTAGCAGTGAATTACCCAAGATCTGAATATGTGTGTCCACGTACCTACACACATACATACATGGATGTGTGTATGTCATGTGTGTGTGCAAACACATGTATACACATACACATGTATTATGAGATTAATGAGCCGCGCATGATATATATATATAAGAGATCTTTTATTTATGATGACATGATGCATTCTCCTCCACAATGGGTGTATGGGGTAAAAAGTACATCACATGTGATCCCGTATGCTATACCATGTGAAGGAGAATAGGCCACAAATTGTATATGAGAAAGATCTCTCATATATCATATAATGCTCATTAATTTCTCATGCACACACATAGATACATTCAAATGCACTAAATATATCCAAACGATTCTGTAGAGCACACCCACTATCAAATGATGTAATATCTTGATTAAAATGAATCAAGCTGGTGGAAATTTTGTGTTTTCAATTATTAACGCAGAACTTATATGTGTGTAATATGTTAACACAAGATAAGTTTAAAATTAGAGATCTAACTCATATTTCACACCAGGTTTTAGTCTTTTCCTTTTATATCAAACTACCAAATGTCTAATATCCATGTTTGATCCAAATCCAAATTCGTTTTTACCAAATATAGATATTGAGTTCTATACTCAAACAAATCACAATGTTTTAAAAAGCATGTTTTGTAGCATGCTAAAGCGCACTTTGTAGCGAAACCCCATGGTATGTTTTGTAGCACTTTGTGAAAGCTAAAGTATTGAAAAGTCTATGCTTTTGTATACGAAGTGTATGCTTCGCAATGCAATGTGTGCTTTGCAAAAAAAGATTATTCTTTGTAATACATTCAATTATTTAAAAAGGAATAAATGGCAACGAATCACCTTGTTGCCCTATTGTCTAGTTTGTGAAGCCAAGAAAAGGAAAACAAAAGTGAAAGAGAAGGTGGCAAGTGAGGCTTTCGACTTACCTCTCAACAGTGAGAAAGTCTTTCGACAAATCTGTGATGCTGACAAAGGTTTTCGATTAATCTTGACAGCAATACGAACTAGGCAACATGTCTTTCTTCTCAATTTCTCTTTGTTTCTCATCCTTTGTTACTGTATTTCCATTTGAAATTGAAATTGAAGGTGATTGGATGTTTATCTGATGTTCTGAACTTAATCTCAAAAGAATTAGGGATGATTTGCAGAGGTCTTATCAGCTATTGTTTGCCTTGTTTTGTTGCAATTGAGGCTAGCATCTATTGTTAGGGTTTTTATTATCTTTTGATTAGTTAACTTGAAAGTGATGGTGTGGTTATGGAATTATAAAGATGTCATTACCATCTATGATAAGTACTGCTATCTTTCTTATTTTTTTATCTTGGAGTTCTTTCATATATGTTAAATGCTTCTTTTAATACTTAATATAGTACGTTAGATGTTTTATAGTTTGTACAAAAAAATTAGAATTTTTGAAGCAATTTTTATAACTTTTCAATTTTTTACATAGTTATCATATTTAAATCAGGAAATTTTATAGTTCTTTAAATTTAAAAAACCTAAAAACGGAAAAGCTATGCTTTTCCGTCTTGAATCTTACGATTCGATGCATGAATGGATCAAGCACTTCACTAAGCACTTTTCCTTTTTAGAACATTACAACATGCATAGTCAAATTCCTATTTGTCAAAGGAAGAAAATACAAATAGGGAAACCATATCCAGTCCTGATAAATGTTTTGGTAGGCAGATTCGTACAGGTTCTAGCATGCAGATTTTGGAACTTGGCTGAGATAGGGTTGGCCCTCAACCTGAATCAAACTGCCCAAAATCGGTTGGGAATCTAACATGTATTATTAGCTAATAAATTTTAATATAATTCATAACTTCTATGACAACTACATGAAGAACAGATTAAAACAAATAGAACAAACAATATTTTCCATTTAATTAATACAATCTATATTTGAACTTTATAAATGAAGTGGAATGATAACTCTTCACCAATAATTGCACGAATATATTATATTATAAATTGCATGAATATATTATATTATAAAATTCCATCAATATTATATGCATATACATTTATGTATTATAAACACCATTGATATTAAATTGATTGTATACAATACATTTGGGCTCATCAGGATAAGTATTCGAAGCCCAACCCTGCTCCGTTTAACAATCAGGCCGAAAACCTGGGCCCAAGCCCAACTCTAATCGGGCCGGATGTAGTCGGACCCAGGATGGTCTTGGCCCAATTCCTAGCCCTACGGGCTAGTGTTAGCTCTTTTATTTTCAGATATACATGATGCAGGTCCCACTATACATATCATGCTTTATATACATATCATGATTTATATCATCATCAGCATAGCTTAATTCCTTATCATTTTAAGCATATTGGGCAGACAGTTGAGTTCTGCATATCCAGAACATCATCCACACATGGATACTATGAAAGAGTTATCATAGTGAATGAACTTGAAGTAATTTTCACCATGCTAGATTTCTCATATGTTGGATAAGCTTCTCAATCAACGTAATGGGATGACATTTCTATCTAAGTTGATTGAGATTATACTATTGTAAACAAGCACACTCATGTGGATACAATTCAACTTCGCTGAACACTAGATAGTTCACTAATTATTTTTATGTTTATAGAAAAAATATTTTTGTCCCATATAAATTCTTAGAAAAACTTTAACTCCAGTAAAAGTTTATGATTTGTCTACTTTAAACTTCCGCTAAGTACTAGAGATCCATTAGAACGCAATAGGTCCATTCCTGAATATTACTTCCCCATCTTTATGCTCCAATACAATTCCGTTGAATCACTCTTGCTTGAAATGTGAGTCAAGATATAGTAGCAATACTTCCATTGTCAATTTCGTAAAGGTTAGTTTCTCTGTTGGACAGCTAGTCTTTTAAATTTTGTAACATATTGAATTAAAATGAAGCTTAATGGTTTAACAATGACTGTTCAGGATATAATGCACCATCTAATTTAAAAATTACAAATACGGTAAAATGCACTAATATACGCATTTGGGATGATTTCACGTAAATATCCTACCATTTTAAGTCTAACAAGTTACTACCCGAACATTACCAAATGTCACATTTTGTTACCCAATGATAAAATTCCGTCCAAATCTGTTCATTTATTAACAAATTACCCCTTGTCATTTAAAAAATTGCCTTCTTCTCCTATTAATCTTCTTTTTCTTCTTCTTCAATCTTTGAATTTTCTTCTTTTCGTTTTCTCTTATCTTTGTCTTTCTTCAATCTTCTCGATTTTGGGATTTGTTTTGGAATTTTTCGCAGGATTTTAAGAAGATGACGAAGTAGAAAGGGGGTAAAGATTTTGGATTTTGTTTGTAAGGTTCAAGAAGAAGAAGAAGAAAAGGAGGGGTAAATTTCTAGGTAAATTCACCAATTTTCTCGGGCAAAAAGGACGGCAGCCAAAGCTTCCTTTCTCAAATCTCGCTATTAACCCTAAATCTCCCTCTCTCAATCTCAATTATTCCCCATAATTGCACGGAAAGGAGAAGCGGTTGGGGGCAAATTCATCAAAATATTATCAGATACTAACGTCGTTCTTGAAAACTGATGAAAGGATATTAAGATGTACAAGGATAAATGTTAGTGTATTTACATGAAAGAACCACAGAAAATTGGTTTATTTTAGTGCATTTTGCCCTTGCAAATATCAAATTAAGCCACGATTGACCAAACCTTTGCAGCAACTGCAGTCTCTTTAGCCGTTGGCCGGTGAATTAGATCCAAAAGCTCCTCACCGGTCTTCGACTTCAGTGTCTCCCTAAACGTCTTCTTATTAACCAAAGCCTCAATCTCCTTCAAATCATCAATCTCATTCCTTGGCTTTGGTGGTGCCTGATTCGGGCCACCTATAGACCCTGCAGGGCCCATCAGCGGTGGCGGTGGCCGGTGAAGCGGCGGCCCCATCACTCTGGGAATCCCCATCATTCCGATCATTCTCGGACCTCCCCTAGGCCCCACCATAGGTGAAGCTGGCGGCGGAAACATCGGTGACATCCAAGGCTCAGCCGCTGGCCTTGGCGCCATCGCAGATGCATTATCATCGGGTGCGGCCATAGCTGATTCTGCTGTCGCCGGCAGTGGCGTTGGCGGTTGCTGAGAACTTTCTGGAAGCTCTCTGAGCAATTTATTTCGATCAATCTTACGGATCATAAGCACAGACTTCCCATACACTGTAAACTGCTCCAGCTGTACTCCACCGTTCTCTTCTGAGATTCTCCGAAGGGCCGTTTCAATGACGGTAATCGGCCCCTGATCGCCACCGAGCTCGGCCAGTGCCGCCTTCTCGGCCGGCGTAGCAGAAGACTGATCGCCTTCCAATCTCCTCAACAGCCCAGCAGAATCGATCTCATTGAAGGGGATGAGCTCCAGCAAGCAGACAGCCACCATTGTACGGACGACTGAGAGCCGATCCCCGCCGGCTACGGTTGACTCGGTAGCATGGCGGTCGGGCGAGGGTTTCGGTTCTGGCGACGGCTTGTGGCGGGTGCGGCGGAGGAACTGGTGTTCGGTGGGCCGGCGGCGGGACTCGGGGCTAGGGTTAGTGTCTGGGTTTTGGTTTGGGTTTGGAGCGAATGGGCGGAGATTGAAGGCGGATATGAGCTGCATGGAGAGATCGAGTGAGGAAACGAGGTCGGGGACTAGGGTTTGAAGAGACGAGATGAGGTCTTGTTGCGAGAGGCGGCGGGACTCGATTGACTCCTGCAGATGGATGCAGAGGTCTTTTAGGGCAGCGAGCTCGTCAGAGGTTGCGCCGCCGGCGTCGGCGTTCTGGGTCTCCATGAGGGATTTCCGGCCTCTGAAAGGATGAAAGAGATGGGGTCGGGGGGGTTTATCGAGTTTGGGAGTTGCGAGGCGCAAATACCGTTTTGGCCGCTATAGGATGAAAGAGATGGGAAGTATATCGATTTTGGCAGTTGCTAAGCGCACATACCTTTTTACTTAGCGCGTACAACCACCATCAACAAGTTTGCCTTTCAAAATTCCCACCGCTTCTACCCTTCGCTCGCGGTAGCTCGTTGTGCGTCCCGAATAAAACGGCATTTACGGCTGTAAAACCCCACAGCGTGCACAACCACTCCCAATTCTAACTAAAAACCCACATCGCACACAACCGGCGGCGGCGGCACCGACGGATGAGGAGGTTGGACTCTGTTCAAAGCCCTAGAACTTCTCCTGGTGCATCGTTTTGAAGACGAATTGATGCTCATAACCTCTGAAAATATTGATCAGAAACAAGATTATCTTCGAATGAAATTTCTTGATCAAATCGAAATCGGTGCAATGGACAAGGGATCGGGAGAGCAAACCTGAGAATTTGGGCTTGAAGTTTCGAAGAAACCGAAGAGAATGAAAGTTTAACCCCTCGGAGACGATGCAGTCCTGCAATGGTGCGATGAAATCATTGAGATCAGCTAGTCACAGAGCCGGAGAGAACTTCGACATCTCCACTCCCCAAATTTCTCCAATTGTTTTTTACAAAGGAATCGTCCCTTATGGTTATAAAAACCTTTTAAGTCGTGACCATTCGATTTGATTAAGTATCAAATTAACAGATCAAAACAAAACCCGCAATAGGCTGAAATAAACTCGACTATGTATCGACATGATCGTGTCACTAACTGGCTGAGATCTGTGTGATACTCTACCAACCTCACACGACCATGCCAACTATACTATAAATTTGGGTACGGTCATGTCACTGGCCTAGACTGCTCTGCCACGTTGCATGCCCGTGCTCATATCAGTGTTGCATGACACGATCGTGTCATTGCTAGATTGAAAATTTTGAATGGGGATGGCAAAAACGGCCTGATCCGCCTGGCCCGACCTGGCTCGACCCAGTTTTGACCCGGCCTGACCCGGCCTGCAGCCGGGTCGGGGCAAGCTTGGGCTTTGTATGCGCCCCGGCCCGCCCCGTAAAGTATAGAGGTTCTAAAAAACCTTACTATTTTGATGCGGACCATGCAGTCAGAGAATAGTCCATAACTCATACTCTATTCCACGGTTCTCATAATTGGGCCAATTCTCACTTCCAAATTACCAAATAAATCAAAATTCTCCCAATCCACAAATAAAATTTTTATTTGGGATTCATATGGATGGCACTAATGACCTGACCCGACCGGTCCGACCCGGCCCGACCCGGTTTTGGTAAGAAAGAACCCGCCCCGCACCGGCCCGTCGACCCGCCCTGCCCTGGCCTGTAGATGAGTCGGGACAAGCTTGGGTAGTTAAATACCCGCCCCGCCCCGCAATATTGCCATTCCTGATTTTGAAGCATAATTTCAACACAAATGGCATTGGATTTACTTGCTTTTTTGTGTGTTGATCATCCATGAGGTGTACAACAATCCTTTAAAAATTTCGAAAAAAGAGAGAAACTGTTTTCTGTTAACGTGATTGTCTATCTTACATTTAGGGGAGTTTCCCCGCAGGTTTGTCCTATGTGGCAATTTCCCATCATCCATGGGGAAAGCTCCCCCACTAACTAAAAAACCAAAAAAAAAGCCCCTTCCCACCGGTATCCTCCACTCACAGAAAAAGACGAAAAAAACAAATAAAAATCTCCAAGCCCGCGTGGGGATCCCCACCCTTTAAAAACAAGTTTTGCCCTTGCCCCCCCCCCCAACATCTCCGTTGTTTGCACTTGTTCCCATGGATTTTTACAGCTCGGTCCTTTTGGCCCTTAATTGCAAAAAAATTAACCATCCACCTTTCCACTTAATTGCATTTTTTACATTTGGTACCCCCTCCACTTTCCATTAAACTGCACACAAAAAAACACTGTTATTCCCCTTTTGCAATTTGGTCCTTTTTGCATGCGAATTTGCGTGTTTGGTCCCTTTTTACCCTCCGAAGCTGCCGACATGCACACCCACGATTTCCGCTCCTTCTGGGTTTCGCGCGTGCACCGTTGTCATGTTCGTGGGAGGGTTATTTTTGATATGTGCACCAAGTGCACGGGTAATTTCTAGTGTAACTTACTTGTGCACATCAACAAAACCATTTTTCCACACCCACACACACATAACTCAATAAAAATATGAGTGAAACCTAAGTGAATTTAACCCTCGAGTAAGCTGTTAAAAATTCAACGGTTTAAAACGATAAAACATCTTGAGCCAATCCAATTGAAGGACAACTAGGATGATTTTGATTTTTGAATTTGGAGCCATTGGGATGTGTAGATAAAATCTAATGATTTCGATCTAAAAACATTAAAATGATACTTTTCTCATGCTTGCACATAAAAGTTTTTGCATATGATCATATGCATACACACTTGCATGTGCGATGCACATAATAAATAACGCATGATTAATATGTTAAGAATGGGTTTGCTACCTGTTAAGGTCAAAAATGAACAAAACCGTATTTGTGCTGAAGATGGCTCCTTCGTCGGGGTAGAGCCATGCCAATGATTGAAATGGGACCCGTGAACGAGCGTCTCCGGGTCGAGGGGACTAGGATCGGACTCCACGGATGGATGTTGACCTAGCTTCGCGGTATCTCTGTAATCATGCAACATGAGAAGATCGTTAAGGGATCAGGGTTGGGGCCCGACCGATCCCCCCTCCGACACTCAAGTTAGCTTTTCATAGATAAAAAGTATTGAACTATATCAAAGAGAAGACATTATAGAAGGAGATGAAAGTGTATATTATCGTATCATGCTTAGCCTTTGTTTGGGGATCTATTGTTGAAAATCACGTCCCCCTTGTGCCTTCTCCTCATCCTCTATTTTTCTCTCCCCATTTCCCATTAAATCACATGGTGTTAATGGAGATAACAGCCACCGTAATTTTGGGCTATTAAAGTGTATTCATGGGATTAAGTACCCCATGAATATAGCCCTTAATTCCCCCATTAGTAGATAGAGATGAGAATGGGTCTAGGCCAGCCCGCTGCCCAATCGAGCTGGCCTGAAATGCCCGTTATAAACTCATACCCAAATGGGTATCAGGCTGCCCAAAGCCTGAAACTGTATTTTAAGAGACACCATCTGATCGCCCAAAGCCCGATCGGGCCGCCCAAACAAGGGGATCGGGCTTTCCGCTTTCGCCCAAAATCAACCAACTGGGCGTACTCAAATGATGGACGAAAACCCAGATCGACGAAAAACCATCGGGCTGCTCAACTTTTCATTGGCTGCTCGAAAAAAACCCTAACTCCATCGCTCGCCATCTCGCCCACCGAAATCGAAGAAAAACTTCTGAGAACCCTAGCGTATCTGATCTCCTTCTCTTATTCTTCATCGTCGTCGTTGTCGTCTTACTCGCCACATGTCGGCGCTTGCGAGGTCTGTTGCCATTTTCTTTGTTCAATTTCTTCTTTTTTTGATATAATGGGTTTTTTATTTTGGATTTTGATTTGCGGTGTGGTATTGGAAGCATTGAAGGTGGACATCCTTCAGAGGTTATGTTCTTCACTTGAACAACTCCTTCAAAAAATTGTATGTCACTGCTCTTCTCTGTGTTTTAAAATTCCCTTAATGGAAGATACAGAAGATTCTCAATTTGGGTTGTTAGGTCATTGAAAGTTTCAATTTTTTGAATTCAGATTCTTGTACCTAACAGAATTATGAACTTAGTGTGTCTGAAGCTCACATATTGTGACGCCCTCTGCTAAATTGATAACTATTGTTGAGTGATGAATTTGACCTTGTATTATGTTCTATTCATCCTTCACTCCAAGTTCACTCCAAGTTTATTTCCATAATTAGTAATTTTGAAGCTTTTCCATCTGATTTTGCAGTTGATTTTGAGCGTGGTTGGCCTTCTTGTTACTGCGAAATTACTGGAGCCACTGTGGACTGCTAGAGAGTTCTTGCAGTTTGTAGTGTTTGTAAACTGACTTTGTTTGGTGTTTACGCGAGTTCGGTTGCTCTTTTCTACATAACCAAGAAATATAGACATCTGTGAGTAATTCCAAACACATTTGATCAAATCATTAACCTCTATGTTGTATTTCGAAATATTGATATATGAGTATCAGTTCATAATGGTTGATGGCTCTTCTTCAGTAATTATATATGTGATTTTGTTCATTTTGATGGCAGGTTGAGATTGACATAAGCAAGCTTCTTGGCATCAGAAATGACATGGAGTTTGCAAGTGAGTTTATGAGAGAGGAGTATGTCTTGCTTCTGCCATGTAACATTACATCCTTGTTTAATTGACAAGCATGCTGTTTTATGACAGTTTATGCTCGATCGAAGTCAGGATGTTATCATGTATATGAGCGTGGGGTATGTTCATGTTTATTTCAAAGTAGAAAACAGAATGAATTGTTTTTAATTCCGAAAGCATGGTAGCAGTTCATACAGGTCTATTGAGTTGTTCTAAAAAATCTATTCTGTTTTCTATCCTGAATTGATTCGTTCTTATGACCTGTGAGTTTCCATGGTGACGTGTACACGCACTAAATTGTACATCTCTTATAGTTTGCAAAGGAGATCATGCTGGTTCAAGGATTGCAAATCTCTACAACCTGAGAATTAAACTGGTTTTGTTTCTGAGAGATGGAATGCATTGCTGTTGATATGAAGCCATAAAATCGAAAGCCATAAGATCGAAAGCCCTTCTTGCGTTGCTGCAGATACAATCGTGGGATCAAAAGCATATGCATCGTGGTTTCAGATAAATTGGAAATTTTGCTAGTTTCTTCTGTAGATTTGGCGGAGTAGTGAAAATCCAGTAGTATGATGCAGGGCAATTGAGGATCCTTTGGCAGCGCTATGCTCGTTGTTTGAGATCGAAAGTAGGAAACTATCAATCTCATGTAGTTCTGCTTCTTATTTAATGCAAATTTTATTACGCTATGTTTTGTAGTTATTTTCATGAGGGCCATCTCTGATTTATTTCTTCAGTTCTCTTCGCTTTAATGAAAAATATGTTGCGGCAAATGTGCCCCAAATATGTTCAGTTTTCTCTCATGTACTTAACATTTTAGTGGGATCAGAGAATAAGAAATTATGCAAAATTTCTATCCTTTTTAGTGGCATTTTTTTGTTAGTTGCAAACAATGAGAATGAAACTGTAGCATGTTGATGGAAAACGATGCTTCTTGTGTTGCTACAGGTTGCTGAAATTTTGTAAATTTTTTCTTAATCTCAGGATTGTCATTGGTGATATTGTTAATTTTTCGAGTCCGTCCAATGGGTAGCCCAATCCCAATGGGCCGGCCCAAAGTCCGTTTTATACCAATTTGGGCATTCTTAAAATTGCCCATTTGGGCTTGGGACCGGCCCGAAAACCCGTCCATTTGAATTGGGCATCTATTTGGCCCGGCCCGGCCTGGCCCGTTAGTAGCCAATTAAGTGAGCCATGATGATGAGGTTGACTCATTCAACCCATAATTAATGGGTCATGTCGTAGATTTGACTCGGTAAGGCTTTACCTCCCTTGGGCAGGTCTCGGGGCTATTGGGCTGAGGCGTACTATTATTTAGTGGATGTGATGACCCGTATCCATCAGTACGCGTATATTCATATTCTACGTATTTTCATGAATCAAAAGTATTTTATAATGGTTGGTCAGAAGTAGAATATCAAAATGGTTTCTAAATCATTTATAAAAAATATTTTGTAGTATCAATATAGTTATAGCCTATTTTAGTGAGTACGAGTGCCATCCTAAACCCCTAAATAATTTTTATAATTATTTAAACTTGATTATTAACAATAGAGGCGTAACAATTATTTTTCCATATAAACATTATCAAAATAATTTCAAACTTCTACCATGTTATTCTATGATCATTTAGTGCTCCCCATATTAATTTCATAATTTTCTGAAGTCAAATCAATAGTGAACCCGCAAACCCGTATCCTAAACATTTTGGCCCAAAACTCATATCTCCGTAGCTCAAACTATGAAATAGATCTCGTAGTCACGATCCTCATGACAATACGAACCCGTGGCTATGTTTTCGTAATTTTTCGGAGTCGTTTAACTTCATGGGCAAAATCGTAATTTCAATAATTGATTTCACTAATTACTGTTTTACGTTACTCTAATTACTATTCTAATTACCCACGTCTGTCGGCAGATGACACCAACACCCAACATGGCAGCCCATGTGTTAGCTTTAACCCTAAAGTTCCACACTTAGTCAAAAGCTACCCAACATCATTAACTCCCAATTGACTAAATATTAATTACATTATTAAACTAATTACATTTAAATCCTATAAATAACTCTTCCCCCTTAATCTTTATCTCTCCCTCACCCAGGCAAATGAACCCTCAGCCCAAACCCAATACTTTCTCTTCCCCGTTCAAAACAAACCCCATCCCCCTTCTAATATAAACCCCACACTAATCTTCTCACTCACTAAAACACTCACCCACGCCTGCCGAGCTTCGCCCAAGACACGCTCCACGACGAGCACCCACACGAAGCCTTTGCAGCCTCATCCGACGAGGAACCCAACCCTTCACCGTGACCCGCCACCTCGGTGCTCCGACTGCCGCTCAACCATCCTCCCCGGAGCGCCGCTCCTCCTCTCTCCCATTCGACGACACCGCCTCCGCCCGCGAGGCTTCCACCGCCGCAGGCCGTGCTCCCATGTTCCAGAGCTCCATCCCATGTCTTCGACGCCCGCATGGCCACCATCGAGCACCCCCGCCACCGGAGCGCCTCTCTCGCCGCCCTACCCTCCACCGAGTCGCCGCCACCCCCGCTGCTCTTCGACAAGCGACCCCAGCTGTAATGCCCTGCGTAGCTACTGCACAAGTACTGAGGGGGGTGAATAGTACTATAAAATAATCAAGAGTGTTATTCCTAATTATTGTGCAAACACAAACAACAATGCGGAATAACTACAAACAACAAAAACTAAACAACACAAACAAAGCGATATAACGGGTTCGGATCCACCCAAGTCTTCCGACTTGTTCCCGGTGATCCTACATCCCAACCACCCGGATTCCCTCCGGATACTTGAGTTAGAAACCACTAACCCAAGTTTTGCATTATGAAATTCTTGTAGAAAAACCTCTACAAGACCAAATCATACACAAAAGACATGTGACTCCCACAACCCGGGATCACACCCTTCTCTCACAAACCGAGAGAACAACTTGCAAAAGCAAAGTAAATGAAACAATGAAATACTTACCAACAAAATCATATGCCTTGAGTAAACTTACCAATATTAGGGCAAGAAGGATTTTGAGGAAGAAGAAGGCACCAAACCCTAGCTCCACCAAGATAACCAGCAATAGGTGGCTAGGGAGAGATTGGTGACTTTGAATCAAGCTCTTAGCTTGAGAGGCTCACAATGGAGAGAATCTCTCTTGAAGAATTAGGGCTCAAGAAGTTGAGGGAGAGATTCTTGTGAGAAGAGAGAGCTTTGGAATAGAGTTCAATGGCTCCTCTTTGATTTCTCTAAACCTCTAGAATATCAGCCTTGAGTACTAGGAAAGAACCTCTCCAAGCATATATAGGTTAGAGGAAAGAGAGAGCAAAATTCGTAGCAATTAATGCTCCAACGGCTCCATTCTGAAGCAGCTTAATCGGTCTAAGAAGGATCACTGACCGATTAGTTTCTCAACTAGTCGGTCGGTGATTCTTCTTGGACCGACTAAGAAGATGACAGCCAATAATATAGAATTCAGGTCGATAGAACTAGTCGGTCTAAGAAGACTTGCCAACCGATTAGTTTGACAACTAGTCGGTCGGTGAGTGTTCTTTGACCGACTAAGAGTTGAAATCAATAGGCTGTCAACAAGGAGAACTAGTCGGTCTAAGAACAAATCTCAACCGATTAGTTTCTCAACTAGTCGGTCGATGATTGTTATTTGACCGACTAACGATAAACAGTAGCTCAGGCTGTGAAATGAAAGACATAACTAGTCGGTCTAAGAAGGATTCCAAACCGACTAGTTTGACATCTAGTCGGTCGGTGAACCTTCTTGGACCGACTAACTGTAAACAGTGAATGAGCTGAAATGAGGTAGGATATCTAATCGGTTCACGAAGGATTGCCGACCGACTAGATTGCCATCTAGTCGGTTGGTTCTTCTTCTTGAACCAACTAAGATGCACTAGAAGCCGCGAAAAGAAGCGTAAGGCTTCGAGAAAGTTTCTATGGGCTTCTATGATAATCCTAGCTCTAATAATGTAAGACCTACTCAAGGCTTAACATTCTATATGATGAAGATAGAAGACAATAATTTAAACATGACGAACCGTCTTCAAAGCTTCAATCCGAATCTCTTGACTTCAATAATGGTCCTTGAGCTTCAACGAAGCTTCAGGCACACGATCACGCGCTTTGAGAAGTCTTGAGAAGTCGCTTTTGATGTACGTAGACTTTTGGCGACGATCTCCATAACTGCGCTCACAAGGAGTTAGTTCACGATATTTATGTTTGTTCATCATCAAAACCAAATCCGGGGAATCAATACTCAACACCAGCGGCCTCCCAGCCCGTGCCTCCTCTCCGGTGAACCCCCTCCACGTTCAACCCCGACCAACACTGCCCCCGTCCCAGCACTACACGACACCGCACGCCGTCGCCACCGCTTCCCCACACTCGACCGTCGCCGACTGCCTTCGCCCACGTCGCCGGTAACAATGAAGGACCCCTCACTATTGTTTCCCACGTGAAACACGAAGAGGTATACGTATAGGGTTTTATACGTATTTGTATACGCAGATATGTATATGTATATACATTATTTTAAAGGCTAATCGTATTAAATTGTTTATAATTCGTATAGGCCTTAGAAAAATACGAGACCAGTCCCAGAAAATCAGAAACGATGAAACAGACTCATTGGTACTAGTTTCTTTCTTAAAAGGCAAGTATATTTCTCACAGTGAATTTTCAAAGGCAAAACTTAAATAAGCTAAAATCACTTTAAAATTCGTAGCTTGTGATTTTCACATACACTGACGTATGAGAAACATATATGTTGTAGTACTAGTAAATACAATCATTTGGACCACTTGTTAAATTGAGTCGTGAAGTCGTGAACCTTTGTGAAACTATTGTACGAACTATTGAAACACCAAGATTGAATCGACTGAATTGAAGATGGAACTTGAACAATAATGAATGGAAGATGGAACTTTAATATAATGAATGGAAGATGGAATTTCAACAATAAATAGATAGTACACGTCCTCTTGATCCGACACTTGACTTGACCGTGGGATTGTGGTTGTCAATGATCACAATTGTTACAGAGTGGCTGGATGCGCCCATACTAAATTACATCCAACACACTACGAGGGTTAAATCCTTGACTGTTGCCATATCGGGACGGTGGGTACCGCCTCGGAGTTGCTCCCGTCGCAGGGTGCATGTTGGTTATCTGTAGTACTCTTGGACATGGACTTATCACTAGGATAAGCTGGTTATTGATTATTGTCCTAACCTCTTTTTCTACGGGTTGCTACAGTTTGGTTATTAAATTCTAAATTGTCGCCGGTTGCAGATGGATTGCAAATTGGTATTGAATAATGAAATTGCTGCTGGTTGCGATTGCTGGAAATACTTAAACTGCCATAACTCTTTCCTATTTAACTTATCACTTATCACTTGTCCTTTCAGTTTTGTTTAATTTAAAATGTCTAACGTTATGGTTTTGAGATTATCTTGCCGAGTAAACCTCGCTGACAGACATTTCACTTTGTTGTTTTACGAAATGTCCGTCAGGTACCAGTAGTGAGTTCGCTGAAGACTTTGCTGCAGGAACCGAGCCAGTGCTCAAAGGCTACGTGGAGTACCTACCCGCGGAAGACTAGACGCTTACCTTCGCAACTGTACTATTATATAATTGAATAATGTATTTTGTTTACTTTGTTTGTACTGGCCATACTAGGCCCAAGATGTATCAAAATTATTGTACGCTGGATATGTAATAATGTTGTCTGAGCTGCTTCTT
Source organism: Scilla litardierei (assembly GCA_030789695.1). NCBI lineage: Eukaryota > Viridiplantae > Streptophyta > Magnoliopsida > Asparagales > Asparagaceae > Scilla > Scilla litardierei. Next base: position 18,840,492 of record CM061132.1, on the reverse strand, counting down.
AAATTTGCATGCAAGAATCTGCAATTTCTACACAGACGCTTAATGTGTTTAAGCCAATGAGGAAGAAAAGAAAAAGAAAAGATTTCAAAAAGAAAAGAAAAAAGAAAAGAAAAAAGTACACCTCCTTGTTTTAAGCATACCGCGGACCCACTCGCGTCCTCGCTCCCGGTAGAATGGGAAGCGAGGCGTGATAATGGACCTCACTCTTCAAGTAGAATCTATCTACTCATTTCGTGGGCCGGACACATGACGAAATTGGTATCAACAATGGCCCATATCGCCCGAGTTTAACCTCCACAAAGGTTAAGGTCGGGTGATGTGATAACAATGATGAAGAAATAACTTTGGTCGAGTAGTCGGGTTGGCTCACAAGGAAAATGACATCTCTACCTTTAGCTGGTACGTGAGAGACACGGTCCCTTGGCTTAAAATTGATGCTGAGCTACGTTAGTGGATCGATTCGTGATGGCTTCGAAGTATGAATCATACTCGTGTAGTCGAATCCGATCGCTTAGCTTGCTTGGCATGTGAAGAATCGGTCTTCAATCAGCTAGAGGGTGGCATTTTCGACTTACGGTCCAAGGTCGTTCGGTTACGAGGGGATGATCCCTTCGACTTACGACCGACGACAGATGATGTCGTTCGGTGACGAGGGGCGTGGACCCTTCAGCTTATGGCCGACAAAGAGCATGGTCATTCCATGGCGAGGGGTTGGTCCCTCGGTTTATGGCCGACGACAAAGTGGGTCATTTAGTTGCAAGGGTGTGTTCCCTACGACTTACGACTGACGATGAATGTCATTTAGTGGCGAGGGGATGGTCCCTTAGTTATCCAAGGAGACTCATTCGGTTGTGATGGGTATGGCCCCTTCGTCTTATGGCGACGATAAACCCCTTGTCCAGACACAGCAGGGGGGCGGAGCCCCTTCGACTAGCTGCGCCTGCCCCCGGCTGTCGTTTGGCCGCCCAGATCCGCACGTGCCTATCCTGGCTGCTACCAGATCCGCCCACCGCTGTCAGAGTTCTGCCCTACTGCGCGCTTCACCACCCTGCCCACACGTGTCGCCCAGATCTGCCCATCTGCCTTGCTGAGCTCCGACCACCTGTCGAGCCACCCTCCGACTATCGGGCCGCCTCGCCCTGCCGTAGCCCCACGCGTGCATCTATTGCCCCACCATGCCGCATCACCCTACCGCCATCCAGCCCCGACTGAGAACCTCCACCTGGTCGCCAAGCTTCCTTTTCCAAGCGCATCAATGCCCAAGCTCTCCTGAACTCTTCGAATTCCCTTCATTCCCTTCCAATCTTATCTTACTTTGTTTTTTAAAGTCCATCATTTAGGAATCTTTAAAAAGTGACAAATGAGAGAGGGGGGCTCTGACAGCTCCACATACGGTTGCTCCCCAGGTTTTTATTCTATTCCAACAGACAATAGAAACTATATGTGGTGGGTACCATTTCAACAAGCTAATCTTAATTAAAGAGGTTAAGAAGTAAACGTGGGCCCATTTCCTCTCTAGTAATCATCCCATTTGCTACAAATGTCATTAACACTTGGCAGACTTTCCCCTATCGTTTGGCTCCACCATCGCAGCTGACCGTCGCTGTCTGATCCCCTGCAAGAGTAACAACGACAACGAGGAGCCAAGCTGTAAGTTAAAACGTTATAATAGTTATATTAGTAAATAGTATGTTATAAAATATAAACTGTATACTATTTTAATGACATGTTATAAGTTGGATTTTATATTATTTCATTCGGTTAATAACTCTTTATCTTAATATTATAAATCTAAACGACACAGATAAAACGCGTCTTTCACTACAATCTCTTGGACACCCAATGCCCGCCTCCTCATCGGATCCACGCATCGTATTGTAGGTTTCCCTTAATCTTTTCTCAACGGTATCTTCTTGTGTATAACAAGGGAACGAGTGCCCTTTTTATTAACATTAATTAACATGCCTGTAAACATTAGTGTGTGTGTGTGTGTTCATCAGCCTCCTTAGTGATATAAATAGTATAAATAAATAAAGGGGGAGGGTTTTAATGATTTGGCTCATGACAAAGTTGCCAATCATAGTACAAGTGCCACCAACGTCATTACCCAATTGCATCATTAAGTTGACATAATCAACAATATACAATACCCACGTGTATAGATTGAGATATAAATTGCTATGCCAATATTAATGAAACTAGTTGTGCATGCAGGGTCGAGACTTGGGGACAGCGGGTATGCTAAAACTAAAGATATTATTTTAATTAACATGTTGATTTATCTTTTAGTTTGTGTGATGAACTTTTGAGATGTGCTATATACACCGCAAACCAGGTTGTCACGCCGCTTCCCTAAAATGGAGGCGAGACGTGAAAAGGTCCGCACAGGAGTGGAGCTGTGAAGCCCCAAACCCGATAAGCGTCAATAAAACATAAACAGATCCCTGTAACCACAAACGGAACAACAATAATAACACAAGGAGAGACAGAAATAAAATCTCAAATCTCAGAATTTTTCCAACATTAAAATTAAGTTCAACATCCAGAAAAGCCACCAGGCTAAAAGTAAGAGTCTAAAGGCCTAACACACGGCCAACACAACAAACACCAACAAAGCATGGGTGCTACGCACCGATAACTAAAAGCAGTCTAAGGCAAATGGGAAAGCTCCACGAGGACACTAAGACTGATCTCCAGTGTCCACGAAGTCCTCGATCAACGCGGGCTCTGACTCAGCGTCAGCAAACGCCACGTCCTCAGCGACAAACTCGGGCTCGGGATCTAACATGTGTCACCCAAAAGAGAAAAGGGGCACATGTCAGCAAGTCGAAAGACTTGTGCAAGGAAACCGAAAGAAAAGTAAACTAACAACCTAGCAGTTAAAGTATGGTGCATGTCATGGCAAGTATCGTATGGAAGTAACAAGTGAAGTACAAGTAGCAAGTAACAAGTGGCAGGTGTGACATGTATTGCCAGGTAACAAGTACAAGGGATCACCCACACACATGTGAGCCCCCTATTGCCCGCAGGCTGTATTCAAGTACAAGGGATCACTCACACACAGGCGAGTGCCCTATTGCCCGCAGGCTGTATTGAGCTCGCTTTCTGGACCACGAGTCAGATTTGTAATTGGCCTAGGGTTGTGCCCGCAAAACGGGTGCCTAGCCGGAACAAGTAGCACTAGTGTGTAGCGATGCTACGCAATCACGATGAGTGTTCAAGCATGCAATGACATGAGCAGATATTTGCGTACCGTTAATTGAAATTAAACGTGACAGGCGAAATGCAATGACATGAACAGATATTCGTGTACCGTTAATTTAGATTAAACATGGCAGTTAAAGATGCATGGATGACATGAACAGTTAATACGCGTACCGTTAAGTGAAATTAAACGTGACATACAAGCATGATGAGGGTGACGGACCAAGCTTCGTTGTCAAGCTAGGTCAATGGCGTCCAGACGGCTATCCTTTCACCGTCTGTCTCTTTTACGCTAAAGCAAGGCAATGGCCTAAGACATGGCCCAAATCAAGAGATGCAAGTTTCACTTGCCTAGCACCAAGGATGACGATCAACGAGGCCGTCACACAAATGCTAACTACGGTGATGAGATCGCGTACCGGAGCGGAAGAATGATGCCAAGCAAGCACGGCAACGGAAGAAACGATCCGGGGAACCTAGGGTTCAGATCTGGAATGGATGTCGAAAATCTGGAGAAATGGGGTTTTGGGGATTTTTGGGGGTTTTCCTGCGCTCAAGAGGTGGTGGCCGGCCAAAATGGAGAGGGGGAAAGGCTCTTGATGAAGGAGGAGGGCTAGGGTTAGTGTAACGACTGGGTTTCATGTATCTGGATTTAATATAATATAATATATGTTTTGGTGGATTTTCCCCTCATTTGTGGTTTTCGTCTCCTTAGCTTTCATTTTCGATCGATTCGTCGTATTTTCTCGATTCTTCCTTAGGATCGTCGATTTCGAAGTACGTCGTTTGTGACGGGCTTCATAACGGTCATATCTAACTATTAGATCAAGCCTAGGAGTCTTAGGATTCGATCACGGGGCCTCGCGCTCCGTATCGGAACTTTTGGTGCTCATTAGCCGGTGTAAGAAGGGCCACCGACCGACTAGATGACGATCCAGTCGGTCGGCAATCCTTCTTGGACCGACTAGTTGGCTTTCTAAAATTATTCAGGAGTTACTGTTTATCGTTAGTCGGTCTAAGAACGTTGGTTGACCGACTAGGTTGCAAACTAGTCGGTCAGCAATGCTTCTTGAACCGACTAACACATCATCTTAATTTTAGTTGAGTTACTGTTTACTCTTAGTCGGTCTAGGAACGTTCATCGACCGACTAGTTTCTAAACTAGTCGGTCAATACTTGTTCATGGACCGACTAACTCTAGAATCCTATTTTCGTTCAGGAGTTACTGTTTACACTTAGTCGGTCTGCGTTGGTCGACCGACCGACTAGTTGCCAAACTAGTCGGTCAGTGGTTGTTCTTTGACCGACTAGTCTGTGTTAAAACCCTAATTTCTGGGCAGCCGCCAGCTCAACCTATAAATACCCAACCCAAACGTTTTCATCTTCTCCAACACGACCCTAAGCCCTAGTTTCTCCTCCATTGAGCCCCCATCCCCCTCCAAGCTTCAATCCTTCTTTCCAAGCCCTAAATCCATCATCCAATCCATCCATTCACCCTATCTACCTCTCAACTTCCCCAAATCTCCATTGAAATCCATCAAAACCCCCAAAATCCCCTAAACCCTAGTTTCTCCAAACTTCCCCAATCATTTCCAGATCTGGTCCTAGGGTTCCCCGGAGTATTCCTTCCGCCTCCTCTCGGTAAGAAATCGATCTACCGTTGTTTTCTTATCCTATTGTAATTTTTATGAAACCCTAATAAAATACTTATGTTTTGATGATTGTTCCCCATAACAGCGATTCCCCGTAGGCTAGCATCCGCGGAAACGAACTTTCATAACTGTTCTCCCCGGTGATAGGCAAGTGAAACTTGTATCTCTTGATTTGGGCCATGTCTTAGGCCATTACCTTGTTTTAGCGTAAAAGAGACTAAACGGTGAAAGGATAGCCGTTTAGACGCCATTGACCTAGCTTGACAACGAAGCTTGGTCCGTCACCCTCATCATGCTTGTATGTCACGTTTAAATTCAATTAACGGTACGCAATCATTTGTTCATGTCGTTGCATGGTGATTGATTATTGTGATTGTGTAGCACACGCTACAATATTATACTTCCTGGCTCGTGTTCCAGAAGCGAGCCCTGTAGTTGGAAATCCCAACGCTCGGTTACCGGCTAGGCACCTGCGTTGCGGGTACAACCCTATGCCAATTACACTTCCTGGCTCGTGATCCAGAAGCGAGCTCAGTGAGTTGGAAATCCCAACGCTCGACACATATGGGTGGGGTAAGAGATAAGCGGCCTGAGCCCGAGTTGGCCTGATCCGCCACTCCGGCCAGCAGGTGGACTCTCTAGTGCACAAGTGATTAATAGTGATAGAGATAAGCGGCCTGAGCCACGAGCTGGCCAGCAGGTGGACTCTCTATGCACTAAGTGCTTAAGTGATTAATAGTGATAGAGATAAGCGGCCTGAGCCACGAGCGGGCCAGCAGGTGGACTCTCTATGCACTAAGTGATAAGTGATAAGTGATAAGAGATAAGTGATTTGGTAGTTTTTGCTACATCGTGCGTGTTTGCCTCTCTTTTAACTATTGCATCATACTTAACTGCCATGCCAATGTTTAACATTTAAATGCTAGGTTGTTAGTCACTTTCAGTTTCCTTGCCCAAGTCTTTTTAGACTTGCTGACATGTGCCCCTTTCTCTTTTGGGTGACGCATGTTAGACCTTGAGCCTGAGTTGCCAGTTGAGGGTGAGGTGTTTGCGGACGCCGAGCTTGCACCCGTGTTGGACGAGGAGTACGTAGACACTGGGGACCAGTCCTAGTGTCTCCGTGTGTTTTACTTTTGTTAGACAGTTGTTTTGTTATCGGTGCGTGGCACCTATACTTTTTATGTTGTTGCTTTTGTTTGGCCTTGTTCTGGGCCCTTAGACTCTTTCCTTTAGCCTGGTGGCTTTTCTGTGATGCTGAATATTTTGTGGACAAACTTTGGGATTGGTATTTCTTATCCGTTTATTATTATTATTGTTGTTGTTTCGATTGCAATTACAGGGACCTGCTTATACTAAATTGACGCTTATCGGGTTTGGGGCTTCATAGCTCCACTCTAGTGCGGACCTTTTCACGTCTCGCCTCCATTTTAGGGAAGCGGGTCGTGACAGGTTTTAGTGGTGGCCCATGCAGGTCTATCTGTAACTGTAAATATCGGGATAACGATAATAATGCAAGATTGTCCAACAAATAATTTCGACATCTGAGCCCTAAGCTATGAGTCTAATTGTTTCGTTTTCTGCGTCATTAGATGGCAGGAAGGCGAATCACCCGTGGTGGTGGTAGTGGTGCGCCCCCTCATGACGAGGAGCCTGAGCGGGAGCCCACTAGTGGGGAGATGATGAGGATGATGTTGCAGATGATGCAGGTTCAGCAGGGTGTGCTCCTGCAGGTGCAGAATGCTCCAGTGACTCGAGCTGCTCGGGTGGTGGAGACCCCTCGCCCTGAGCCCGGGGCGAAGCAGTTCAGAGAGCTGGGTCCTGCGTATTTTGATGGAACCGAAGGTCCCTTAGCTGCTGATGAGTGGATGAGGAATATTGAGGACAACCTGAAGATGTCCAAGGTCAACGAAGTTAGTTGGGTTGACTTGGTGAAGCGCCAGCTGAAGGATAACGCCAGGAATTGGTGGGATGCTGAGGAAAAGATGTTGGTTGAGCCGATCGTCTGGGCTACCTTCAAGGCCAGATTTGATGGTGAGTTCTTCCCAAAGGCTGCCAGGGAAGAGATGCTGCAGCGTTTTATCGATCTGAAGCAGGGGAACTCGTCGGTGGACATGTACCACCAGGAGTTCATGAGGCTGAGTCGGTTTGCACCAAAGATGGTGCAGGACGCTGAGGAGCGAGCTCAGAGGTTTCTGCAGGGGCTTGCTTCAGAGCTCCAGAGCTTTGTGACCTCTTCTGACCGGGAATCTTATCAGAAGGTGTTGGTCGCTGCCAAGAGGCAGGAGCTGCTTGTGAACCAGAGGAAGGGGTCTATTGTTGGTGTTGGGAAGAGGCCTGTGGAGCAGGCGAGAGCTGTGGTTCGACCTGGATTCAGGCCGAACCAGTCTGTTCAGTTCAAGAGGCCAGGAGGGCCTGTTCGGAGGACTTGCCATTTTTGTGGCAAGGAGGGCCATATCAAGGAATCATGTAGGAGGTTCTTGGGGCAATGTATTGCCTGTGGAGATCCCGCCCATGCTCTCAGGGAGTGCCCGAGGTTGAGGCAGCCTTGGGGGACACCTATTGCTGCCCCGCCATTGCAGCAGAGAGCCCCGGTGCCCGCTGGTCGTGGGGTGCCCCTCGTCCCGCAGAGGCAGGCTTTTGAGCGGGCTGCTCCGCCGAGGAGGCAGGCATTTCTGATGACTGAGGAGGAGGTTTTGGCCATGGATGAGGTCATTGCAGGTAACTTTCGATCTAGATTGTTCCTTCCTTAATTAATTGATTGTTAAATTATGTGAATGCTTGTGTATGGTGTTGCTAGAATAAGATTTGATCGATTAGACTGTTTGTTAGGTGTGGTTTTGGTTTGCACGTTCCCTGCCCGAGTCCTCTTTGACTCAGGTGCGTCAATGTGCATTTTGGCCCAGAGCTTCGTGGAGAAGCATTCCTTGTCGACGTCCCCTCTCTCCAAGAGTTGGAACATCGTCACAGGGAATGGAGTAGTCACGGTGCATCGTGGGTGCAGTCCTTGCTCTGTGGTGGTTTGTGGACATGAGCTTTATGCTGATTTTATTGTCCACAATATCACCAACTACGATGCGGTCTTTGGGATGGATTGGCTTGCGAGCTTCTATGCTACGATCGACTGCAGGAGGAAGAAGGCGGTGTTCGAGATTCCCGGACATCCAGTATTTGAGTTCAGTCGTGGTAGCAGTTCGCTTGGTCCTGTCAGATTTCGGGCCAGGCCGGTGGAGGCTGTAGCTATGCAGATGGAGCTGGATTGGCCAGCTGTGGTGCGAGATTTTGGCGACGTCTTCCCCGAGGAGATGTCTGGATTGCCGCCTGATCGAGCTCTGGAATTTTCTATTGACCTCGTTCCAGGTGCGCAGCCGATTTCGAAGGCGCCGTATCGTATGGCACCTGCTGAATTGGAAGAGTTGCGGAAGCAGTTGGATGAGCTGTTGCTGAAGGGTTATATTAATCCTAGTGTGTCTCCGTGGGGAGCACCGGTGTTGCTGGTTAAGAAGAAGGATGGTTCGCGTCACATGTGCGTGGACTATCGGGGATTGAATGCGGTAACCATTAAGAATAAATACTCGTTGCCTCGCATTGATGATATTTTTGATCAGCTCGGAGGTTCGAGGGTGTTTTCTAAACTGGATTTGAGGAGTGGTTACCATCAGTTGAAGGTGAAGAGGGATTATGTTCCGAAGACAGCGTTCAGGACGAAGTATGGACACTATGAGTTCGTGGTTATGCCTTTCGGCGTAACTAACGCGCCCGCAGTTTTCATGAATCTGATGAACCTGATTTTCTACGAATTTTTGGATAAGTTTGTCGTTATCTTTATCGACGACATTCTGATCTATTCGAAGTCGGAGGAAGAGCATGCATCGCACTTGAGGACGGTGTTGGAAATTTTGAGGAAGCATCGTTTGTATGCTAAGTTTTCAAAGTGCGAGTTTTGGCTGGATCGAGTTGCTTTTCTTGGGCATGTGGTGACTGGAGATGGTATTTCTGTGGATCCCGAGAAGATTAGGGCCATCAGAGGGTGGCCTGTTCCGTCGTCTGCATCTGAGATTCGGAGTTTCCTTGGGCTTGCTGGTTACTATCGGCGATTCATTAAGGACTTTTCCCGTATTGCTGAGCCGATGACCAGGTTGACGCGGAAGGATGTTGCTTATGTTTGGTCGGGTGATTGCGAGAGTGCTTTTGGTATTCTGAAGGAGAGGTTGACGAGTGCCCCTATTCTTGTCGTGCCTGATCGCAGCGGTGGATTTGAGATCTTTTGCGATGCTTCTGGCAAGGGTCTTGGTTGTGTGTTGCATCAGCACGGGCATGTTGTGGCGTATGCGTCTCGTCAGCTTAAGGTTCATGAGAAGAATTATCCGACGCATGATTTGGAGTTGGCTGCCGTTGTGTTTGCTCTTAAGATTTGGAGGCACTTCTTGTTGAGTGAGAAAGTGAAAATTTTCACCGATCACAAAAGCTTGAAGTATATTTTCACTCAGAAGGAGCTCAACATGCGACAGCGTCGATGGTTGGAGCTTATGGCGGATTATGAGATTGATTTACAGTATCACCCTGGCAAGGTGAATGTGGTTCCAGATGCTTTGAGTAGGCTTCCAGCGGTGATGATTTTGACCTCGCAGTGGAGATTGCAGCAGGATTTTTGCGAGTCTGGTGTGGAGATTGTTCTTTATGGAGAGGCTTCTTCGTTGATGTACATGCAGGTACAGTCGACGATCGTGGATCGGATTAAGGCTGGCCAGGCTGAGGATCCGAAGCTGGTAAGGATTCGGGAGCAGGTGGAAGCCGGTCTGCGGACTGACTTTTTTGATTCATGAGGATGGCTCGCTGAGGTTTGGAGCCAGGTTGTGCGTGCCAGTTGGGGATATCAGAGAGGAGCTGATGGTGGAGGCACACAGTTCGCCGTATTCTGTGCATCCTGGTGGCACCAAGATGTTCCAGGATCTTCGTCTGAATTATTGGTGGCATGGTATGAAGAGGAGCGTGGCTCGGAGTGTAGCCAAGTGCTTGGTTTGCCAGCAAGTGAAGGCGGAGCATCAGCGTTCAGCCAGGTTGCTACAACCGCTTCCGATTCCGGAATGGAAGTGGCAGCACATCACTATGGATTTCGTGACTGGACTACCTCGGAGTCCGAAGCAGAATGACGCGATTTGGGTGATCGTAGATCGATTGACCAAATCTGCGCACTTTATTCCGTTCCGAGTGGGACAGTCCACTGAGGCGCTGGCGAGGATGTATATGGAGGAGGTCGTGTGACTTCATGGAGTCCCCGTGAGTATCGTGTCTGACAGAGACACGAGGTTCACATCTCAGTTTTGGCAGAGTTTGCAGAAGAGCTTGGGTACGCGTCTGAGTTTCAGCACGGCGTACCATCCGCAGACGGATGGCCAGTCCGAGAGGACGGTTCAGATTTTGGAAGACATGCTGAGGGCGTGCATGTTGGATTTTAAGGGTTCGTGGGAGGACCATCTGCATTTGGTGGAGTTTTCCTACAACAACAGCTTCCAGGCGAGTATTGGCATGGCGCCTTTCGCCGCTCTTTATGGGAGGAAATGTCGATCGCCATTGAGTTGGGATGACGTTGGTGATCGGGAGTTGTTGGGACCTGAGATGATCGTGGAGGCCGTGGATATCGTCAGGAATATTCGGGAGAGGCTGAGGATTGCTCAGGACCGTTTTAAGCATTGGGCGGATGCTAAACGTCGTCCTTTGGAATTTCAGCCGGGCGACCATGTGTTCTTGAAGATTTCCCCGAATCGTGGTGTGATTCGTTTTGGGAAGCGTGGGAAGTTGAGCCCGCGATACATTGGACCATTTGACGTTTTGGAGAGGGTTGGTGAGGTAGCTTATCGCTTGGCCTTGCCGCCATCTCTGGAAGGAGTTCACAATGTTTTCCATGTGTCGCAGCTTCGTCGATACATTAGCGATCCATCTCATGCCGTGGATTTCTCGGAGATCGCCGTTCGCTCAGATTTGACGTATGACCAGTATCCGGTGCAGATTCTGGACAGACGTCAGAAGTCACTTCGAAACAAGGTCGTCGATCTTGTTAGAGTGATGTGGCGGCACGGTTCGCCGGGAGAGTCCACTTGGGAGAGAGAAGATGAGATGCGAGAGCGCTACCCACTTTTGTTTCCGGACTCGTGAGTATTCGGAAATTCCGAGGACGGAATTTTTCTTAAGTTGGGGAGGATGTAACGACTGGGTTTCATGTATCTGGATTTAATATAATATAATATATGTTTTGGTGGATTTTCCCCTCATTTGTGGTTTTCGTCTCCGTAGCTTTCATTTTCGATCGATTCGTCGTATTTTCTCGATTCTTCCTTAGGATCGTCGATTTCGAAGTACGTCGTTTGTGACGGGCTTCATAACGGTCATATCTAACTATTAGATCAAGCCTAGGAGTCTTAGGATTCGATCACGGGGCCTCGCGCTCCGTATCGGAACTTTTGGTGCTCATTAGCCGGTGTAAGAAGGGCCACCGACCGACTAGATGACGATCCAGTCGGTCGGCAATCCTTCTTGGACCGACTAGTTGGCTTTCTAAAATTATTCAGGACTTACTGTTTATCGTTAGTCGGTCTAAGAACGTTGGTTGACCGACTAGGTTGCAAACTAGTCGGTCAGCAATGCTTCTTGAACCGACTAACACATCATCTTAATTTTAGTTGAGTTACTGTTTACTCTTAGTCGGTCTAGGAACGTTCATCGACCGACTAGTTTCTAAACTAGTCGGTCAGTACTTGTTCATGGACCGACTAACTCTAGAATCCTATTTTCGTTCAGGAGTTACTGTTTACACTTAGTCGGTCTGCGTTGGTCGACCGACCGACTAGTTGCCAAACTAGTCGGTCAGTGGTTGTTCTTTGACCGACTAGTCTGTGTTAAAACCCTAATTTCTGGGCAGCCGCCAGCTCAACCTATAAATACCCAACCCAAACGTTTTCATCTTCTCCAACACGACCCTAAGCCCTAGTTTCTCCTCCATTGAGCCCCCATCCCCCTCCAAGCTTCAATCCTTCTTTCCAAGCCCTAAATCCATCATCCAATCCATCCATTCACCCTATCTACCTCTCAACTTCCCCAAATCTCCATTGAAATCCATCAAAACCCCCAAAATCCCCTAAACCCTAGTTTCTCCAAACTTCCCCAATCATTTCCAGATCTGGTCCTAGGGTTCCCCGGAGTATTCCTTCCGCCTCCTCTCGGTAAGAAATCGATCTACCGTTGTTTTCTTATCCTATTGTAATTTTTATGAAACCCTAATAAAATACTTATGTTTTGATGATTATTCCCCATAACAGCGATTCCCCGTAGGCTAGCATCCGCGGAAACGAACTTTCATAACCGTTCTCCCCGGTGATAGGCAAGTGAAACTTGTATCTCTTGATTTGGGCCATGTCTTAGGCCATTACCTTGTTTTAGCGTAAAAGAGACTAAACGGTGAAAGGATAGCCGTTTAGACGCCATTGACCTAGCTTGACAACGAAGCTTGGTCCGTCACCCTCATCATGCTTGTATGTCACGTTTAAATTCAATTAACGGTACGCAATCATTTGTTCATGTCGTTGCATGGTGATTGATTATTGTGATTGTGTAGCACACGCTACAATATTATACTTCCTGGCTCGTGTTCCAGAAGCGAGCCCTGTAGTTGGAAATCCCAACGCTCGGTTACCGGCTAGGCACCTGCGTTGCGGGTACAACCCTATGCCAATTACACTTCCTGGCTCGTGATCCAGAAGCGAGCTCAGTGAGTTGGAAATCCCAACGCTCGACACATATGGGTGGGGTAAGAGATAAGCGGCCTGAGCCCGAGTTGGCCTGATCCGCCACTCCGGCCAGCAGGTGGACTCTCTAGTGCACAAGTGATTAATAGTGATAGAGATAAGCGGCCTGAGCCACGAGCTGGCCAGCAGGTGGACTCTCTATGCACTAAGTGCTTAAGTGATTAATAGTGATAGAGATAAGCGGCCTGAGCCACGAGCGGGCCAGCAGGTGGACTCTCTATGCACTAAGTGATAAGTGATAAGTGATAAGAGATAAGTGATTTGGTAGTTTTTGCTACATCGTGCGTGTTTGCCTCTCTTTTAACTATTGCATCATACTTAACTGCCATGCCAATGTTTAACATTTAAATGCTAGGTTGTTAGTCACTTTCAGTTTCCTTGCCCAAGTCTTTTTAGACTTGCTGACATGTGCCCCTTTCTCTTTTGGGTGACGCATGTTAGACCTTGAGCCTGAGTTGCCAGTTGAGGGTGAGGTGTTTGCGGACGCCGAGCTTGCGCCCGTGTTGGACGAGGAGTACGTAGACACTGGGGACCAGTCCTAGTGTCTCCGGGTGTTTTACTTTTGTTAGACAGTTGTTTTGTTATCGGTGCGTGGCACCTATACTTTTTATGTTGTTACTTTTGTTTGGCCTTGTTCTGGGCCCTTAGACTCTTTCCTTTAGCCTGGTGGCTTTTCTGTGATGCTGAATATTTTGTGGACAAACTTTGGGATTGGTATTTCTTATCCGTCTATTATTATTATTGTTGTTGTTTCGATTGCAATTACAGGGACCTGCTTATACTAAATTGACGCTTATCGGGTTTGGGGCTTCATTGCTCCACTCCCGTGCGGACCTTTTCACGTCTCGCCTCCATTTTAGGGAAGCGGGTCGTGACAGTTAGATGGATGATGATTTGGGGAAGAAGTAGGCTCAGGAGAAAGGAAAAAGAAAAGAAAAACGTTTGGGGGGTTTAAATAGGAAGTGCTGGCGGCTGCCCAGAAATTAGGGTTTCGACACTGATTAGTCGGTCAAAGAGCAACCACTGACCGACTAGTTTGGGAACTAGTCGGTCGGTTGACCAACGCAGACCGACTAAGTCCAAACAGTAACTCCTGTACAAAAATATAATTTAGATTTAGTCGGTCAAAGAACAACCACTGACCGACTAGTTTCGAATCTAGTCGGTCGATGAACGTTCTTAGACCGACTAAGAATGAATAGTACTTGGTATCAAAAATGATCGTAGAGCTAGTCGGTTAAAGAACGATTGCTGACCGACTAGTTTGCAACCTAGTCGGTCGACCAATGTTCTTAGACCGACTAATGATAAACAGTAACTCCTGAGAAATTAACATAGCACACTAGTCGGTCCATGAAGGTTTGCCGACCGACTAAATCGTCATCTAGTCGGTCGGTTCCCCTTCTTGTACCGGCTAACGTGCACAAAAGTTCCGAAATGGAGCGCGAAGCTCTGGGATCGATTCCAAAGACTCCTAGGCTTCATCTGTCAATAAGATATGACCGATATGAAGCCCGTCACGAATGACTTACTCCAAAATCGACGATTCTAAGGAAGAAGCTAGAAAATCACGATGAAACGATCGAAAATGAAAGCTACGGAGACGAAAACCACACATGAGGAGAAAATCCACCAAAACACACATATATAATATAAATAATCCAAATACATGAAAACCCGTCGTTACACAGGTGTATGTGGTTTCCGTGCTAAATATAACCAAAATTAGAATGAACAACAAATCTGTAAGTTAACATAACCTGCCTTAATGTTATTACTATCTGTGTTTAATATTATGCATCCACCCGACTTAATGTTATCAATATTTGTTGTCAATTACCATTTGTCAGCTTGATAACTCGGTAAAAAATGTCAGCTTAACGATGGGTTGTAAATTGCTATCTTGTACATTTGACGCTTCTAATGAAAATAGCTTAATGTTTATGTTAACCTTGACTAAATGTTCATAAAATGCTCTTTTTGCATATTGTACCATTATTTGTGCCACCCCATCATTGGATGGTCCATTCAAGCAAATAATACGTGATGTTGAGCCCTATGGGCATACATGAATCCATCAAATACATATGGGATGCAACTAGTCGGTGATTAGACCGGCACACTTTGGGGTGGGTTTGGGTCATGTTGTAGAGTTTCTAAGTGTGTCTTGAGCACTATACGGCTACCTGCAACCACACTAATAGAGGCAAACATCTTGGCCAATTTACAAGTTGGAATGGCAAGAAGCGTCACGGTAAACCCTCGATGATAAGGTGCATCAAGAATATTTTACATACTCCGACATGGACTTATTCACGAGCACAAATAACTGAAAAATACTCAACTTGCAAACTTCCTTTACCTTATTTGAAATGCAAATCATGTGATAATCTTTGTTTAATTTTATGTCTTAACTTTCAGTATGCTCATATCTTTTATTAATTTCCTTTCGTAACATGCCTTTAGCCTGTTAGCATACAATGTCATTACACTGCTAGATTCCTTTTGATTATTTAAATGAAATTGATGCTTGGGAACCTACATGAGTAACTCTCATTGACGGGCATTGTGTTTATGTTTTCAATGCAATGTCCGTCAGATTCTAAGGGCATTTTTGCAGATCCTAGATCCTCTAGAGGCAGGATTCTTCCACTGGTATATTCTTAGGCTACATTTCCTTGTAGTTCCATTGTATTAAATTTATGTATTCCATGTTGTAAGGGCCATAAGGCCTCTCTTCCTTTCCTTATTGTTGTAATCCATTTTTGAGACGATTGAGCTTGTAATAATAATTATATGTGTTGTTTTGAGTATGCATGCAAGAACCTGCGAGGTTTCACACAGACGCTTATTGTATTTATAGCAAGCAAGAAAGGAAAACAAAAGTACCTCCTCCTTGCTTGCACATACGGACCCGCTCGCATCCTCGCTCCCAAGTATAATGAGAAGCGGGCCGCGACACTCTGAGACTACTTTGCATGTTCTCCGTGACTACCCGAAAGCTATGCTGGGTTGGAATACTCTCTTCCCTACTACAGACTTTCCTGAATTTTACTCTTTATCGATTGCTGATTGACTCACAGAATTTCTCCATATGAAGGCATTGCCTTTCCCTAAATTCGCACTCTTTGCTACCTGTCGATAGAAGATTTGGGGAGCCATGTGCCTACGAGTTTTTACACCTGAGAATGTAGGCACTGATGAGTACTTTACTATCAGAAATATTGCTCTTGAGGCGAATGAGGTGACTCCTGTGTTTGGGATGTCTTCAGCACCATATTCAGACACTTCGTTCATTAGATGGACTCCCTCCTCATTGGGGGTTATTGAAGTTTAATGTTGCCAGTGCCAGCAAAGGAAATCCAGGACTCTCATGGACTGGGGGCATTTTCCAAGATGAGATGTGGAATTGGATTTTTGGGTTTTCCAGGATACGTCGGTTATTGTTCTATTTTAAATACGAACTTCAGGCTCTTCGTTGGGGACTAGAGATTGCTTGGAGGAAGGGATTCCAAGAACTTATATGTGAATCAGATTCACATGTGGCTCTACTCCTTGATTCAACTGACACTTCCTGTCATCTCATGCTAAGCTTAATTCCGAATATCAGTCAGTTGGCCTCAAGATACCGCCTATGCTCATTTCGTCATGGCCTACGTGAGGCAAATTTATGTGTCGATGCTCATGCGAACATGTGTTGCCAATTAGATGCGGAAATCCATGTTTGGGACCGCCCACCACCTTACTTATCATAGATACTACTTATGGATGTAACGGTGTTGGGGGTTCATAGAGTGTTCTTTCTCTGATCCGATGTATTTTATATTCCAACTAGACATAACCCGTGCCCGCGGGCACGGTTCATTTAAAATTTCCCTCCTGAAATCTTTGTTCATCGAAAAATTATTTCCACAGCCAAAATTTAACAGAATAATAAATTAGCGCAAAAATATTTAGCGGCACGGGCACCTTCGGCGCGGAACAACAAATTCGACGTCGAACAACAAATTTGGCGCCCGCGCCTTCGGCACGGAACAACAAATTAGCCTAAAAAATTTTAGCGGGCGCCTTCGGCGCAACAAACCTCAGGGTATTTTTACTCTAATTTGTTGTTCCGCTGAATTGTTTTACGCTAATTTTTTTATTTTTTTATTTTGTTTAATTTAATGGATCATGCTTCTCCACATTCTTCCCCAAAGCGCTTTTAATTCCAAAGTTTAGGTTTCCAAGGCATTTCCCCCCAAATTTAATCTCCATCATCTTTTCCAAGGCACTTCTAATTTCAAAGTTTAGGTTCCCAAGACACTTTTCCCCCAAATTTAATCTCCACAATCTTTCCCAAGACACTTCTAATTTCAAAGTTTTGGTTCCCAAGACACTTATTCCACCAAAATTTAAGTTTTTCCACTAAAATTTTCACAAAATCCAATCTCAACCATTGATTTTCCAAGATCAAATCTCAACCACTCTTTATCTTGTCCTAGTCAGCCCTAGAATTCAAAAAACGCTGTCAAATGTATAATAGATGTATCAATAATAATAATGTTTGGCAACTGTAGCTCAGTTTAATCACACAAGCCCAATAGGCCGACCGGGCCTAAGCCCATATCTAAACTTGGGCGTGAATCTCCCATTTCAACGCGTCAGTCCCTTTGTTAGGTCATCATCAATTCCAGCTTCTTCCTATTTTCTCTCTCATAGGGTTATCCCCATCTGGCGAGTCCACAGGCACGCCTTCTTCTCTTCCTGCGGTTAGGGTTTCGTTTTTCTGATCGAACTATCGTTTTCTTTTTCGCCGTGCTTCTTCGATATCTTTCCCAAGGGATTTCGGGGTTCAGTTAGGGTTTTCGCCGATATCTGAAGGTTTAGGGTTTTTGTAGGGTCCGTTGTTCGTTCTGAGAGAAGGATGAGGCCTGTTTTCTGCGGAAACTTTGACTACGAAACTCGCCACTCGGATCTTGATCGTTTGTTCTCCCGTTATGGGAGGGTCGATCGCATCGACATGAAGTCGGGTAAAAATCCATTATTTCTTCCGTTTTCTTCCCTTTACGTGACTTTGTGTCTAATACTATTTCTAACTGGATAAATTTCCCGTAGGTTTAAATGCATTTTAATATTTTGTTCAGTTGTGACTTCATTATTGTTGGTTAGCTATGCAAAGAGGAGTAAAAAAATGTAATATTTATATTTATATGGACAATTTTTCGAAAAACAGCCATAAATTAGAAATAATTCCAAAAATCAACTACATTTAAAAATAATTGCAGAAACTGACCAACTTTGGCCACGTCAGCGATCATGGTGTGATTGGACACTGACGGGGCAAAGTTTCATTTCGTCGGGGTTGCCAACCCCGACCAAATCGTCGTAATGTGCACATCAAATTAGTTGGGGTTGGCAGCACTGTCCAATTCCAAACACTTAGCCATAAAAGCGAAGTTGCTGCTCTGTTACTCAAGAAAAACAGCCGCTCTGTCAATCTGCTCGGCCTATCTCTCAGCCGATTTGCTCGATCGATCCCTCATCTAGAAAAAGAATCCTCTCAGCCCCGCCATTGGCTGTAGACGACCTCGTCCAAAGCCAGCCTCGTCTGTAAATCTGTGGTTCGTGAGTGTTTCATCACTCAAATTATTGTTTTTTGGTTAGCTAGTGTTTAGATTTTTAGAAAAAGCAATTTATTGGTATGTCAACACAATATTTGTTGGTATTGCTTCATTGTGGGTTGGTATGTCAACTGGACCAACATGCACACTTTTACTGAATAGTGCATGCCAATCATTATCCAACAATTAGACATTGCAAATGCATAAGTTATTATTATTATCACATAACTCAACTATGGGTACGAGGAAATTTGAGCATCTGTGTTTAGTAAATTAGCCTGCAATCAGCAAGGAACTCAACACTGGAAGGTGCATGACAACTTATGTGTAATTGTAAGAGTTTGGAAGACACACACTGATATGGAAAATTAGAGTTTCGACTCATGAACTTTATGATCAATTGATCGATCGTCAATGGTATAGAATTTTATGCTTTAAATTATCCATCTACGTAGGCCTTTTGCTTGTTGGCATTTTTGTGGATTCTAATATTCCAATATTTTTATGCTAAATGGCTTTCTAGGTTTTCACAGCAATGCCTTCGCACCACTTATATCCTAGGACAAGACTTAAAGAGTTCAGATGCCAGATTTTTAGCAACAAAATTGCCGAGCTATATAAATGCTCCATAGCTAATCCCATTTTGCCAGGATGACTTTACATAATGATGGTTACTTGAAGAATATAGCTCCCATTCATATATGTTGGCCTATATGTTGATACTTCGATAGTTCGTCATGAAACATGTTCTTTTATATTGAATTTTGTTTTGTTGGTACTATGTTCTGTAATTATTCATGTTTTGAGAGGAAATGACTAGATTAATATGGTATTCTTGTCGATGTGTATTTTCTGCTGCAAAGGATCAATGCAATTGTGACATTAGTGTGATTCGAGTGGTATGAAAGAACTTGCATGGTTATGGACCATATCTAAACTAGATAGAAAATCTCAAACATAAATTGTTCCAAGTTTTTGTGCCAGTTGTTTCATGAGATGTCATTTTCAACATGCGTTAAAACCATGTTGTGAGTGATAACATAACACTGTTACAGTCAGCATAATGCGAATTTGCAAATAATTATATTATTAAATCAACACATGAATAATTTACCATATAATTATGATGTTTTTTGTATAGTGTTATAACAATGGCCATCGTGCATATTTAATGTATTTGTTAATTATAGGATTTCATTTCAAGAGGAGGCGAGACCTTTATCTAATGCAGCCTTGAATGACCAGGCTCAGTCATCTCCTTGTGCATCTCCATTATGGGCATATATGAATATTTATGATGATATTAATGTTAGAAATTTGCATTATGCTGGCATGAAGAAAATTAATTTTCTCATTAATTGCTTGCAGGAGGCTATATTTGGAGTTGTGGATTACACGCAAACATTTTGAATGAGTTATAGATGAGCGTGTGGCTCAGTATATTGAACTGGCTAGGTTCCATGTATGTGCTAAGTTGAAGGGGATAAGGTTGGACTGGCCAATATTTGTCGTATTGGTTGAGAGATGGAGGTCTGAGACCCACACATTCCACTTCACCATGGTGAGATGACGATTACGCTGTAGGATGTGGCAGTCATTACGAGTCCACTTATTGACATGATCCCCATATGGCAAGGTGAGCGACAAAACACTTGGAAAGATTTGAGGGAGCGGCGTCTGGGACAAGCATCTACAAAAAACTAACGAGCCAAGGTCAAGTGTATTTGGCTTCGAGAAACTTTTATAGAGGCAGGAGCCACCGGGAAGCAGATTCCTCAATATGCTCGTGTTTATTTGTTACATATGATTGGTGCATTATTGGTTCCATATCCAAGCAAAGAATCGGTCTATCATCGGTGGTTGATGAAGTTGGAGAATTTTCATACATCAAAGAGTATTTCTAGGAAAGTGCACTGCTTGCACACATGTACTCCGAGTTAACTAATGTCGCACGTAAGGAAACTCGGGAGTTATATGTATCCACAACCTTGTTGCATGTATACAAGTTTTTAGTTAAAATTGTGATATATATTAACTTTTGATGACAAATTCATATTTATAGGTATGATCGTGGGAAAAATTGCATATAGGAAGGCCCATGACCGAGCAAATTGTATTGGATGGATGTCATTGTCCCCTTAGGATGCAGGTGAAATGTGTCGCTAACTTTTCGAGACAATCCTCAACGGAACCTGTGTGCTCTCTAATGAGTCAATCTCATTTTTATACAGATCGAGGTTTCGTTTAGGATTGTCCCGGAAAAGTTCGTGATACGTTTCACCTGCAGCCTAAGGGGATGGTGTCATCCAATACATTTTGCTCGGTCATGGGCCTTACTATATGCAATCTTTTTCACGGCCATACCTATAAATATGAAGTTGTTACCGAATGTTTATGTATATATCACAATTTTAATTAAAAAAGTTGTATACCTCTAATGAGGTGTCACGTACATATAGCTCTCGAGTTTCCCTACGTGTGACTTTAGTTAACTCATAGTACATGTATGCAAGCATTGCACTTTCCAAGAAAAACTCTTCAATGTATTGAAAATTTTATAACTTCGTCAACCACCGGAGGTGCATCTCCTTTGATTTGACTTGAAATTAATAAGATACCGTTCATATGTAGCAAGTATGCACGAGTATAAGAAACTAATAAGAAACTGTTAACCATCGAAGGTGCATCTCATTTACTTTGATTTATATGTAGCAAGTATGCACGAGTATATTGCTGAATCTGCTCCCCGGTGGCTCTTGTGGGCAAATCCATAAAAGTTTCTTTAAGCCAGTTAAGCTTGAGATTGGCTCGTTGGTTTTCTGTGGATGCTTGGCCCAAGAGCCGCTTCATCAAATCTCCCCAAGTGTTTTGTCGCTCACAATGCCATATGAGGATCACGTCAATAGGTTGACCCGTGATGACTGTTATGTCCTGCAGCGTCATCGTCATCTTACTATAAAGAAGATGTAATGTGTTGATATCGGTCTTTGTCTTTTAACCAACTTTGTAGGTAGAGGCCAGTCCAACTTTATCTACTTCAACTTAGCACATACGTGGAACTTAGCTAGTTTAATATACTGAGCCGCACGCTCATCTATTCCACATTTGAAATGTTCGCGCACGTGATCCATAACTCCGATAATAGCCTTCTGCAAGCATTTAATGAGAAAATTAATTTTTTTCATGACAACATAATGCAAATTTTTAACATCAATATCACCAAAAATATTCATACCTATCCATGATGGAGATGCGTAGAAGGATGACGAGCCTGGCCAAATAAGACCGCGTCAGATACAAGTTACGCCTCCTCCACGAGACAGATTCTTCTAATTTGCAAATATATTAAATATGCGTGATGTCTATTGTTATAACACTATACAAACATCATAATTATACGATAAATTATTCATACGTCGATTTAATAATATAATTATATTCAAATTTGTATTATGCTAGCAGTAACCCTGTTATGTATTGCTCACAACACGCTTTTGATCATGTTGAAAGGTGCATATCAGGAAACAACTGAAGCAAAAACTTATGACAATTTATGTTTTAGTTTTTCTATCCAGATTAGCCATGGTCCATAAACTATGCAACTTCTTGGATACCACAGTAGAATCACACTAATGGCATGGATCCTTTGCAGCAGAAAATAACCATCAACAAAAATACCATATGAATCCAGCCATTTCATGTCAAAACAGGAACAACTAGAGAACATAAT
This sequence comes from Scilla litardierei, assembly GCA_030789695.1. Taxonomy (NCBI): domain Eukaryota; kingdom Viridiplantae; phylum Streptophyta; class Magnoliopsida; order Asparagales; family Asparagaceae; genus Scilla; species Scilla litardierei. The sequence goes on along the minus strand of CM061132.1, from coordinate 18,818,504 downwards.
ACCAACGAGAGAAAATTCAATATAAGAGAAGAACATGTTTCATGATCAACTATCAAAGTATCAACATGGAGGCTAATATAAATGATTAGTAGTTAAATTTCTACAAGTGATCATCATTATCATTATGTAAAGTCATATTGATAAAATGGGATTTTAGCCATTGAGCATTTATACAGCTTCACAATTTTTTTGTTGAAAAAATCTGGCTTTTGAAATTTTTACGACCTATCTTCGGACATAAGTGGTGAGGATGCATTGCAGTGAAAACCTACAAAGCCATTTAGCATAGAGGGAATATAATATTGGAATCCAAAAAAATGCTAACATGCAAAAGACTCAGGGAGATGTATAATTAAAAGCATAAAAATTCTATACCATTGAAGAATTATCAATCAATTGGTCATAAAAGGTCATGATATGAAACTCCAATTTTCCAGATCAGTTTGCGAGTCTTCCAAACTCTTGCATTTACACATAAGTTGTCATGAACCTATACCAGGATAATCTACTGAAGATAGACACTCAAATTTCCTCATATTCGTAGTAAAGCTCTAAAGTTCTGAAATAATAATAGCTTATGCATTTGCAGTGTCTAGTTGGATAAAGATTGTCAGCACTATTCGGTAATGGTGTGCCTGATGACCAAGTTGCCAACCCAACCCATAGTGAAGCAACACCAACAAATATTGTGTTGACATACCAACAATGCTTTTTCTTAAAAAAACCTAACCCTAGGTAACCAAAAATATCAATAATGTGAGTGATGAAATACTCATGAAGCACAAATTTACGGACGAGGGCGGCTTGGCTTAGGTTGGATGCGGCCGAGGGTAGGGCCGTTGAGGTTTTTTCCGATTGAGGGGTCGGTCTAGTGGATTGGCTGAGGGGTAGGTTGTGCATAGCGACGAAGCGGCTATTTTATTACCGAGTAGCGGAGTAGCTGCTTTGCTTTTAGGGCCAAGTGATTGGAATTGGACGGGGTTGCCAACCCCGGCCAATTTGCTGGCCACGTCACTTATGACGATTCGGTTGGGGTTTCATCCTGTCAGCACTTAGTCACCCCTTGTCGGGTCGCTGATGTGGCCGAAATTGGTTGGTTTCTATAATTATTTTTAAATATGATCGATGTTTGGAATTATTTATAATTTTTGGCTTTTTTCAAAAATTTGTCCTATTTATATAGTTTTTATCTACTAATTACCTGATCTCCTATTAGAAAGGTAAAATTTAAAAGAAGTGTCGTTCCCAGCATTTCGCTCTATATTTTGGGCAACATCATGGAAGGATGCATCTGGTATTAAATTGATTACCGCATACTCTATTTATTGAATGATTCACTGGTTTTGCAGTGTGGAGTTTTTAAGCCAAAACCAGAAATTTATTTAAAACCTTTTTAACCAATAATTGACATATATAAAGTATTTATCAGATTTTGTTACGTAAAATGAGCATATGCAGTTTAGATATCCAAATGGTAAATTTATTTAGCAATTTATGTAAATTTCGGCACATTTTTGTAGAGAGTTCAAACTACGAGGTTATAAGTAGTTTATCAAATCAAGTAGTATACTTTTTAATGATTATACATTAAATTGAATAATTTGGTAACTGTGGTTCTTAAATGCTTGAGCCAGCATAATAATTCATAGCCAGTAAGAGTTTAACCTGGAAATGAAGAATAAGGTCAAAATGGTAATGTCGTATGTTTGTCTTTGTTTTTTTTTTGTGAACGTGCATCGTGCATGAGTCCAATAATTAAATTACAAACCCACAGTTTTTGCCTTAGAATGATATCTCTCGTTTTCTATTTTTTTTTGCCTTTTCTCATTCACGTGAAACATTAGAAACAATCCTAGGTGTTCATTTTAGGAATAACGTTTTGGGAGGTACATTTTGTAATCCTGTTGAAGTCATATTCTTTTTTCCCCTTTGGGCACCACCATAGTGGTTAAAATATGTGCTCTGCATGTGCAAGTGACTTGTGGCAAAAGACTCTTCTCATACCTAAAAGTTATAATTTTCTATATTAGGAAGTAGAAAGTTCTTTGCTTTTTTATCAATTTACAATTACAATGACCCGTGTAATATAGAAAATTCTCTGCATGTGGAAAATTTTTATCCCAATTCGAATTAGAGTTGGGTCATTGATCCTTACCTAACCCAAGGCTTGTGGCATGCATAGGCCCGAAGGTGCTCCATACCCATGGATCACGCAGTCAATACTGCCTGACCTAAGACAGATAGATAGAATGAAAGACAGAAGTCAGTGGCGCTACGTGGTTGGTCAATGCTACGCACGTTCGCTTCCTCTCTCTATCGATCGAGTCAGTCTTCGCTACCTCCGGGCCATTTTATTGGGAATAACAAGGGCATCTCTGAATACTCAAAGTTTCATATCCGAAGCAAGTTTTCAAGAAACGGCTAGAGTTTTAGCAAAAGCTACTCTGCGGGGTCGTATTGATTGGTTGAAGGGTCTGAAAGAAAATGTTGTTTTGGGGGGGGATTATCCCTGTGGGTACCGGATTCAAAAAATTAGTGCAAAACAAGACAAAAACATTTGTTTCGAAACCAAAAAGAAAAATTTGTTCGAATTGGGAATGAGAGATATTTTGTTACATCATAGAGAATTTTTATGTACGAAAATTGGGATTAGAGTTGGGTCATTGATCCTTACCTAACCCAAGGCTTGTGGCACATGCATAGCACATATATATTTTCTGTCATTTTTTGATATTAGTTGCTTATGGCACAAAAAAAGGCTTGTGGCACATGCATAATTCGAATTGGGAATGATTGCGATGCTGTTCTTTTCTGTCATTTTCCCTAAGCAGTTCATTACTTCTGTTTCAAAGCTTAATATTAGTTGCTTATTTTATCCACCGGCTTAAAACAGCAAGTTCCAAATGATTTGCATTCATTAGGAAAACCTTTTTTTTGGTATACACTCTGTAGATGTTTAATGCCAACTTAGAAATCAGAGACCTTTCAACAAAAGTACATATATAGTAGATACGAATAATCGTATGCATGTGTTTCACATGCATTAATCAATCTTCAGGTCGAGAAATGCCCAATTATGATGCATGCACAATATTTTCCCGCATTGTAGGTTGATGGGTATTATGTTATTTTTCTTCTCTACATCGACCTTCCTCTCTCTCTCTCTCTCTCTGTGGATGAAGGACGGCAATGGAAAGACTATGCATAAGGAAATTACTTAATAGGAAATGAAGGAATATTTTGGATCAGATCTTTTTTCCATAATGAATTCTCGGGGTGCATTTATAGCAATTTGAATGTTTTGGTATATTCAAGGCCTTGGTTCCTCTTACTTTTAAGGACTTGATATATATGTCTGCACTTTCCAATGATAGTAAGTTGTGCATGCACTTTCTTTTCAAGGAGTATTTCTTACATTTCCTTTTCTCAATTGAACTTGTCACTTAAGTTCTTTTTGACCCAAAGAATCCTTTCAAGTTTGAATGCATAATTTTTCAAAATAACAAACAATAATTAACCTTCTAATGAAATAATGCTCTATTTAGTAACAAGTGGCTTGATGAAAATAATTCCTCAGAAATTTCATTGCACTTTTCATTTATTTTCATTTCTCCCGTCTTATTTGACACCTTCAGCTAATTTCATAATGTCCAATTTTAGTGACGAGCCACTATGCTTTATTTTAAACCTCTTTTGGTTATGGTAACAGTGATCTTTTGCAAGAGAATTGCCTAGATTGTTATAACAGTTGATGGATGTTTTTGAATGTGGTAGCTGACTAGGACAAAAGGGTGAGAAGAAAGACGGTTGCTATTGAATCTTGAGGAATTGATGGGTAGGATGAGAGTTTGTGAAAATTTTGGGAGGAAAGCCCTAAAATTTTGGGGGAAACTAAATATGGAGGAATCTAAACTTTGTGAGCTAAAAATTTAAATTTTGAAGAGAACTAAATCTGGAGGAAACTAAATTTTGGGAAACTAAAATTTTTGAGGTTATTAAATTTTCTGGGGAGAACTAAATTTTAATTAAAAATTACGGGGGAACTAAATCTGGAGTCAACTAACATTTTAAATTTTAGAGGGGAACTAAACTTTGAGAAAACTAAATTTTTTGATGAGAATTAAATTCTTTGGGAGAACTAAATTTTAGTTTGAATGTTAAAATTTTGTTCGGGAGATATTTTGAAATCGATTGCAAAGTTTTGGGGGATTTCAAAAGAGGGCGCAGTTTTTTTTTGTTGGGGTGGGGGGGGGGGAATGTGTTGAAATTTTTTGGGAAAATATTTTGAATGCCATGTGACCTATGGTCACGTGTTATGCCTAGTAACTTCATATAGTTAGCTGCCTTTTATTTTTCTAAATATGGTAAAGGACCAAAAAGGAAGAACAGAAAAGTGCATATTCAATGTAAATATTTTTGTTTGCAATATTTAATTATAGGGGTTTTAGCATATTTGTCCCTTAAATCTTGCGTATTTTGATATCCGTCCCTCAAATCTTCATATTTGCCCTCAAGTCCCTCAAAAGTTAGTATTTAACCTTAATAGTCCCTCTCATTAACTATCTGTTAAAATCTTAACGGAAATGGGAATATTCCGTTAAATTAAGGGACTATTAAGGTTAATTAAGGTTAACGTTCAAAATTTAAGGGACTATTAAGGTTTAATACTAACTTTTGAGGGACTTAACCTTAATTTGCCCTCAAGTCCCTCAAAAGTTAGTATTAAACCTTAATAGTCCCTTAAATTTTGAACGTTAACCTTAATAGTTAACCTTAATAGTCCCTTAATTTAACGGAATATTCCCATTTCCGTTAAGATTTTAACAGATAGTTAGTGATAGAGACTATTAAGGTTAAATACTAACTTTTGAGGGACTCGAGGGCAAATATTAAGATTTGAGGGACGGATATCAAAATACGCAAGATTTAAGGGACAAATATGCTAAAAACCCTTAATTATAAGGCCGTGAATCGATTATGGATTAGCAGTGTGAATGTGGCCTATGTATCCAAAATGATGGTTTAGAGGAGTGAGTGGCTATAATTGCACAATCCTTTAATTTCTTTGAAGATACCAGAGGTAGCATAGATCCTGCCTCATGTAGCACACTGGACCTTCCAATTTGTCGGCTTTTGGCCTTTCCTGCTGCCAATATTCTCCCTGGATCGCCTGCCTTGCTCTGTGCCAAATTAAATTTTCAAGTCAGCTGATAATGGCTTCCCTACTTGAAGTTGCCTCATTTCTGAGTTCTGATTGTAGCGGACTAGGTATTTGTTGATGGTGAAGACGACTTGGTTTTGATGTTTTCATGTCATCATTATTATTGATTCTCTCTCTTCATTTGCGCTCGAACTCTTAAATTAGTCTTGATTGAAGCATAATTACTTGTATACTGAGCGCAAGGTCCCGACTTCTGTTAACTCGTTATCCTTCCACATTTAAATCATAACACAGAAGATGCATGTGTGTTTGCCAATTTCTGTTTTAATGCTTTATAAGGAACTTTTTAAAAAATAATGCATGCTTCTATTTTGTAGTTCATATATTACCAATTTTGTGATGTCCAATATATTTTCACGCATTTATGGTAGGATGGAAGGTTTTACAATCATTTAATTAGTCTGTATGCTTTATTAAGCAGAGTAAGATAACTTCTGATAAGTTAGTAGTTTTCCTTAAAAAGGCTTCTCATTTAATACCCACCCGCCTTTGTTGAGATAAAGCAAATAATTAAATATTCAACGTGTCCAATGGGTTGTATGATGTACAGTTGTGCCGGTTTCAGACGCTGGTTGGTCTTATGTGGCAATAGGCCTTTTTTGTGCGGAGACACCCATATTAAATGTTTGTTTTGACGCAGGAACCAGTAAGACAGTCTGAGCTCTTTCTGGGCTCCATCCTCTATGCAAATTCCTTCCATGTCAAAGGCAACCTTCTCTGCCAGCATAACCATCATATCAGCTTCTTGCTTTCACCACTGGCATCTTTCATTTTCATTACATGGCCATCGGTTTCTTATTCCTGCATTGCCTTGGCCAAGCATGATTGTTAATGGAGCTGTGACACCCTGCCATGCCTACTGGTCATTCCATACCACCATGCCATGCCTTCTGGTCACCCATCATCATGCCATGCTGACTGGTCGTTCCATATGCCATGCTGCTGGTTGCTCCATTTCACCTCGCCATGCCTACTGATCTTTTGGACGACTAGTGTCGTAGCATGCTCAGCAAGGACTTCTGACCTTGGAATTAAATTATGTCATCATGCTTTAGTTCTCATCATACAAGCACTTCATTATTCAAATTCTAATGTCCTCCAGGCCACAGATGTCTACAGGTGTAGTATACTTCTATTTTTTTTGGCTGGAATAATTGACATGATTTGCATGCCTTATCGGCACGTGCAAAATGGGAATATTGTCATTCTCCGTATCAGTTTTCTGTCTTATCTACTGTCTTGTTGCAGGGTTTGCTTTTGTTTATTTCGAGGATGAGGGTGATGCAGTTGAGGCCATCCGTGACCTCCATGACAGACCTTTTGGTCATAGTAAAAGGCGGCTTTCAGTGGAGTGGTCAAGGGTAAGTTTTTTGCTATTCAATTGTTGGGGTTATTTTTCATGCTTAGAGTATCTTATTTTTCTTTTTATATTCTCGTAGTGATTAAATATTATTAGATCCTTTATTTATACTTTGTGGTGAATTTTAATGTCGGTTGGTTTTACATGTCATTTTCAGCAAGTAGATCGTGGTGGACCTCGACATCGGGATGGCTCTGGGGCCATGGCAAATGCGAGGCCTACTAAGACATTGTTTGTTATAAACTTTGACCCAATTTGTACAAGAACTCGAGACATTGAAAGGCACTTTGAGCCTTATGGCAAAGTACTAAATGTTCGAATCAGGAAGAACTTTGCATTTGTGCAATTTGAAACACAGGAGGAAGCTACAAAGGCCCTTCAAAGCACCAACATGAGGTTATTCTGTTTTCTTTGTTCTTGTTCATTCATTCCTTTCCGATAATTTCCTCCTGATTTATTTTATCACGCACTTTGCAGTTTATTTTTCCTATACTATGCTGCCTTGTATATAATTATTTTCTAATTTATGCTTTGTTTGATTTATATATTTAATGTCTAGTTTCCACTATTTTCCTAAAAGTTATCTCACGATATTGCTCCTCTCTTATTGCAGCAAGATACTGGATCGTGTAGTTTCTGTTGAATATGCCCTTAGAGATGATGGAGAACGTGGTGACAGCCCTAGAAGAGGAGGATACGGGCGACGAGGTGAAAGTCCGTATGGCCGATCTGTGAGTCCGGTGCATCGCAGGAGCCGTCCAAGCCCTGACTATGGCCGGCCAAGGAGTCCAGTTTATGATCGCTACAATGGACCCTCATATGAGAGGGAGAGGGAGCGAAGTCCTGATTATGGCCGCTATCCAAGGTGTGCAAGTCACTACCATTTCAATGGCATATATTTCCGTCACTTAATTTCTTGATTTCTTAGTCACCTTGTGCAAGTTGTGTATGCCGCTATGTATCACTTAATTTGTGTGGTTGCTTAGAATCCTTCACCTTTGCACAGTAGGAAAAATATATGATATTGCTTATAGGAGGAATTGGAAACTTGCATCACTTGTAGTTGAGTCCAGAGTAGGTGCAACGAAACTGTTGTCCGATCCCCCATCCTAAAACCCACAGCACACACCATTTTGTTCTTTTTAAACCGTAACATTTTTTTTCACACACACAGACACACAAAGGTATCATTTATTATTGAGCTAGATTGCTAAGTTCTGACTTGTTTGCTTGTCAGTAGATCTCCTGTACATCGATCCAGGACTTGAAGATGGCGCAATGGCGCAGTGCGGAGAAGATGAAATGCAGAATCTGAGACTCGTAATGTGTTAGGTTTGTGGGTTTTGTTTCATGTGGACCTGATTTGTATTCCTATGTACAGTCAACTCAATGTTAATGTTTGATGGATCGTACTATTGGTAAACTATCTGTTTGTGGTCTTTCAGTTGATTTCACTGCATGCCGAATTGCCTAGCGCTGTTTGTGAAATCTTGGCTGTTGCTTGCCACCAGGATGTGTAATGCAAAATCTGGTTGTTGGTTTGCATCATGAACCATGATTGTTACTTGGCTTTTGTGTCTTTTGTTTGTTTTATAGTTTCTTGTGGGACCCCCAATTTATAAGCAGGCTTTCATCCTTGTTTCCCCGATTTACTTGTATTTCTGTTGATGAACCATATTGTGATGGTGAATTGAGTTATGGGAAGCACATGGACTGGGAGCTTAAGATTTGTTTGTAAGTTCTGGCTTTTGTATGATGGAACGTGTGGCTTTTGTAGGATGAGCTTAAATTAGTTGCTTGAGATCGTATGAGTTGTGATTATTTGAAGGTGCACCAACTTGAAAATGATGTCCAACTTATAAATACCATGTACATTTCAAATGGAAGACTTTGCCTTCCAGCTAGGGGTGGCAAACGGGTCGGTTCGGGTTGGTTCCGATTTGACTCAACTCGAATGGGATAAACCATAACTCGACCCGGATTGAATTCTGGTCGGGTTTGGATGACCCGAAAAATACTTGGATCGGGTTCGGGTTAATCCGTTCGGTTAAGATTTGAATTACACACAACTGGTCTTTTTTTTGATGTCCGGCTATTTATTAAAAGGCACATATAATTTATTAAGTGGTGCATAATTTCCCGTAGCTCGTCGTTTAAACCGCATTGATGACAGCGGAGAAGTATAATTAACTTTACCATTTTATTAATGAAAGTGATAAAATTAACTAAAAAGTAGTATATAAATGTAATTGAATTCACGACCTCTTAAAAAGAGGACAACAATTCAAACGATGTAAGCACAATTTGCTTTGCAACTGTGTGTTGAAGTTATTTTATAATTTTTTTATATAGAGAGAAAGTAAACCGAGTTGAATTCGGGTTATCCGGTTTGACATGTCAAACCAATACTCGACCCGGATAATTTGTGTCGGGTCAATCCGGATCATACTTGACCCGGATTGGCACCAACCCTTACCCGGTTAAGGCGGCCGGGATTGGATCGGATCAGACCGGTCTCATTTTGCCACCCGTACTTCCAGCGAGAGGTGTATTGTACATATGTTTATGCCTGTAGGGTTTATGTGCATCCGGAGTAATGCCACCTAGTTTCAAAATTTGCCCTACATTTTTCACTATTTAACGCTAGTTTCAAATTATCACCTTCAATTTATATTAAACCTTCCACTAATTTGAATTTAACATAGCATTTGCCCGAAACAGCGATATACGGAATATACAGAGCGGTTTTGCTTTGAAGACGACACTAGTTCTCTCTAGCATACATCATTATCGCCCCATTCTTCCAAAATAATTCCCTTCCATTTGACCGGGGCTTCTGCCGATGAGACCTAGCCGGCAGTAGAGGCCCATCGTACACGAACATAAAGCCACACTTGTCCTTAGGGACGACCCGAGAACAGCTTGAGAGATCGGACTAGCCAAGCTGCAGGCGTAGCCCTACCAGACAGACCTTAGCGGTGAACATCCTATGTTGGTTCCTTAGCAAAAGCCTCTTTGCCAAAGGTTCGCCCGATGAGGCTGGCCATCATAACTGTCCCGCACACTTTGGTGACTCGGTCTTCAATAGACGCTTGACCTTTCCTCCAAGCTGTTACGGACGGAGACCATTCAATAGCCACTCTCCCACTCATGTAAGGGCATGTGAATAGAGGCCTGATCTGAGGGAGTCAATTACGTTGAAAAATCAGAGATCTTCATATTTCCGTCTGACGTGGCGTAACCGCTCTCTAGCTCTATATAAATGGCATGGCAGCTCCATCAGCAGGTACGGCTTAACCGACCTACTTATCAGCTACACACCTCCTTCATCTGGCTTTATCTAACTTAAGCTTCGGAGTAGAATCTTCCGTTCCTCTGACACATTTTCTCTCTCTCAGGTGTCGGAGAAGGAGATCGGTCTGGTGAAATCATGCCGGGCTCTCTGTTGCTAGATTCGCACATCAATAATTGGCACTAGAAGGAGGGCCTTGTGTATCATTCCAGTTGCATACGCCATAAGACAGCTTCTACTTCAGCATCATCCTTCCCAACAGCAATGAATATGAAAGGGGGGGGGGGGGGGGGGTGTGTGTGTGTGTGTGTGTGTGTGTGTGTGAGACTAGCGGTGTCGTTGATATCAACTAGACCGCATATGCTAGTCAGGCCATTGATGGCGCACCTCCCACAAGTTCCTACAATCCCCATAGCCACTGATATCCAAGCCCTCATGGCAAAGCTTCGTGAGATGCAGGAAAACCATGCCCGTCAATCCAAAACTACCAAAGCTCTACATTAGATGATCTTGGGCCTGATCTAAGCAAAAACCGACACATTTCTGGAGAGTTACAGCCATGATTCACCTCCTCCAAAGGGGAGCACATGGCAGACGAAGCCACCAGGGAAGCACATAGTTCTATCAATGACAAGGATCAGAGCATGATGATCAGGAGGAGTGTAAGGGCAAGGCGAAGGCTTCGATTAGCCGACACACTAAAGGTACTATACCCACCACTAGTGACGACCTACGCATGCACATCTAGGCAAAGAAAGGTAAGAGTTTGATCTCAATCAAAAGATCAATGAGAAGCGTGTGGTTCAGCCTACTATGACTAACGATCAGATCGTCGACCTGCAGCGACAGATGAGCAAGCTTCATTGAGGGAACCTCGATCCCCCTGAAAACTCGAATTTTTTCTCTGCCTTGCCATTTACAGCTGCTATCATCATCACACCTTACCCACAGACGTATGATCCACCTTCTACGGATGATGCCTTGAGGTATGCCGGCGTAGGTGACATTGTGGAGCACCTTAAGAATTACATTGATCATATAGAGTTAAAGGGTTACTCTCCATATCTGATGTGCCAAGCTTTTCCAAGCTGCTTGACTAGAATTGCCAAATAATGATCCATGAATCTTCCTGTCACGCCCCGCTTCCCAAAACGGGTGCGAGGACGAGACGAATGTCCGCATGGGCGGAACTATGAGGCTCGGGCCCAATAATCATATGTAGGGATACCAATTAAATTACAAGTTCTTGCATATAAAAGTTCATAACAATAAGATAAGAGTACTCGAAAGAAAACTACATTCATTTTAAAAAAGAGACAATATCCAGCAACGTATCAAGTCTAATAAAGAAGCCCTAGCATGGCTTCAACTGCGGAAAGGAAACTAATGGTGCGACGCACCTAACCTAGACAAAAAGTAAAGTGGTGCTACGCACCCAAACTAGAAGGCAGTAACCTTCGTAAGACAGCAACAGTGAGGAACCTCTAGGTCTGGTCCTCGTCTGGAACGTACTCCGGGTCAACGTCCTCCGGCTCCAAGTCTTCGAGTAAGGCTGGCTCGTCTGTGTACTCCGTCTCAATATCTGACGTATAACACCCAAGAGAAAAGGAGCTGTACATCAGGTAAAGTCTACAAGGAAAGGTGAGAAAACTCTACTGCAAGTGTAACGAAATTTAAAGGCGACTTTTTAATGTTGATTACATGAGAGATGCAACATCATGACATTTATACATTTATGAAAGGAAAGTAAAGACTGTGCAGAAAGTAAACGTGGCAGGCAAAATTCGTAGCGTAAGATACCATCTACAAGACATAATAAGACGAGACAAGACTGTGTGACACCAAGCGACTCGACACCAAGACTGTGTGACACCAAGCGACTCGACACCAAGAGGGTTCACGCCTTCAGCTTAGAAAGGGGCCAAACTCTCTAACCTGATGGCCGCTCAACCTTACCCCATCCCAAGTGCTCAAGACAAGACTGGACGAGGACCACTCACTCTGCTAGGTGAGTGCCTCAATACCCACGGGTTGCAGGGGTCACTCACTCACTCGATGAGTGCCGAGCTTCCCGTAGGTCGTTCCGTACGAAGGATCATCCACTCTGCTAGGTGGATGTCTCAATCCCCGTGGATTGCCAAGGGTCACTCACTCACTCGATGAGTGCCGGGCTTCCCGCAGGTCGTGTATCTGTACAAGAGGTCACTCTCTCTGTCTTGGAGAGTGCCCTATTTCCCACAGGTTGTGCAAGAAATTTCGTGAAAGTTGTTACATGGCATGACATGAGTATAGTATGTTCTTCTAGGGGTTCCACATGCCTACATACACAAATAGTTCCTAGCATGACAGTTATAACAATTTATACCTAGACTTTGTTGTCAAGTCTAGGCTATCGTGAGGGGGTTCCGAACGCTATCATTTCACGTCCGTTTCTCTTTTTCAACAATTTATAGTTTTAAGAAGGCAGTGGCCTAGACGTGGCCGTAACTACGCAAGTGGGTACACTTGCCTGCGGTGGCGAGAAGGACGTCCGTCGGAAGTGTCTCGTCTCTGGCAGCGTGTCGGTTAAAGTCTGCTATCACAAGTCAACGACAGGTGTCAGGACCAGTTTAGAAATCCTATTAGGTTGTTTCTAAGTTGATCGGGGCTATCCTATCAGTTTCAAGTCAAATTAGAATGTTTAGCCTATCCAATGATTCTACCATATGTGCACAGTTAAAAATGTCCGATCGTCGATCTCCGGTTTCATAACGTTTTAAAGGAGCGTAAAATAAATTTAGTGGGTTAAGTTGTCGATTTTTATTTAGGGTTCAATGTCGTATCGTTTGGGTTGCTACGAGTGAAAGGACCAACCTAGTGCGACAAACGTGCACGAGTCTGACGTCAGATCTGAAATGGTGATGTGCCTCGTCGTCTTCGATTCCTCAACTGTGAGTAGTGCAGTAAGAGAAGCCACCTCGGGATCGTCTCGATTGCGGGTAGCGTATCAGAACGGTAACGGCGTCGGGGTCGCCTCGATTACGAGTAGCGCAAAGAAGCGGTAACGACAATGGCAACGGTAGCGACAACTCGCGGCCTGGAGGGTAGTCATGTGTGGGTGTGCCCGAAGGGGAGGTCAGCGACGTCGGAGACCGCTAGAGGGGTGGCCGACAGTCGGGGTGCGGTGTGGAGATGGCCGTCGGCATGTCAAGGGGAGAGGGAGGCCGACGGTTCAAAGGAAGGGCTGCCGTTGTGACGGTTGCGCGCCGCGGCCTCTCAGTTCTAGGGGTGGCTGGACTGCTGCGGGGGAAGGGCTTTACGTGAGGGTGATGGCCGGATCTGTGCGGCTACTGCGGCCTAGGGGAGAAGATGGCCGGGCTGTGAGGGAGAGGGGTTGACCAATGGGGTTTTGCGTGGACTGCCGGGGTGATAGGGGAGGTGGCCGAACGGCGACTTGTGCGACAGTTGAGAGGGGAGGCCGGAGGGAGGTCTGCTGTTGGGGATGGCCTGGAGGTGGCCGTCGAGATGAGGAGGCCAGCGGATCCAAGGGGGGAGGTGCGGTTGCTGTGCGGTTTCAAGGGGAGAGGACAGCCCGTGAGCTGGGCTTGGCCGGAGGGGGAAGAGGAGCGCCGGCGGTGGCTACTGTGGACGGGAGGTGGCCGGCAGTGGGGGTCAAAGGGAGATCCGGCGGTAGCTAAGAGGAAGAGGGGGAAGGCTTGTGGCTTAGGGGGAGACCGGAGCTAGGAGGGGTGGCCGCCGGCGGTTGTGTGGCGGGGAGATGGCCGGCGCAAGGCGGTTGCATGGAGGTGGCCGGATCAAGTTGCGCGTGGGGTGGTTGCTAGGACTGGATTCACGCGTGGAGATGAAAAACCCCGGGGCTTTGTTGCGTTTTAATACAAGGGGTTTACTAAAGAGGGGGAAAAAGAGTGTATTTAAGGGGTAGATTGGAGTGGAGAGAGGGGGGGGGGGGGGGGGGGAGGATTAGTGTGGCAAATAGCCTAGGAAATAATAGGCATGAAACGTAGGATCCATATGAGATTTGATCAGATTTGATTAGGATTTGAATTTCGAATTAATCTCAGGGCTAATAATAGATTAATAGTAATTAATGTGAAGGGTCTGTCTAACGGTGTCCGAAAAATACAAAAAAAATATCGAAATGACCGTGGCGACGAGAGGATCGAGGGTACAGTGGTCGTTCATGCACTAGGTTCACGAAAAACGATAATAAAAATAAAAAGCCAAACGTCGAAGTCTAACGGTTAAGACACCTCTTCATTCAAAGCTGATTTGTGGAAGAATGACCCGTGCAATGACGTTCATAAAAAATTCCACAAATAACTACTCTCTCTGAGGGTCACAACGACATATAACTTCGCACGTTTAGGATACAAGAGGAGGTCACAATAAATACGCGTATGAAAAAGAAAATATGCGCTGAAATACACTCGGTTGAAAAGCGACCGTTACATCCTACCAATATTAAGAAAAGATTCCGCCTTCGTAATCTACATCAACTACTGCTCAAAGAATAAATGCGGTAGCGCTTCCTCATCTCTTCTTCGTGCTCCCACGTGAAATCTCCAGGTGATCCGTGATGCCACATCACTCTCACCAGGTCGACTATCTTGTTCCTCAACTGCTTCTGCCGATGGTCCAAAATCTGCACTGGCTGTTGCTCATAAGTCAGGTCCGGTCGGACTGTGATCTCTGAGAAATCCACAGTGTGCGATGGGTGACCGACGTATCGATGTAGCTGAGATACGTGGAAACGTCATGAACTCCCTCCAAAGATGGTGGCAAAGCAAGGCGATAAGCCACTGCTCCCACACGCTCCAGCACATCAAACGGTCCAATAAACCTCGGACTCAGCTTTTCCTTCTTCCCGAAACGAATGACTCCGCGGTTTGGAGAAATCTTCGGGAAGACATGATCTCTTGGCTGAAACTCCAAAGGTCGTCTCTTGGTGTCTGCCCAATGTTTGTAATGATCTTGCACAACCCGGAGCTTATCCCTGATGTCTATCAAGACATCCACATCCTCTACAATCATCTCCGGACCCAACAACTCTCGGTCTCCGATGTCATCCCAGCTCAGTGGCAATCGATGTTTCCTTCCATATAGGGCAGCAAACGGTGCCATGCCAATGCTCGCCTGATAGCAGTTGTTGTATGAGAATTACACTAGATGGAGATGATCTTCCCACAAACCCTTCAGATCGAGCATAAGCTCTCAGCATATCCTCCAGAATTTGAATAGTCATCTCTAATGTCACCTGTAGGTACGCAGAGTCTACTGCTATCCTCATGAATAATAAACTCCATCCGAAGTCCAGCTTCTACCTGTCTTTTGATTCTCTGTAGCTTCGGGTCTCCTGCCTAAGCTGCTTTGATACGATCCACAATCGTTGACTGAATCTGCAAATTCATCAATGTAGGCCCAAAGTAGTGCTTCTCTCAAGCGCAAGAGTCCGTACAAGTAATATAATCTGGGAGTCCAGATGTCGAATCATCGGGAGAAAATCTGTTGAAACCACAAAGCTTAAATCAAATAAAAAGCCAACGTAGAGAAACTAACCACTTTAAATGGTGATGGTGTGGATTGGTTTGATGGTGATTTGTGAATACGTGAACAATACGAACAAGGAAAATTCGTGAAAATATTTATGAGAAGTATGCACATGGTATGTGTTCGTTAGGATCAATGATTCGTATTAATTTGGTTGATTAAATATAACTCAATAAATTCCCCTTTTGGGGATTAACTCAAAAAATTCAATAAGATTGTCGCTAAAGTTATAATCTTCTAAAATTAAGATATGAAACTCTATTTTGGAGAGATCAAAACTCACCCTTGTGGGACGATCATCAACTCAATCACGCTCTTTTGGAATATGAAAAAGTTGATTTTAAGCCAAAGATCACAACTTTACCGACATACAATTTTAGTGCAAAATACAACCAAACGAATACGAATCACATCTCCTTACTACGACATACCATGCACAATAGAAATTAAACTACTCATACTGAAAATAAACAGAGAATTCATCATATAAATCATGGTTCTAAGCAATACAATCAAAAAAGAGTTCAAAATACGCTAAAGAGTTCAAGAATATCACCAAATACGCTAGCAAATAGACTAAGAAAACCCTTCTTCTTCTTCCTCAAAGCCTCTGGAATTTTGTCCCAGGTTGCTCTCTGTCTTCTCCTTGAAATTCTGCAAAAATCGGCTCCAAAATCGCCCAAATACGCCAAGAATATGGCCAAAAAACCCTAGAATACCTTATATAAGAACATTGCGGGTTTAATGGCCTTAATGGGTTCAAAACCGCATCCAAACAAACCCAAACCCGCTTTTAAAACCGGCGCAAATGAGGGCCGTTGGATCGTTGTGGGATTAAACCGCAGCTCGCCACGTGTCCCATTAAACGGATCTGCGCCCGTTTGCTTCACTCGAATCCGAAAACATCTCGGAGCTGACAGGGACCGTCGGATCTCGATCGCGTGGTCTGGAAGCGACCACGTCGCATGATTTTTACGCTCTCCGCTTCGCTGCGATGAGTTCGAGCGGGGTCGTTCTCAGCCGTAGGATCAGTATCGAACGAGCGCACACGTGCCACGTCGACTGCTCTTTTGCTGCGCTTGGTGACGATGGGGACCGTTGGATCGAGATCCAACGGTCCGAAGTCGGTCGCTTCGATCGCTGCTGAGAGGATTAATTCGGCTTTCTATCGACCGTTGGATCTTAATCCAACGGTCACGATTGCGCTGCCGAGACCGCCGCTGGATCTAGGCGGGATTCGCTCCGATGCTACCGCGTGTCGCGCCAAGATTCGTGCTGGCGTATTTTAAACGTATTTTGAGCGTATTTCTCCATTTAATTGGTATTCTGCATTCAAAAATTCACAGTAATTAGCACAGATCTCAGAAAAATACAAATAAATAGTCGTTGGAATCGTGAGATCGAGACCAAGCTAGGAAAAATATAAAGAGTGCAGAAATACTCAGTTAATTGCTGTTTTGTGCTCAAATAAGATGATTTCTCTAATAAATGATGGTGTACAAAATATGAATGTATTGGAGATCAATTTAGCATCATATGAGCATAAAATATTGCTAGATGAGGGGTTAAATAAGCAATATTCAACCCGAATCACACCCCCCAACTAGCGTTTTGCTAGTCTCTAGCAAAAAGAGCGATGAATAATGATATCAAATATACACCTAGATCACCTTCTCAGATCTCAAATCACTCACCACCGTACTACAACGACAAAAGAGATAACCACACACTAATATCAAAATTTCAAGCTCATCAAATACTGGTACTTTTGGGTTTAAAAATGAAGATCAAGTATCTCAAATGGTTATAAAACAGACTTAATTTCACTATTCATTACTTCATAGCTCATAGTATACAAAATCAATGGTCCACACCGTTCAATCAAAGATTCTAACTTGGAGCTTAGATGTATCATGCAAAGCAAACATATAGAATAGAATAGTATCAAGACATACACACGTCAATCTTCATTCATAGGAAATCACACCATATCTTGTGCTTTCTTTAAGCTTTGGAAGTTATCTTGCCTTGCTAATCATGCCCACTTATCCTCTCTTTTCTTTCGCTTATTTAATAGTTCCGCGTAACGCGCATCAAGCAACATTCGCAGAAAAATATATAACTTGGATTGCTCCATCAAATGAGTGGGTCTCCAGTCAATGGCTCCCAAATCAGACGATAATAGGGCATTAGGCCAAAAGGACCCCTCGGACTGTACTACTCGAGCCAACCAAGTTATTTATTGAGTGACACATTTATTCATTTTTTTCATTTTTTTATGTGTGCATAAATAACTTAGCAAGATAGCTTCCTCTTTGTAATTCTTTCACAAGAATATGTTATCCTAATCATTTCAAAAGACAGTGTAGACTTTTCTACCCAAAATCACACAAAGCATGCAGATAGCAATGAATACGAAATAAAAAGCAATGCTCCAGTTATTTTGTGAACTATTGGTGCATGAACTTTGGTGTGTTCCATTGAGAGTATACTAATTGCTAATTCATAATTTCTAGATTCATTAAGTCATCAATCAATCCTACCATTGAGATATATCAAAAGAAATTTAACACGAGTACTAAATTCATGTCAAATGAGACTGAAATATTTAACAATAGTGGTGGATGAAAATAAATCATGTGTGTACAGTGGTGAATGGATTCAGAGAATTTTCATCACACGAGGTTCATTTCTAGGTAAAATAGGTATTGGTGATAGGTCTTGACGCAAAAATTTTTTTTCATGCAAAAAGGGAACTAAAAAATAAAATCCTAAAAGAAAAAGAAAAAGAAAAATACTGAAAGTTTATACCCTTCCCCCAACTTAAAATAAACATTGTCCTCAATGTTAGGAAGAGGGAATCATGGAAAGAACACACCTGATTAGTTTCCACCCGAAGGTGGGTCTGCGAGATCCATGGTGCTCGCTTCCTTGGTCCAAGGCTCGTGAAAATGCTTCAATCTTTGACCATTCACCTTGAACTCACTCCCGTCTTTTTCATTCAGTAATAGCACTGCGCCATATGGGAAAACTTATTTGACTGTGAAAGGTCCAAACCACCTAGAGCGAAGCTTCCCGGGAAAGATGTGTAGCCTGGAATTGTATAGAAGAACTTTTTGGCCTGGGGTGAACTCCCTCCTCAAGATCATCATGTCATGGACGGATTTCATCCTCTCTTTCGATATTTTAGCATTGTCATAGGCATTCTCCTCAGCTCCTTTAGCTCCAACAATTGTAACCTGCGAGAAGCAAAAGATGAATCAGTATCAAAATTCAATTTCTTTATAGCCCAATATGATCTATGCTCCAATTCTACAGGTAAGTGACAAGACTTCCCAAATACAAGGCGGTAAGGTGACATCCCCAAAATTGTCTTGTAGGCCGTCCTGTAGGCCCACAACGCTTCAGGTAAGCGCAAACTCCAATCCTTCCTTGAGGGATTCACCGTCTTCTGTAAAATGCATTTGATCTCTCTATTTGCCAGCTCTGCTTGACCATTGGTTTGGGGGTGATATGGAGTAGAAACTTTATGCGTGACCCCAAACCTCTTCATTAAATTAGCGAATATGCGGTTGCAAAAATGGGACGCTCCATCACTGATCAAGGCCTTGGGCACTCCAAATCTAGAGAAAATGTTCTCTTTGAGGAACTTGAGTGCAACTGAAGTGTCGTTCGACCTGCAAGGAATAGCTTCCACCCATTTAGAAACATAATCAATACAAACCAAAATATAAGCATATCCAAATGAAGGTGGGAAAGGTCCCATAAAATCTATACCCCAACAGTCAAATATTTCAATTTCTAGAATGGGGTTTAAAGGCATCATGTTACGTCTAGTAATACCCCCTAATTGTTGGCATGCAGCACAAGTCTTACAATAATGAAATGTATCCTTAAACATAGTTGGCCAATAAAAGCCACATTGCAAGATTTTTGCCACAGTTTTGTTCGCAGAAAAATGTCCACCACACACTCCATCATGGCAAAATTGTATCACACTGGTTATTTCATGGTCAGGAATGCATCTCCTAACAATTTGGTCACTCCAATATTTATAGAGGTACGGATCATCAAAGAAAAAATATTTTACCTCATACTTGAACCTTTTATAGTCTTGAAGAGACCAAGTGTCAGGAGTCTTACCAGTCACTAGATAACTTACTATATCAGCATACCATGGTGAGGTGGAAACGCTAAAAAGATGCTCGTCGGGAAAGGAGTCCTTCAAAGGCACATCTGCTGAATCAAGGCCTACTGTCAATCATGATAAGTGGTCAGCTACTAGATTCTCCACACCTTTCTTGTCCTTGATTATGACATTGAACTCCTGCAACAATAAAATCCATCGTATCAATCGAGGTTTAACATCTTTTTTAGACAATAAATATTTTAAAGCAGAGTGATCAGTATAAATTAAAATTGGTGATCCCAAAATATAGCTCCTGAATTTTTCCAACGCAAATACTACAGCCAACAACTCCTTTTCTGTGGTCGTATAATTCCTCTGAGCGTCATTTAATGTCTTGCTGGCGTAGTAAATCACTATTGGAACTTTGTCTTTTCTTTGGCCTAGGACTGCACCAACTGCGTAATTGCTTGCGTCACACATGATTTCAAATGGTAGAGACCAGTCTGGTACCTGTAAAATGGGAGCAGAAATCAGCAACTTCTTTAAAGTTTCAAAGAATGTTGACACTCAGGTGTCCAAATAAAATCCACATTCTGAGTAAGTAAGATGCAAAGAGGGCGAGATATAGTGCTAAAATCTTTGATGAATCGCCTAAAAAATCCTGCATGTCCCAAAAATGATCTGATGTCCTTCACGCATTTGGGACTTGGTAGCTTCTCAATTACTGCTACCTTAGCTCTGTCTACATGTATACCATCTTTAGAAACCAGATGACCAAGGACAAGTCTCTCTGTGGTCATAAAATGACACTTCTCCCAATTCAATAGGAGATTCTTTTCAATGCACCTGTCAAGAACATGAGCCAAGTTAGTTAAACAATCATGAAAAGAGCTACCATACACTGAAAAATCATCCATAAATACCTCCACAATTTTCTCAACCATATCATCAAAAATACTGAGCATGCATCGCTGAAAAGTAGCTGGAGCATTACATAAACCAAACGGCATTATTTTAAATGCAAAAGTACCAAAGGGGCAGGTAAAAGTGGTCTTTTCCTGGTCCTCTGGTGCAATCTCAATCTGATAGTAACCTGAATAACCGTCTAAAAAGCAATAGTACTCATGTCCATCCACCCTCTATAAAATTTGGTCAAGAAATGGTAGAGGGAAATGGTCTTTTCTAGTTCGGGAGTTCAACTTCCTATAGTCTATACACATTCTCCAACCTGTGGTGGCTCTAACTGGGATAAGCTCATTATTTTCATTTTTAACAACAGTGAGCCCAGACTTTTTAGGAACAACCTGTGTAGGACTGACCCACTTGATATCAGAAATTGGATATATAATACCTGCATCCAATAATTTTAGTACCTCGCCTTTCACCACTTCTTTTAATGTTGGGTTTAACATACGTTGCATTTCTCTAGTGGGGTTGGCGTCATCTTCCAAATAAATGTGATGCATGCATACAATGGGACTAATACCTTTAATATCAGCAATGGACCAACCAATAGCCCCTCCATGCCTTTTCAACACTTCAAGTAAAGAGCTTTCCTGTTCTAAAGAGAGTGTAGAAGAAATTACCACAGGGAAGCTGTTTCCATTTCCAAGGAAGGCATACTTGAGATAATCAGGTAGTGGCTTCAATTTGGGCTTTGGATCCTCCACCTCTGATGAAATTTGAGTTGGTGTATTAGGTGGCAAAGCCTCGAACCTAGGCTCCCATACCGCGTTAAGCTCCTTCACGTTCTCCTGCACAAAAGAGATGTCATCAAAATCACCAATAATAGTCTCAACAATGGAAGCATCACCACAAAATTCAGAACAAATATAATCATCCACCAATGAATCAATCATATGTACCTTCTCAACCTCATCATCCACATGTGGCAACTTGCAAGCATTAAAAATATTCAAATCTAACGTCATGTTGCCAAAATTAATTTTCAGTTGACCATCCCTACAATTTATCAAAGCATTGCATGTTGCTAAGAATGGTCTACCTAGGATGATGGGGGTGGAATTGGCAGTTTGGGGTCCTTGGATGTCTAGAACTATAAAGTCTGCAGGGTAGTAAAATTTGTCCACTTGAACGAGGACATCCTCAATGCATCCCTTTGGTACTTTAATAGATCTATCAGCTAATTGCAATATAACAGATGTAGGGTTTAGCTGTCCTAATCCAAGTTGCACAAAGATATGATATGGCAAGATATTAACACTAGACCCCAAATCCAATAAAGCATTTCCAATCTTTTTAGTGCCAATAGTACAAGTAATGGTGGGTGATCCAGGATCTCTAAATTTAGGTGGGGCATTTTGTTGCACAATAGAGCTAACCTGTTCAGTCAAAAATGCTTTCTTTTTCACATTCAATTTTCTTTTAATGGTGCACAGGTCTTTCAAAAATTTAGCATATGCAGGTATCTGATTTATAGCATCAAGCAATGGAATATTTATCTGGCATTTCTGAAAAATTTCACGAATTTCAGTTTGATACTTGTTTCAGAGTGTTTTCTCACTACAAAAGCGTTGACCGTGGGCAACCCGGTCAACGTGGTCAAGGGGCCCGCTTGGGTCCCTCGGGTGTGTCGAGTTGGTGCAGACGAGGCGCGAGTCGGAGCTGCAGACGACGTGGAGCGCGTCGGCCGGGCCGAATTGGGGTCCTCGGTCGTTGGTAGGGTGAGGGGAAGCCTCGGCCCGGGTTGAGACGCTCGGCCTCGGTCGGATGTGCTCGGCCTCGGCGGTCGGACGACGAGGGGTAGCCTCGATCGTCCAGCTGGTTGCGTGGTCGGTGAGGGGCGGTGGGGAAGCCTCGGCCCGTGGATCTGATGTCCTCCTGCGTAGACGAGAACGCTCGTCAGGGGGCCGGACCTTGGTTCCGGCCAAATCCCCTCCGATGCCTAAGTCAGACAGTGATCTGAAAGAGGAGGCCCGGCAGAGACGGTTCGACTCGAGAGGAGATCGGAACGGCGTCTCACGGCGTGAGCGGGGGAGGAAGGAGATGAGATGGGGGGAACAAGGTCGTTGATGGAGTACCTTAGGTTTTAGATACCTGAGATGCGGTCCTTTGTTCTGTCGTCCTCCTAGCCCTTTTATTGACCTCCCACCGAGTCTGCCCACGACTCACGTCCCACGTCCGCCCTCAATCGTGCCCCCTCAATCCGCCTCCCCTGCCGCCGCTCCTTGCGCCATGCCAGCACCTCCCCATAACAGCCATTGAGTGGTAACGGGATCGGGGGAACGGTTATCGCTGGAGCGGGCGAGTGACTCGTGCGATATCGGGGCCGGGTCGGATCGATATTTGGGGGCCCTCCATGGGGCTTTGCCAGACGGGCCCGATCACGCAGATGGGCTTCCGGTCGGCGGTCGGGCATCCAGGCTCATATCTTTTGGGCTTCGTTCGGTGGGCTGTTGTTTTTGGGCTTTCGGTAAAATAGACGTATCAATTGCCCCCATCGGTGGGGCCGATCGGCCTTGGCCGGTTCGGTTCGACCGATGTGACTCCTGGGGTTCCGAGTGGCACGCCAGTCGAGGCGTTGTTATAAATGAAGGTAATGATGAGGCGGATCGATTGGACTTCCTTTGGCGCCGATTTTGAAACGCCGCCGGTTCTCCGAGGCCTGCCACGCGTTCCTGTCAGGCGCTTCGAATTCGCCCCTGAGTCCGGTATATAAGATCCCCGGCTGTGTGGATCCCAACTTCTTCTTTGCTCTTCCCCCCGTTTTTGCTCCCCGCAGCTTGGAGTCTCCCATCGTCGTCGTTTCCTTGTCTTCTCCAAATTAACGAAAAGGTAACTCCTTTCTTACTTTCATATTATGGCTGCTCTTAGGATAGGTGGTTCCGGCCAAGGTGCGAGGGATCCTCCTGAGCCGAGGCGGGGCGGGCCCCGACTCCTGGGATCAGGTCCTTCCTCTGGGAGTCGTTCCTTTCGAGATAAGGGAAAGGAGAAGCTCTTCCCGGAGTACGTCGGCGATGACGTGGCATCAGCTGCCGTGCGGCTTAATGTACCCCCGGTTATCCTCCAAACGCTGTCGGGGACTCCTCCTTCAGTGGCCACGGAGATCCGGGAGAGGTATCTTTGCTACCCGTACGATGTTTGAGTTCCGTTCATCGACGAGCGGATCTGCCTTCCGAGGAGCAACGAGGTCGGTGTTTACGTCGAGATGTTCCACCTGGGCCTTCGTTTCCCGCTCAATCCCTTCCTCATCCAGGTCATGGAGTATCTCATGGTGCCCCTCTGCCAGTTCACCCCCTGTTCGATCGCGGTACTGACGGGCTTCGTGATGCTCTGCTGTACCCGTGGTCTGGAGCCGTCTCTCCCCCTTCTCTTTTACTTTTATCGGATCCAGATGGTCGGCCCCGGGTCATGGTTGCAACTTCGAGCCCGCTCGAGGAGGGAATGCCTGATCGGGCTACCCCGCTGGTCGGGGGATTGGAGTTCGGATTATGTCTTCGTGGTCTTCCGGGAGGATGCCCAAATTCTGACAGGCTGGGGTGGGTCGGTCCGGCCCGACTCATCGCTAGCCCTCTCCGAGGCGGAGCTGGCGGCCGCCGCGCTGCTGTCGACCCTCCCCTTGGAGGCGAAATCCATCTGGTCTTTGTTGGACGACCTACTTTTGAAGGCCGTCTTGTGGTCTCCGGGTAGGTCGCTTTTTTGGTCCTGGGTTGCCCCGTAGCTTACCCTGATTTCGGTTTCCCTTGCAGGAATGGCTGGTCGCGAGTTCACCCGTGATGTTGATGAGCTGATCCGTCGTGGAGCCGCTCTGAGCCGGGGTAGTACCTCTGGAAGGGCGCCTCGGCGGACCGTTGAGGAGGAGGTGCGCCGAGCCGAGCCTTCTGTGGGTAAGGTGGTGGCCGCGCCTCCCGCCTCTTCTTCTGGCGATCCCCTTTCCAGGGGGGTCACAAGGGTCGGACCCGCCCCGCCAGCCCAAGAGGCGGGGGGTAACGACGGGTCCGGTGCAGTCCCTCCTGCCCTTGGCGCGCCCCCTCTGGTTCCCGAGGGTGGGGATGGTGCGAGGCGGAAGCGCTCCCCTCCGGCGCCCTCGGAGCCTCACGGAGGAAAGAAGAGGAAGGAGGATGTGGACCCCTCCAGTCCGGCGGGTTCCATGCTCCCTACGGCGACCACCGGGGATCTTCCGGTGGCCTTGACAACCACCCCCCCTCGCAGCGTCCCCGCCCATATCACCGGGGATCGGAGCCCTGTTGGCGAGCAACTTGGCTTCCCTCGATGTCGTCCCTGGGAGTTCGGTGTTTGTCGACCGAGCCTTGGCCCAGCAGGTTGCTGAGGTCTCCGTCCTTCCCCGGGACCGCAGTCTCCTCGAGAAGATCCCTGCCGACAAGGTGTCGGATTCTTTGGTCTGGATCCTTCAACAGGTTCGGCTATCTTGCTGTCCTTTCCTTCCCTTTATCCTCTTCTTAGCCCATGTCTCGTCTTCCAGTATTCAGCGCTCGCCGTGGAGTTGCAGTGCCGAGCCGTTCGCTTGAGGGAGCTGGAGGAGTCCTCTATGAGGGCCCACGAGCGGGCCGGGGCGGCAGAGGTGGCTATGACGGAGGCCCAGATGGAGTCTCGGCATCTCAAGCTCCATGTGGCCGAGTTGGAGGGACGAGTGGGTGACCTCCAGGGAAAGTTGGAGGACGCTCGGCAGTCGGCTGAGGAAGCGGCGGAGTCGTTCCGCCTGGAGAGGGAGGAACTTCAGAGGGAACTATCGGATCGGCGTCAGGTGGCACGGCTTGCGGAGGAGGTGGAGAGGGGTGTCGTCGGGACCCTGGGGAAGAAGATCTTCGAGGTTCTCAGGGAGGCCTTCGGTATGTATGAAGACCTCATTGCCCCTAGGATTGTCGAAGTCGTCCAGTCTTCCTTCCGGGATTGTGCGGAGCGCGTTCGGCAAGCTCCCCCGCTTGTCGATCCCCCTCGCTCCGAGCAGGGTGAAGTGCCCGAGGATGTGTCCTCTCGAGCTCGGGCTCCCTAAGCCGTCCCTCCTGGCCTTATCCTCAAAATTTTTTAGCATCCGCTTCGCTTTGGGCCAGTCTACTTGAAATGGATCCCTGCCCCTGATATCTCCTTTGGCTTCGCTACCGGCTCCAGAGCCAATAATTGCTGGTTGCATGGATGTTCGCTTAGGCCGACTACTTTGGGTCTTTTGTCAACAGATTTTGCTCTGTCGGTGTCGACCTAGTTTCTGTAGGTGACGAACTTTGTCATTCGTCGAGAGTGGATTATTTGTAGAGAGGTTTCTTCGCTTCGATTCCCTGTAAATAAGACACATTTTTGTACCTTGGTTAACTGTTATAAACAAAATCGACTTACTCGGACTTCTCGCGTATTTTGTTTTGCTGCCTCGTCCTCGGCCTAGGACTGGTTGACGCCCGCGCTGGCTGAGGGAATTGCCTCCAGATTCATGAGCGATGGAGTCGGTCGGCGATGGTGAAGTTCCTCGGCTTAGGACCGGTCGGCGTCCGCGCTGGCTGGGGAAATTGCCCCCAGACTTATGAGCGCAGGAGTCGGTCGGCGAGGGCAAAGCCCCTCGGCTTAGGACCGGTCGGCGTCCGCGCTGGCTGGGGGAATTGCCCCCAGACTTATGAGCGCAGGAGTCGGTCGGCGAGGGCAAAGCCCCTCGGCTTAGGACCGGTCGGCGTCCGCGCTGGCTGGGGGAATTGCCCCCAGACTTATGAGCGCCGGAGTCGGTCGGCGAGGGTTAAGCTCCTCGGCTTAGGACCGGTCGGCGTCCGCGCTGGCTGGGGGGATTGCCCCCAGACTTTCGAGCGTAGGAGTTGGTCGGCGAGGGCGAAGCTCCTCGGCTTAGGACCGGTCGGCGTCCGCGCTGGCTGGGGGAATTGCCCCCAGGCTTACGAGCGCAGGAGTCGGTCGGCGAGGGCGAGGCTCCTCAGCTTAGGATCGGTCGGCGTCCGCGCTGGCTGGGGGAATTGCCCCCAGGCTTACGAGCGCAGGAGTCGGTCGGCGAGGGCAAGGCTCCTCGGCTTAGGACCGGTCGGCGCCCGCGCTGGCTGGGGGAATTTCCCCCAGGCTTACAAGCGCAGGAGTCGGTCGGCGAGGGCAAAGCTCCCCCTCCTCCTCCAGTGAGGCGGCGGTCTTTATTCTTTTGTACCCTTAGCGAGATGTTGATTCCGTCGAAGATCAAGAAAAGCCAAAAGGGAATGCAATTGTACTTTTAAGGGTCCTGTCGGACCAGTACATTTGGAGGAAAGGAAAAGGAAATAAAGCTAGACAGAGGGATGTAAACCTAGATAATCCCCTCGGACTAGGCTACGACTGGGGGGCGGGACCTCACCCGCTCACTCTATGATGAGAAGGGGTCCTTGGATGGTGTTGATCTTCTTCCCCTTGTCCGGCTGCATAGAGGTCCCTTCCCCGTGAGCCGGCTCGTCGGCTAAGTTCCTGGCGTGCCCCCGGCTCATCAGCTTCTCTATGTCCTTCTTCAAGTGCCAGCAGTCTTCAGTGTCATGGCCATTGTCCTTGTGGTACTTGCAGTACTTCTCCCCGTTCTTCCCACCTCTTTTTGCCTTCGGCGGGGGGCGATCGGCGCGCTCTTCCTTCTGTACTTGAGAGAGGACGGCGTCTGGGGTGGCGTCCCTCGTACCCTCTCCCCACTGCCTGTTTCTTGGCCTCTTCTCGGTCCGATGCCCTTCGGGGCTGCCTCGTCCGCTGTCGCTGCGCTTGGTCCCTCGAGTGGCCTTTCCTGCCTCAATGGCCAAGGTCTCCTCGGTCAACATGAAGCTATCGGCCCTTGCCATGATCACTGGGAGGTCCTTCGGGGGATCGTTGTGCAGAGATTTCTTAAGGCCTCTATGACGCAGCCCTTTCTTAAGGGCCGTCTGGACAACAAGGTCGGGGGGCTGTTCACGTTCAGCCTTTCTGCGTTGAAGCGGCGCATGAACTGTCGGAGCGGCTCGGCTGGGCCCTGCACTATGTTAAACAGATGTTCAGCATCAGGCTTTACCTGTCTCCCTGCCATGAACTGTTTGCAGAACAGCTGGGTGAGTTCCTCGAAGCTGTCGATGGAGCGGCTGGGAAGGCTGCGGTACCAGGTCCTCGCCGCTCCCCTGAGAGTTGAATAGAAGCCCCGGCAGAGCAGGTCATCGTCGGCTCCTTGGAAGGACATGTCCCCCTCGTAGTCTATCACGTGGTTTCCTGGGTCTCCTATCCCGTCATACCTCCCCAGCGTCGGGATTTTGAATCGAGAGGGGACCCACGCGTCGGTTATTCTCCGTGATAGGGGACACCGGTCTCCGTGGATGCCCCCGGGGGTCCGACACCCACCCGCCTCTGGTTCGTTCGGTGGCGGAGGGGGCACAGGCGCCGGCGGGGTCGGCTCCACGGCCCTCGCCACACTGGGAGTCGGGCTGACCCGGCGTTCCCGGCTCCTCCGGCGGGAGCTCCCGCTCCGCCGCGATCGGTCTCTCGAGTGGTGTCGATTACTTCTCCTGCGGTGGGGTGATCGTGGTCGACGAGATGACGCAGTCACCGATTCGTCCCCCGTGCCTTCGGTTTCTCTTCGGCTCCTTTCACGATGAGGGGAGGAGGCGCGCGATCTCGCTTGACGGGAGCCGGACAACGTGAACCGACGCTCCATGTTCGGTCTTTGGTTCCCGCGGTCATCGACCACAGCGGATCGTAAGAGCGGGGGATCCCCCATCCAACGATCGTCGTCGCCCAACGCGCCTCCGTTAGCTGGCGCAGTGCTGACGAGGTGCTGTACTGCCGCGACCAGCGTCTGGATGTTCGCGTTGGTCTCCTGAGCCAGGGCACGGAGTTGTCCCTGTGTGGCCAGTTCCGTCCCACCAATCTCTTCAGTTGTGGGGGCGGGGTGATTGTTGACGGGCGTGTCTTCGAGGTTGCCGTTGGATGCGCCATTCCCCTCCTCCGGGATGGGGGGCATGCGTTTCCTTCCGTTGCTGGCTCGTGCCATTGCAGGTGTGGTTTGCTTCTTTGTGGGACAGTTCGTTCCAACAGACGGCGCCAGATGTTTCAGAGTGTTTTCTCACTACAAAAGCGTTGACCGTGGGCAACCCGGTCAACGTGGTCAAGGGGCCCGCTTGGGTCCCTCAGGTGTGTCGAGTTGGTGCAGACGAGGCGCGAGTCGGAGCTGCAGACGA